>OY855908.1:34181804-34781804 GCA_963693305.1 Meandrina meandrites
TAGGTAGGTAGGTAGGTAGGGAAATAAGGTAGGTAAGTGAATAGGTAGCTAGGCCCCCTTGATTCTAGTTACCATACTTCGAAGAAAAGCTTCTTAAGGTACCACTGATCTCTTAAGTCGGAACCTTCTACCCTTTTCCTACTTACCATTTTATGTGTTAGCGTGTCAGAAACCTCTTGGAATGGAAAGACGTTTTATATCGGACGCCCAGATCACCGCTTCTTCTCAATGGGACATCAACCACGCCGCAGTGCAGGGAAGATTACACTTCAAGGCCGGAGGAGGCAAGCAGGGAGGCTGGTCAGCGGGTGCTAACAATCAGAATCAATGGCTTCAAGTTGATCTCGGCGTTGAGACCTCATTCAAGGTCATAGGAACTCAAGGAAGGAACGCAGTTGACCAGTGGGTAACCAGTTACAAATTACAATACAGTAATGATGGGATCTCATTTGTGAATTACAAGGACCCAGGAAGCAGCGCTGATAAGGTATGAACATTGACAATCACATTTTCTCTTTAAAACTGCCAATGCATAATTTCAACGGAACAATAAGAGAATTAGAATTCTACTAGTATACTAATGCAAATGCTGCAGTCTGATTGGTTAACTGGTGTTCTTTTCGATTGGTTAGTTGATGTTCGTCTGGCTTTCCATCGTTTTCGTGGCGCACGCGGCAATCAGAACAAGCGTTAGTTGGCTGGATAAGCAAGCATGCGCATTTGCAAGAAATTTCTGAAAATTATAGAATTATAGAATTACCCCCGAGAAAGGAAAAGAGATATTCTGTACTTGCTAAGACATGGAACATGTTCAGTAGTTGTTTCTAAAACACATAATTGTTTCTAAAACACATTTTTTTAGAATGAAAATTACTTTCCAAAGAGCTTATATTGAAGGAAAATGCATCCCACCTCACTGATGTCAAAATGCAGGAAATAGCACTTGAGAGAACCTAAATTTGCAAAATTTCCCTGGGGGGGGGGGGGGGGGGGCTTGCAACCAGAGCCCCCTAGAGGCTCGCGCCTGATCAGCGCTCGTGTTAGCCCCTCCGCGCTAAAACGTACCTCCCAACAAATAAAAGAACCCCCCTCAACAGAATCCACCCTACGGGCCTGCATGAGTATAGGACTTTTGAAGCCTTGCTGACGCGGCAGTCAGTCGGTAATTAATTCGTTTATTTCAGTGTCAATCGATTTAGCTTCACATGAACTAATTGGGGACACTAAAATCTCTAAAAAAAACATGAAAGTAAAACTCATGAAAGGAGGACAGAAATCAGAGAACACCAGAGAAATTTAGAAATAAAATGCCAGCCACAAGCGAGTTTTTTTATAACGTTTTGTTTAGATTTTTACAGGAAATGCTGACAGGGATACCGTTGTATATCACACTCTAAGCTTCTCAAGCAAAATACGTTACATCCGGGTCGTTCCATGGACATGGCACAGTCACATTACTATGAGAATGGAGCTCTTTGGTTGTCCAGGTAACTGCATATGTATATACTCAATAGTACAGTACAACTACAACTAATTAAAGCAGTCTCAGCAGCGCAAATTCCATCTTAGCGGCCAAGTCTTTAATACGCTTTATAAAGGCGGTGGCAACGAGGACACAATGTTGCGGACACAAATGTTTCCCCGTTTGCTCACGCGCGCAACATTTGTTGCAGACACAAAATTTGTGTCCGAGACCCAAAAATGTTTCTGATTTCTTTCAGAAACATTTTGTGTCCGCAACAAATGTTTCCCGGTTTGCACAGCATAGAAACAATTATGAGCAACAATGTGTCCGCAACATTGTGTCCTCGTTTGCCGCCACCTTTAAGGCTTAGAGTAGGAATGGGGTTTACTATCAAACTCAGAAAACCGTGATCACCTGAAATATTTCAGGAATGTTGATTGTCTAGTGCCCAATCAAAATAAAGTGCAGGACACGCAAGCAAACCTCAAAACCACAAACTAATAACCGTTGCTGTTTGCGGTTTAGTTTTCTCACGCCTGATTGGCTTTTTCCTTGCAGCACAATAACATTCCATTAATATTTCTGGTGTTCACGGTTTTCTGAGTTTCACAGTAACTGATTGCTAAGAATTAGTCAAAGTTTTACTCTCAGCTGAAAAATAAAGCGCCGTTCCTCTGTTAGCTCGGATTTAAGATAAAACAGCTACTGATAGCTGAGAAATGAGCCATCATCGTCATTATCATTCACATCCTTTATTTAAACACGATTAGTAATGGTAATAGGACTGAGTGGAGTCCAATTCGGTCTGTAATCATACGAGTGATTAACAAAATCGGACGACCGCGTAGCGGGAGTCCGATTTGTTTAATCACGAGTTTGATTACAGACAGAATTGGCCGACACTCAGTCCTATTATCAATTAATCATAAGTATAACAAAATTCGAGAAAAAATTTAGATAAAGCGAAGCCTACTAAGGACTTATCATCATTACGGCAAAAAAGCCATTCTTGAAGCTGAAGGTTTTAGGAATATCAAGGAGTATTTAGTCACAACAAGGAACCAAATAAAGAGCGCGCGCATGCGCAACACGCGAACTTTGTTATTGGACACCTTGTTATTGGACACCTTGTTATTGGACACTTTGTTATTGGACACTTTAGCCGCGCGCGCTCCAATTTGGTAAAAAATAGGTCGTGCTAAGAACCAATCAGATTCGAGAATTTTGTTATAGTTGGGATTAAATTTTAAAGCACGATGCTTGAGGGTTCGTGTACTCTAAATAATAAAAATTTAAATTTAACGGAATATAAATAAAATAAAGGTAGAAGTCGACATTAGCCCTTTTCGTACTCTTAAGAAAAATATATATGTACATCGTTAACCTTTAAAATATATGTACATATAAGTATCATTTAAACTCGTGGTAATGTCCAGCGAGCGACGAAACTGACTGGGCATTAAAATTAAGCTCCTTACCATAATTTTCTTTCTTCACATTACGATAGAAAGCTGAAAATTGGGAGCTCTGTGGCTAGTCGCATTTTTCAATATAGTACGAGTTAAATCTAGGGAAAGTGATCGTAATTATTGGTCCTTCTGAGGCTGTAAGTCACACTGCACCTACCCCCATATGCATCCCTATTTTAAGTCGATGATGTTTGATATTTTTGCTGACTTTCTTCTCAAGAATGCCAAGACGCGCTTGGAATGGAAAGCCACGCAATTTCCGACTCTCAGATTTCTGCCTCATCGCAATGGGATGTGAACCACGCAGCCATACAGGGAAGGCTTAACTTCCTGGCAGGAGGCGGGAAGCAAGGTGGCTGGTCGGCAGGAGCCAATGATCAAAATCAGTGGCTTCAAGCGGACCTCGGCACTATCAAAAAAGTGACACACTTGGGAACGCAAGGGAGGAACGCTGTTGATCAGTGGGTGACCAGTTACAAGGTGGAATACAGCACCGATGGTGCGTCCTTTCAATTCTACCAAGAACAAGGCGCCGACAAGGTATGTCAACTTTTCTTCAATGGCCGTTTTTACGCTAGAGACGATAAAATCGTCTACACGCCTTTGACGTCTAACACGTTACTGTGAAACTCAGAAAACCGTGAACACCAGAAATATTAATGGAATGTTATTGTGTTGCAAGGAAAAAGCCAATCAGGCGTGAGAAAACTAAACCGCAAACAGCAACGGTTATTAGTTTGTGGTTTTGAGGTTTGCTTGCGTGTCCTGAACTTTATTTTGATTGGGCACTAGACAATCAACATTCCTGAAATATTTCAGGTGTTCACGGTTTTCTGAGTTTCACTGTAAAGGCAATTATAATCTTTGTCATGACTGCCATTTTGACACGAGCCGCTCATGCGCCGCTAATACTGTAAAAGGTTTTTTTCGTAAACGTCGTTACGTTATTATGACTACCTATTTAAACGTCACAGTGGTTAAAAGGTTCTTGTCAGAACTGCACAGACTCCCCTGTGAGGTTTTGTCCGGTTGCGTCGAGCTACCAGAAATGAATGCCTTCAGAGTTTCGCTTTGACGACCATGTGTCTTTTGCTCAGGCCCCCCTCTTAAGCACTCGGTCGTTTATTGTTCAAACATCTCATTATAGTGGTGGTACGCTGTAACAATCAGTAATAAGAAAAAGATAAAACATTTCTGAACATTTTACAAAAGAGTTAAAAGTTGGGCTCGTTTACCCCCTCATAACTATATAGTAAGCCACCTTGACAGAAGTTAAGTTCAGTGCATGCATTATTTTGAAAAGGAGTTTCCGCATTGGAGAGACACTGATATAGATAAAATGATGTCTTGTATTGCTTTTAAACATAGAGCGCTGGTTTGTAATTTTATTCCAACTGTTTTTCTGCCTTTGTTAATACATATTCAGATTTTTACTGCAAATTCAGACCGAGACACGATTGTGTACAACTATCTGAGTTCGCCCGTAACAGCTCGTTTCATCAGGATTCATCCGTGGACCTATCTCAATCACATTTCAATGCGGATGGAGATTTACGGCTGCTGAGGTAGATAATTAGCCAGCTACTTGGTATGAAGAATTTCTATTTCCTTTTCTTTGAATTACAAGACGTTTTCTCTCTTCGCGTGCTCCGCAATAAGTTAATTTTTTCCCCTGTTTAAGAGACGCCTAAAATTAAGCCCTAAAAATCCTACGCTGCATGCGAGACGGAGATACCTTAGAAACGTATGGCGCAGTTTGTGATGTCCCTAATTAGTTGTTTCTCGAACGGGAAAATTCAATATGGAACAGTAACCAACCAGAGACTGCCTCGCGGCTTCCTCGTCCCCAGGCCTCGCTCCTCGGTCGTGCGCGGTGCACTTTGTGTTATGGGATTGATAGTCCCTACCCATCTGCCCCCGCACTTCCTGATTTCCCGCCTTTTGGCCTTAAACGTACGGCCGGCGCCTGGGGACGAGGGAGGCCACGAGGAGCCCTGTAATGTATGCTACGAGCCATGAGATTATACAAGATACTTTAGGTAGCCAAAATTGAAAATCAACTGGTTTTTTAGCTGTGTACTCTGCCTTTTCATTATAATTCAACCATTCCGTCGCAGTTTCCTTTTGTGCTTCCAAACTACTACGGAGCCTAGATCCTATTTATCTCGACTCTGCCACAGAGTTGAAAGCAAAAATTAAGAATTGAATACATGTGATATAACTAACGAAAGAAATAAAAGAAGTGTTTAACTCAGCGCATTTGTTTTGCTTGTCTCCATAGCATAGAGGTCCAAGCCAAGAAGTTCAGAAAGGGTATGGTGTTGGTACAAGCTACACAAATAGTTTCCTTGTAAAACCGAAGGACAAGGGCAGCTCTTGTTTAACAAAAATCAATTGTAGAATAAAGTTTCCTGTTCTGAACTCAACAAGGCTAACGTGTTTCGTTTTTCGCACTAAGCTTCCAAAGTTACATGGACTTACTAAATTTGGGGTTCCAGAGTTTCTCTTGCGAAATGTCAGTATTGACATAAATGCATGTGTCGAAAGTAATTCGCGTTTTTTTTTGGTTTTGCATTACTAAGCTTAGGGATATAGTTTTAAAAATTTGCACCACTTGGTACCATAAATGCCCCTTTTGTAATCAGGATGTTCCTTCACTTCGTCTGTTTGCCTGCTTATTCTATCCCACAAGAGAGAAAACTGCGAAAATGACAAGGGTGTAGAGATCCGCATAGTGCGTCTCTGATTGGCTGTTCCGTGCGCGCGAAAATTCTTAACCAATCAGCAACAGCACCTCATGTCAAAAACACTACACGGATCTCGGTAGAGCTAATAGCACCATGCGGAATATTTAGGGTTAAATCTTTGAGTGAAGAGAGGCGTGTACAGCTGTTAGGAAAGTATCCAATATCATTGCCGCCAGTACACCGTAAATGCCTCCTTTGCAAGCTTAAACCTTTTTATCAGGCGTAGGAGAACACTATTCTTTTTTTAAGCAAAATGCTCAAACAAAAATTGTCAGCAGGAAGATTCTACCGAAAAAACTGTTTGCACAGACAACGATACAAAAAACAATTGTTTGTCTTGGAAAAAGTTCACCCCTCCCTCCCCCCACCCCCTCCAAAAAATAATGGTTCGTCCCTAAAGAGCCCACCGCCCCCACCCCATCTTACTATCATATTTCTACCTATTTGGCCTTCATTTTTGAGCGAGTACCATTCCCTACGCTTTGTTTTTGTTGTTGTTGTTATTGTTGCCTTTGTTGTTCGTCATTTGAAAGTAATCATTGACATACATTTTTTTTTTTGTTTCTCATTATTTTAAAAGCAGTACAATGTCTCTTCCGGTCATGTTCCTCAGTCTTTAAATATTGTTTTATATACATAAAGAAATCATCGCCTTTTATGGTCAACTTCTTTAGGGACGGAAATTTTTCGTTCGACAGGCTGATAACCTACTGGGCACTAATTATCATTCCGTTCAATCCGACGGAATTTTTAACTGGCGGCTTGAAAAGGTTATTTTAAAGCGAGCAGTTCCTATTCGTAGTAAATGACACCTGGTCAAAAAAATGTTTGACTTCTTAATTGAAAAGAGAGAGTATTTGCATGTCACAACTTATTGTCTTCCTAATCTCCAGATCGTGCAGGTGTAAAAGTTGAGATCATTTAAAATCGTCTTTCTAAATGACCTAAATCGAATGCGTTATTTTCCATATTCTTTTTCTCTGAAATGAGTTCCCCGCTACGCGTGTCGGAGTTGTAGAACTTTTTTGCCACTTTTAAAACAAGAAATTAATATGATTTTCGTTATTTAGTTCATCGGAACAAAGAACTTTTTTTATTTCTTAATTTATACGCCCACTTGTGTCTTCGCAATTAACCAAGTGGGATATGCAGTATTCTTTTTTTTTATTGAAATTAATGGCCTGGAATCAATTTGAAAGGCTAATATTATTATCTTTGTGGGCAAGACGGCACGGGAAGTTGTATTCATGAAAACGAAATGTGTGATTATTGATCAATATCACCTCAATGCCTTTGCTTCGCTAATAACCCCAGCCTGCACTATTTTAATTATGTTCCAGTATGGAATTTTATTCAAAATGAAATTAATAACGAATGCGGCTAGGACAGCCCCTTCTTTGCACGAAAAAAAATTGGCAATAGTTCCTCAGGACGATTTCATCTCTGACATATTTTTAGGAGTTAATTAAAAGAACGAATTTCTCGCTAGACTGGCCACATACGTGTCACAAAGATTCCCTTCAATCCATGTCATAAATATTTACACGGGGACTATCATAAAAGACAGGGGTGCCAAACAACCACAAATAATTATAAAAACACTGTCCTATAGCCGACGTTAGAGCCGAATTGAAGAGAAATAACCAAAAATGCAAATCCCGTAAGAATTCTGTACAGTGCACGCCGTAGTCTAAAATTTATCTGTGCGTGGTTTTCAGCCCACGTACTTTAGCATCCTTCTTTAGTCGTTAATGTAAGTTTTCTTTCACTTTCCTTCCAGCGATAGTTTCTGTGCATTGGTAAATTTCGTCTGTTTTAATATCTTCAAATCATCATGCTATAAAAACTGTACAGTTCTGTTGTTTTGTTCGTCGTTTTATCGGATCATGTAGCCTTCCATTCAGTCGACGTGTGCGGTGTCACATTCATGTTGCCACCCAAACAGCGATCACTATCAACGCAATAAGATAATTTCCAATGTACAGGGAGTAAAGAAATATAATAAGAGTCAAAGCGATTGCCACGAGAGCTCCAGTGATCTGCTGCCTTGTCTTTTCGCGTATCAAGTTTTCGAAACTGTCGATAGCATTCCTCGCCTCTCGTGTCGCTTTCTGAGCCCAAAATCCCTTGTTCACCGAAGACGTTTTCCTAGCTCTTGAGGTCCTCTTCGGTGGCGTCTGCAAGCGATCCATATATATCGATCGAAATGTATTTGAAATTGAAGCTAGCTGGCAAACATCATCCACTATCCGAGCTCAATCCGCTGAACTTTAAACAGACACAAAATATCACAAGTGTTTTCGTATTTGACCCAAGAACATTATGCAAATCTATACCCGTGGGGTTCGAGCATACACTTTTGATTACAAACAAAGAAAGCGATCATCATTGTTCATAAATATTTGATTCAACAACAGTGGACTTGGAGCATAAATAGGAGCTGTGTTTGTGAGAAATTGAAATTCTTATTAGTAAAATGAGTCAACAATTTCAGTCTGTGTTTACATTGTAAACAATCCGCAATTTGGCTACTTTCGTATTGAGTTGAGATTCACGCGACTTCATTTTAAATATTCAAACACCTAGGGTCAAGATTCTTTAGTTATTTGTGTTTTCCAAATTTGCATCTTTATACCGTTTTGTTGCATTCATTGCTATTATCTTTCGATTCATAGCAACGCGTCTGAATATTAAAACTATTATTTCAGCACGTTAGAATACCCCCCGAAGAATGCTGGCTTTTGGATTGGGATATCTTAACTAATTTTTCAACTGAAATTTGCCAAAACCCTTTAAGAAGGCTTCATAGGCGATGGGAAGATCACAGTGCAGTTAAACATCTACCAACAAAAAAAACTTATACTGTCAGTTGTCAAATTACAACAAATTACAATACCACTCGTTCGTTCGTTCGTTCGTTCGTTCGTTCGTTCGTTCGTTCGTTCGTTCGTTCGTTCGTTCGTTCGTTCGTTCGTTCGTTCGTTCGTTCGTTCGTTCGTTCGTTCGTTCGTTCGTTCGTTCGTTCGTTCGTTCGTTCGTTCGTTCGTTCGTTCGTTCGTTCGTTCGTTCGTTCGTTCGTTCGTTCGTTCGTTCGTTCGTTCACTCGTGCGTTCGTTCGTTCGTTCGTTCACTCGTGCGTTCGTTCGTTCGTTCGTTCACTCGTGCGTTCGTTCGTTCGTTAAACTAACTTAGAATATCTTTTTATTTTTGCATTGATTGATGATATATTTATTGTTTAGAAACCAACAGCTGCTTTCGGAAATCATAGAACCCTGCCCCTGAACGAAACAACGACCACACAACACTTGCCGTGAATAAATTTATTTTTTCTCGCAACTCGAATTTCATATTTACATGACAATTGTATTAACTTTTTCTTGAATTATTTACAACCAGCTGCGTTTTTAAAACTATTAATGTCGGTACTTGGCAACAAGATTTCTTGCCCTTATTTTCGATCAATAAACAAATTCATAATAAACTCTGAGGTCAACATACTATTTCTCCATTAGTAAACATTCTCTATTGTGGCAGAACCTGCGGAGATTTGATCTAAACAAGTTTTCTCTGGAACAACACGCAGAGAACCTCAAACACGTAGGGAACCTCAAGCATTGTTTTGCCTTAGGGCTAAGTTAAGGAAGAGTATGATTGAGTAATTATTCCACGACCAAATAGAGCGATTTTTACTTGAGTGTCGAAAGTATTTCGAGTTTGCTTTGGTTTTGCAATACTGCGCTTGGTGATTGGTTTAAAAAACTCGCGCCAATTTCTCAACCAGTCAGACGTAAAACCAAAACCATCGTGGCTGGCGCCTGACACACATTTTCCCGCGCTTCGCATGTATTTGCTATGAGTTTTGATTGGTTCCCTGGATTGTCTGTGTCCTCGCACTCAACGACCGACCTCTACGACTTCACGGAAAAATAGGGGAGGGGTCTGTGAACAGTCTAAATAGGAAACGAACTGAGAACAATGAAGAGAATTTATATGTTGACAGCAGGGTCTAAGAAGTTTAATCATTAAAAAATACTCACGTAAAAAGAAAGCAAATAAATATCGCGCACCTTTTTGGCAACTATACATAGAGATGATGAACAAAAGAAATATGCACTAGTTAACTAAATTTGAGTTTTTCTTATAACAGTCTGTAATTCTGGTAGTTCGCCTTTTTGCAAACAATGTGTTCGTCCCCGTCAGCACCCCCCCCCCCCCCCCTCACCCTTGCCGCAGTATTGATGTTGATCCATCCAATCTTCTTGAGCCAAAATAGCTGTAGAATCGCCAGCCGAAACAATTGGCTTAATTAAACTCCCTGATGACTTCACAGAACTCGTCACTTGGGAGCACTTTGTCGAGAGTCACAAGAAATTGTGGCCAGGATTATCGGTTTTATGTATATTTACTTAAATATTCTATAAATTAACTGGACACCTTGGCACGAATGTCAATCACTGTCACTCCCAGACTCGCTAAGCTGAAGGTCTTCACCTGCACACAAGAGAACACAGTGATCAGAATTTACTTTCTCTTTACAACGACGATACATAGTCAAGTATACGGGGCATGAGAAATGTAAAGATGATCAGCAAAACGGAGAAATTGTCGTGATTACTTAACAAATTCTTATAACTAGAACTGTAATAGTAAATATATGGATACAAGAAAGAACAGTCACGAATGTTAGTTTGGGAGAATTCGAAAGTTCATGTTAACCTGAGCGGCAAGCTAGGGCTTACATAATTACCAGTAAACAAGAAGTAGACTATAAGCAGTCCCTGTTTATTTTCGTAGACCGTCGTCGCGAGTTAAAAGGTCCCAAAAAAGTTACACGTGTGAAGGTAGTTTACACTAACGATTTACGTGAGGGAGAAACGAGGCTGAGAAAACGCAACGTGGATTGTTCAGCCAGGGCTGTTGGCTCTGACATCGAGTGGAAACCACAGACTGTCAGCACGAAAAAAGGCGATACCGAAAATGAAACTGCAACCTCGTTCCCAGGGTCTCGCTCTGGGGGGCAGAAGAGAGAGAGCCTGGGAACGAGATGAGACTGCCCTTGTTCAGTTAGCCTCCTACGCCGACGTTCTTTTGGCTCGTCACGCAATATTTTCTCCCTTGAAAGATTGCGTGACGAGCCAAAGAACGTCTGCGTACGAGGGTTTTGTTCAGTTAGGAGTTGAAACCTCTTCCTTGGTGTTGCATATCTGTCACATGGACGAGTTTCCAAAGTCACTTACATCTCTTTTGAGAGATGAAAATATCTTGAAAGTTAGAAGTAGCAAAAACACGTGACCTCGCTGAGCTCTACACCTGAGCCCGCGATATGGCCATTTGATACTAGCCAGGGGATACCTTGTTTTGACAGCTGCCAATTGACTATAACATGGATGTTCATATCAAAGATTTAACGGTAACCAAGGCGGCAATTGCCCTGTGACTCCCCTGAGACGCCATAAAGATCGAAAGAGATAGAGATTTGATCTGCAAAGGTTTGGGTGACAACCAAGTGATGACAAAGTCTTTTGGAGCTCTAGCGAAACGCTTTCTTGGTATCGAGCTCGACAGTCAAGGGCGAAGTGTTCACCAACTGGAAGCACTTTCCCCTAGAGTTAAGTGAGATTGAATACGCCGCTCTGGTTGCATGGGTGGGATTGAAAGTTTTCCAAGAAAAGAAACGACAACACAGTTGTTTGCAAGATCAAAATACGACCGCAGAAGCCCATAATCAAGATCTCAACACGTCATTCAGTTTTAAATGAGTTAAAACTCTCGCGAAATAATTCCAACTTTAAGACTGCACCATAAATTACTTTAACTTATGTTCCTCAATCGATTGCTGATCCTGACGGGAACACTTATGCTGCACATGCGTCACCATTGGCTTAAAAATAACCTGCTGTTGCGTCACGCAGTAATAAAGACATTTTAATTATGGCTATCGTGACATGCAGGCAAATAAACCGCAAGTTTTGTCATATTGATCTGGTTTACCTGAATGTGTAGTAAGCTTTAAACACTATTTTTCCGTTATTCGGTTATTCAATACCCTTTTTCTCAATAGTGGCAGCCGCGAAGCAGCAACGAATCATGTCTTTCTTGCTTCAGGACAAGAAAGTAAATAAAACCGGCCTTTGACACCAAAATATTTATTCTGCCTAAGTTTGAGACACCCAATCAAATTCGTTCAACAATATGAATTTTACTAATATGATCGTTGTGGTTTGAATTTGTTTTTGGTTTGATGTTTTCCTTTTCTTTAACAATTTCTTTTTATTTAATTCTTGTTCTCTTTATCAAGTAATCATTATCTTCTGAAGCAAAGAAAAACAAAATCAAACTGATTACTTAAATTTCAAAGCTAAATCACATTAAACGACAGCATATACATGAAATGTAAACTCATTCCTCTTGTGAAATGCAAACCGTGGGGGAAAGCTTTCTTTAATTTTTTTTTACAAAACACATATACTATTAACATTTGTCAAGATTTTGTTACACTGCACACGTGATCAAACAAGTAAAACTAGTTCTAGCGTCAAACAAACCGACTCGGTGTACAGTTTCACTGATTAATTTCCGGGTAACATATGTTATGTTTGAGGTTATAAATATTAAATACAACATTCAAAAGAGCTTCTTCGTTGGGCCTGCACGACAACAAGGTTTGCCAACTGAACCTGCTGATGATCAATCGCTTATACATATCATCTTGGTATACGGAGATATTAGTTGGCGATGTCCGAACCAGATTTTGAACAACGAACGAAGCGACGAAAGCGACCTGCAACTGACGCATTGGAAAATCGCCATAAGCGAGCTAAACACGGCGGAATATCGTCACGTTGGACCAAACACCTTCATCATTTGAAAAGGCGCGATAAACACGACCAAGGTTCCGGTCGAAAAACTCGGGCATCACCCGTTTTGTCATCGTCATCACGAAGTTTTAGTGAAGATCGTCATTCTCGCCGCTTACAGGGAGGTAGCAGAGTCTTGAAGTTGAAATCGCGGAGGTCAAAGCACGTAGATAAAGGAGCTTCAAGCCGTCACCGACATGATGGAAGTCGAAATGCAAACAACTCTGGAAACAGCGCATCGTCAGAAGTTGAACAAGAACCAAGACAAGCGCGTCCAAGACAGCTTCGCCTTTTTCAAGACGCGAAAGAGAAGACGACAGACTACGAACCTGCAGAGAACTTCCGAAGATTTAACCCACTCATGCAACACCTTTTGGGAGAGACAGACACGATCAGACACGAACTAACACATCCCCCCGAAGCTGAAGGAGTCGAGGTTGTTTACACCAAAGATGTTATTGAAGCAGAAAGGTGGCTGAGGACTCACATAGTAGACTGTTCCGCTAGAGCTGTCGGATTCGATACTGAACAGAAACCTCAGTTTGTTAGCAAGAAACTCGGCGGCACTGAAAACAAGGTAGCCGTTCTGCAGTTAGGTGTTGAAAAATCTTGCTTAGTTTTGCAAATCTATTACATCGGTGAGCTGCCGAAATCCCTCAAGTCCATTATGGCAGATGAAAATATCTTGAAAATTGGAAGCGACATCGATAAAGACGCCTCAAAGCTTACAAGAGAAAGAGGTTTGGTCTGCAAAGGTTTAGTGGACACCCAAGATATGGCTAGGTCTTTGGGTCTTCAGAAAGTAGGACTGAAAGCTCTAGCGGAACACTTCCTTGGCATCGAGCTCGACAAAGTTGTAGCGTTGACCAACTGGGAGCACTTTCCCCTGCAATTAAGGCAGATTGAATACGCTGCTCTGGATGCCTGGGTTGGATTGAAAGTTTACCAAGAAATGAAACGACAAAAGAAGAGTTCGAAAGACATCAAGACATCACCGAAGATAAAACTGAGTTCAATTTTTCGACCAAATCAAAGATTTTCGACGCAAAAAGGAAAATAACAAAAGAATAAAAGGTCAACGCAGAAAATTTTGATACCAAAAGAGTATCAACAAAGGAGAAAATACAAACTTGCCGATTACCCTTTCCAGATTTTGTTATTCGTAATCTGGCTTCTTGCTTTCTTACCCGTCATTTTGGTCAGCACTGACGCGAAGGAAACTATATGGGTAATAACTTCCCAAGGAATTGCTGAACACGCTTATATGTTGATCAACACTAGCCGGCCCCAGTCGTCTCTAAGACTAAATAAAAGCTGTAAAGAACATTGTTGTATGGTGGATCATTGTCTCAAAATAACAAGACTGGGGACGAGGTAGGATCAAGATAATCTTCTTGGAAGAGAGGCTCTAACTTGTTTATATGATGATGATGATGTGTCAAAGCTCAAACCACATGTAGGAATACGTAGAAACTGCGCTGTACATTTTATCGCTTTATAGTGTGCTTTAAGGAGTATACGACTTCTTTGTTTCCTTATTCGTCTTAAGCGTTGACGCAAAGGAAACTATGGGCAATAAACCTCTCACGGAATTGCTGAATGGCTTCCAAACAGGTACTATATATTTTGATTGCCGGCTGGTAAATAACGCATACTTTGATTGGCTGAACGCCCACTATCTGAAGAAAGTACTCGAGGGAGTTTGGGAGAATTCAAAAGCAACATGTAAACCCTCACTGACCTATGGGTTGAGTTCATATAAACGTTTGAGTTCTCCCAAACGCCATTTTTTATTCCCCAATTGAATTACTTACAGAGTGTGTTGAAACCCTCTTTCTTAGAACTTGAACACTGACTTGAAACGTCTTTTTCAACCATCTAAAAATAAATAAATGGTAACAAGCACAGCTGAAAGGGGCAGTATCACGAGAGGTCTTCTAAGTTCTTGTGAAAACTATCAATGGTTCTTTAGTGATTTTCCTCCCAGTAACACTGTGAAACTTGAAAATGTCGGCCCTACATTTTTTTGTTCTAGACGGTCACCACTTTTTACCCATCCATAGCCAAACCAGTTTTAAACAACTTTCGCGACCAGTACAGTGCGTTTTAGGAAGGTTAGGCAGCTATTAGTGGATTTCCAATTAATAGCAACACCTTCATTCGATTTTCAATTGGCCTTAAATCTTGGTGAGACTGCCACTTTAAAAGCATACAATATTATAATTTAAACTGTAACTGAACTGCCTTGTATATACAGCAAAACAAAACATTTTGAGTGATTTTTTCGAATGAATTGTGAACATAGTTTAATTTCAAATAAAGCTTTTGATGGTTTCTGTGTAAATATGCACTGCAACGTACAAGTGTCCAAAAAAAAGTTTACCTCTACATGTATGTTTTGTTGCAAAAAAAAAAAAAAAACGATGGACATGTAAAATTAAATATGTTGGAATCAAACAATTCACCCCAGCTAATAGTGATAAAATCCTAGCAACTTCCGTGTCCTGTACTGCCATAGCTTATCCTGGTTTCCATATAAAGTAAATAGAAGTATTTATACTCCCCGCTGCATGGAAATCTTTAGCAATCCATTGTCAAGTTCCCCTTCCCTCCAACCCCAAGCATTTTTATCAGCTGGTACCCATTTCAGTATCCACCTGTCCTGGATGGTGAGAGACACTGAGAACATATTAAAGTGTCTTGCCCAGTAACTGCAGCATGGGCTTGGACCTGAACACTTGATCCAGAGGCCATTCGACCAGTCTGCTTTAACCCACAAACCTTTCTTTACCATTTTTCATTAATATCAAATTAAAGAAGTCAGCTCGGGAACTCAAGATGAACACCTTGATCATCTCAAAAAAAAACGGCAAAAAAGCTAATTCACCCAAAGGTATTTTTACAAGATGATGACTGATGAACAGTTAAGACAACAAAACTACATGTATTCCTGATCTTGAGATTTTAAAAAAAGTTTTAAAATACTTACACTGGCAATTAGGCTGTTCAGCTTTTCACCATCTTTCTCATCAAACTCGTCATCATCCTCATTTTCATCTTTTTCCGAGTCTGAACTATCACTGGAAGAGGATGAGCCAGAATCTGATTCGGCAGCAATGGGTGTGTCCTCAGGCTTGGGGACGACCTCCTATCACAGAATGAGAGCACGCAAGTGAAGGAAAAAAAACTGGAACAAACTGGTTTTTTTAGCATGATAGCCAGGAGTTCTTTACAGATCAACACAACTTCATACCTGAGAGCTAGACACAGCAGGTGGACTCGCATTCTTGACAGGTGATGTCTGTTTTGTTGTCTTGTTTTCTGCTGGTTTCTTCTTGCTTTTTGTTTTGTTTTTCTGGGATTTTGCGAGAGTTGCAGTTGAAGGAGTCACAGGTAACTTGACTGGTTTGGAGGATTGGTTTGACGACCTAACGAGAACACAAGAATGTGAATTACTTAGAATGGGGTGGTAAATGTACAATTTTCATCCAGGGTATTACTGGTAGTCATAGGAAGTAGAGCAAAATAAAATCATGTTATTAGTGGCAAGCTAATCTGTAAATTAAACTGAAGCGTGAGGCAAATAATTGATCTGCTCGCATCATTGAAATATATACCGTAAAATTCCAGTTATAAGCCCTGGGCTTATACAACTTTGTAAGGGCTTTGGGTGGGCTTATAAATGGCAGGGCTTATATCCAGGGGGCTTATAAGCGGAATAAAAAAAGAAACATTTTGAAACGAGCCAGGGCAGTGTTGAATGAAACATGTTTCTAAAATAAAAAGTCATAATAAAGCAACATAAGCCCTGTTCAGTACTGTCATCCAGCAGAGGGGTCTTATATCAGTCTGATTTTGGTCTAGTAGAAATTCAAATGACAGCTCTGGAAAAAGAGCTCCCATTTTTCTAAGAAGTAGACACAAATGTATAGCTACACATGAGCTAATCACTGGCATTATATGAGCAGACCATTAGCTGTAGGCAGTTATTTGCAGATCACATGGTGGGCTCTTGGCCAATGAAAAGGAAGAGAAAAATGTATCAAATGATAAATGGTACTTGTATTTGTTGACAAAATAAGCAGTTTTATGCTGGGATAATAAAATCCACTTGAAAATTTATGGGCAATCATCTAACTCCTCCCCAAAGTCATACCTAACTTTCTTGAGTTGTGGAACAGTCGATTCAATTCTTTCCAATGTAAATGTCTGAAGAAAATTTAAAAAATGAGTTAATCAGCTTTCTCAATGGGCCTGTAAGCAGATAGATAGCCAGAAGCAGGATAGACTCATGTTCATGATGTTTAAAGAGGCAGTGTCACAGGGATTTTTACGTTTTGGGGTGAAAATGTGCTAAAGATGAAATGAAATGCTTTGTCACATAAACAGAATGAAGGAAATCTATTGATTTTCTCAAAGGAAGAACAAGCTATAGTCAGTTATGGGCTATTTTTCCACAAAACAAAAGAAAAACTTGAAAAAATCAGCCTGATGTTTTCCAGTTGCAGCCATTCACATCCTGGCGATCCACAGCCAAACACACTTAATTATAGTCTCAGAGAACTGGTTGGGTAGTTTTAAGCGAAACTGAACCTGTCCAGTATTTTGTGGTCTCCTGTGATTAGAATAATTATCTTTTTGCTTTTCAAAGTTATCCTAAAAATTGGTGACAGTGTCTCTTAAAACATACTTGTTAGTAATCTTTTATTCTCATGTACCTTTTTGTCTTTGTCTACTACCAGAATAAATTCCTTTGTACATCTTCTTTTTGAGCCACGATAAACAGTGGTACCAGAATCCTAGGAAAAAAAACATACAGTCATGCACATGCGCACTAGGTTACCTAATTCATACAGTACATGAAACTACAGTTGTAAGCCTCTGTTTCCAAATTGGAGGAAAGGAAACAATGATGATCATCATCATCATGATGACAATGACAAGGACAATGATGATGTTGATTTTGATGAGAGATGATAAAATTAATGTAAACTACAGAGTCAGTACACTCCTATTGTTTATTAGTGGCTAATAACCACTAGACTTAACCCCACTAGGCCAAACAAGGATGAGAATTGATAAGAGTTCAGTTCAAACTCTCGCTCTTGTTTGGTGTATGCTCATCAGCTCTCAACGACTTTGAACATGCTGAAATTTTTCATGAGAGTCGAAGAGAGTTCTCTCTCGTTTGTAGTCACTCTTGACGGACCGAGTTAATGATGGTCAATGAGGGTTAATGCAAACTCTCATGAGAGTCAACTCTCATCCTCATTTGACCAGGGTTTTAAAGGTCAAATGAACAAAAACTTCACTTGTTTTGCATTCAGTCCAATTTTTTGTGCAAAGTGCTCAGAAAGCACCAATTGAAATTAACATGTTTCAAATGATGTTTTACCATAATTGGACTCAGGAGAATAATACATGTATCTTTACAGTTTATCCTTCTTCCACTCCTGACTGTCTACAATCTCCAAAAGTAAGACAATCCCTACCCACCACTCCAGAGCCCTTCCCTCTCCCACAGTAAGGATGCTAGAATCTGATTGCACTCACTAATCCTTGATTATGACAGATCCAAAGCGACAGGTTAACCTTTCCCACAGAGAAACGAACTTAAGTGAGTTTTAAAAGAAGTACACCTGTACAGTACCTGTACATGAGGAACAGTGACAGTGATCTCATTAGTATCACCCACAACAAGTTCTGCAGGTCTTGTGGTATCTACTGATGCTGGCTTGAAATCATCTGTTAAGCACGGAATAGAGGAATAAAGTGCATGCATCAAACAATAAGGAACATGGTCATAACAAGTTAATACTCAGAAAGGACCCACTGTCTCTTTCTTACCCCACCATTACCCTCTACTCCTTTTCATTTTTTTTTTCACAAGGTTCATTAGATTAGTGATGTCTAGTATACCCCTACCCTTAAATTATGTGGGTCCTGCTCAAGTACACAGTCACATTATGACCACTTCTTTAAGGCATGAGTTCAATGAGGCCCTTGAATCAATGAATCCATTCAAACTTTTCTATACTATATATTAATATATTCTCACAATTTTACACTAGCCAGGTTTCATGTAAGGTAAATAATAATTATTATGCCCTTAAAATATGTTTGGTGTGGGTTTTAAGAGTGCAGTATACTGGTGTGTGACTGTAAGGCAAGGTATAGTCTGCATACAAGCCTAGTGACCCATAAGGCTGGAGCTTATCCTGGTTTCTGGAGCATGAAGCAATTACCGGTAGGAGTATTTTTACTTCCCCCTGGACGAGATGCTAGACCATTGCAGGGTTACCCCCAGCAGTAAATTCACCAGTACCCATTTATGCACCTGGGTTGAGAGAGGCACTATGAGAGTAAAGTATCATGCCCAAGAACACAACGCAGTGCCCCAGCGAGGGATTAAACCCAGACCACTTGATCTGGAGTTCAGTGCACTAACCATTAGGCCACCGCACCTCTTGCTGTGAGACTGTAGTCATACTGTAAACTGGCATTCAGGTGACCCATAGTCATGTAAATGTATGCATTGACATGAACTGTGCCCTTGCAGTTTGAAAACCTTGGTGTTAATTCCATGCGGGATATACATAAATTGTAACTGGGTTGTGGGATGGGACATTTCATGCCAGAATTGTAATTCACAAAATGGTGGATACTTTGATTAGTTTTACATGTAACATACAGTGTATATTTACATAATTTTTATGATACATGTTAGCTAAATTTGCTCACATGTTAAAAACAAGTCTAGCAGATTGTGAGGTGAGCTCCAACTTCACTTGAATGACTGGATTAATTCTTATTAGTGCTGTGAGCCCATTATCTATTGCTTTTATTTATAAAATGGGATCTACACCTTAGAAGTAGTTTTAGCTGCAGTGTAAAGTTATGATGTCAGGAGTAACATAACGTTCAATGAAATTTAAAGTAATCACTACGGAGATTCTGAGCTTATACATGTAGCTAAAAGTTGAAAGGGTTCATAAGCTTGTGTTAAAGTAGTGTTATGTTATCTTTGGTTTAAAAATTTTCAAACCAGTTTGTTTCTTATTTCCATTTGCTTTAGATCACGATTATGAATTTGAGACAATGAAAAATAACAATCAAACCGGTTTGAAAAAATATAAACCAAAGAAAAATTTAAACCACAACAAAAACAAGCGAGGGTCAACTCAGTCAAAATAGTTGCATCATAGTACAGACATTACAAAACAAGAAATTCAAGCTTACATCGTATTGTGTGAAAGGCTGTTTTCGGTCCTCCTTTTGAATGAAAACTACTTCCAAGTTTCAGTTCGAATTCGCGATTGCTATTGAATGGAAATTCCAAGTCATTCTCTTGGGCGGCCATGTTGAATTGAATCAACACGAGCCTGCAGTGTACTCTACAGCGGATGCTTGGAGGAGGCATGCGCTTTGCTAATTCAACAAACCAATATGGCTGCCGAAGTGGCATGCAAGGGTTTGCGAAGTTGACGCAAATTCTTGCCAGTTATAAACTGTTATCAAAAGATAACAGCCAACTTTTAAAGTAAGCAACGAAACCGGTTACTAACGGAGAAGTCTACCGGCATAAAACGCCATAAATGTTAATGCAAGAGAAACATGGCTGTCGTAAAACTAGTTTCGTTTGCTCAGTTTCAATAGACGACCTGGTAAAATCTGACGCTTCCAGAGAAAGTACAAAGCTTTAAGTTCAATGGACCTTACATGGGATGAGGGGACATCGTCTTCAGCTTTAAACCCATGCGATCAAACAGTAAAATGCAGTGCAAAATGTGATCGTATAACAGCTCTCCTTATTGAACCATTTTATGGCGGATCACATAAACAGCTGGTCGATTTACTTGCGAAGGAAATTTCAGGCTGCAAGTTGTACTGTTTACCAGCGAAGAAATGGCACTGGAGAATGAGAACGAGTGCATTGTACTTCTCCCAGAATATTCCTCGTGATACCAATTACAAGTGAGTTCCATTTAACAGAAAGAGATCTGGGTACAACAACCATTATTTTAACCTGCATTGATCATGACTCAGTCAGGGGAACAAATGCCAGTTTTGGCAAATCTTCGTTGCAGCACTCGAAACATCTCCGAATTATGTCATCCAATCAAAAACTACCGCGAGCGCTTTCGAGTCCTCCGATAGCAATCGCGCAAATAAATACGTCATGTTGCTTAGCAACTTCCGGCACGAATACCACGGGCGTAGTCCTTTCTCGGAGGAAGTGATCACGCCATCAGTTGGCACTTGTTCCCCCGACTGGACTGTAAACAACCATTACCACTTCAAAAAAGTCTGCATTCCACTATGAATAACATGGGAAAAAGCAGGAGTGATTACAGATCTACTGGAGAGGCCTGGGGCTTAGTCATACTCCTCTCCCCTCCCCCCCCTCCCCCTCCAACTCAGTCTATTGCTTCTACCCATTCCTTTTTTGGACAAAAAAAGGCCAATACTGACCCCCTCCCCCCTCCCCTGCCCCTTTGGGGTCTCTTTCCACCAATAAAAAGTGCAAATATTGTACATGTACTCATCTTTGACCCCTTGACTTTAGGTTATAAATAGTAATAGAAATCTTATAGTCAAAAACCTTTTTACAGTTTAAGAAGAAATTTGGTTGCAATTGAAATACTTAGAGATCTTACATGTATATGTGTCTGGACAGTGTACATGTAATATCCATAATATTTATTGTCATCATTAGTGGAATACAATTAATTGACAAGCTTTTTAATATTTTTAAGGGTGCTGTTTGCAAGCTCAGTATTGAATTTAGCTGAATTAGTGGCTCTGAGGCCAGATCTGGCACAACTAAAGAAAGTTCTTTACTTTCATGAGAATCAGCTTGTTTATCCTGTGAGAAAACATCAAGACAGAGATTTCCAGTATGGCTACAACCAGATTTTATCATGGTAAGAATATCTGGATTAATTCTGCTTGAAATCTTGCACATTCCTTGTACATACATGTATGTACTTGTACAAGACTGTTTTACTGTTTTTGCTAGTGGTACATTATGGCGAAGACATAGTAGCATATTACAGCAGGGGCTGGTAATTGTTGAGCCTACAGGGAGCCCAATAGCGTTCACGACCACTTTTAATATATTGACATAATTTCGTGCAGATTTAATCCAATCAGAATTCAACTGGAAGCTGTCCTTGGCTTCTCATTGGATAATGACTGTTCAAAAGAATGTATTCTAAATTAATTGAAAGTGGTGACACTTTTAGGCTCCTTGCTGTAACCATAACTGATTATAATAATATTGAAAAGCACAGGTTCCTGTTTGTGTGCAACAATACATATTTGTAAGAATCAATGTCGTCTTGTCGCCACTGCTGTCGTTGTTGTCATCATCAGTATTATTATCATTTAGGGAAATTTTCCTTTATTTTGTTTTTATCCTGTGAATTGATATATTTTCTTTTCCTTCCGTACAGTCTTGTAGCTGATGTCGTGGTATTTAACTCTCGCTTCAACATGGAGTCATTCTTGTCATCCATCAAAAGCTTTCTAAAACTGATGCCTGATTATCGACCAAAAGGACTAGATCAGATGATTAAGCCAAAATGCAGGGTGGTGTACTTTCCTCTGAAGGAAACTGGCACATTTGAGTCTACACATGGGAAAGGTGAATTAGTTTTCGGGAACAAAATACCAGTTGAAAAAAACATGGAGGAAGTTAGGCCTGATGACAGTAAAAAGGTGAATGAACAAACTCAGAAATTTGGCACTCAAGTTCTTTATGTATTTCTTTATGATATAACATAGTGAATATATGAATGGCATGTATGAACTGCGGATTAATGACGAAATGAATGAAATGATCCTCACAGGGTGAAAGCAATTTAAGCAATTGCATTGTTTTAGCCTGAAAAAAAATCAAGGCTACAATGGGATCCAGTAGTAGCCTTGATTTTTTCAGGTGAGTGGTTTTAACCCCTTGCCTACCAGAGCCAAACACACTAAGCAACCGGCGGCCATATTGAATTTTTAATGAGATTCTACATTTGGCTAAGAAATGGCATCTTTTCAGATAAAATATTAAAGTACACCTAGATTAAGCATTTGAAATGAATTCCTCTCCTTTTTCTGCGTTCTCTGACTGTACGGTTGTCTCGTACAGCTCCCCGGCGAACTCCTTGACCACGTGCATTTTGAGGTTCAATTTCTTCGATCAATCGAAGCTTCTTCTTCGCCACCTTCTTCATCTTTTTGTTCAGACTCTTCAGAATCACTTGGCTCAAATTCGCTGTGACTTAAATTGCTTACATCGGAGACGCGATCAGGAAAAATTTCAGCAGGAGATTCATCTGTGTCCATTCTGCCTTCACACACACGAGCCGCCATTTTGTAAATTGTCCAAACAAAAGGCAATTTTATTTGGTCAGCGGTCTTTCCAAAGTAGTGCCAGACCTTTCTCAACAACCAGGGATGATTTATGCAAGGCATCGCGAACAACCAGGCTCTCAGTAATGTCTTTTGTTTGAGGACGTATATATACGTCCTCGGTCGTTGCGTGACAACAGACAGGACGTATATATACGTCCTTGGTAGGCAAAGGGTTAATCATTTTTGCCACAAGCATTACAGGGATTGTTTTTTTTTTCATGATCAGCCGTAGTCAATAATTATTTAATTTGCATTTTTAGTAGACACCTGCAACACACCAAAACAGTTTCCTTTGTCAACAAATGGAGTCAGAAGAATCAAGACCTTTGCATATTGTGTGGGCTCATAGATGGTATGAAATTGTAAATTATTAATAATTTATTATTGTGAGTAACCATATCTGTGCTGAGTACATGTAGATCCACTCATTAGCATTTAAAGTCCTCTTTTACGGGCTGTTATTTAGAGGATTTTGAGAAATGCCAACTAATATTTATTTTGGTTCCAAATTCATACAATAATTGCTTATTGATTGCTTTTGCTTTGTCGTCAACCAGGGAACATGACAAGGACCCAGAGTTGTTTTTCCACACTCTGTTTCAGTTGGCCGATCAAGGATTACAGTTCAAGGTTTCTGTTTTGGGGGAAGCATTCTCTGAAGTTCCAGGTAACGTTTTACTAAAAAATAAATAAACATGTAAAATTCATTGAAGAGATCGTGAACTATGTTGTATGATTGCTGTACTGGATTCCAGATTGTTTCTGTTTGGAGGGGCAACTGTGCTCTAAGGGCACCCAGGTGCCTCAGGCGACTAACTTTTGCCTTTGGGCAACCAGATAATCTTATTTCTTTCATATAAGCTTTATGCTGGGCACCCTGTATCTCATAGTTTGGAACCTTTGGGCTCCTTGTAATTTTTCTGAGAGCATAGCCTTCAGGGGGGGGGGGGGGGGGGGGAGCGGTGGGGATGGATAAGACAGAGTGCCTCTTTCCACCCAGTTTCCACCCAGGAGTATGCCAGAATGGCTACTTTTAAATTGTTAGATGAACTTGATGAACAGCTGTTGTATAACGTGTGATGGACTACATGAAGCAGTATCCCACCCAGGGAACTCAATACTCTGAGTCAATTCATGCTTAGACTCCCAGCTCCAGTGCACCCTGGACTGGTTCCTCCGAAACTTGTGATAGGAACAAATATATGTTTTACTTTCATTGCAAGTCTGTGTGACCAGAGAATTCAACCACACTGTACATGTACAAGCACAGCCTCAGGTTTTAAATACAAAATGTCAGTGCAGTGTTACAGTGATGGCTTAAGTTGATAGAATTCTAATTAGATATCATTTCAATTTACTTTTAGGTATTTTTGGAGAAGCTTTTACACGAATCAAAGATCATGTTTTCCATTGGGGCTATCAGGAATCTCGCCAGGATTATATTAATATTCTTAAGGCTGCTGATGTAGCAGTTTCTACTGCTCAACATGAGTTTTTTGGTGTCTCAATGTAAGTCATACTGTTGGAGACTGGCACCCATCACACTGATTAAACAGTGGAAAGAGAGGGAGGGAAGGGGGGGGGGGACATCCTTGAAGGCGTGTTCCTGCACAAAAGGCTCACTGTAAATGCTACCTCTGTAATGGCTGTCAGTCTAAGCACACATGGAATCCTGATGCATGTACATATCAAAACACCGCCGACTACCAAGAGAATGTAGGTGCTCTCCATTAAATTGTATTTATCTGCGTCATGCAGTCCATCACAGTGTTACCCCCCATAATTTGCAGTGATTGAGTGATTTTCATTTTAAATTTCAGGCTGGAAGCTGTGCAACACGGCTGTTATCCACTTTGTCCGAAAAAGCTGGTTTACCCTGAGATATTTCCTTGTAAGTGGATATCTGCTAATAATTTTAGTTATTTGACTTTCAGCCCAGCTCCTCAGAAGCAATGTCAATAAAAGGCAGAAGCCAAATATTATTTTTCACCAAAAGCCAGCTATTACAGATTCCCGTTACTACATGTATTTTTCGAAATAGTCAGCATTGTGTTGGGAGTATAGTTTTGCATAAGGCGACACAGTCCTCCTAGCTACATGTAAATAGGGAATACCTGAGAATAACATTGATAGAATTAAGTAATAAAATAACACAGTTTCTCTCTTTTTCTTTTCTTTTTTTACTTAGCGGAATATTTGTACTCAACACCACAGCAATTATCCAAAAAGCTGAGATATTTTTGTAAGAATCCACGGCATGTAAGGACTCACAAAGTCACGGTAAGTTTCAAACGGGGATTCAGAGATATTAGTGAGCTTAACGTGAGTAAATGCGGTTTTCTTTGTTATTTTTCAACGGCAACCGGATGTTGAATATCCTCTTCTTTGGCACGTAAAATAGCGAGTGCCTGGCTGCAAGGGGCCTGAACCGTCTGACGATCAGGCTACATGTCCAGTGGCGTCCCGACTATTTAAACCTCAAAAGAAAACGAAAATTGGTTTGAGAAATCTGGGTTAAAATCACATGAAGTGTCCAACTAAGGGAAGCAACTCAGAGAGAAACAAGTTTTGGTTTGAGTTATAGGGGGGTTCAAGAAATGGCTAGTCCACTTTACACGTGACGTCACGGCGGCCATATTGGTGGACCATAGCACTGGACTTTCTCCGTTGGGAATTAAATTCTATTTTTACGCAAATTCTGCGCAAACTTTTGGTATTGTTTGGTCCACCAATCGGAATGCCTTGTCACGTGAGTGACAACCATCTGTAATCGATATTTTACAGAAAGTGACAAGTTGCACTGAAATGCCAGAACAAGAGCTTTCCGACTCACTGGTGGGAGTAGATGCGCTCCAGAAACATGATTGCAAAGCGTCTGTGCTTACTTTGTTTCATGGGATCTTTTCGTTGTAAAATACACGATCTGAGTGGTTGTCAAGTTCATTTGCATTTAGCAATTATACTAGGAGCCAGAGTTTTCTGTGAGAAAATAGTCAACGAGACGCAGCCGAGTGCACTAACGCTCATAGAAAGCGAGGGCGAGTTTAAGGTTGGGGTACACCCGATTTTGAGTGAAATTTTATAAGGTTTAAGGAAGGGATAGAAGAAAGAAAATTGTTTTTGGAACACCACCAGACAGTTGAGCCCAACGCAAGAGCACCCCAGGTTGTCAGGGGACTGTTTGGGTGTCCATCTACTAATTTTTAACTTCAAATTCGAATTTTAAAATCACATTAAATCTTTAGTATTTCTTATTTCTCCAAATTTTACCAATACTTTGAGAAAATTTATCTCTTCCCAAACCTTCCCAAAAATTACTCAAAAATTTGCAAAACCCCGCTAAACATAGCTTTGTGAAATGAGCATAGAGTTTCTGGATTACTTGAAACGCGGACGAGATATTCGCATTAAACCAACTTTAGCGGTGAAAAAATGGGCTTCAGGTGTACCCCGGCGCCTTAATTGATCGCTTGCAACCACGTGACAAGGCGGCCATGTTGGTGGACAAAACAATAAAAAACGTTTTCGCAGAATTTGCATGATAAAAAAGTTAAGTTCCCAGCGGAGGAAAACACTTTGATTTTGTCCACCAGCGTGGCTTCCGTGACGTCAGTTGCAAGCCAGCAATTGTTAAATGCGAATGAACTAGACAACCACTCAGATCGTGCATTTTTTTAACGAAAAAGTCGCATGGAACAAAAGAATAAAAAATGCGAAGCACAGACATTAGCTGACATCGTTAAAGCACGTTTCTGGAGAGCACCTCTATTAGTATTCCATTCTTTCCTTGCCCGTGACGTAGCTCTGCAGTTGTCATGTTGTCTCTGATTGGTTGTCTCTCGACAAGTAGCAACCAATCACAGAGACTGAATGGATCTCTGCAGTGCTACGTCATCAGTGAGAAATTTCGGGTGTTTTCTTTTTACAGGTAGACAGGAAACGCTTTACGTGGGGCGCGCTGATGGAATCATTTCGAGAACTTCTGTCGCCTCCGCAAGATACAAACAAACCCTAACAGTAGGATGTGACTCGTCCCAGACGTTTCCTTTAAATTTGAGCGCGGTGCGCTTGGAGTTGTGCGCCAGTTACACTCGGCGCTTTTCGCCGCCGGAACATCAAGCCCGCGATCCCTGTTTCCGCCTTTCAGCGGAGAAATGCAATGGCACGTGGACGAGGCAGCCTGAAGGTTCGTTTCTCATTCTCCAATCACAAAATAGCACAAGCACTCCGAAAATTGTGACGACTTGTCGCCATCACGTATACGTTGTGTTGCTTAGCAACGCCACTGCCTTCAGAACGCTGGCTCAGTTCTCGAAGCAGGACACTGGTTATTCAGTTGAGTCGGCTTTCCAAAGCTGGAATAAAAAGTTTATTAATTTTCCATTTTTGTGGTTTGTCGTGGTTTTTGTAAATTGCCGTTAATTCTTATTAAGTTCCTCGCAAATAAATGAAACAAAAGCAAAAGCTTTATTCACATCAAGTCTTGCCTATTTCATTTTATTTTATTTTTAAATTGATTTAGCCAAGCCTAAAGCGACAGCCAGAAATGCGTCTTCGTTCGCAGGCTAAAAATTTTCAAGCTGGGTAAAAAATTAGGACGTGAGTCCGCGATTAGCTGGAAAACCATTACCTGGTCAGTCGTCCAAGAACAATAGAACAATAGCCAATATCAAAACGGAGAGTGGTTCGCGCCTTCGATACGCGACTGTTAACGATTATATTATAGAGAGAAAACGAATGTTTCACAGTCAAGACAAAGACTAGCAGCACGCAGTCGAAACGTCGCGATTTACATCACAAGTGGCTACATCGTGAGACAAATGATAATTAACAATTAGACCCGTAGCCCTTGAGGGCGAAGGGTCTATTTGTTTTAGTATCATCCAATTAGTCGGACAGAAAAACCAATATTAAAGTTAGCAAACGCGAGTTGAAGAAAGATTTATTTATTTATTTGGGAATAAAACGAAAGTGTCACGAATTTCGTAGACTGCATACAGTCTGTTTTTCTCTCGAAATTCAGAAAGGGAATGCTGTAAACTAGGGTTTAAGACGCGAGACGGGGAGATTGTGGCGAGGTTTTTTCTCGTCTCGTCCCAAGCCCTTCCCGTCCATACCGCCTGGTGGTTCGCCCAGTTCCCGATATAAAAGCGCTCCTCCGACCCTTAGAGAAAAGACCGACTACAAATAGCCTCCTTCGCAGACGTTCCTTTGGCTCGTCACGCAATCTTTTCTCCCCAAGGAATGCGTGACGAGCCAAAAGAACGTCCGCGGAGGGGGCTAGACTACAAATAGTCTACGAATTTCGCTACTCGATGACTATTACTAATAGTCCTCTAGTAGCGTAGCCAATCAAAATGCAGGATTTGCATTAGTCCACTAGTTGGGTGATACTAACACTTGTTGTTCTTGATGTACGGCTAAATTCTCGAAAATAACATAGTTATCACTAGGGGCTCGTGAATTTAAATTTCAAGCATGGTGCTGATCAGTTCTTGCTAACTTTGTATGCAAATACTTTCTCCTCTCGGGGCATATCGTCATTACCGTAACAAGGTATGTTTTCTTTACGGATAAGTATCCACTGTCCTTGATTTTCAAGCTCCAGTATTTTTCCACTGAAATCGTTGTACCCGTCTGGCCGAAGGGAGAAACAAACAAGTCCCTCTGTGAGGATTAAGCAAAATGCAATTAAAACAGAATATCATTAAGTGCTTTATTGGATTAAGTTAATGCAAAAACAAGAATATTTTCTTTTTCTTCTTTCGTTAGAGAAGTCCATTGATTTACTTCCGAAAACAAAAAGTCTGCGTTCAAGCCTAGTAGCTGAAACAGGCCGGAATTTATATATCCCGGGGATGTATAAAGGGGACCCGGTATCCGTGGCATGAAGTGACTAGGAGTATTTCAGCCCCCCGTCCGCCCCTTATCCAGAATGCTAGTCCTTCGCACGGTTACCCCTAGCATTGAATTCGCCGGTACCCATTTGTACACCTGGGTGGAGAGAGGGACTATGAGAGTAAAGTGTCTTGCCCAAGAACACACAACGCAGTTACCCCTGCCAGCACTGCCAGCTGAGGGCTCGATCTCGGTTCGCTCGATTCAGAGTTTAGCACGCTAGCTATGAGGTATACTCACGGGGGGCAACACTCACCATTTCTAACCATCCTTATTATCTCTACGATAGCCGCTGGCCGTACATGCGCGAACACGAGTGTTCCTAAACAGACTAAGGCATCGTATTCGTCTGTCTCGACACCAGGCGTCCTCTGGTCATTGATGGGGGCGCAGATGAAATTCTGGTAGACATTTGTCTTCTTTGCTTCATTTAACATTCCCTGTGAAATATCCAGCGCGTCTATGTTAGCATAGCCTAGTTTATGAAGCTCAACTCCCAACAGTCCCGTCCCTGCTCCAGCGTCCATTATTCGGATTTCGCGTTTCGATTTTTTTCCTTGGAAGACTTCAGTGAATGCACTGTCGAAGAATTCCGCCATCGGCTTATGATGGACACAACCAGCTCCATTCAAATCCTGAAATGAAACCATATAGTTATGGAGTGCGCAGCTTTTCGCTCGCTTTATCATGTGCACATCAACAAATAAAATGCCTTTTAATACCGGGAGTTGATACTTATTTTCGTGGGACTTAATTTTCGCGATTAATGACACGTGTAAAATAGTTCCCGCGAAAAATTAAAGACACGAATTTGACTTCAACATCAGTTTACATTATTATTCGTGTCCACCTTTTCTTTCTCTGAAGCATACAACATGGAGAAAGCAAAATGCTACCTTGTGTTCTATAAGCTGTCCTTTGTCGCAAATAACCGTGCCACCTTTTTATAATTTTGTTTCGGTAAAGCCACGGCGTAGCGTTTTAAAACGTGGGGAGGGGGAAAGGGAGCGGGCTCGTCGAACACCAATCCAAGCACATACCTCTACTCAAATTTTTAAAATGTCCTTTGCGTAATAAGCTGTTCAGACGATCTTGCTTCATGGTGCTTCTTAGGTAGTTCTTGAGTCGTCGGAAGGCAGAAAATGCACGCTCTGAGATTGACTATTTTACCGAACCGCTAGAGCGATGTTTTCTGTACCGAAACATTTGAAAATTTTCGTTTCGAGGGGAGGCTACAGCCGCCCCCCCCCCCCCCCCCCCCATGTAAAGGTTCTGTTCAATACCGTTGGAAAATATACAACGACCTGTCAGGCTGCCGATCAAACTCCTTACCTTGTTGTAGTCGCTCGACCAGTCATCATACACACTTCTGACGTCATCTTCTGTTGAATGTTCCGTGAAATTGGACAATCGGCCGCCGAAATGCTTTGCATATCCTTCCTGATGATCACGTGATGCCATTGTGCTCTGCGATTTAACCGAAGAGTACAACACTTACCAGTAGTGACTACATACAGTGGGTACTCCAAAATCAGAAAACCGCTGGGAGATTGTTACCCATTTCTGCATATTGTGCTACCCTCACCAAGAAATGATAGCTTACCGCAAGCAAACCGGAGCGTAACCGACCGCAAGCAAACTGGGGTGGAAGCAACCGCAAGCACACAGAAATGCTTGGCTTCCAGTCTTCCAGCGGATTTCTGTTTTTGAAGTTTCCATTCTAGTCACTGACAACAGCCACCCCCAGTTTAATGAAATCACCGTCTACTGATCATGAATACCGTAATAATTAAATAAACTCTGTAATAAAAATAAATAGAAATAAATAATAGTACAAGTGGAGCACAATTCAGGTAGCAATATAATCGATCGCGCGACTGAATTTCAAAATACACGCTCGGCCGATTTGAAATTAGGGACTGTGCAATAATTACAATAGGCCTTTAAGTTAAATTATCCCCCCTCCCCCACCCTCTCCAAGAGCTGAAATAAATTCTTGCCCCCATCGACGAAACAAATCACGTTTACAGATTTATGCTTGATCAATATGGGTATGTTCCTGATCCTAAGAAAATATTTTTTATTTTCGGTTATACACTTTTGCCAACATTTTACAGGCTGGAGCTAATGTTCCATTGATGAAAAAAATGTTCATAGCCGAAAGGGGCAGACAATATAATATAGTTAATATAACCGTGGATATTGAAAAGCTGGAAAACAGGTTTAAATATATCTTGTCTGTCAGCCCTGCTTGCGCTGGTAACTGGTAGATCGGCTCTCTTACGACTATCAGCCAAAACCGCATCAATAGATGCAAAAACGAGGCAAATAAAATCAAGCTTAAACTTCAAGCCATTAAAGATAAGTTAGTGAAATAAATACAACGACAGCCTCTTTACTGAAATCACTGGCAAACTCAAAACCGGACTGAGCTTCAGTTCCATCGTAGGTTAAACAGTGACAAAAGCTATTACGAGAAGGATTTTGATCAATGCATTGGAGATTTAGACAGGGTCTTTGCTAGGTACCAGGCTACTTCTCAGATTGGTTTGAAACATAAGGCATCAGAGGCCAGAAGGAAGAAGAAGCAAAAAAGGAAGGGAAAGAAGAGGAGGACCGCAGCTTCAGACAACAGAAGGTAAAGAGCCCCCCTTGCATACCCGCTGATCGTGTAGCCTTGTATACAGGAATGGAGACGCTCTGTTGTCTAGTGTGGAAAGAATGATTTAGCCTGTATAAGTTTTTGCGAACGCGCGCGCTGTTCGACGAAAGGTCTGGAGCGAGTGTCAAAATGTAGAGTGAGACTGGAGAGAGACAAGCGTGTCAACAAATGACAACAAATGGTTCTACGATTACACCGCTGAAAATCGAATGCTGTCTTCTATTATCAAATTGTCCTCTTCTTCGTATCCCTTAGCTAACAATTTAAATAAAGGAGTCAAATTACCTCCCCACACGATCGCATTGTACGAGAGATTGGCCGTTTTTATACTATAGAGACGTTCAAGAAGTTTCGAAAAGGTAGCTCGTCTAGACGGGTAACGCGTCTTGTTCCCGTCTTTATACTAGAGACGGATAACCGGACGAATTACAAAATGTTTGCCGAAGCTCGTCCTGACGGGTGACGCGTCTGTAGTATAAAAACGGCTGAAACGGTCATTAAAGCTGTAGGGTTAAATTCGACTTGGAACACTTACCTGCAACGCAAATAACCCGAGGTTTTTGTCGTTCGTTGGAGAAATAACTGAAACAACAGCGCCTTATGCACTTTCTGTGTTGCTCTTTGACTACCTAGTTCTATTTCGTGACTAGTATTTCATCAGCTTCAGTGAGGCGAGGCTGCTTCTGTTGCTTTTGAGTTAAATTAAATCTGCATATTCACGCTGCATTACTACTATTACGCGCATAATCATTGTCACGCAATATGCAAGTCACTTTGGCCAGTTCATGTAACGGCGTTACTGAGAATTTTAATAGTTTTATTCCTCCATGGCCAGAAAAATAAAGTGATATTCTCCAACACCTCTAATTTAATTTGTACTTTGTCCTAAATGATGGCGAATCGCCTGAGCGTCGTGCCAATGGTTCTCGATCGAATTCAGTTTGTTTTGACTAAAACGGGGCGGATATACTACTCCTAACCTTTCCACATACTTGAAAATTTTGTGGGATTTATCTTTCACGCTTCACGCGAAATAATACTTAGATTGGGTACCCAGATCCAGGGGCGGTGGGTACTCGACAGAATCTCGGGTAGGGAGGTGCACGTATGCTTATCCTGTTTACAGTCGTGCCAAGCGACGCGTACCCCCCCTGGAGTACATTAATGAATTGATTATTCGAAATTTGAATCCGCTAGCAATGTCAAGAATGCATTCATCTTGATTAATGGCAGCGCCGATAATGTTCGAATCAAAATTTGGTTTCTGATCATTAGTGTACTCTAGAAGGGTATGCTTCGCTTGGCACGACTGTAAGACATTAGCCCATTTTAAGATACCCCGATCAAGATTAAAAAAAGTCTGAAAACCATACCCTATCGGGCCGCACGTTTCCGTTTTAAAATCCCTTATAAGGGGGTACTCCTCCCCCCACCGGGTACCCAGATCACCAGCGATTTGGAAATTTGGACAGGGTACTAGGGGATACAGAAAATGCTAGTCTTAACAGACATGAAAGGACAAACAAACCTTTTTTTAAGGGGGTGAAACGGTTTCTTTAGGCTGAATAACAAGTACAAAAACGCTGGGCTGAAGAGGGGGAAAAGGCAAAGAGAAACCACCCCCAATAAGATATAAATATTTTTCTCCTTATTTATTTTCAACTGAAACAAAATGCAATCTCTTTAATCGAAGTCGAGCCCGTTACAGCGGTTACAGTTTACCGACCTAATCTACTGAAATATTATATTAATTAAGGATTCCTTTCAGCTGCATGATTTTAATTAACGAGAACCTTTCGATTCAATGTAGAGCATTTCTAATCTTTTCGTAAGCGTAGGCGACATTAAGAACAGTGGCCTCGTCAAACTTTCTTCCCACAATCATCATACCAACTGGTAAGCCATCACTGAAGCCGGCGTTGATTGACAGTGCTGGGTGACCTGTGACGTTGAAAGGTGACGTGTTTGGGTTATTTCCAGACGCCTTTCCCAAATATTCTGAAAGAGAAATGTCAAAATTGAGATAATTGACGGAACCTGTAAAATTTCAACATGATAGATAGAAAGACAATAACTGCAAGGCCGGCACTACGTAAAAGTGAAAAATAAACTTATCGTGACAACGACATGACAGAGTCCAAACTGAATAAAGTCAAAAATGCAAACTCTGGACAGCTGTTTCTCCCTGATTGGGTCTCGTCAGCAGAGTGTATGCCGCACAGAATACAACAACTAGCGCAAAGGCAGTTGTCTATACTGAAGTGGTCGTGGTAATCATGATCCGGATGGGCTCATAGAAAACAAAGGCATAGATTATGAGCAGTCCATTTTTTCTTAGGGCGCTTTCCATTCGTAAGAACTGGCCGGCCAGATCGGCATATTCCAGAGCAGAGTTCCATTGTTAGTCAGATTGGTCCTGTAAAATCAGTTAATGCATAAATATTATACATTGTTATGATGGATTGATCTCGTGGAAAAGGGCCATTTCAGTTCTGACAAATGGACAGTGCCCTTAGTTCGTCGAGTTCTTTTCGCCGGTCTATCCCCAGATTTCGCGCGGTCATTTTCCACCCACGTTTTTTCGCTTCACGCTCGAAGAACTTAGGGACTGTTGGTATAGTCTCATAGTCAAAGCTCACCCTCGTTACAATACCTCTTTCCACTTCCACTCGTCACCCCTACTTGCTACATGTAACTGAATGTATGCAGGGATTGATTCCGACAGCCATACCCCATTTATAGTAGCAAGACATGTCTTGAACTAGCAACAGAAAACTGAGAAACACTCACCCCGGGGTCCTAGTAAGCTCTAATTTGTACTCTCGTCGTGTTAAATTAAAGTCGATAAACAAAAGTTCGAAACTCTACGAGGAAACAATTTTAAACCCTGTTTAACTAAACAGCTTTAAGGTGAATGTGTTGGTTTGTACATGCGCCGCAAAGAAGGATCTGACTAAGTTTCATTAAACCAAATAATACAACATCGACCCTCCTGCTCTTCAATGTAATTCGGGGATTTTTTTTGTGGTTTAATTGCCTTTTGGTGTTTAAATTATAGCTGTCCCTGTTTCTCTCTCCCCACCTTCGAGCGATGGAGTTGCTGACGGAAAAGATGGTGCCTTCTTAGGTATGGTCGGCATCAGCAGTACATCATAGTCTTCAAGAACTTTATCATAAGCTTTACACAGCTCTCGCCGTAAATTCTGCGCTTTGCTGTAAAATGTGCCATTGTACTCCGACAAAAGATAACGTCCAAGCATGAAAAATAGCTTGCACGTGGATGGAAGATCGTTTGGATGTGCCTTCAGTCCACGAGCGAAAGCCTCTTGTAAAGTGGTGTCGTAGTACATCTTTGCACTTGCACCAAAACCTGATAGACGAAGACATGTGGAATAAGGACTATTAACAACCGAGTGACCTACTTCATGCCAGCGTTTTCGGTCTTAACTCCATTTTCTATTTCTGAATTAATGACGCGGTTAAGGCTACTGCTACTTCACCTGGAAGCGACAATATCGGGATTACCTCCCCGGCATTTTTGTAAGGTTTCCACCGCAATTATATGAAACGGTATATATATTTATTAAAGAAAGCATTTCTTGCCTACCTAAGGTTTGCCTGTGGTCCTGACAGAAAGGCAGAGTCCAGGGCTTGAAACCTCGAATCCATCTACCGCCGCACGTCAGATACGAAGTAGTCCGACCCACCAACCATTTGATCAATGCTCCTCACACCCCCCCCCCCCCCCCCCCCTTGTCACTCCCAACAGTATTGAATAAGACAATAACATGACTCTGCGCAATTGGTTATCCGTCCGACTTTCTGCACGAAACACTATCATAATGGTTTCACTGCTTTATCAAAGAGGCCTGAAGGCGTAAAATGGGAACTGGGATTTAGGCAAATTTTCACTGAGAAAATGGGATTTAGGTCACTGGGACTGGGAATCACAAAGAAATAAGCAATAGAACTGGGAATGGGAATGGGATTTGGGAAAACTATAGGCTGGGAAAACGGGATTTATACCCCCACCCAACAACCCCCCCCCCCCCCACCCCCTCCAGGACCCTCTTATCAGCTTTATAATTGCCGTTATTTTAATCTACCCCAGCTTGTAATATCATACGCACCTGATCCTTCCAGCATCATTCGCGTTGCTCCTTCAACACCAATACCCCGGTATATCTTTACACCTGAGACGTAAAAGGAAAAATTGTTTTCAAACGCATATATTTTGCAATTCAGCATTTTAAATACAAAAAATAACGACATTGTATTCTTCGCGCTGCATCCAAGGAATAAGAGAGTGGTGGATAACTTTTCGTCTTGGTTTTTTTGTAAATCGATTCCTATCATTATCAGTATCATTATCATCATCATTATCATTATTATTATTGCTGTTGTTGTTATTGATATACTGATAGACGGATGGACTGACTGACTGACTGACTGACTGACTGACTGACTGACTGACTGACTGACTGACGGACTGACGGACTGACTGACTGACTGACTGACTGACTGACTGACTAATCGATAGATCGATTGACTGGTTGAGCGGTAGGACAGTCGGTCGACTGACTGACTGACTGACTGACTGACTGACTGACGGATGGATGGACGGAAGGGCGGACGGACTGATCGATAGATCGATTGACTGGTTGGTCGGTCAGACAGTCGGTCGACTGACTGACTGACCGACTGACTGACCGACTGATATCAATATATTTACTTGGTAACTCTGGTAAATATATTGTGTTTGCACAATAGAAGAATTCGTCACGATCGATGACAGCAATTTAATACTAATTCGTGATTCAAATACCATCACAATGCATCTTGACGGACACTTCCTCTACTGTTGCGCCTGTTTCACGTCCCAGGCGGTCAGCGGCGTTTCTTACAAGCTCGTCCACATCAGCTTCGGAGCTGGGGAGTCCAAAACCTTCCTTCAATATGCCGAGTTTTAAATGCGATATTTCACCTGTTAACTGGAAAATAACGTTCATTTGTAAACAACGTTTTCTGTTCACCAGAAATAAACACAAACAGCAACAGCTGTTCTATTTTCGTAGTCCGCCAAAATGAATGGCCGCGACCGAAAGCCGTAATCAGATTTGCAACAATTTGGAACAACCGCATTGCACATGCACGTGCACGTGCACGCTATCACTTTTTGCAATACATCATTTTCTTGTCATTATCTCTAAAGATAGCCTACTCGCGAAAGACATAGCACGCGCCAAATTGTAGATGTAGACTTATGAACTTCTGCTAACACTTAAAACAGTCGTAATGGCAATGATGCTGCCATAAGCGTCTTAGCTGCTGATATGATAACATGGCTGTTGTACCTTTGATGAGTACGATTCAGGGACAGACAAGTCTCGTGGCTGCCTTGGGTCTAGCTCTCCGTCAAGCCCGGCCAGAACCTAAGAACAGGAGAAAGACGGAAATGAGGTCATTCTCGGACAAAACGCAGTAACATGAATGCTTGTTGGGGTTCTAGTTTTAATTTATCGTTTAATTTATCGTTGAGCTTATACATCTTGCCTTACCTCTAACATCAAAGCTGTATCGTGAACAGTCCTGCCCATAGGTCCCGTATGATCCAGAGTGAATTCTACTGGCATGATCCCCGTATATGGCACTAACCCGTATGTGGGTTTTAGTCCCACAATGCCACACGCTGCAGCAGGAATTCTTATGGAGCCCCCTTGATCTCCTCCTAATGCCATATCCACGTGACCACCGGCAACCTATCAGAAACCGGTTTGACTTAGTGTTAACCAAAGTAGAGCGGACTGTCAATATACTACCGAGAAAAAAATGAATTCTCGATTGAAATCCGAGGTGGAAGTCTTACCAATGCGGCCGATCCAGATGACGACCCATTTGCCATCCGTGCACTGTTGTGCGGATTCAATACAGGGCCTGTTACTGACGTAAAACTTCCTCCGTCGCAGCACAAATTTTCGCAAACAGACTTGCCAATAATGTGTCCACCAGCGTCCAATATCCGGGACACAACAGTAGCGTCAATATCCGGGATAAAGCCTTCCAGTATCCGGGAACCGTTCATTGAGGGTATTCCCGCTACACATGTGTTATCTTTGATGGCCACTGTTTTGCCATAAAGTTTGCCGCTAGGTGCTCCTTTGATGTCACAGCGCCAGGACCTGCGACGACAAGCGTACGTTGTCTGAGACCTCTTTACTCCGAGATTCATACTGGGTTTTGTTTACAGTTTGCTGGTGACCAGAAAAAGCGTAGAGGACCTGTGATTGGAAATGGTTTTATTATTGACTCACCAGGCATTGTAAGGGTTGTCTTCCTGTGCCGGTCTGTAACCTGGTGTCCGAGGAAACTTCACTGGCAGCTTGGGGTCTGGTAACTCGTACAGCCGCTGATAGGTATCAGCTAGAGTGCTGGAAATAGCCTCTGGAAAATGTAAACAAAAGCACGAGCCAACGAAATGTACTCTTTAAAGATAACATTGAACAGTATCAGCAATTTGCTTGATTAGGTATAAAATTGAAAAAAAGCTCGAGGTAACGAAATTTGTGTACGATTTTTAAGCAAATTAAGATTTCCCTTGAAACTGGAAACGAATGATACATTCTAAAGTTGTTATGTGATTACAATTGGGTCACAGTTTGACTTCGCCAAAATGTACGCCATAAATGCCAAACATATATTTCATCCCATACTCTGACATTCTTGCAGCTCAGTTTCTTCCAAATCTAGATCCAGACCTTGCGCTATTTCTTTTAAACGTGATAAACTGGGTTCTCTTACGGCAGGCTCCTTGTACATGGCGACTGCAAAAAAAGAAAATAGACGTTTTTCAACAACGATTGTTAATAATATGGACTTAATTTTTTTTCTAATAATGCAGCAAAAAACTGACGTTCTGTTTGAAATTCTGAACTACATGTATCTCAGATAGAGGTCTCTTATTTTTTTTAACACTTCCCTCCTCCTCCGATCCACCCGTCACAATTAGAATTTTCCAAATGCCTCGCTAATGTACAAATTTGCTCTTGAAAGAAGTCGATTTCACTATGTGTATTGCATGTACGGTATTTTGTTTTAAATTCAAGTTCTCGAATGTAGTTTATACTGAGCTCCTAGTAGAGTTAATATATATCCGGTTAATTTTCATTGCTTTCCTCATACGCAGTTTTTAATACCAGCACTCGTCACGCAATCTTTCTTCCACCATTGCTTGACGAGCCCAAGGAACTTCGGAGTTCTCGTCAGTATTTTGTAGGTTATATGTTGTCGAGGCAACGAACTATAACTAACAGAATTTCAAGCACAATTCATTTCTTTCGGCAGCAGGCATTCTGCCGGCGGAATTCTGCTTTTAATTTCGAGCAAAATTTGAGCAGAATTTGGAATTCAGTAACTCAACTGGTGTATCGAAAATACTTGGTGATTCGTGCGTCGCGTCGCACGACCACACTTTGCAGAACGTCATCTCAGTGGCGTTACATAAATACATGTAGCATAAATAGCACCCACATGCATGTGGCCATACACTTATGATGCCAATAAACGCAATGAATATTGGCATTCATTTAATCAGTTTTTATGAACATTACATGGCTAACGCTTGAACCATCAGCTTTTCGAATTTGTCACGAGGGTAAAAGAAGCCTTCGATTGAAAGTTTGTACGAAGGGTTTATTAATTCAAAACCGTCTGAAAACTCACTGTGGCTGTATCGCGGAATCGATTCCCTGCGAGAGCAAACACCTCTTGATCTTCGACAAAACTAGTTTACTTGATCGTGTGATACAATCATATGATCTTATATAGTTCGATCGATCGAAGTTTTAGAAACAAAACTACAAAACTATAAACTCTTTACCTCTTTCCCTCCAATGTATCCGGCGAGTTATAACACTAATCCATCGTAGTGACAAATTCTGGTTTTACACTGTAATAAGTATCAAATTAATCAAATATTTACATATTCACTGTAGCTTCGCAACTATTAGGGCTCAGCCAAAACGGACTTTCGTTGAAATAAACGTGATCATCTAATCGAATGACAAAGCATGGGCAGAGACGAAGTCGAACCGGATCATTTGAATAAGAGTACATGCAGCACTATTGTTTATTGCCTCGTTCTTGCCGGTGTCACGCAACGCTTTCGGTTGAGCAATTGAAACAATAAATGTTGGAACAATGGAGCACAGGATTCACGGAGTGGTAAACAAAAGGCAATAGCTAAATATTATTTCAAGCCATAATGCCCAAAAACCGAAATACCACAAAAAAGTAAGAATTTTAACGCCGCGTTTTCTGATTTTTTTGCTAACTTTGTTCCGAAGCGAGAAATCGCATTTTTAGTTTTTCATACAATTTTTCCTAAATTTCGAGCGCAAATGGCGGCTTGGATTTCAGCCGAACGTGCGAGGTTCTACTGTATATCAAACTGAAGTCCTTATTTGCGGCTTTCCCAACAAGGCTACATTCCTCAAATTTGATCAGTAAACTCTTTTACTCGATGTCTTGAGTTTATCATCAAAAATATTTCGGAATTGGAATTTTCCGTTAATTATTAGACATAAGGTTCCTCACTTCTCCCATACATTTACTGTGAATTTTGCCGTATTGCCTCCCCCCCCCCCCCCCGCCCCGTCTATACTGAGCACAAGAATGTACACTTTTCAGTGAAGAAAATAACCGCTAAACCTGTGTGTCCACGTATTTCCTATTCTTCCGTACCGTACAACTTGCTTATGACCAGTGCACCTCTGTGCTCAGATACAGAGCTTAGCAAACCCTCCGTTTATGAGATCGTCTACACTCACTCTTGACCAAGAACATTTCAAGCAGTTTTGTCTGGGATAGGGCATAGAAATCAGAGAGTTTTGGTCTAGAATAGGGTATCATTTGCCGGGAAACTGATCAGTGGTATGAAGAATTGAATACTTAGAAACTCAGAAGAGAAGGAGGCTTTCCAAACCGTAAATAAAATCATCGCGACAACGCCGTTGACAGATGGTTTTCCATTAAAAAAACTAATAGTGCAACAATTCTAAAAAATAGCAAGTTAAGTCTGGGATAGGGTAGGGATTTTCGGTGTCTAGTCTAGTATAGGTTGCAAAATCAGCAGAGCGTGGTTTGGTATAGGGTAAGGTTTCAGAATCCCGGCGGAACAACCCCACCCAAAAATATACAGTCCCCCCGCCCCCCGCCCCCCTGGGGGATGTTTTGATTCTACAAATGTATCTTTGAAACCATCAACAAGGTTGAAATTCACAGTTTTTTTTACGGTTGCGAACGTTAACTCTATTTTTGTAGAATATCGCAGCCAACAAATGACGGAAAACTATGATTTGAGTTGCCATATCACATCGTCCGCCATTTTGAATTAATTCGAGTCGCTTTGTCACGTGACTCGGATGTTGGCCTTTCTGCTTATATTCTGGACTGATAAACACTTATCCTTTCGGCAGACTAGCGTGACGGTGGAATATATATTTTGAGCTAGCGAACTGATATCAGATCCAGCTGAAAGGGAAGCAGATCAAACGCATGATGGCAGCATCACCCACAGAGAACAAGAACGGTAAATTTTTGCGAAGTTTGATGTCGACACATTGGTTTGGTAGCTTTCTGCTTATATTAACGCGCACCTGATGAACTCAGATTTAAAGTATTTTCAATGAGGCACGACACAATGTCTTTCAAGACGATAACTTTCTGTATGACTGCAAAAATAATTACAGGATTTATGTGTCTGATATTCAGTTCTCCACTGAACATCGCTGGAACCAGTGTATGATCTTTCGAGCGAGCTGATATCTTTTTACCATGCGGTTCAGACGGTTCCGATCGCTTCCGTGTCATTGGCTTGTAGTTTAGCCCGGGGCTTTGTAGGTTTATTTATAAGCAAGAGTCGCGACAAGATCGGCCTAGAAGACGTAGAATTTAGTTTGTTTTCACAAGCAATGAAGTGAATTTCAGTCAAGGTACAAACTGATCGGTCAAGCTGGATAAGTATCGATCGCGTGACTTCAAACAGTTCAAATATAATTTTAGTGTCGTTTTCTCGCGACAGTAGATGTTATAGATACTTACTCGATATTTGTTACCTCTTGAAGTCGACCATTTAGCGAAAATCCGTCGATACTGCTAAAAAAACACCTCAGAATTAGTAAAACAGCCAAGTTTCTGACGTTATAACCTCGAACGTTATAGCCTCGAAACGTTATAGCCTCGAACGTTATAGCCTCGAAAATTCTAGTCGCTTGTGTTAATGCCGGAGAGGAGGAGGGGGTTGTGGCCCTCTTCCCCTATCTGCCCCCACTGCGTACAAGGTCCAAGTCCGTTATATGTTCCGGCTTCGTGGAACCATATTTTAGCTAATTTACAAGATATGAATCTGAAACTTCAATAATTTTAATAATCTCAAGGTGCTCTTTCCACTAGTGTCGATAGGTTGTCGCTATTTGGCCAATAAACATCGGCAAAAGAAATTACTAAACTGCTCGACAAAATAGCCCCAGAAACTTTTGCTAATTTAGTTGCAGTTGCACCATATTCGATGGTTTAACATATAATACGCGCAGATATATACGAGCAATGAGCTAAATATCCACGTGTATTATATATTAAAACCATCGAATAAGTGATTTATTATTCCACTATTTTTTTTCCGCTTAGTACCCTTATGTAAATTATAATAAATACGGAAATTTCGCGTAACACGGAGTACACAGAACACTTAATTGCGTTCTTTGATTTTTTCTTTGTTGTGATTGTGTTGTTATTTTCGTTGCTCTTTTTAGGTCAAGCTATGTATAAGGAACGTGTTGTCCGTGAACCCAGTTTATCTCGTTTAAAAGAAATAGCGCAAGGCTTGGGACTAGATTTGGAAGAGACTGAACTGCAAGAATATCAAAGTATGTCGTATATAGTTCCTCTGCATATTAAGAAAGCATTCTTGACTTAGCTGTTTACGAGACGCGGTAGAAGAAAGGGCGGGAAGCGGGATGTTTTTGTAGCGGGAACTGGGAGAAGTTAAGAAAAATTTCGCAACATTACGGGGAGTGGAGCTGGGATAGCGCAGTGATGAGAGCACTCGCTTCGCACCAATGTGGCCTGGGTTCGATTCCCGGACCCGGTGTCATATGTGGGTTGAGTTTGTGGTTGGTTCTCGTGCTCGCTCCGAGAGTTTTTTCTCCGGGTTGTCAAACATTCGCGAAGCGCAAGGGAGTGGGGATTGGGACTATCGCAAGTGTGGCAAGCTGATGTGGAGTCAGAGTCCTCGGGCTCCTCTACCAACCGCGAGCAGATGATCCGAAAGGCTCCGAACTCGAGATTGGTGATGATCAGAAGGGCCGCTCGTCCGCTTTTCTGATCGCCCCAAATAACCAATTACGTTAAGAAATCAAAGAAAGGGGAAATGTGCGCAATCTATAATAAGAAGCAGTATATCCAGGTCGGGTTGTTGTAGGGGATATCCTATCACCTGCGATAGCGGTGATCATGGTTGGTCACAAGCTACTGGGTCACGCTTTTGATGTCACGCTTTTGATCTCCCTGTTTTAGCAGTTTTAAAAGCCTAATTTCCAAAAACTCAGCTATTGTTTTTATTAATTTCCTCAGAGGCTATTTCCAGCACTTTGGCTGATACCTATCAACGGCTGTACGAGTTACCAGACCCCAAGCTGCCAGTGAAATATCCTCGGACACCAGGTTACAGACCAGCACAGGAAGACAACCCTTACAATGCCTGGTAAGTATAAGACCAATAGCTCCAGTAAGGCACTACTTCTCTAGAACCTCTATTTTCATTCGCCCGCTATAAACACTACCTCTATTGTTATTCAGGGCTAGGGGCATTGTTATGACCTGTTATCTATTGTTTTAAGAACCAATGAAATAACTCGTTCCGAGAGGTAGTGGGCGACCCAATAGCTCCTGATCTAATGTCCTGCCTCAGTCCTGGGCGATTGCTCCTTATCTAATTTCAGAACGAGAAGAGTGTCTTTCACGTTTAATTTGAGATTGCATATCAACAGTCTTAGAAAGAAGAACAACACTAAGGTCCACTAATGATAAAATAATTAAAGAAGAGCTAGCAACATTCGGCCTGGACTTACCAGCCAACAAGGTACGCGTTCGGAGGTATTCGTCTTACTGTGGTATCCGCTATAAGAGAGTTTTACAAGTTTTATATTTTCAGGTGCAACACTAAGGTCCACTAATGATAAAATAATTAAAGAAGAGCTAGCAACATTCGGCCTGGACTTACCAGCCAACAAGGTACGCGTTCGGAGGTATTCGTCTTACTGTGGTATCCGCTATAAGAGAGTTTTACAAGTTTTATATTTTCAGGTGCTGGCGCTGTGACATCAGAGGAGCACCAAGCGGTAAACTTCATGGAAAAACAGTGGCCATCAAAGATTGTGCGTGTGTGGCGGGAGTACCCTTAATGAATGGTTCCCGGATGCTGGAAGGTTTTATCCCAGACATTGACGCAACTGTTGTGTCCCGGATATTGGACGCTGGTGGGCACATCATTGGCAAGTCTGTTTGTGAGAATTTGTGTTGTGACGGAGGAAGTTTTACGTCAGTAACAGGCCCTGTATTGAATCCGTACAACAGTACACGGATGGCAAATGGCTCGTCATCTGGATCGGCTGCATTGGTAAGACTTCCACCTCGGACTTCCATCGAGAATTATTTTTTTTCTCGGTAATACATTGACAGTCCGCTCTATTTTGGTTAACACTAAGTCAAACCCGTTTCTGATAGGTCGCTGGTGGTCACGTGGATATGGCATTAGGAGGAGATCAAGGGGGGTCCATTCGAATGCCTGCAGCAGCGTGTGGCATTGTGGGACTAAAACCTACATACGGGTTAGTGCCATATACGGGCATCATGCCAATAGAGTTCACTTTGGATCATACGGGACCTATGGCCAGGACTGTTCACGATACAGCTTTGATGTTAGAGGTCAGACAAATTGCTTTTCACTTGATTTGAGTAGCTATAAAGAATTTTTTTCGTGAATGATCTTATTTGTGCTTAGGTTCTGGCCGGGCTTGATGGAGAACTGGATCCAAGGCAGCCACGAGACTTATCTGTACCTGAATCGTACTCGACACAGGTACTGGAATTATGCTCACGTGTCTAAGGCTAAAAAAATCCTGGCATTTTCCCAATTCTTGTTGTTTCTGTTGCTGTTGCTTATTTCTCGGATGCATCACAAGAAAGGGCCATTTAGTGTTGAACGTTATTTTCCAGTTAACAGGTGAAATATCGCATTTAAAACTCGGCATGTTGAAGGAAGGGTTTGGACTTCCCAACTCCGAAGCTGATGTGGACGAGCTTGTAAGAAATGCCGCTGACCGCCTGAGACGTGAGGCAGGCGCAACAGTAGAGGAAGTGTCCGTCAAGATGCATTGTGATGGTATTTAAATCTTTATTGTGAATCAAATTACACACACAATATAACCACAACGTAAACTGAAGGTAACAAAGGTAAATATCCCTGTTGAAAAGTTATATAACGCGTTAAAAAGATGTTTAGAGGACATTACATGGTGACGAGAAGTCATGAATTTCATGTTCGTTTGGCAAAAAATTATTGTTTTTCCCACGGGAACAGCGTGTAATGTTCTTTTTGTTATATAAACGAAATCTACAGAAGTCAATCGAAAGCACAAACCGTTAATGAACGATTTTATGTCGGCTTAGTGAAGTTAACTTCTCTACCGCTCGCCATCTTTCTAACGGCGTTTGACAACGTTTGGCAGCCTTGCAATGGCGCGAAATGACGTCATTGATATCCCCACTAGTGAAGATATGGATGTAAATTCGTATGAATTTTATCAGTGGTCTATTTTCCAGTAAAACACTCGCGTCTATAAAATAAAGAGGTTATTGTCTGAGAACTGAAGCAAGCAATGGATCGATCAGATTTGAGTGAATCAGACGCACGTTCACCCCCTACCCCCCTCGCAGGCAGGCAGGCAGACAGATAGGCAGACAGACAGATAAGGCCATGGCAAACAAGGGCACATTGTTGTGGACACATCATGTGCAGTCTGCAAGTTAGCTAGTCACAGTAAGTCAGTCAGTCATGCAATCGGTCAGTCAGACAGCCAGTGAATGAGCCATTCCATGTCAAGCTATTTTGTCAGTGGAAATAAGCAAGACATTCATTCATTCATTCCATTCATTCATTCATTCATTCATTCATTTATTCATTCATTCATTCATTTATTCAGTCAGTCAGTCAGTCAGTCAGTCAGTCAGTCAGTCATTAAGTCACCTACTCAGCATTTTTCTGCTTATCTGACAGTCTATCTGAGAATCAGTCTCACGGTCGTTCAATACACTGTAATTCATTCAATTTACAAATTCCTTAAGAATTTATGCAAATTATACAATTTTTGCTTTCATGTCCCAGCTGCAAAGATATTTATGGCCATTTTCGCTGAAGGAGCAACACGAATGATGCTCGATGGAGCAGGTATGGTCCAAAAGCTTCTTTACTTTCCAATTCATCCCTGGGGTTATTTTAGTCTTCGTAATTAGTTATACCCTGGAATAAAAGAGGTGTATCGTTGTTTGTGTGTGGGAGGGGGGTGGTAGGGAGGGGGTACTCTCTTATATAAGCTATATAAGTATGTACGACCCCAAGTGATATTGGGTTCTGAGCCGTTTACCTCTGTAAAAGGGTGTACATTTGGACCATTTTGGTCAGGGTATGGTTTGTGCACTCTGGTCCGATTTTCCAACTTCTGGCCCTTATCTTCTAAACTGGGGATTGCTACTCAGTGTGTTATCAATTGTTTCTTTCTCCCAGGTTTTGGCACAAGTGCAAAGATGTATTACGACACCACTTTACAAGAGGCTTTCGCTCGTGGTCTGAAGGCAAACCCAAACGATTTACCAGCCACGTGCAAGCTTACCTTCATTAATGGACGTTATCTTCTGTCGGAGTACAATGGCACTTTTTACGGCAAAGCACAGAACTTAGGGCGAGAGCTGTGTAAAGCTTATGACAAAGTTCTTGAAGACTATGATGTACTGCTGATGCCGACCATTCCTAAGAAGGCACCAACTTTTCCGTCGGCAAACCCATCATTTGAAGGTAGGGGAAGAGACACAGGGATCTTGACATGAACAGCCAGCCTCTAAATTTGCCCAAGATCTGGTGCTACCTGTGGTGGGGGATCTTGGGCCTTGTCCCACCACCGTTCCTAAAAAGTAGCCCCTTTTTTCGTGAAAGAAATGGCTCTACACTCTCCCGCTTTCCCCACCCCTTTTGAGGGGGGCCTCTGCATCCATATAAACGTTGCCGCAAATGGATGCAATTTTAACTCAACTGCATATAATATGAGGGATAAGGTTTATTGCAGTTTTTCTACCGTAATGCCATGCGTAAGCACATTTACGCATGACACATTTTCTCCTCTTAACAACAGCTCACGTGGGTCGTAAGACTTGCTCCAAGTTGTCAGTTTTCCAAACGAATTATCTAGAATTATTTTTTATTTTTGTTTTTGCAGAGTACTTGGAAAAATCCTATGAAAGTATCCCAAACACGGCACCTTTTGACGTCACAGGTCACCCAGCCCTGTCAATCAACGCCGGCTTGAGTGATGGCTTACCAGTTGGTATGATGATTGTGGGAAAAAAGTTTGACGAGGCCACTGTTCTTAATGTCGCCTACACTTACGAGAAGATCAGAGACGCTACTAATTAGAAAATTAATGTTAAATTTTAGTTTGTCTTTCATGGTTCAATGTGAACTTCATTCTCTAAAAATATCCACGTGATCTTCGTATATAAATTTTATTTAGGAAATAGTAAACGAGCCCAGGTACGTTGCGTTGTTGAGTTATATAAATGTTAACACGCGTGAACTTTTAAGAACATGTGAGAGATTATAACTGAAGTACATAGTAGGAGAGACGTACTTCTCGAGCGTTCTGAAAACGTTATAGGTGCACGAGGGACAAGTTAACTACTTCCTTTATAAAATGTTCAAGAAATTGCACGCACTAAAACTCGCACGTTAGGCAGCAGACTGCATTATAACTCGATAAAGCACGCACGTGACCTAGGACGCACGTGACTTGGGTGCTATAGTGAGCTCGAATTATAGGGCGTGTTATTCGTTAAACGATAATTAGTTCTTATTGACCGAGTAGGAGATCTGTATTGGAGAATTTTTACCATGTACATGTTCTGAGGTCATGATTACAGACCGAAAGCAGTGAGGTTGGTACTCACGACCAAGGTTTACTTTGAAGTCGCTTTTAGTTTTTACCGAGTGCTTTTGGTGAATTTGGTCGTTCCCATTCCCATCATCATCATCATCATTATTATTACTATTATTATTGCGAGACATGCTTATAAAATGGCCTCAGACAAAGCGTTATGTGATTAAATTTTAACAAAAACATTGTAATGCATATGGCTTCATGGAGATTGAGAAATTAAACTGTCCAGTTAATGTTATGGAATTTCTAAATTTGTCTTGCTGGTAAAATGACTGGTTTCTTTACTAACTCCCCTGTATATGTAACGAACTCACACTGGCCCAAATGAAAGTAAGGATATCTATCACGTCACGCGCGAGTTCTCAGAAATAGCAAACTTAGTGTGATAAACACATCGGGTGAACGTCGACAAACTTCGGACGATCGCGACTCTTGGTGGTTTGTCATCAGTGTTACAAAAAATGTTTGTTTGCCTAAAAATAAAACAAGAAAACTATCAGGTTAGGTTATAGAGCAGGCAGAAATATTTTTTGTGGTCAAAACTATAGCTCTGAAGCGCTTTTCAGAACAGAAGTGTTTAGCCATGCATCCGCCATGTTTTTGTCCCTCTGGAATACCATCAGTAAAGTAGAGTCTACCAATAATGTTATTCGCTTTTACTAGGAATCTCATTAGATTTCACTTCTAAATTATTATCACGTCTGAAAATTGAAAAATGCGATAAAATATCCGTTTTTGTGACAGTTCAGAAACACGTTAATCCGCGACACCACAAATTTCAAAATTCTTTATCTCTTACACAAAGCAACTGATTGATATCAAAATTTAAATAGCGGTTTATATTATCTATATTTTTTTTTTTGTATAGAAAATGTAAAAAGAATAGCTTTGTAGGATTACATGTAGCAATTGGAAATACCGTAAAAGCTCTATTACGCCTCTGGAGGTGGTGAGTGGGGTTCTTGTTCCTTGTTCTCACTTAATTTTGGAAGGATTGGATCGGAAATCGTCAAACGTTTTCGGGTTAAGTTTGCGATCTCCGGTTCTCTGTAACCTCGTCCCAGGGGGGCGCTTTTCCTTCTATTGACATCATTTATTTCTTGTGGATCGTCTGTCACGGCAGTCACGCAACGAAGTAGTCTGGCTGAGATACGTGAGCCTATCGCAGACTCAACCATAACTCTCCTGGAATATCAAGTCGTGTCTCGATATGGCGGAAGGTAATGAGCAAGGTATGTGAGTTCTAGGAAATATTAAAATGTTAATTAGTACTACAAAACTTTATTGAAATCCAAGACATTCAAAAATCAGCGAAGCGAGGTAAAAAAATATTCACAGCGTAATTTGAATCATTTGACTGTTTTACATGTTCGGTCTCAGTCTAGTCGCAATTGCAGAGGCGACGATTGTAAGTTTAGACTGTACGTCACTTCACCTATGCTTACTGTTTTGTTTCGATTCACTGCAATTCAATTTATGAAATCGTTATTTGAATCTGCCTTCGAGTTTATACGTATGGTCAGCTGGGCCAGTCACCCATTGCATTCGCTCGCTCGCTCGCGAACCTTGAACAATAATCATTAAAAAAACAGCACTTTCATGTGTTTGAACGGTCTCAGTCTTAGACTCAGTACCACAAGCGAGAGGGACAGAAACTGCTAGAGCCGAGAAGGATTCGACGTGTTAAATTTAATTTATACACAAGTAAAACGTATGCATCTAAAAACAATGAAATCACGCATAATGCAAGTATTGTGTGACCACTGGTAACAAAAGTGTACTACATGTATAAGAGACTGTACGGATTTAAAATTGAGCGTAATTTAAGTCTGTATGGATTTGAAACTGAGTTGAAAATCTCTTTTTTCCTTTGAAAAGCTACAATAGCTTAGCTGGAGTCCTTTATCTGTCTTTTTAGTGCTTCGGAAAGCCTTAAGCGCAATTTTTGTGTTAATGGTCTGTCACGTACTTAGGTAGACCGTTGAAACGAAAACCCCGCGTATGGCTTTCCAAAGCGCTAAGCAGACAAATAAAGGACACCAGGTAACTGGTGAAAAAAAAGAGATATTTCCGACTCAAATGGCAATTTCAAATCCATACAAACTCATATTACGCTCAATTTTTAAATCCATCTTTCATGTCTCCCGAGGCGTTTCTGTTCTTGAAGTTATCGCATACACTGATCGTTTTTTTCATATTTCTCTCTGCTCCACTCCTCAGAAAAGCTCTACAAAGAGCCTGCTGTCCGTGTACCAAGCCTTTCGCGTTTATCTGAAATTGCGAAAGGCCTGGGACTAGACCTTGAAGAGAGTGAGCTTGCAGCCTATCGAGGTGAGCTTTTTGTCTGTTACAGTTTACTGTCAAACAGAGTTCTGAATGTAACAATCTGCCATGGCAAGTGCCAATTCCCCGGGCTTGGAACAATTTTCCCTACCCTATTTTAGACCAGACCCCGAAATCAATACCCTTTATCAGACCAGACCCTACCCGGGAACTGCTTTGGTTTGTGCATACATTTAAGATGGGATACAAATTACCGAAGGTTTTAAATCGTACTCTCAATCAATCAATTAATCAATCAATCAATCAAGTTGTTAACGTCGTGACGTGGGATGAGGTTGCCCTCCATATGCAAGCCAGGGGCTCATGTATAAAACGCATGACAATAATAAGCTTGAAATTAAGTAGATGTGAATTATTAGAGAGCACTAGGGGCGGACCTAGGGGAGGGTGCACCCCCCTCCCACTCCCCCCCCCCCCCCCCCCCCACCATGAGATGACCGGGCGGCTTTCTAATAACAGGTGTTTTGCACAAAAAAACTGTGTGCACCCCACCTAAGAAAAATCCTGGATCTGCCCTTGTATTACACCCCCTAAAATTGGGTCCCCGCTGCAGAAAGCTGATTTTCCCTATTACCTTTAATAATTGGTTTATTCACACAACCTGTGTACAGTTGCTTTTACTTTGACCTTTTTACTTGGCAAATAGGTAAATATTTCGTCAATGTATGAGAAACTTATCCTGAACTTAGCTTAATTTTTTTATTAAACAGGGGCAATCGCAGGCTCTTTGGCCGATACTTATCAAAGGCTGTACGAGTTACCAGACCCCAAGCTGCCAGTGAAGTATCCTCGGACACCAGGTTACAGACCAGCACAGGAAGACAACCCTTACAATGCCTGGTGAGAAAAACGATCCGAGAAAAGGGATAAATCGAGACAAGTGCCAATCAAACAGACGGACAAGCACATAAGAAAAACAAGTAGAATGTAAATTCTTCGGGTTAACGAGTTGCATTGGCGACTCATTCATTCCCTCACAAGAGAGCTCAGCTTAACAAAAGACACAGGTAGCCAAAGCTTAGGATACGACTGAAAATAAATAAAATGATCTAAAATTGTCAAATGTTTATTGTTTTATCAATCTTATATTACATATTCATGTGAGCTTTGAAAATTAGCATAATATGCTAATTCTAAAATTGCTCCCTACTAGTCTAAGCGAAGCGAAAGGTAGCACACTCGAACCGCCATAATGCCGACCCGTGTTCATGAAATGAGCTGTAATTCTCAAAGTTTGCTATCTTCCCCTCAAAACGCCTCAAATTCAAAGGCTTCGATAGTCATTCTATAAATACATACCGAAAAAGTGCCCAATGTTACATCCTTTCCCCGTCAAAACGACAATAATTTAGTGGTAAACCTCCACGAACCATCCGCGGCCCGAGCGCCTCTGCAATTTTTCTCATTTAAACATATGCAATTTGGAACCACAAAAGCCACTTTCTAGGGGAGGTGTATGCAATGTCGCGTGCGACACATGATGAAGTGTAATCAAATCATGTGTCGCACGCGACATTGCATACACCTCCCCTAGAAAGTGGCTTTTGTGGTTCCAAATTGCATATGATTAAATGAGAAAAATTGCAGAGGCGCTCGGGCCGCGGATGGTTCGTGGAGGTTTACCACTAAATTATTGTCGTTTTGACGGGGAAAGGATGTAACATTGGGCACTTTTTCGGTATGTATTTATAGAATGACTATCGAAGCCTTTGAATTTGAGGCGTTTTGAGGGGAAGATAGCAAACTTTGAGAATTACAGCTCATTTCATGAACACGGGTCGGCATTATGGCGGTTCGAGTGTGCTACCTTTCGCTTCGCTTAGACTAGTAGGGAGCAATTTTAGAATTAGCATATTATGCTAATTTTCAAAGCTCACATGAATATGTAATATAAGATTGATAAAACAATAAACATTTGACAATTTTAGATCATTTTATTTATTTTCAGTCGTATCCTAAGCTTTGGCTACCTGTGCAAAAGATAGCTCAAAAATACTACAACCCGCTTGTTAATGACTCTGGAAGCAAAAATTTAAAAATTGGATATATCTATTCAATATCTTTTAAAGCGAGAAAAAGGAGAAAAAAAATGCAATGCTACTACTTTTGGTAAGTTTTAACTTGTAGTGATTAAGCACAGACCGGAGTGTGATGAAACACACTGTGAAGGTACCAAAGTGTGCAGTATATATATTAATGACCATTCTTTGTCAGGTACTGGCGCTGTGACATCAAGGGAGCATCAAATGGCAAACTCTATGGCAAGACGGTGGCCATTAAGGACAACACGTGTGTGGCAGGAGTACCCATGATGAACGGTTCCTTCACCCTGGAAGGCTTTGTCCCGGATGTTGATGCTACCGTGGTGACCCGGATATTGGAGGCTGGTGGGCACATAGTCGGCAAGAGTGTCTGTGAGAATCTGTGTTTAAGCGCAGCAAGTTTTTCTGCGGCAACGGGACCTGTGGTGAATCCACACAATAACACAAGAGTGGCTGGAGGATCCTCTTCAGGATCCGCGGCTTTGGTGAGGAAATATTATTTATTATGTAACTTTATTTACAGCTATTACAATAAACATTGTTGGACTGAAGCTTTAAGCTTAAAGAGAAGACCGAAAGGTAGTATGGGCGAAGGTAGCGTGTTCCACGCGTGCTGAATACTTATGAGATATAATGATATAACAAACGAAACTTTGTGCGTTTCCTTTCTCTTTAGACATGTGAAGAAAAGATCCTTTTTTGCCGCATTTGCTTTTAAACGAATAATCCAAACCATGGAACGGAGAAAGAAAGGATACAAGAAACGTCTCACGGAAAGCAAAACAAATACTTCACGTGCAGAAATACAAACTTGTAGATTTCCTCAACGCTTTTATGCAAATTCCAGTAAATACCAGCCATACCACCATTCGGTCGTGACTCGCGTAGGCTTGAACAACGTTAATTAAAAATAGCTGCATACACGGATAAAAACATCAGGGCTTTTATATCTTCGGATGGAGTCTTAAAATTTGCCTAGAAAGCTGGCGCTCAGTACGTTACTCCAGTTTCCATATGGTGCGAAATAAATGACTTTTTAATTATGCGGGCAGTGAAGTACAAGGACACGCGGAAATCAATCTGAGCTAAGACGCAGACTTAGCTCCCAAAAACTGATCATTCTTTCTTTAGCAAATTAGTTGAAAAACAATTGCAAGAAAAACAAGCTTTCTGGCGCCTTATTGGTATTTTTATCTGTAGAAATTGCAATTGTGCGTGACTTAGTACATCATACACATTATAGCAACATCCCTGATTGGCTGAGGCCATCGGGGAAGGGGCCTGGTGCTGTTCGTTCCCTGTTTAAATGTATATCTTATTAGCGGATATTTTAGTGTGTAGGGTGTTCGCTGTATATTTTTAAATCTGGCGGTATTTTGGCGAGCCCGTACGCGTCAGAATACAAATGACGACGAAGTAAAAGCGTAGAGTGATACTACACACTAAAGTCAGTATCTGATACGAGAGATTTATTGTCCAACTACACGGGACCTTCTAAACTGGTCTTGTGGAGTGCAAATATCGTGAGATATTTTAAATTCTTTTAAAATTGCTTGAGCCGTCACGAGTAGTGTAAATCCTTAATTGATCGAGCTTTCGTTCGAATACTCATTCGAATACTCATTTTTCATGACAAAAAAAAAATACAAACCCTTGCGGATTAATTGGCACGTCACGGCTTATCAAGTTAAAATCTAATGATAAATTTGCCTGCTCTCGATCTCAGCCATTCACAGAAAACTGATCTTTTCACAGTCAAAATAATACGCGTAATTTTCATAACTTTTTTCTTTTCTGTTTAAAGGTGGCCGGAGGAAAGGTTGACATGGCAACGGGCGGAGACCAGGGAGGCTCAATAAGGATTCCTGCCGCCGCGTGTGGCATTGTGGGATTAAAACCCACATACGGGCTAGTTCCATATACGGGCATCATGCCAATAGAGTACACTGTGGATCATACGGGACCTATGGCAAGGACTGTTCACGATACAGCTCTAATGTTGGAGGTACAGAGTTTTTAATTGGTTAATAATAGCTAAGAGGAGATTTAAGAAAAGCGTTGACGTTAACAAAGATTGCCCTTTTTTAGGCTATAGCAGGGTATGACGGGGAACTGGACCCAAGGCAGCCACGTGACCTTAAAGTTCCGGAGTATACTGCATTGGTAAGATTGTTTCAGCTTTTTCGTCGTGAACTGTAGAAACTATCTCAAGGTGAAAAAAATGAAGGTAAAAAATGCTGTTAAAATTTTTAAACTAAACGTTTTCGATTTTTAAGATCATTGTCAGAGTTATATGGCTATTTCTGCAGAGTGAACATGCGTGTTCTTATATGACATGTAATGCTTAAATAAAGATTGCGTAATGCCAGTTCCCATAGAGAACAAAGTAAGTTGGAATGCTTGTACTTGTTATTAAGTTTAGGATCGAAGCGTGCGATGTTAAGCCGAAATTTTCCGTTCTAAAAACGCAAATGTAAAGCGTACAGTGGCTAAAGTTGTTTTGATACAGTGTTTTTCTTATAAAAGACGTTTTTCCAATAAGAACGTTCAAGGCAGAGAGAGGCCAACATTTTAAGAACATGATAAGAATGTATTTGCATTCAAAAGTTACACTATGTATGTCAGGATTAGTTTAAAGGTTTGTGTGTCCCTTAAAACTGGGTTGTTATCGTTCATTTCGTTTTTGTCAGCTCACAGGAAAGATTGAAGGCTTGAAGATAGGAATCTTAAAAGAAGGGTTTGGTTTAAAGTGTTCAGAAGCGGATGTTGACAAGATGGTCAGGGAAGCCGCTGAATTGCTTGGTACTAAATGCGGCGCAGTTGTCGAGGAAGTGTCGATTCCAATGCATCTTGATGGTAATTGATCATTAAGGCAACTTAACCCATAAAAAACATTATCTTTGAACATCTGAAGGAAGATAACCTTAATTTGCTGAGAAAAATAAAACCACGGAGCACAGACGAGAACCAACAACAAGGTAACAAAGATTGACCATGATAATTATTTTTTACCTTGTTGTTGGTCCAGGAATCGAACCCTAGCCACATTGCTGGGAAGCGAGTGCTCTCACCACTGCGCTATCCTTGCTTCCCCGGATAAATAAGAATTTTTAACAAAGATTGACCATGATAATTATTTTTTTAGGTCTCCTACGACACAAATATATACAGTTTGGCTGTTCGAAAAACTGTTAAAATCCTTGCTAAAGCCCCTAGCTTTAAGCTGAGAGAATTATTTGAATTATTTCATACTAGGTGTACATATAACGAGAGCCATTTCGCATATTGGAGCTTGTCGCATGATGTTTGATGGAGCTGGTAAGATGTTCTTTCCATAGTACTATATTACTGCTGTCGTCATTGTTCTTGGGTTAAAGCCATAAGCGACATGGAGTGCCACAGCTGGAGCAGGAGATTTTTCTTCGGGCATCTTAGAATAGAACACGGGCGACGGCGTACGTGTAAGAGAACGCTAATCAGAAGAAACAACAAGAGAAAAGACGCCCGAAGGAAAGAATATACGCTCCGCTGGTAGTACACGCACCGAACACAAATATCTAAGGGAGGGAGGGTGGGTCGCGGTATTTGAACTGTAGTCGTGGTGTTTAAGGCCTAGTTTAAACGTCGCATTTTAAATAGGCCGAATCAAATTGTCGAATTAGTATTGTATTCAGCACATGTAAAATGCGACGTTTAAACCACTCAGGCCTTACCGTCGGAAGACCTAAGAATGTGGTACACGCTCCAGAGAGCCACGGGCTTTATAACGAGCCAGTTCCACGCGACTTGCGACTTGCATGTATAACCAAGTACTTTGGAAATGACGCTGAATAGCCAATTTTTAGAGCATTAACATTTGCGTTCGAGATTTTATGGCGGTTTTGATCTTTGTAAAATTTAATTAATTGATGGATGACAAAAATTGACATTTTGAGCAATCCTTTCCGTTCATATCTTGATTTTAAAAACCTTTAGCTTCAAACCGCCATTAAGTTTACAATTGAGGTCTTTAAAATGTCTAGCAAAGTCACTTGACAGGGTTTTGAGTATGCAAGATATTTTCCTTCGTACTCCGGCACCTTTAACTTATATTAGCCGCCGTTATATAAGTATGCAAAAACAGTCACTTGGTCCGTTTATCTTTCCCTCGTCCACCTTTTCAGGTTTTGGGACCTCTGTGGATATGTATTACGACACGACTCTTCAAGAAGCGTTTTCCCGAGGCCTGAAATGCCATTCAAACGATTTGTCAAAAAGTGTCAATTTGGTCCGACTGATGGGAAGGTATTTGCAAGAAGATTACAACAGCATCTTCTACGGAAAAGCACAAAACCTGGGACGAGTGCTTTGCAAAGCGTACGACGAGGCACTCCAAAAATATGACGTGTTGCTTCTACCGACAATAACCAGGAAGGCAGCGATTTTTCCCCCGGCAAATCCTTCTATGAAAGGTAAGCAGTTACCAAGGGTCTGGATAGCGGTGCTAGAATCTCTCAATCTCAGCCCGTTCCTTTTCTTAGCGAGCAGTACATTAGTATTAAATCTCACATCTCAGCTATCAGTTCAAAAACCGCGTAATTTCTCAGCTATCCATAGAAAATCGTAATTCCGCTGTATAAGTTGTCCTACAGTGAAAAGAAGCGGAAGAGATTGTCGAATCACATTTCAAAAATTGAAATCTTATTTCATTTTTAAATTGTTTATAATTTTACAGAACATATGGAAGCAACAAGGGGAGTTTTTGAGAACACCGCGCCGTTCAACGCCACAGGTCACCCAGCTCTGTCAATCAACGCCGGCTTCAGCGATGGCTTACCAGTTGGTATGATGATCGTGGGAAGAAAGTTTGACGAGGCCACTGTCCTTAATGTCGCCTATGCTTACGAGAAGATCAGAGACGCTTAAGGAACAATAGATAACTGAGTATATATTTTCAACTTTCTCCATCTAAGAATCAAACACAGCTGCAATACGAGACATATCAGGATAGACGATAACTATGCACACACAACGGCTTGGCTCGGCCAAAGCCTGCCTCATACGCGCACGCATAGCGGATTACCCATGCAGTGTGACAGCCTTGGCCAGTTGGTCCTGGTTGAGATTCAGACCTTAACTGGTAGTTTCAGGTAGTTTTCTCAATAAAATTGATCAATGTGCCTTAATGTATCCTGGCGTTCATCTTATCATTGGTCTTCGCCAACCTCTAGGTGCCCATTCATAGCTGTCCGAACGAATTGAAGTAACAATACAACAATCAAGGGGGGACAAGCAATAGTCGAGGGTGAGATGTGACAGAGATAGCGGCTTTAGTCGCATCAGCAGATCCTCGTTCACGTATTGTCACGCAATCTTCTGTAGAGGAGGAATGCGTTACGAACCCAAAGAGTGACAACGTAGGAGGCTAGCAAGTTTGTGACCACATTTGATGAATACCCGTGCCAGACCAAGAGCCGTTGGAAAAATTTACTTACAGGTCCATTATTTGTCTTTGCAAAATATCGTTCAACTGCCAACTTGTTCATGGTTTTGTTTATAAAATGTCTACATATCCTGGACGTTTTGTTTTTCGTTCGTAAAACATCGAGGTATGTTTCTTGAACAGTATCCACGCTACACTGACCAAAGTAATATGATGTTTAAAATTCAAAAAGTCCGCCATCTTGGAGTTTCTCCCCCCCCCCCCCCCCCCGCCCCAACCCCTTTCCCTGTACTGTTTAGAGCAGTACAACAGTCAGCAAATTATGTAAACAATTTCCTTTCAAGTCACGCACGCGTTATTAATGGCCTCGATAACCTTACTCTCTGTAAACAGCTGCAAAACTTTTAATGACAGCGTAATACAAGAGGTAATTAAACAATGTACACACATCAACGCAAATGAACTGGTCGTGTAATTAAAGCGGAGAACACTAGAGAATTTTTTTTTATCCTAACCTTGATACCGGCGGAACAATAACTGCGGAATGGTGAGTAACAGTCCCGAAAATGTCTAACACGTTTTACTCGATCCTTTATGAGAAAGACATTGGATGACTTTAATTTCCTACTTCGCAGAAAATTATGTTAGGCTATAAGTAGTGAGTCATGCTCGCAGGATACAGTCTCTGCAGCTTTCTTTAACAGCAATGGGTTACTCAGGAGAAATCTTATATCCTTTTCCCATTTGGACTCGATCATTGAACACGCACCATCGAAATTTCCAAAAAAAAAAGTGATTTTAAAATTCACACTGATTCTTCATTTGAAATCACTTTAAGTTTTCCGGACCAGCAGTCTTACCAAATTCCACTAATAAAGTTACGAAACGAAACCTGTATTGGTCGAGAAAGGTTATTGCATGATGAAAAAGTCCACAAGTAGCATGGTGTGAACTAGTTCTTTAACATCAAGTTATTCTACTATGATATTGTAGATATTCACCACCCTTAAAATCCTTATTACATATACAGTATAAAACTAGAACTAAGCCACTTTGTTGTTCAGCAAATCGTATTGCATATTCTCTTCTAACCGCCCATCCCAAGCTCCGCATGTTACAAGTGTAAAATTACATACATTGCTGCATGGAAACTATATAAAATATACGTCGATCGCACGTTGAAAATAGTTGCAGAATGTCGAGTTGTATTTCGCTATCTTATTTCGGTACTTTTTAATTTCAAAAAGGAAAATATATTTTTGGCCTCGAATTGTAAGTTGGCTCATCTTCTTGGCGATAAAGGAATTCGTGAGTGCATTTAAAAGTTAAATAGCCATTCGAATCTCGACATTTCTGCAATGTGTTTTTATTGTTTGACATAACTCGTACAGTGATAATGAATTGTCAGGCTTGTCATTCAATGAAATGATTCTTGAATGAAACCCCTATGCAAAAAAATCAAGGACAAATTCTTACAGTTCTACGAAAAATATTTAAAAAAAAGACTTACAAATGACCTTGCGTCTTCCTCACGTCATCTTTTTTATAGCCAAACTAAATAGTTTATACGAATATTAATTAACTAGTATATACAAAAGATTCCGATAATGCTTTTATTCCACCACGCATTTTTCTTTTTTTTTTTTGGTGTGGGGCCGGTTGGCCGGCGGGAAGGGGGAGTGGGTGTAGGGGAGTTGGCGGTAATTATCGTGGGGTACGTGCAAGACAATTTGGAGCGGATTTTGCGAAGCTCACAAAATAAGTTAAACAAAAGATATTTTTTTAAAAAACGAGCTACTCATTAGCTGGAGCCCAACACACTTAGTAGAACTCATCACGCCACTACGCTACACCCTTTTTCGTAAGTAGTCATAAAAAACGAGAACCAAACGCAATTTTCTATTTACTTCTTTTTTGTAAACTCACTTAGCCCATTTTTGATGTCTAAAGCATTAACCATTATCTTTTATTTACAGGGGAAAATGACAATCCTAGCACTGTTCTTTATACTGATGATATGTTTCTCTGAGGTGGACCCAGCACGTAAGTTAAATCAACATTATAATGCATATGCAAGCATTTGAGGATACAACTTTGCATGATATGAAGCCATGATCTTTCTGCATAACAAACATAGATATGTATTTTTAATTATAATTTTCTTTATTCTATATATCTATATCCCCAGTCAATGAATATTGTTTATCATGTTTATGAAAAGAAATATGAGATATATTTATTCTGTTGCGTATTGAACACTAGAGATACGCACTGAATAGTTAACAAGAACGTTTGGATGCAGAGGACCACGCAACGAAGAATAAAACTACTTGACTTGTCTGTTGCCGGATCTCTTGTAAAAGAAATACTCGTACCAGACGTCACGTTGAGTGTAGATAAAACCAAATTGATTGCAAGGCTGGTACTACGGCAAAAGGGCAAAATTTATTGGCCAATATTTCAACTAGCAGAGCTAGTCTTCTTCAGGGCCAGTACAGTTTCAAATTGTACTGGCCCTGAAGAAGACTAGCTCTGCTAGTTGAAATATTGGCCAATAAATTTTGCCCTTTTGCCGTAGTACCAGCCTTGCAATCAATTTGGTTTTAGTTAACAAGACTTTGGACACGGTAGATATCCACCCATAATCACCACGAGTAAGATAACTAGTTGAAAATATTTTCTTTTCTACAGGTGGATACGGTAAAAATCCGTGTTCTGATTATCGGAAACTCAGTGGAGCTGATCGAGCGGCAGGATATAACAAGTTAACACGCAAATCAGACAAACGCGGCAACTGGAAAGAGGACTGGTACCGATTCATGGGCGAAGCCGGAGACAAGATGGCTACCATGTGAGTTCTCTTTTAGTGATGCTTATATAAAGAAGCACGTCCACTCATGGTGGAACCTGGTGGACCATTGTGGTGGTTTTGCGGGACGTGCTGCTACAAATTTTCTCGTATGTCTCGTTTGTCCCAGTCAAATTCTGGGGTCGCCTGCGTTTGACTGGTGCCCCATTCAGGCGGTATAGTGGGACCCCCAGTCGTTTCACACTACAGTACCCAGAGCTAATTCCCGACGCTAAGGAGCCATATAGGGTGCCTCTTCAACTTTAAAACTGTATTATTCGTTCTTTGTTTTTTACTTGAGCTTTGCATACTTATTTTGGGTTTATTGCAATCATCTTACCTTTTTTACTTTTTTTAATATTTGTGTTTCAATCATCTTATCTTAGCAATACGAATGGAGGGGGCTGCTTGAAGTCCCCTGCTTGTGGAGCCAAGTTTCCCGCGTACCTGCTCAAGCCACACCCTAATAACATGGCGCATGGGGAAAGTAAGGAAGCAACCATTTGCTACTCAACTGGAAAAACCTGCTGTGGAAAGACTCAGAGAATACTGATCAAGAAATGTACAGGGTTTTACATCTACAAGTTGCCTCGCGCTTGCATCAAAAGAGGAAGATATTGCGGAAATGGAGGTGAGATGTAATATATCAAACGCGAGACAGTGTTTCATCGGGATATCCAAACACCGAGAAAAGAGTTGAAAATACGACGAGGAGTGGATTATTTTGACGAAATTCGAGGTGTTTGGATAGCTGATGAAACACTCTCCGGAGTGTTTGATATATCTTCTCAATCGAAACTAAAACTAAGGAGTAAACGGAGAAATAAAATCGTAAAAATCTATGTATCCAAACTTCCTCCACGGTTATGATTTTCTTTGTTTCAATTTCATTATTAATGACTTTGAGAAGTTTTGTTTGAAGAGTTAGGGTCCGTTGAATTAAATGAGATAAGAGGGATAATTTTTTTTTTAACTTTCATCTTTTTTGTATTTTCACTGATTATATTTCCTTTTATTCTACAGCTGAAAAGGAACCTGAGTGCGATGAAAAGAAACTGCTTTTTGGTATGACTTTTTCCTTCCATTTAAACACTCAAGCTTACCTGGGGCTTATCTTTGGTAGTACGAGTCCCAGCAAGAAGATTTGTACTCGTGTTTAACCAATATCTGAAGAATCCAATATCGCCAATTACAACCCAGAAACCCCAGAAAGACTTTCAAACTTAGTATATTTTCCTGACTAAAAGCACCGTATTAACGAAATTAAATCGACTGGAGAGCAACAGAAAAATGAATTAAATTCCGACTGTTATTATTTCACTTTTGTTCTCTCGCAGGTCTGACTAAAAAGTACGCAGCGAAGTCATGTAAAGAGATAAAAGAGAAAAGAGAAGTTGCTGATTCCGGTGTATACTGGATTAAACCTGATGGCATCAACCCGGTCCAGGCCTATTGCGACCAGGAAACGGACGGAGGAGGTTGGACATTAGTGTACAGCTACACATTCACAAATTTCAGGTAAAGCATGAGGCTTAATGAATTATAAGCTATAGGGTTCGTGTCGATCTAGTGTTTGGAAGTTAGCCCACGCCACGCTTGTTGCGTGAAGTTGAAGGCGTCGAGTGAGGTACTGGGGAGTTTTATACCGATAACGGACGGACCAATCAGGAACCAGGATGAAACATCTTTTTCTCCCTACTGGCTGACGTTGCTTTCAATTTTGTTCTAATATTTTGTTGGTTCATAAAAAAAACTTCATTTGATGATTTTATATATTCTTGTGACCTGTTTGCTCATGCTTGATAACATAATAAGTGATCACAAACTCATAATAAGTAATCACAAACTCCTGATTGAAGCAGGAAGATATAACATTATTATATAAACTGCAGTGGTATAGCGAGTGGTAGCAAATCGAGAAAAATGGTTATCACACGTGTGGATAAAAATGGTATCCACACATGTGTGATATCATTTTTTACCAATGAGCTCACAGAGTTTGCCATGTTACAATGCTCAATGGGCCAAGGTTTATCGATACTAAGTCGAAACATCTTCGGATCTTCCTCGGCAATCTTCGGCAATCTTCGGGAATCTTCGGAAATTTTCGGAAAACTTCGAAAAATGTTCGGAAACATTCGTATGACTACCGGACAAATTTTCAAAATCTTCGAAAATCTTCGGAAAATGGTCGGAAATCTTCGGAAAATCGTCAAAAACCTCGTTTTTAGTAGGTTTATAAAATAAACAGAACAATACAAGCATCAAGAGTTTCGCGCTTCCGGTTGGAACGTAATGCATCTTGGGATATGTTGGGTCAAAAAGTGAGCACCACTTCAACATGAAGTCAAGAAGCAAACAAACAAAACAGGGAATTTACTGAGGAAAATTACGGCTGGGTCTCCAGAAAACCAGAAAAATATCAAAAGCTGCAACGATCTAGCGCCTTAAGGACATTTGAGGGCTAGAGGGATACCGGTGTCAAACAAAACCATAAAAAGAACTGGCAGAACCGATGAATTGTCGGGAGAATTGGAAGAGTGCGAGTATATTTATTCCTATAGTTGACCACAACACAACCCGGTAATATCCTCAATGTTGTTTTAATCCATTGCAATTTAATATCTGACTTAACAGAAGAACAAAACGCGTTGTATACAGACAACAAACGCAATAATTGCATTCAAATTCTTTTGTTGGTTTATATTTCAATCGACGAACTCACAGGAATTCCATTTACAAAATGGTTTTCAGCCATCGAAATACTGCAACTGTTCTAATAAAAGAAAGCTGAACTGATTACGTTTATCTTTTTTATTATTTTATGTCAGTTACTTTTGCCAAAAACTCTACAAGGGAACTTGATACAAAGTAGTAATTGCGTGTTTGTTTAAGTTATATTCGAATTTCTCACTTGATCTTGCGCTATTTTGGCACATTCAAGAAAATAAAATCACAACAATGCGAGATCTAAATTCGTTTTGACCCCGGAAAATGAAATATTCGGTTAAAAGACATGATTTTCAATTTACTAAAGTGATAGTATCGATAGTTTAAGAAGCATTTATTTTCTGAGGAAAATAGTTAATATTCTTACGAGCACATATTTTAATTAATCGGCAAACTCGTCAAAAACATAAGCCAGAGCCATTCAAAAATTCATTTGGAGCCTCACACACCGAAGCCCGAGGTAAAACGGCTAGCTCTTCATTCGTCAAACTGATGCTGCTCATCATTCAACGGGAACTACAGTATCTTGTTACAAAACTTCTTGAAGCGCTTGTCCGCGTGAGCAAATTGCAGAAGTTCGCACTACAATCACTGAATTTTAACAACATCGCGAATATTAAAATTACTTATCATGTTGAGGTCAACTTCCATACATATGTCCATACAGATGTCCTTTAGGCGCTAGATCCTTGCAGTTTTTGATATTTTTCTAGGTTTCTGGAAACCCAGCCGTAATTTTCCTCAGTAAATTCCCTGTTTTGTTTGTTTGATTCTTGAGTTCTTGTCGAAGTGGTGCTCACTTTTTGTCCCAACATATCCCAGGATGCATTACGTTCCAGCCGGAAGCGCGAAACTCTTGATGCTTGTATACATGGTTGCTTGGAGATATGAAATTTATCTTCTCGTGTTCAAATCGATATCTCACTCGTTCGCTGCGCTCACTCGTGAGATATCGAGTTGAACACTCGAAGATAAATTTCATATCTCCGCGCAACCATGTATTATCCTCTATATATCCCTAGAAGTGACAGACTTTACACTATTTGTGGGCATAATGTTGAAGATGAAACCGATTTTCTATTTCATTGTCCAAGATATTTATCAATTAGAGACAGCTTTTTCAGTAAAATAGATCATATAATTTCGAATCCCAAGCGGTTATTAATTTCAACCTTGATATATGGGTTATTGACCAAGCGTGAGGTCAAGATGGCAGGATATTGGCCGAGTTCTTTTTTTGCGTGTTTATGGACCGAGACGAAGTCGAGGTCCATAAACACGCAAAAAAAGAACGAGGCCAATATCCTGCCATCTTGACCGAACAAGCTTGGTCAATAAAGAATTTATTATATGACTTTTTTCGAGCACTGAAAAGAAAGCCAGTTGCATGCACAATCAATGGCGCACGCTAAATCATTTCATTGGTTTAAAAGTTTAATGAGTGACTGTCAAATTCTTGAATGAATCGAGACGAAGTAAAACGACGCGACAACACAAATTCACCTCACTTTAGCCCTAAAAAGGATATTGAAATGGCTTAAATTTGCGAATCAACGTTGAGTTTGAAGCCTTAAAGGAAGACTGTCCATTCCATCCGGCCGCCAGCTTTTGATTATTGACGTTTTGCAGAGTATTTGCTCGCTTCTGGCGCTTTAGTGGTGCAAACCTGCTGTGCCATACGAACTGAATATTGAAATTGTGACTGTTGAAAGCGTTTGGGACTTACCACTTCACGGGGAAAGCTTGAACTTTTCTACATCATTCTACATGCTCGACCCACCCTTACTCGACGTGAACGTTAAAGGCTTCGGTGAAAAGTTGTTAGGTTCGCTGTGCCGTCCGCTTTCTTCCATTTTTGAAGATGTTACACACTCCAATAAAAAAAAAATAGAACGACAAGTTTGCAGAGTACTTTATTCTTCAGGTATGTCACTGACTTCAGTCTCTCCCTTTTCCGCCAAACAAAGCTAATACCATGTCTTCAATGTCTTAGCCGGTTTTTGCGACGAATAAAATTCACGAAACTCGTTATTTAACATTTGTAATTTAATTTGTTTGCTCTCATTCGCTTCAAGACCTATTTCCTTGTTGTCGAACTTCCTTTCGCTAGAAATAGACAGGAAATCTTTGTGTTATTTCGGAAAATAGTTTCATAGCGAAAATTTACGACGAAAAGCTTTTTCATGATCAACTAGCGACGGTTTAAAAAGTTGTTTCGCTTGCAGGAACACAGCGGGCGATCCCGAGCGGTCAAGATGGCTCCATCTTGACCGCTCGGGTAGCCAATCAGAGCACGAGATTCGCTTCATCTTGACCGCTCACGGAGGTAGTCATATAATAATGTGCAATTAATAAACTCCACTGACTATTATACTAATATGCAGGTTGTGCAGTTTATATCGTCCTGTTTTGAAGTGAGAGACAAATTATTATCAAATTCTTGATCACTGATTATTTGATTAGTTTTGTTTAATGACTTTTTATTGTAATTATTGTTATTATAAAAAGAATTTTTTTTATGGTCATGCAAATAAAGCTCAAGTGTTATTGATAACATAATGTCTAGATTTCGTTAGGTGAAAATCAATGTCGATTATTTTAATTTACCAGGGCATTCAGATCCGGTTCAAATGCTATCACTCCGCGCCCTACCTGGCCGATATCCTACGACCATGGCAACGTCAATCCATCAACCACGCCTCCAGAGAGCGAGACAGACTACAACGCCATGGACTTCAAACATTGGAAGAATCTGGGCCACGAGTTTATGGTCAAATCCAACATCAACCATTGGATCGCTTGCAAGGAAGGAACCGGAAGCTTGGTGGAATTCAGGGCCGGAAGTCTACAGTGCCGCATTATCAAGAACGTTGCATCCAAGTGCCACAATTACGTTCCTGATCAGCTGATTCTCCATTCGGCTGGAAACCCTGCTGGTTCTACTCTGGGTCCTGATCTCATACGATCTCAAAGCACTTCCTGGCTTAAGGAGTACTATTACTTCGAATCTAACACGCGCACCAGAAATTGGCCTACCCATGATCCTTGTGGAACCAACGGTCTAAACCACCTCACCAACGTGAACGGGCCTCGCGGGAACATTTACATCCGGGAATGATGTGCGTTATCCTTGACTTGTATCGTTCACAGGACACCCAAGCAATGTGTTCAGTATCGCGTGCTTAATACGGGTCTGTATTGGAATATATATATGAAGGGATTTTACGCTTGAAACAAACACAATGAATTTATTAAAAATCGTGGTGTAAAGGTAAATGGAAAGGTACTTAAAGAGTAAAAACCAGCTTCAAATGTATCAGTTAATGGACAGACATCGTGTATTCTTTTTGTGACTTTCCCTTTACTTTTTTTCCCAGTGGTACAATCTTTCATTTGTATTCCGCTACAGATCCTTATTACATTCGAGATCGAACACTTTGCAGTTAGGTCTGTGGCATTGTGAGCAACGGCATTAAACCACTGCTTTGCATTCAGCGTTTGCAGTTTGTTTTTCATTCTTCAGTTCCTCAGTTCCTACCCCCACGGTTACAAAGCTCCCTGAAAAACGTTTTACGAAGCCAGTGGAAGCCCTGGGCCTAAAAGCTGAGAGATTTTACGGTACATATGGGTTGTGGAGAAGATTTTTTTTTTTTTATCACACCTGATCGATCAAAAATGAAAGTTAAGTGTGACTGAAGCGGTGAATTATCCTCGATTTCTGCTGGAATAGCCGCGACATTTGGCTCATGTATCAGCAACTGCTCTCTTAGTGAGCCTCCCCTCTAGGGCCTCTTTCGCGAAGTTATACAGGCTGTTTCGAACAGTTGCTTCAATCTTGGACACAGTACCCGCTTTCCCTTATGATAAGATGCGACTTTGCTTCTCAGTTGACACAATTTTACCCTCGGTACATAACAATTTGTATTTTCTTCTGTCGTGGTCTATAGTAATAAATGATAATGAACATAAAAAAGGAGATTAACAAATTGAACCAAGGGTACAATTAAACCACAGCATGTATACTGTCCCGCAATACAAAACTTTTTTAACAGAAGAGAAATCATTTCTATTTTAAACGGGATTTATTTTTAATTTTCGACCGATTGGCATCGGCCTATCCTGCCAATACTGCTATTTATTTATTTTATTTGTTTGTTTGTTTGTTTGTTTGTTGTTGTTGTTGTTGTTTGTATTTTTCCGGGTATAATCGTTAACTGAATGTCACAAAAACTATGGCTTTCTATGACTTATATATGGCTACTCTTTCAGAAATACGCCTTTTTATTTTTAAGCAGCATCTCTGATCTTCTCGTAAGCGTAGGCGACGTTAAGAACAGTGGCCTCGTCAAACTTTCTTCCCACAATCATCATACCAACTGGTAAGCCATCACTGAAGCCGGCGTTGATTGATAGGGCTGGGTGGCCTGTGACGTTAGTAGGTGAACAGTTTGCGACACTTTCAAACGCCCTTTCCAAATACTCTGCAAAGTAAATATTTTTAATTGGTTCAGATGGCACAGTTGTTAGCTGGTTGAAAGCGATAACATCAATGCCTACAACAAGAGAATTTACTAGATAACCTTCAACTGAAAAATGGGCCGTCGTGCAAAAAATTGAAATGCCAGTCAATTTTGTGTTTCAAGGTACTCTTGAAAGGACTTCCTACCCAATCCCGCTTTTTTCTTTCTTCCTATCGCTATCTTCTACCCTAGAACTCGGAATGGCGAACTTGTTCTCAAATTACACCTAAACGGATTATCTCAAAAGTTCTGTTGCTACGATATGACGTTTTATAATCCATCAAATATTTTTCGCGCGCGCGATTGGTCTAAACACGTCACGTAATGCAGCCAAAACTGGGGAATATCAGACGATATTCCCCAAGTGATATTCCCCAGTTTTAGAACTTTGCGATTTACGTTCGCGAGTATAGTTTTTATCCCGAGCAAATTATTAAAATGAATAAAACTAAACACTTTGAAAAGACTAATAATATTTTCAGCGCTTACAGAATTTCTTTGGCGTTTAAAAGCTTCGAGAAAAGGTCTCCCAAAATGCGGCCTTGTAAAAAAATATTTGAAGGATAATAAACACAATAGCATCCATTTGGCTTCAAAAATATGCACAGATATTTGTCCTTGGACATTATCTGTGCATATCTTCATTATCTATTCTCGGAACAGACAATGCCCGCGGACAAATATTCGTGCATATTTTCGCGACAAATGGAGGCTATTGTTTATATACTGCCTTTTATAGGAATACTTATGACGCACCCCTCTATAACTTCGCTTATTAAAACTTAGCCATGGTATATTATAATTCCTGAGTTTTGATTGGTTTACAGGCCATGGTCTCTGAAGTCATAGTATACCACGGACCAGACGGACCACAAAAATGGTTGGTGTACGCGTCAGTGTGAACGGGACTGGTGTGAACAGCCGGGGAGCTCAAGTATTGCAATTCTTTGAGTGTTTTTTAAAAAACAATTATTCCACTCACGCTTGTTGGATATGAGATAGTTATAGCCAACTCGGCGCTACGCGCCACGTGCTATGTACCATCTCATATCCAACGCGCCTCATGGAATAATTGTTAAGTAACTCGACGGGGTGAATTTTTATATTGCCTGATGAAATTTAGACCAATCAATTTCACTTCTCCCTAAGGAGTGTGCTACCGGCGGAAAAATGTCGCACACAAAGAAATTAATAGGAAAATGTCAATGTTAGTTTTTGGTCGGCCTCTTTGCAATCGAACGAAAGATATTCCGGAAATTTATTTCCTTGGTTTTAATCCAATCACTGCCGAAAAACAAGATTTCACTAGCTTTGCTACGGGGAGTGCGATGGGCGGGGGGGGTGCCATGGCTAACTATCATTCTTTTATAACAGTTAGGAACAAGGTAAAGCCAGACCTTCCAAAGGAGGATTTTCATGTGGGAAGACTGATGCCTTCTTGGGAAGGGTGGGTAGAATCAACACGTCGTATTTTTGGAGTGCCTCGTCGTAGGCCTTACAAAGTACTCGACCCAGGTTCTGTGCCTTTCCGTAGAAAATGTTGTTGTAATCTTCTTGCAAATACTTTGTTATCAGCCTGACGAATTTGCAGCTTTTTGAAAGATCGTTTGAGTGGCATTTCAGGCCTCGGGAAAAAGCCTCTTGTAGAGTAGTGTCGTAGTACATCTCCGCAGAGGTCCCAAAACCTGACAGGGAAGCAAAGAAACAGTTGTCAAAAATAGTAAGAAACAGCACATGTCAAACAGACATCTTGAATCTGCCCTCCTCCCAATTTTCCCTTATCAGGCATTAAAGAAGGCGCACAGACGCACCAACGATGGCGGAGTAACACACTTTCAAGATGACGGATTCAACATGAGGGAGCCAAAATTGCGGATCAACGATCGAACGGGAAAATAAAGGGAAAAAACAAATCGTATAATAAGCTCAATAGTACATGTTAAGTAATAATCTGCTTTAACAACCGTATCAACAGAATCTTACCTGCTCCTTCAAACATCATCCGATTGCCTCCAATCTGAAAGATGACACCAAATATTTTCATACCTGCCATGGAAAGTAAAACAAAACAAACCCATGTATAAGGCTTGAGAGTACGATACGATTAAAACATTAGAAAGTGGGCGGGCGGCTTGCTTCAAATTAGGATTAATTGAACAAAATCATAAACGTATTCGCTCGGCCAACGACCTCGTTTCACAACGAACTAATCCAGGGTACCCAGTTATCCAGTAGTCCCATACATGGCCCGATTTATGAACTTTTTTAAAAACTCTTCTAACGTTAAATTTAACAAGCAATTAAATGATAACTTGGTTAATGAAAACCAATGCATTGGAGGAAAGCAGTGAGCAGTTATTACCGTCAGAGTGCATTGGGATCGACACTTCCTCGACAACCGCGCCACATTTAGTGCCAAGCAATTCAGCGGCTTCCCTGACCATCTTGTCAACATCCGCTTCTGAACTCTTTAAACCGAACCCTTCTTTTAAGATTCCTATCTTCAAGCCTTCTATCTTTCCTGAGAGCTGGTAAAGAAACGTAAGTAAAGTTTGGCGATTTTGCCGGTAACGGTAAATCGTCGATGAAAAACGCATCTTGGAAAATCATGATAATGCGAAGACAACATAATAAAACAAATAAATCGATAACGAAATGATGATAAACGAAAACTTACCAAAGCAGTGTAATCTGGAACTTTAAGGTCACGTGGTTGCCTTGGGTCCAGTCCATCGTCATATCCTGCCATAGCCTATAAATAGATATTTATAAATAAGTATTCTTGTGTTAGGCACCATATATCCATCCCATCATCCGACTGACCAACTCACTTTTTTACATGAGATAAAGTACAGTACGATAAAGAAATCATTTTAGCGCAAAGGCCTACAAGAAGTAATCATTTTGGAATTGAATCAGTACCTGTATAATATGTAAAAGCGGTTCCGATATGCGGAGTTCGATCCCATAAGTTTTACCAGCTGACAAAAGACGCAATTTTAACTGATAGCCGGGAAATGGGATGAAACTGATAGCTAAGAAATCGCCGAAAAATTAACTGATCAGTAAGATTCCAGCAACCTCATCCAGACCCACTAACAATTTCAAGTTGGCCGGTAGTTTAGTTATAATTGGATAACTTACCTCTAACATTAGAGCAGTATCGTAAACAGTCCTAGCCATAGGTCCCGTATGATCCAAAGTGTACTCTATTGGCATGATGCCCGTATATGGCACTAATCCGTATGTGGGTTTTAGTCCCACAATGCCACACGATGCGGAAGGAATCCTTATGGAGCCTCCCTGGTCTCCGCCTGTTGCCATGTCAACCTTTTCTCCAGCCACCTTTGCACAAAACAGAAAGAAGGTAAGTAAATCACAAGACTAGAAACTCGTTCCCTTCCATGCAACAACGACAACAACAACACTTGGGCTTTATTTGCATGGCCATGAAACATTACAGCAATCGTAACAGTCCGCGGAATGTATTGTTTGTCACATTTGAGCCTTAGCTTTTTAAATTGACCCGCCCCCATGAGTCTCCTGAAGCTCAATAGTGGGGCGTCCGGCTGGTGTGCAGAAGCTCAAAGGTTTGACTTCCGTTGAGGGAAATTTTAACTTTTTGCGAACTTTTTGGCAAGCTGGTACCTTGTTTCATCACGGCTGTCTGATTAATATCTGCTCTGGTATGTTCTACCAAGCTTAACATATCATTTGAATTTTTTCAAGTCAATCAAAAGTCGATTTAGGGTGGAAAAGGAGACTAGTGTAGCCGCAAACCTGTGTAATTTGATATGCTGCTAAGTATGGGATCACTAAAAGAGAGATTTGCGAGGAGGCTGTCCAAAAAGAATACGCCTACGCTAAAAGACGATGACTATGGCGGTAAAAGAGATCGTATTTACGGTCTATGGGTCCTATCTATTTAGCACTTTTGGTGCTTTTCTTTTGCCGATCGTTCTATTTTCTCACCAAAGCAGCAGATCCCGAGGACGAACCTCCAGCCATTCTTGTGTTATTGTGTGGATTCACTACTGGACCAGTATGGGAAGTAAAGCTTCCTCCACTGCAACATAAATCCTCCACGACACTTTTGCCAACTATGTTTCCACCAGCTTCCAATATCCGGGACACTACAGTAGCGTCAATATCCGGGACAAAGCCTTCCAGGGTGAAGGAACCGTTCATCATGGGTACTCCTGCCACACACGTGTTGTCCTTAATGGCCACCGTCTTGCCATGGAGTTTGCCATTTGATGCTCCCTTGATGTCACAGCGCCAGTACCTGATAAAAATATAGAACACGAAATTCTCACAGACTATTTGATTGAACGTATTTATTCAATGATTCGTGTTCAACTGACTTATTTTTAGAAACAATACAGAAAAATTAAAAGTCTCGTGCGCAACTGTCAATCAAACTTTGTAAAATCCCCCAGTTGTCTATAAGGTTTCACGACATAAGTCAAATTGAAATCTCTGTGACCTATCCACACTTTTTAGAAGAAGACAGATAGAGAATATTGACATACTCGATCACAAAAAATTTAAATAGCTTATTCGGACAGAGTATGGCTTTGCTCCACAATATTTTGCAATATATTTGGCAGTTGATTACCATCAGACGCAACTCTAATTAGCAGGTGTTCGGTGAACTTTTTTACATCAACGGCGCTTAACAGGTCTATAAACCAAATGGGCGTCTAACACATATCTACAGGCTGTTATGTAACGAATAATTTTTAAGAAAATTAAACGCCCCAACGTGTAAGTAGTGCAAATTTCAAACTTAAACTCAGTCTCTTAATAATCATGGGTAAAACGTCAGCAAAACTAGGCAAGATATCGTTTGAGGTTTTTTCTATCGTCGACCTCTCTTACTCATGATTCGTGCACCGTATCTTGATAATCAACTTTTACTTCGATTAATCTGTTTGATGTTTTTTTATCTTTTTCTCACCAGGCATTGTAAGGGTTGTCTTCCTGTGCTGGTCTGTAACCTGGTGTCCGAGGATACTTCACTGGCAGCTTGGGGTCTGGTAACTCGTACAGCCGCTGATAGGTATCAGCTAGAGTGCTGGAAATAGCCTCTGGAAAAATTAAAAGAATGAAAGAAGTCACAGCGGGAGAAAAACACCAGTAAGTTTAAAAAGGATTTCTGACAGTCAAAACCGGGAATCGCGCAAGAAAAATTTAACTGGCAAGACCATAAAGACAAAACTATGAACTGCAGGATATTGATTGTAGACCTGAATCAGTAACATATCCCGATTTATGCCCGGAATAACAAACAAAAAATGGCGACCTTTAGATCAAAGTACGAGTTCGAGATTGAGATTGAGAACGAGTACGTCTTTTCAATTTGTGCTTATGTTTTTATTTATCACGTTTGACATCTTTGTAATGATAGTCTTCTTTTCAACTGGTCGTCAACAGAAGGAATAAGAGCTCTGAGAAAGTAACTGACTGATATTCGAAATTCGCACTCGTACTTACGAGCTCCTCGCAGGGAGAGGGGGGGGGGGAGGGACGTTCCTGTTTCCCAGTTCCCAAAAATAAAATGCCAAATCAGACATCTTAGAAGACAGGTTTTCCAACCTTGGGTCAATAGCGTTTAATATTACCAGAATACAAATTCTCACCTCGATAAGCTGCAAGCTCACTCTCTTCAAGGTCTAGTCCCAGACCTTTCGCAATTTCAGATACACGCAAAAGGCTTGGTACACGGACAGCAGGCTCTTTGTAGAGCTTTTCTGAGAGAGTAAAAATAAAAAAAAAGCAGAAAGTAAATAAAAATATTGAGGATGTAAAAGGAGAAAAATACACCTCACAAAAACAATTGGCGCTCGAAAACTAGATGAAATAAGAGGCTTGCTTTCTTTCACTTTTCTTTTCACTTTTCGCTGTAGGCCGCGACAGTCGCCAGCGTCACGCTCGTAACGTTACCGACGTTGTGCAACAATGGCTGAAGATGGCGTTGTTCATTGTCAATGTCCTTCCGACTTAAAATTTCTGTGACCCAAGATAAGTCATTTGATTAAGGAATAAACCTTTAACTTCTAGTTGAAAATCGCAGTCTTGAGTTTTGATTTCTTTCATAGCCAACATTGGAAGAGATAGAGTATACTGCATGGCCATGAGTGCCAATCAGATTTTTGAACAAAATTTACATGTTGAAGACTGAATCTAACAATGGACCGTGCATAAATTTATCGTAAGTTCAAACGACTCTGTCGACAGCCTTTGTAACTTTGGTGAAAACCGATTGCAAAGTTTTGATATAAATGAAACAAACTGACGACAAAGCATGTAAAAACTGGTTTCACAACATTAAAATAATGAAAACCGACGTGCAGAAATAAAATCGTTCTCAGATCAAACAAAGGCCACTCGATCGCGAGGTCCGTGTTGTTAGAAACATTTTTCAGACGATCAGGTGTTTGATGCCGCTGGAGTTAGGCTCTTAGTTCAACGAGAACGTACCTTCGTCTTGACCTTCCGCCATTTCTATCGCGAAAATCTCTTGGATCAAAAAAAGGGAGAAAGAAAGACGAAGAGACAAAATGTACAATCTTCACCCAGTGTGACCAGCGGGAGAGCTTGTTGTTGTGATCCTGGTGTCACCTGTCACAGCTGTCACGCGATGGCAAAAACTCACACAGGACACCAACATGTTCGGCAAGTGCCGGTGCTGGAATGTCAGTTAAAATTTGAGCTAATTTCTCAACTATCAGTAAATTTTGTAGATCTCAGATCATTGAGTTATCAGTTAAAAAAAAGCGATTCGGCTGACAATTAGAATTTAGACCAATACTCAGCTATTATTGTCAAAAAAAACAAAAACAACACATTTTTTCTTCTTTTTTGTCACAGAACACCTTCAGCAGGTACTTTTACTAATTTTCAAGTTCTATATATTATTTTTCTTTTTGGTATACAACTCACTTTTAACTGTATTATCCTAGGGAAAAAAAAGCATTTCTGCCTAAATAAATTCCCGAACAGTTCCGGAGATTGGGCTCCGACTGTTTCCGAACTCCTGAAGATTTCTCGAAGAGTAATTGACGTTTCTGAACATTACTAACCGAAAATGTAATTTGCCTAAGACTTTCGGATTTGCCGAAGAACGGACAATACAAATAAACCGAATTCTGGTGGATCTGATAAGCAAAATTTACAGATGCAGAAAGCTGGGTACATGAAGCCTGCGAACGCAGACGTATTTTCGGCTGTCGTCAACCTCGTTCCCAGGCCCTCGAAAAGAACAAGGATGGACTCTCGTTTTTCGACAGCCCGGAAAATACGTCTGCGTTCGCATGCTAGGTCGTATTGGGATTAAACTGTGGCTGTATCTCCAAAATTTCGTCAGGCACGCTCTGACTTCTTCGTGGAATGGATACCAATAAGAAAACTGACGTTACAATTTAAACAACCAAGACAAAAGATTATAAGATTACTATTCATAACACTCATAATGATATGCGAAGTTGAAATACACTTAATAATGGGTATTTCAAGGCAAGTTGAGCAGTCTCACGTGCAATTACGTAACTACCGATGATAAATTCTGGTTTGGCGCGAAAATAATTCATTCTAGCTCAGTTTTCAGCGGAGCCACGAAGAGGTGAACGGCCCACCCTCCCACCCAAAACTCGCGTGGGTCGTATCTTGGACACCTCCTAAGCCAAGCTGTTCCAGCTTGGCTTAATGCGCTGATCAATCATTTTTTACCACACCTTATTACAACTGTGCATTAATATGAATGTGGTGAATAGAGTACAATTAAAAACTTGAAGGTGCAGAATACCTGGGGTATTCAGGCTAGGAGAAGACCCTAAAATTCGTAATACAAGATTAAATGATCTTGATGGATTTTAATTTCTAGGTAAAAAGCCACTTATGAGTATTTTGAAAAAAAAATAAAAGATATTAGATTACAAAGTACCGTTCTTAAACCAATTAAGGTAACAAAGAAAACTGATTATTACACCACAGGAAGTATTTGACAGTTTAGTCAATAAATAGAATTGTACGCGATAAGCGAATCGACATTGTTCATTTCCATCTGAACTGAGCTCAGAGAACAAGAACAGATTAAAGGTGAGTTCCACGTACAATTGTAACGATTATGTAGCAAGGTTTATTGTTATGTAGCAACGATTACGAAGCAGTTTTGATGCCAGCGCCATCCCGTTTGCGGAAAACATGAGTGTATAGAAAAGTTGTCAAGAACCATTTTTGCCGGAAATTTTTATCACGCGCGTGCCGAGCGCCGAGGGTGAGTCAGTAGATCTGAAAAAACATGGATATTGCAAAAAGGTTTATAATTACCATTGTTGGACAGAGAAAGAACTTTCAATTAAAAAAGAGGGGGGTGAATAGGGGTACGCAAATCCGCCGATCCGTGCTATTTTTTGGCCAAATCACAATCCACCGCTATTTTCGTTCAAATCCGATTCCATCAGGGTATTACTTGAATAGTTCGTGTGGTATAGTTTTACTGCAAGATCCTGCAACGAACGGTAGATGTTGTTTTTATGCCAATTTTTTAACAAGTTTCGTTTTATTGCTTGTTCACGGTGCGACAATTCCGCCAACATACCGATGAAGACCGATTTAAGTGATCCGAACTTCGTTTTGGTTTCTACAATCCGAACTTCCCGACATAAAGAGTCCAGAATCTGGGCCAAAATTCTAAGCTAATCCGCGATCCGCTGTTCTTTCGAAATCCGCGAATCCGCCCCCCAAAAAAGGTAATGGCGGAATTACTGACAGTGCTTCAGGAGCAAGAAAACATTAGCAACATTAGCATTAGGATAACAACTTAACAATTTTCTCTCTTACGTAATTCAGCATCGTTCACGTGGAATTTATCGTATTTTATTGTAGTTTTAATCAGTTTTTATAGTAATTTATATAGTGATCATTTTGTATTTTTTTATCTTATTGTAATGTCATTTGTTTCATAATTTTAGGCCATTAACACCGAGAAGCCCCTCTGGGGAGTGTTTATAAAATTTGTAGTTGTAGTCGTAGTAGAAGATGATTTCGGTTGGCGTAAAGGGGTCGTAAAGTAATATGGCGCGGTTTCCACTCTTTTGCTTAAACTAAACCAAACACGCGGTACACTCAGGCCTTGCAAAGCTTCCTAAGGGCGTGGTTCAGTTAGCTTTATTTGTTGTTTTTGTTGTTGTTGTTGTTGTTCGGGCATGTCGGGAGGTGCTAGCTTTAAAATAATCTATTAACTGTTCAGTCATTGAGATGTTACATGGGCGCCTCGCGGAGGTAATGGTGTAGAGTTTAAGGCTAACTTTTCGGTTGGCGTAAAGGGGGTCGTAAAGTAATATGGCGCGGTTTCCACTCTTTTGCTTAAACTAAACCAAACACGCGATACACTCAGGCCTTGCAAAGCTTCCTAAGGGCGTGGTTCAGTTAGCTTTATTTGTTGTTTTTGTTGTTGTTGTTGTTGTTCGGGAGGTGCTAGCTTTAAAATAATCTATTAACTGTTCAGTCATTGAGATGTTACATGGGCGCCTCGCGGAGGTAATGGTGTAGAGTTTAAGGCTAACTTTTCAGTTAAAGAATGCCTTTTGTTAGCGCTGCCAACGATTTTCATTGGTGCGTTACAATTACAATAAAACCTGATATCAGTCATGCATTACTATTTCGTACATACAGGTTTCTCAGTCATCTTGCTCCTCCAACCCGTGCTTAACACAGTTATCGACTTTTCTGCTGGCGAATTAAGGACCTGCATAATTGTCGAAAGTTGGAAAATACTATGGCAACTTAATCAATATTGACCCTGTTATATGAAAAGTAATTAGTCAACGAGTTGGTCCTTTCTCGTTTTATTAGCTTTCATGATGTGAAATATTTAGTATCCAAGCAGGAGGTCTGTATGGGAGAATCTTGACCAAGGTCATAAGTACCAACCGCACGCAGTGATGATCAAGATTCTCCCATACAGGTTAGACCTACAATGCTCGGTTATCAACATATGTTTTTTTTTTATGATTTGGCCAAACAAGTTAACTTAAATTTGCTTGCACTCGCTGGCTTTTTGCTTGTGAATTCATATGAAACATTTGCACAATGGAAGGTTCCAGAGCTCACCGGTAGGTATGTTTTCAATTTCTTTGGCATCGTTCATTGACTGACAAAATATTCTTACAGGCGTTTAGTCCCTTTTAGATGAGTTAAGTGCTTTTACAGTGTAAAGACTGCCCTAGAATAAACTTAATTTCGCAAAATCAACTAGTGTTTAGACGACATGCCTGAGTTGAACTTAAAGTTGCCAAAATGTTATAATTCCCTTTACTTAAGACGTTTGGCGATGTCATTTCGTATTTTTAGCAGAAACGAGGCAATGTTTGTGTATTTTTTTTAATTTGTAACTTTCTCACTGCGAAGAAACAGCTGGACCCAGTGGCGGATCCAGGGGAGTCCCCCCCGACCCCATGTTTTTGGAAATAACGCATTTTCTTTGATCTACCGGAATTATCTTCGCAGAATTCAACATTCATAGTCAAGCACTCAAAAGCACCCCCTGACACTGAGACCGGTCTAGATCGGAAAAATAGACAACGTTCTATTTTAAAACTAAGTACCTTTCTTCGCCGAGTTTACAGCAACTATATTATTGGTTTTTAATTGCAGTCTTATTATTTAAAAATACTTTTAAAAATGAATTCACTTGTACTTTTAAGGTTTTTCACTTATTTTGCATCAACAAACTCGATGTGAGAAATCAGTTTTGCCACACTTATTGCAGGTTAGGGCTATGGTTAACTTCGTGGCTTTTGGTTTCCTGTTTTTCATGTGCTTCGCTTCAGAAGTGAGAACCACAAGTAAGTAAACCATTTACTTTAAATGCACCTCATTCATTCATTCATTCATTCATTCATTCATTCATTCATTCATTCATTCATTCATTCATTCATTCATTCATTCATTCATTCATTCATTCATTCATTCATTCATTCATTCATTCATTCATCATTCATTCATTCAATCATACACTCATTCGTTCCTTCATTCATTCATTCATTTATTCACTCATTCATTCATTCATTCATTCATTCATTCATTCGTTCGTTCGTTCGTTCGTTCGTTCGTTCGTTCGTTCGTTCGTTCGTTCGTTCGTTCGTTCCTTCGTTCGTTCATTCATTCACTCATTCATTCATTCATAAACAACCCATTTCTTTAGATGGTGGCAATGTCTACGACCCGTGCAATAGCTATCGGGAGCTGAGTGAAGATAATCGTGCAGCAAGTTACAACACACTGACGACCAAATCAGACAAGAACAACAAATGGCAAAAGGACTGGTACCGGTTCACTGGTGAAGCAGGAGACAAAATAGCCAGCCTGTAAGTTTGTTCCAGAAATGCCAAGTAATGGCAAGTAATCTGCGCTACGTATTTATTAAGAAATTCGGAGGACTCAATTTTTCTTTAAGGAGCGCCTTTTCCCTTGGACGTAAAACAGCGCTCAAAAAGGGTCGTTCCACACTTTACAAAGTACTACACCATCACAGCTCTTTGTCGAAACTTTAAAAAACTGCAGTTTGATGACATTCTGCCCAATAAAACGATTTCCTGCCCAGTCTTAGATTTCGTTTTGAAGTCCTAGTGAATATCGCCTAATTCTAGCAGGCTTATCCTAACGAACTCGTTAGCTATTCAGTAATCTTTCTTACGTTTTCACCAGGGGCCATATATAATGGGCCCCTGGTTTTCACGTATAACTGATAAATAGTATTACGGGCCGAGGCAAAATATGTACGTAAATGAGCTTCATAACACAGGCATCTATTTCGAAAACGAAACTGAAAAGGATACGATATGGAAAAAACAATCACCCCTAGCATTAATGACAAAGCAATGTCTGACCTTCTTCACAGCGACACGACAGGAAAATGCCTAGAGCCGCCATCTTGCGGTGCCCGATACCCAGGCTTCCTCCGAACTTCTCACCCCGAGGATCTGGCGCCAGATGAACATGTCCAGGGAACTCTCTGCTTTGGAACAAATTATGACTGTTGTTTTAAGAGAGCAACGATAACAATTATGAAGTGTAAAGATTTCTGGATCTATGAACTGCCTCGTCCTAGTAACAAAGGAGCAAGATATTGTGGGAACAAAGGTAAACTAACGGCCATGACACAATACATTGAGTATTGCTTTTGCGGTGTACAAAGATGCCTTTGATTCGAAAAATCTCAGGAAGTAAAATTTTATTAAGGTAAAATCATTTAAAATGTAATAATAAAACAAAAAAGAACAAGGAGTATTATGATTGAGACCGATAACAAATAAAATTGAAAAACTTAAGCGATATTTTTCTAGATGTCCTTTTGGTAGCAAAGTTCCTTTAAAAACCATAAACAGTACATAACCCAAGATTACTCAATCAATTGCCAGTTCCTTGGAAGATCAGTTCTTGCTAAATAAGTTGTGTATATATCTTTTTTTTTCTCATTTCTTATAACTCTAAGCTTATAATAGATCATTTGCATTAAAACCGAGCTTTTTGTTTTAAAACAGTTCGTGAAACGAAGCCAGAATGCGATGAGAAGAAGTTACTGTATGGTAAGTGTGTGTTTTTCAGCCGTTTAACCAATTAGACAAATATTTGGTAAAATTTCCCTGTCTGTTTATCTTTCAGGTCTAAACAAGAAGAACGCAGCTAAATCCTGCAAAGAAATGAAAAAGAAAAAGAAAAACGCGGAGTCTGGGGTCTACTGGATTAACCCTGACGGCAAAAACCCGACCCAGGCCTACTGCGATCAGGAAACGGACGGTGGAGGCTGGACACTAGTTTACAGCTACACGTTTACAAACTTCAGGTAAAACATATTCCTCTGTTGTCAACTATCGTTATCTACAGCTAGATGCCAACCAACTTTAGCTGCACTGAACATAAGAATTGTAGATTTGACTGTATATCCATCTGGAGCTAGATTCCAATAAACATCTAAGACTAAAAAGTCACTAAATTGGCAGATAAAAGTATGATTTAAAAAAGTTCGCCTATCCGTTTCGGTGGTCATATCATACCGCAGCAGGAATTAAAGGTCACTTTCCTCCAGGGGAGGTGAACACGCCTTCATGAATTAAAGGAGACGTGGATGTACATGAGAAGAAAACACCCATAAAAATACCAGTTCACTCCTTGGGGCGTCTCCATAAATGACCTTGAAACGCGCAACGCGCGCTCACAGCGTTTGAATATTCAGTTTTGTCAAGTACCATATTTGGAAACACTAAGAGTTTGTACTTGTACGCGAATACTTTATTCACGTAACGACACACGCAACAATATTTTCGGTTTTGCGGTAACGTATTTGCTAATTACTTACAAAAACTAAAGAAATTCATGAAGTGAAGTCCTCCAGACTACTGAATGACGATGAAACGGAAGAATTTAACCAAATTTGATTTTATTAAACCGAGCTTGTTTAAAAACAAGATTACTCCATTTAGCGCGAACTAGCGGACGCTGTAAATTTTATCCAAATATTGCAATTTTGATGGGTTGATTTTTTTTCGTGATTTTCTGAATATGGCACTAAGGGAGTTAGTAATACACATTTCAACACTTATGGGTTTTGCTAAAATAGATAACCAATATTAATGGCAAAGTGGCAGTGGCCACCAATAGCCATATTCCAGACAAGCATCGTTTAATTTCTTGATAGCTTCTTCCAGTTTATCTGCGCTAGCTATAGTTAGTTTGGCATAGCACCCTAAGAGGTTCCATTATATACAGCAAATGAGACATTTTGAAATGAAACAACCAAAATTTTCAGTTCCTAAAAGAAACAAAAAGCACCCCTTCAATCTCCCTCACAAATAGACGCAACATTCTTGGCGTTAGATCTCATTGACAATGCATTTCGTTCTACAGAGGTTTCAGGTCAACTTCCAATGCCAACACTCCACGTCCTAGCTGGCCAACATATGGTGATATTCCAGTATCGACCACAGCCCCCGTCAGCGAGACAGACTACAACGCCATGGACTTCAACCAGTGGAAGAATCTTGGCCGCGAGTTTATGATCAAATCCAACATCAACCACTGGATTGCTTGCAAAGATGGAACCGGAAGTTTGGTGGAATTCAGGGCCGGAAGTCTTCAGTGCCGCAATATCAAGAACGTCGCTACTAAGTGCCACGGCTACGTTCCTGACCAGCTCATCTTTAACACCGCTGGCAATCCTGGTGGTATGTCCGTGGGCCCTGACCTGATTCGTTCCCAGAGCAACGCGCGGCTGAAAGAGTATTATTACTTTGATGGCAACACGCGCACCAACTGGCCTACCCATGATCCTTGTGGTACTAATGCCTTGAATCATCTCACCAATGTCGCTAATCCTCACGGGAATATTTACATCCGGGAATGATCGGTGTACCCTTTACATGCTATGGTAACGATATTGTGGGAAATATCGCATTATAATTTTCTTCCTTAATGGTGTGATTCAAGGGGTAAACATATTGATTACTAATGAAGATTAAAATGCTGTTTAAGGCACCTGTTGTGTAAAATTATTGTGGTTATCTTTCGTCCAATGCCAGTCGATATGACATATGATTCGTTTTCCCGAGCTCAAAAACGTTTAACCTGCATGATAGCAAATCAGTTTAAAATGAAGTAGAAACCGGTTAATACGGCCACGTCATCAGCTGACCATAAAAACTCTTTCTCTTTGCATTTTGGTCGGACGAAACGGCAACCAAAAAACGAATACGTCTTTTTTAACTCGAATGCACAACGGCTTTTAATTCTGTCTCCGAAGCGAATACAAACTGTCACTGTTAGGCTCGATGTTACGAAAAAATGAATAATTATGCTTATCTAATTTCACACAAAATTCTCACGAAACTATCAGTCTCAATGTCGGAAGAATGTCTTTTGTCCTAATTATCAGTCGCTGGGCCGTTAACGTGAACGATGTCTTTTTTACACAATTTTTTGTAACTGTAACTAGCGAATGTTTTGTAAATGGACACAATCCAAGTTTTATTCGGTTTCTCTTTGGTTCGTTTTGTTTTGTTTGCCAGGTAGCTAGGTAAACCTGTAGAGAAATGAAGGTTGGGGACTCCAATAGGTGCTCTTTCGTCGCTTAAAAGAGATTGGTGACAAAGCTTTAGTTTGGGTCCATAATAATCAAAGGGGTGTACAGACACGCAGGCGACATGCTCTGTACTTGCAAAGATGATTTACGAAAGTTTCCGAAGATTTCCAAAGAGTCGCGACGATTTTAAAAAGATCTTCAAAGAATCTTTAAACATTCGATGCACGTGTGTGTAAACGCTCTAATTGAAAATCCGAGGCCGAGACTTTAGGGGCCAACCATTTTACTTCTAAGGGGGGTCCAGGGAGTTAGGTGATTTTCCAAAAATATATCCTGCACAAGACCATGGTCCCAAAAAATACACGCATGTACAGTGGACTGGAAAATATTTTTGGCAAGATGTTCCCTGGGTTGACACATTGAACTTTCATTATCAGCAGTTGAAAGAATTAATAGCACAATAATGTGCCCCTCAGTTGGCATTTTCGCCTGTGGTTACCGATCTTGTGACACTTTTTTTCTCAAATACAAGATCATGCCCGGTTTTGTGACTTGAAGGACAATGCTTTGAGTAGGAATTAGCAAGGAGTTATAGGCCTGCACAGCTTCTAACAATGGAAACTTTGTACCATTTGTGTAATCTTTAACCCCTTTATAGTTTCGCTCTTACGAGCATGTCGAGTATGTCTTTTAGGGATTTACCTCTTTTCCAAGATATGAGTGGTGGCTCTTTGAACGTTTGCCGCAGAGAAGGCTGGTGTAATTAAAACATGTTTGATGTTAGGCACTGATGGTTGATATTGGATCACAAAAGGCAAGAGTTCTTTTTGGCTTTCATATTTTTGTCGTAGCGCCGATTCCCTTTACGTGAATTTAATATCTGATAGGAGTGTCTCAATCAGAATTTTGGATAACCTCTGGCAAGGACACGTGATTTGAATTTGTTAATGTTCTCTTCAAATGTTGTTCTTGAACAGTTAGTGCGTAAAAGTCTAAGAGCACAGGCGGCCCAGACGTTGTATTTGATTTTGGTGATTATAAGACAATGTATGAGAATACTTTGAAAATTGCTCTAAATAGTACTTGTATAAACGATGTGAATAAAAATGTCTTACCTTATGTTTATCTTGCGTTATTTTGACATTCCTGTGCTTCTGTAGTGGACTTAAAGCCGTTTAGACGAGTTTTTTTCTTGGGCTGCCTGTGCTAAGAGCTTCTCCCTTCACGAAACTTTTTTGACACATGGTAGGTGGCTAGAGGAGAAATGAGTGTATTAAAAGGTTTCAGTTGGCTTTAAGTGTGTTTTTATATCAAGGATGGATTGATCTCTGAATCTTTTCCTTTACATACATACATACATACTTTATTTGATAAGTAGGTTGAGTAAATGGCAGCCAAAGGGCTGATGTGGACCTACTATCCTAAAAATTAAGAATTACATTTATAAAAGTTACATTTTAAATAAACAACTGTATCCAGAAATATATAGATTGTATATTTGAGATTTCAGCTGTAAATTTGATTGTAGGATGAGTTTGGTTGCTCAGGTTTGATGACATCCCACAACGAAAAAAGATCGTCAATATATCGTTTCCAAACTGTAGGTTTTACGATGCTGTTGCTAAGAATCTGTGTCTCAATACCGGGTGAAGCAGCGGCCATTTTGGTACCCATGGCGCTACCGTGGCCGGATTTGTAGAACATTCTTACCGTTGAATTGGAAAGAATTCTCTTTACGTATCAGTCTTAGCATTCCTCTGAGATATTAGGGAGTTTAAGATACACTACGCACAAGATAAGACACTGCGCATGTCAATCGGTCGAGTCCGGCCGTAGCGCGAAATCTGACTACCTGAGCTAGGAGGTTTTACCGTAGTGGCTAGTACGTGGGTTTAATTCGCTGCTCTGTCCTTTTTCTACGAATTTCTCAGCAGTTTCAGAGTTCCAACGCAAAATGTATCCTTTGAAGTCAACTTCAGTCGAATATTTGTTGCGTTTGTCGCTCATACGCTTGTAAATTTTCAATTGAATTCGTTTGATGAAAGTGTCGGCATAGCGAAGATAAACATTCTTCTTCAGCGCGAGTTGTTTAAAGTTAAAAGCTTGCTTTGAGAGTTCAGGGAAGATGCACTTTATCTGGATAAGTATCCGATAATATTTTGCTTCTGTGAGTGCTGGTATCTTTTAGCTTTTAACTAGATATTCTTTGAGATATTCGTCTCTTCATTAATCAAATTCTGAAATTTTTATCGTTTTAGAAAGTGTATAGCATAAGCTTTTGTTCAGAACTAATCTGTTGGACCTACCAAAGCAAACAATAGCAATCTCTCTTTAAGCGAGGCCATTCGGCTGTAAGAAACTAAATAAAAGTGACCTTCTATTCCTTAGACTGTGCTTCTTTGTAGTTTGTTTTGCTTCTTACACTAAATTTGGCAGACTGCCGAGACGTACTCTCCCCCAGACCTTTCCGGTCATGGTAGCCGTAGTAGCGCCTCGCCGTAGTCCCTATTGTGTGGGGAGTGACGGGTTATTGCTATGAGAGTTTTTCCTAGTGCCTGCATACTGTAGTTATACCCTCCCTCTTCTTGTGGTATATTCGTATACAGACTTGTCACATCCATTGATACAAGGAAGTTAAAAAGTTAAGGTGGCTCTATACCACTCTATTACCACTATATTTACTACTCTACTACTACTACTACTATTACTACTCTACTACCACTCTATTTTTTTAACTTCACCAAAAGTTGTATCATGACATACTGATCATAACTCAATCATAAAAAGTGGAGGTCACTAAACTCATTTTTGAGTTATTGCCAATGAAAGCTAAAATTAAGGGGATATGCTATTGCTATGGTAACCACTAATTTCAAGAAAATGATCACAACTTTTGGCCAATAATGGGGCATTTGGTTCATACCATTACTGTAATAGCAACTGATAAAGAGTTGTAGTACTGACCCATCAAAGTATAAGGGCCGGAAAATGCTGAAAACCGTTGTTAGCCACCTGAAAACAATATCTTGCCTACAAATCTACGACAGTCCGATTGTCCTTTAAACGCGGATATCCAAACGAAAACCGCGATTTGAACCGCGCAAATCGATGAGTAGCTCTCAACTCTATCGAGATAAAAAGCTAAGTTAAGTTTTAACTTAATGTATGCGAAACACGAAGATTAACACAAAGGATTGCGTAACGACAGAAAGAGGTTATTCAAATCACCAAATGAGTGCAATTGTCGTGTTCAGATTGTAAATTCGCTTTCTTTGAATATGATCTGTATTCTACCATCCAAAATTATTTCTGCACGTTTCACCAACATTTACTGCCCATACCCTCCCAGCGAGAATCATTCCAACAGAAAGATGCACCACATTTTGGGTTCGTTTCAAGGGCTGCGCTAAGGCGCGCCGGGACAAAGGACGACCTTTCACGACTGCGGCGCTCGTTCTCGCGACTTCGTCGCTCGCTAGGCCACTTTGCGCCTAAAACTCGCTTCGCTCGCGCCTAACCCGTGAGGTCGACCTTTGGGTAGTTAAATAATCACTGCTACTAGCTATCAATTATGCTCTTTCTGCAGACTCCCATTGAGTCTATTACTTATAAATAGATAACAAAAAAATTTAACTTGCTGATCAGAAATGAAATGCCTAAAACGTCAATTTAATTAATAGCTGCTCTGTCGCGCCTTTATTGAAATGTGGCGCCCCCCTGGGTACACAGCATTCCGCCTAGCCTGAGGCCAAGACGACTGATGAAATATATATGGCAATTTTCAAAACTAGCTCCCGCGTGACTTCGACAAATAATTATCTGAATAAACGGAAATACTTTTTCTTTTACATTTTTACAGGGCAGCGAATCGAGACATGCATAGGGTCTACATTCTCTTCTTTTGAAAGAGAGACAATCTTTCATATTGTGTGAAAACATTTGTAAATATTTAGCAATTAAAATTGCTTTGACCAGCCGTCGAGATAGCATAAAACTTAGTTAAGCACCTAGTCTAGCTTCCTATTGGTTTGATCACTGGATTGCAGAACTCCTCAGGCGATTCGTCTTTCTCGATCGCTTGGTTCCATTGAAGGGTGGCCAAGTGTGGTAACTTGAAGATTAGTTTTTTATTGTGTATTTTCGATGTATTTTGTGAACCAGCGCAATCCACAACGATATGAACGTGACTTATGTCTACAAGAAGTCTTATCGGTATTAAGTTGTACAACTTTTATTAGAGATGCTGTTAGCAGTTTTCTTTGCTGTTCTTCCTTTGGAGAAAAGCATGAGTTTTCAAGCGTATTCATTGAATTGTCCAATATGACTTGCGAACCATGACTTCTTCAAAACAATTTAATTAATGTTTTGTAGTTTTATGGGAAAGAACGGATACTGAAGACCACTGAAACATCTTGTTTATGGAATTTAATGGTATTTCCGGTTCAAATGATGACGCAAAAATTAATAATAGAAAGCTTAAGTCCACTTTTTGAATGTGAAAACAGAATGTGTAAGTTGCGTGATCCAGTCCTAGCCTCCTTCGAAAATATCAATTTGGCTTGTTAACAAAAGAACAATTGCGACTTAGTTCCCAGAGTACAGTGAGGTGTAAAACACATCTATTGTATGGATAGATAAGATTAATATGTTGAAATAACTTGACTTCCTATTGGTTAAACTTGTTCACTGAATGGGTGGGGGAAACCATGTGGATAATCTCTTAAAAAAGTCAACACTGTGAAGAGCGTTTCATTCTTGCCTTGTGATCGGCTGAAAAGCGAACATCACTTTCAAGTTTGGACAACTCGGCTGGAAAACTAAGGTACGAATTTTTTCAAAAGTTATATCCTTAAATGTGCTTCATTCCTCTCGGTTACGCGTATGGGCAACGTTATTTACAAAAGGTGTTTTCTAAATTCCTGCCGATTGTTGGCTACGAAGGTGTAGTGATCGGAAATCAACTTTAGTACGTATAAGAATAATCACCAGCTACTGCTTTGTGCTAGTTACTGGAATTGCTACAGGCCAAACTAGTAAAGGAACATCGATAATTTATTGACTAAAGTCTCAAGAAGTGAGATGTGCTCTCCGATCCCGCACTTTAGAATCGTAGGAATTAACAAAACCAATGAGGCCCAGCTGGACAGGTGTAAATTTGATGGAGTGAATCTTTCATTGATTTAATTTATCTGATACAGTGATAGTCATACGGAATCGGTAAAGGATTTAATAACGTATTATATTTTTTCGTTCCAAAATTGATCGATCCCACTACAGGGTAAGAATAATTATTGCACAATTAAGCATTTAGAACATTGTCACCTTTGAAAATGTTAATTTACTTTTCTTGCGAGATTGAAAATATTAAGCAATTAAATTGCTTTGAGTTAAGCCGTTTGCTTCCTATTGGTTTGATCATTGAATTGAAGAACCCCTCGGGCGATTCGTCTTTCCCGGTCGACCAGTTCCTTTGAAGGATAGCCAAGTGTGATGGCTTGAAGGTTTTAATGTTTCTGGTGCATTCTGTGGACCTGCGCAGCTTACAGCTGTGAACGTTACTTATGGCTACAAGACGTCTCATCGGTTTAAGATGTAGGACTCAGAGATACTGTGAGCAGTTTTGTTTGCTGGTTTTCCTTTACGGAACAGCATGAATTTTAAATCCTTATCATTGCTTTGTTCGGTATGACTTGCGAAGCATGACTTCAAGCAACTTAATTATTGTTTTGTGGGCTTTTGGAAAGGCAGGTATTCTGAAACATCGTCGCAATAGACCATTTTACAGTAGTCTGCTCAATGACCTGGCCTTTGAATGGTAGCGAGGCTGGGGGTGAGCTTGCATTGATACAAACCTCTCTGCTTTTCTCATGTAAGTGCAAACTAGTTAGCATCAGAACAACTTGATTTACAAAACAAAAGCAGTGAGGTCTGTTTTTAAAAACAAGGTCACCTCCAGCCTCACTACCATTCAAAGGTCAGGCTACTGAGCAGATAACTGAAAAATGGCCTATTTGATATTAAACCAGAATTATAATCTTCTCGAAAAGTGTTCCAAAGTGCACCAAATGGCATTAGACCGTGTCTAGATTTTTCCCGGAGAGGATGCCCCCGGAAAAGTTCGTGAATTTTGCTAGTTCCCAGTCTTTGTTAAACAAGGCCATGTAATAAAATAAGCTGTGAATAAAGGTATTCTTTTTATATCTTAAGAGGAAAGGACAAATACGAATTGATGTCAGCAGCTTCCTTCAGTTTACAGCATAGAGATATATTATTGATTTTAATTGTGGCTTTATCGTTTAAAAATAGCTTATTTGGAAATAATCATAATTTTAAAATTTGCTTCCTTCTTAGGCTTCGTGACTAATTTTGCAAACTTCCTTTTAAACCGGTTTTACCGTACACGTTACAGGTTTGAGTGATGGCTAAGTTGGTGGCTGTTGGTTTCCTCGTTTTTGTGTGCTTCGCATCAGAAGTGAAAAGTAAAAGTAAGGGAGTAATTACTGTAGAGTAGTAAGGGTGAATTCGATTGGAAAATCCGGGATTTGGATTTTGAATTTTCCAATAAAAATACGAAATTCAACAACAGAATTTTGTTGCACCCAAATCCTTATCCAAGGTGGATTCAAACTTGGATTTCCTGGATTTGCTACTTAGGCGTTTTTCGGGAAATCCGAAAAAAAGATGTTGAACAGCGGTCTATAATTGTGCGCGTGCAATTCAGTGGGGAGCTTTAGCAAACCATGACGGCAAACAACTTTTGCTTAGCAAGCAAAAGGTTTAATGAGCAAGAAAATAGTTCTGCACGTGCGTTGTAACTCTTGTCAAATTTCTTTACCGTCTTTGCTTCTGCAAACAACAACGCGAAAAGACTAAGAGAACGTGAACCACGACCGTTAATTTGTCGATTTCTGTTTGGAACTGAACGTCGGCTTCATTTCGATTTCACAATCGAACGCATTTTCAGTGCTTTGGTTCGCCATTCTGGGTTTTTTTGCCGTTCTAGATTACGCGCTTACAGTTGGCGCATCTTAGACTGCTGCTCACGAACTTCCCAAAAAATTGCAATGATAACATTAACAAATCCATGAAATCCAAGTTTTGATTTCTCAATTAGGGGTGGTGAATGGTTCTTCAAAAAATGCGCGTCTCGCAATATTTAAGCCAAATTCCAGGGGTCTCGTCGTCTCGTATTTTTATGGGGGGCCTTCTCGGAGTCTCGATTTCTTTTTCAATGCTAAGGAAGTCTCGGGCTCGCAGAAAATGTATCAGTCTCGACGTCTCGCAAAGTCTCGCATTTACCATTCGACACCCCTTCAATTGAAATCCACCTCGGAGAAGGATTTCGGTGTGTCAAAATGAGTGTTTGGATTTCGTGTTTTATTGAAAAACCCGGATTTCCCAAACGAATGCACCCGAAATATTTTAACATTTATTATTCCTTTATTATTAAAATGATAATAATAATAATAATAATAATAAATGAAATACTTTTCATCCATTCATTTACTCGTGCAGGCAATCTTTCATTCATTCTTTTATTCTTTCATTCTCCAGTTTTCTTACTATCATTCAGTCATTCGTTTATTCCTTCCTTCCAGTTCATTCATTCATTAGATTCTTCTTTCTTTCTCTGTTTTATTAAATCAGTTAGTCATGCATTTCTAGTCCTTCATTCATTCATTCATTCATTCATTCATTCATTCAGTCAGTCAGTCAGTCAGTCAGTCAGTCAGTCAGTCATAATTCAATTGTTATCGTATAAGTATGTATTGTAATTTCTTTGCTTGTTATTAGTTAATTAACTCTTTATCATAGTTGATATACAACCTTTATTGTAAATAGACCAATACCTCCCTTTGGAGAGTAAGGCATAAAGATATACTGTTACTGTTATTCATTCATTCATTCATTCATTCATTCATTCATTCATTCATTCATTCATTCATTCATTCATTCATTCATTCATTCATTTATTCAGTCAGTCATTCATTCGGACAGTCAGTCAGTCACTCCTCATTCATTCAGTCAGACAGTCAGTCAGTCATTCATTCATTCATTCAGACAGTCAGTCAGTCAGCCATTCATCATTCATTCAGTCAGACAGTCAGTCAGTCAGTCATTCATTCAGACAGTCAGTCAGTCAGTCCTTCATCATTCATTCGGTCAGACAGTCATTCACTCATTCTTTCTTTCAGCCAGTCTGTCGGTCAGTCAGTCAGTCAGCAAGTCAGTGAAGCCATTTCAACAACCAATCATTTTCTCTTGTAACAACTCATTGTTTCAGAGGGTGGCTATGGTGGCTATGGTGGAGGTAGAGACCCGTGCAATAACTACCAGGAGCTGAGTGAATATAATCGAGCAGCAAGTTACAGCACATTGACGAAAAACACAGATAAGGACAAAAAATGGCGAGACGACTGGTACCGATTTACCAGTGAAGCAGGAGATAAAATAGCCAGCCTGTAAGTAATGTGTCCGAGAAGGCCGAGTAATGGCAGGTTATCTGAATTACATCATAATTGAGAAAGTCACATAACTTAATCTTTATTTAAAAGATCACCATTTCCCCTCGGCCAGGAAACAGTGCTAAATAAGGACAGGCTAAAGACTTGAATTGAAATAGCGCTTGCATCTTGCAAAGCGCTACACAACCAAAGTTTATTAGCAATTTATTAATAATAATAAAAAAAAAATTCCTGCTTAGTCTTACAGGCTTTCTGAACATCAAGCTTGTCGTTGTGTGTTTGTTAGCTATCTTAAGATCAAAATTTTTCACGTTTTCAAGGGATAATGTAAAATAATATAAAATCGGCCAACTAAACAAATGTGGATCAGGTTTATAATATACAGGCATTTTACATTTCGAATATGAAAAGTAAAAAGCAGTTTACATAGAAAAAACACTATCACCTCTTAAGTGTTATTGACAAAGCAGTGTCTGGTCTTCTTTACAGCGACACGACAGGAGACTGCTTAACATCGCCATCTTGCGGTGCCAAATACCCAGGCTTTCTCAGCGGTTCCCACCCCGACGACCTGGAACCTGGCAAAGAAGTCAAACGATCTCTCTGCTTTTCCAAAGATGACAAGTGTTGTTATAAGACGGTGATGATAACAATTAGGAAGTGCCAAGGATTCTGGATCTATGCACTGCCTCGTCCTAGTCTTAAAGGAGCAAGATATTGTGGGAACAAAGGTAATAGATATAATCAAAGTTATGCAAATTTTGTAAAATTTTCTACTTATTTACTTAATTTTTATTTTTGTATTTTGTGTTTTTTTTTTAATTTTTTCTTTTAAGTTAATTAAATACAACAAAGTCAATATGGCAGTAGCTCGCCCAGCATAGCTTGGCTACCTGCGAGCTACCAAGGTCTGAAAACAATCTTGTATCAATAAAGTTCCTGTTTGCTGATTTTTATTTTACAGTTTTTAAGCAGCTATTTTTAAAAGGGCTATGTCACGGTGTATTGGATATTTTTGATTCCCTCGATTCGGAGAAACCTCGAAATAAGGGCTACCAAGGTTAAAATTACTTTAAGAGATAATAAAAAACAAAAAGGAACAAGCATTATTATGATTGAACCGGAAAGATTACAAATGACAAACATGGACAATTTAGGCTCAGTTTTTCTAGCTGCTCGGCTTTTACTAAGTCTCACAAAGATCCTTTAAGAACAATAAACAGAACAAGATTGCTTAGTTGATTACGAGTTTTTTTTGCTAAATACGTTATTTAGATCTTCATCCTTTATCTCAGTTCTTGTAACCCTTGGCCCATAACAGATAGTTTGTATTAAAGCCAAGCACTTTGTTGACTGTCGTCATTTTCTTATCTTCTTTTAAAACAGTTCGTGAAACGAAACCAGAGTGCGATGAGAAGAAGTTACTGTATGGTAAGTTGGTTTCTGTTGGTTTTCAGCGGTTTACTCAATTGGACAAATATTTTTTAAAAGTTGCTTCTGTCTGTTTATTTTTTTTTAGGTCTCAACAAGAAGAACGCAGCTAAGTCATGCAAAGAAATAAAGAAGAGAAATAAAAACGCGGAGTCTGGTGTCTACTGGATTAACCCTGACGGCAACAATCCGGCCCAGGCCTACTGTGATCAGGAAACGGACGGTGGAGGCTGGACACTAGTTTACAGCTACACGTTTACAAACTTCAGGTAATCACATTTTTTTATAGACGTCGATAGTCGACCTCTAGAAATACACACCAACGTTATTTAAATAAATAAATAAATAAATAAATAATAACGGCACTTGAACTGATTCAAAAAGTAAAAAAAGATTGACTGATTTTGCCTACAGTACCCAGAAACTATAAACACAACAGTGTAGATACAGGGGCCTGTAGGTCATCAAGAATACATTTAAAAACAATAATCTCCATCACAAAAATCGAAGATTCTACAGAAAATGTGTACGACACCGCCGGATACGAAAACCCAAAACCACTTTGTGGAAAAAGGGAACGTATACCCCAATTTGCTGAAAACAGCTGCGGTGCCGCCAACTCTGGGGGCAGATATTAAAAAACGTTTGGATGCAGAGGACCACGCAACTAAGAATAAAACCACTTGACTTGTCTGTTGCCGGATCTCTTGTAAAAGAAATGCTCGTACCAGACGTCACGTTAAGTGTAGATAAAACCAAATTGATTGCAAGGCTGGTACTACAGCAATTGGGCAAAATTCATTGGCCAATATTTCAACTAGCAGAGCTAGTCTTCTTCAGGGCCAGTACAATGGGAGGGGGCAGAGGTACACGAAAACACGAAAACTAGAAAATAGTGAAATAGCAAAAATAAATTATCTCAAAATTTACAAAATAAAGTATGATAGAGCAAAGTTAATCCGCCCTTTTGCAGGAAGTAAAGGTCGGTTTCGTACAGGGGAGGGGGGGGGGGGAAGACCCGCGCATTATTAGGAGACGGGGATGTTTTTCGGACGCTTGAATAACATTCTTTAGAGGTACCAATGTATTTCTCGGGTGTGATTCAAGTTCAGTTTTGTTCCATAGATGACCCAACGTAAATAACCAATTAGCAAAGTGACAGTGCCCGGCAATAGCCACATTTTAAATGCATTCCATCAATCTCCCCCCACAAATAGACGCAAACTTCATGGCACTATATCTCATATACAATATATTTCCTTAAACAGATCTTTTGGTTCATCGTCCAATGCCAACACTCCACGTCCTAGCTGGCCAACATATGGTGATATCCCAGTATCGACCACAGCCCCCGTCAGCGAGACAGACTACAACGCCATGGACTTCAACCTGTGGAAGAATCTTGGCCGCGAGTTTATGATCAAATCCAACATCAACCACTGGATTGCTTGCAAAGATGGAACCGGAAGTTTGGTGGAATTCAGGGCCGGAGGTCTACAGTGCCGCAACATCAAGAACGTCGCTACTAAGTGCCACGGCTACGTTCCTGACCAGCTCATCTTTAACACCGCTGGCAATCCTGGTGGTATGTCCGTGGGCCCTGACCTGATTCGTTCCCAGAGCAACACGTGGCTGAAAGAGTATTATTACTTTGATGGCAACACGCGCACCAACTGGCCTACCCATGATCCTTGTGGTACGAACGGCAAGAATCATCTCACCAATGTCGCTAATCCTCATGGAAATGTCTACATTCGGGAATGATCGGTATGGCATTCAACGTGGCAACGATCTGTGGGGATAATCCTAGCGATGTTTTTAGAACAGTTAAAAGGGTGATTGTTTCTTGTTTCATTTTTATTTTAGGTTTAAGGAGTGAATAGATTGTTTGCCAGTGTGAATCAATTCTAGCGGGGATTTCTTAGTAGTTATTTTCAGTGACTTTTCCTCATTTATACTTTAGTTAAGGGTTGACTTCATTGTTTCCAAGGATGAATCGCTAATAAAGTCTTTCATCTTCCAAATGAATTGTTCTAGTGTTGTTCTACACTCACTTTGATGCAATCGATTATGGCAAATAATGTTTTTAGCTCAGTGTGTTGTTCTTTTTAAGAGACCGCAAATCACACACCCTGGTAAAAACCAACGACAACCTTTTAAGTGAACGAGCATGTGTTTGAGGAAAGCAGAATCCCGGTAAAACAAACACATCCCCCACAGGTTATAAGGAGTTCTCACTGTTCAGGTATTCGAGCACGAGTTAAAATTAACACAAGGCCTGACATCAAGATCCTCGTGTCCTATCAGCGTGTGTGGCACGGGTGAACACAAGCAGCCGTGAACAACAACACTGAACAACAACACTTGCGCTTTATTTGCATGACTATAAAACATTACAGTATTGCAAAAGCATAACAATAATAATAACAATAACAATAATTACAATAAAAAGTCATTAAACAAAACTAATCAAATAATCAGTGATCAAGAATTTGATAACAATTTGTCTCTCATTTCAAAACAGGACGATATTAACTTAATAGTCAATGGAGTTCATTAATTGCACAATCAAGGTTGAAATTGATAACTGCTTGGGATTGGAAATTACATGATCTATTTTATTGAAAAAGTTGTCTCTAAGTGATGAATATCTTGGGCAATGAAATAGAAAATGGGTTTCATCTTCAACATTATGTCCACAAATAGTGCATAGTCTGTCACTTCTGGGGATGTTGTTATATCTTCCTGTTTCAATCAGGAGTTTGTGATTACTTACTCTGAGTTTTACAAGTGTTTTTCAATTAGGATTTTTTCTAGCGCGCGAGGAAGGAGAGAGCGTATATGATGCGCGCTCTGCGCTCGCGCCGGAATTTCCCTTCTCCCCCGCCCCACCCCTCCCCCCTCCCCCTCCACCCTTTCTAGGTCTTTCCACGCAGGCTAATGTTCTACCGACTAAGTTAGCGGGCTTGAGAAATCATGGGGGCCTGTAGGCGTTTTGCATTCAGTGAATTTTCCCACAAAAAATTTTACATGTACAGACGTAAGTGCCTGTACCTAAACAAAATTGAATCCACGAAGAAAACATCATGATCTAAGTCATGCAAGCACAACAAAGTGCGAGATCAGACAGACCTCCAGTACTGAACTTTAAAGCGCGCACAGTTCTCGCCATAGGTGCCACGTGATCAAGGGTAAACTCCATTGGACAGTATGTTGAAATGGACACAACAAAACGTTTGATGTAATGTATATGAAATGATTCATATATGAACTGCGGATGTATATGAAAGTGATAAATGATCATCGCAGTGAATTTCCCATTTAAGCAATTGGAATAAAGAAGGCGGAATTTTTTCAAAATTCTTTATTCCAATAAATTGGAAATTCACTGCGATGATAATTTATCACCTTTGTTCGGTTTCCGTTTTTTTGTTTCAATCAGTTGTTTGTTGTACAACGGGGTAACATCATAAACACTAATGCTTCTTGGCCCAATTTTATTTCTAATAACGGGGTAAACTGGTAACGAAAATAAAAGTGGCGGTCATTCGTCCTATCAACGACGATATTATTGACGACAAAGTTTTTTTCAGGCTCATACAAGATAACCGTCGTAATGAGGTGGTTGTTTAAATATCGAAGGACTTATGGTATCCTGAAGATTTCCATATAGAAACTGCAAGATTATCAAGGAAAAAAAAAAACTTTTGGACGCAGAGGACCACGCAACGAAGAATAAAACTACTTGACAAATTTTGCCCTTTTGCCGTAGTACCAGCCCTGCAATCAATTTGGTTTTGTCAAGGAACCTCCAATCTCCCGAAGACTGACGTTTACTGTGCACTGGATCGATAAGCTATTTCCCACAAACTGCCTACTTGCTTCGTATTTAAAGGCTGTTTAAATTGCTGTCCTCCCAACCACCCCACACCACTACACTACGCGTTGCCACACGGAAACATAAACCGATTCTTTGCATCAACTTGCTGAACCAATAGACTTTTTTTCGGCCATTTGTTATTAACTTGTGTTCACGCAAATCTGCCCTCCAAGCCTCGTCTTGCATGTGCAAAATACAAAAGAATTTCATCTCCAAAATGAAATCTGGAGGGCAATTACATAAATATAAAAGAATAATAAACAGCATAAATAAATAAAGGTCTATTAAAATTGGCCAAACACGAACAATTGACACAAACAGGTGTTTTTGCGGAGTGAGCAAAAATGCAAAAAACATACTTGCGTATACTTTATGGAAGACATGGAACGAGGGAAAACACTTCACTTTGATAACATTTCCAGAAGTTTTTTTTTAATTACGAGGGAAAACGAAGCTATTCATATGCATTGTATAAGAGGACAATGTCATCTGACAAAGCGCCACCCTAAAATGCACTAAGATAACAAATAATTATACATGAGGTATTTGCACTCCTGGGAATTGCTTTAAAACAAGAGAACCAAAGCTTGTTTATCTTAGTTTCTCCTTGAAGTCGGCGAGTTGAACTACAAAGTTCTGTGGGACCAAGGTAAGTTTCAAGCTTGAATTAGCGATTTTCAAGAATCAGTGGGTGAGGTGGCAGTAATATTTGTGAAACTCCAAGCCGTACATCTGCAGATACCATCTGTTTTGAACAAGGTTGAAACACACCCAAAAGTCCCGTCGCTCAAAATATTCATAAGCATACCGACACAAATAGGTTTAAACACAAGTAGCCAACACCTAAAATGATGAAAATAGTTTAGTTCAGTTTAATTCTTGAGTTGGATCGTCGCTGCTCCTTTCTTCTCTCTTTCATATTGCCGGTATATTTGGTTAAAACTTTCCAGGGATCTCTAGACTGAAGGAAGCTGTCTCTTTATTAATCCCGGAAAATAGCGGGATCGTAGTAAGATTAGAGAGGATTACAAACTGACAATTTGCAATCCTTTTCCGTCTGTCGAAACAGAAATCTATTGCAAATATCACATTAAATTTTGTAAAGACTGAATTTAATTGATTTTGCATTCGACCCTCACGTTATAGAGATTTAGAAGCGTTTAGCGTTTTGATGTTCTTGATAAAGATTTGTACCATTTTGATCCTTTCTTTTTCTCCTCTTAAGTATATCGAAGCTGCATTATTAAAGTTGAATATCGATATCAAAGCGTTTGTGTATCGAAGGTGCTACTGGTCCTAATTAAGGAGTTATTGCATGAGTCAAATGAATGTTGGGCACATCTTAATTAGTGAGAATTCTCTTACTCTCGCGACTAAGCGCAGAACGTCATGAATTTTTCCACTTAATCGAGTGATCGGATTCAGACCTGCCCGGAGGAAACATTATTTTTCCGAATTCAAGCGCTTTCGTCGTAATTTTTTGGGCTAGTTTAATTTGCAAAGACGCCATCATTAGCATATTAGATAATAACACAGTACAATCATGTAGCCCCATTTCCAAACGTTTTGTTTATACACATTACAGATTCTACGCCATGGTTAACTTGGTGGCTTTTGGATTCTGGTTCTTTGTATGGTTTGCTTCAGAAGTGAGAACTACAAGTGAGTGAACTTTTTACTTGGTATATACTCAATTACATATCACAGCTAAGGAATATATAGTATTCCCGCATTTGTCATAATCAAACATAAAGTCACCGACTTTTCTAAAAGCTTGTAAGACACTACCTCTCTGGAACCTCTATTTTCACTAGCCAGCTGTAAACACTACCTCTATTTGTTATTCAGGGCTAGAGGCATTGTTATGGCCTGGTATGTATTGTTTTAAGAACCAATAACTAAAGGTAACTCGTTCCGAGAGGTAGTGGGCGACCCCTAAAAGCCGAATGACAAAACTAGCACTTTTGTGTCATTCATTTAATATTCATTCATTCATTCATTCATTCATTCATTCATTCATTCATTCATTCATTCATTCATTCATTCATTCATTCATTCATTCATTCATTCATTCATTCATTCATTCATTCATTCATTCATTCATTCTTTCTTTCTTTCTTTCTCTCTTCTTATTCTTTAGCTTTCATCTGTGTGTCTATCCATTCATTTATTTATTATTTCATCCATTCATTCCTTATTTCTTTCCTTCTTTCTTTTTCATTCATTCATTCATTCATCAGTCTTCTTCCTGTGTTTCTTTCATCTATTTATCTATTCATTCATTCATTCATCCATTCTTTCCTTCTTTCTTTCTTTCTTTCTTTCTTTTAACTTTTTATCTATTCATTCATTCATTCATTCATTCATTCATTCATTCATTCATTCATTCATTCATTCAATCATTCTTTCTTTCTTTCTTTTTTTCTTTCACGTATTTATCTATTCATTCTTTCTTTCTTTCATTTAACTCAGATCAACTAAGTCCACTTAGTTCATCTGGTCATGAAGCCCACTCATCATCGAGCCCTGTAGTTTTTGAATACCCAATTAACTATAAAATTCAATTTGTTTAGACGCTGACTCGTGCGATAACTATCAGGAGCTGAGCAGTGATGATCGAGCAGCAGGCTATAACACGTTGACGACCAAATCAGACAAGAACAAGAAATGGCAAAAGGACTGGTACCGATTCACTGGTGCAGCAGGAGACAAAATAGCCAGCCTGTAAGTTTGGAAATGTAATGGAAAAATAAACAATGTATTTATGACTCACTGCGCCTTAATATATTGTTTGCCGAGTAACGTTTCTCCAGTCTAACTGAACGAAAACGATCTATTTACATATTATATTGCACCAACTAGCGGTCGAACTGTATACAATTGTTTCGTGACAGGTTGAGGTGTCGATAGAAAGCGCACTAGACAATCCCGAAAGGTAATCTGGGATATGATCAATACACTTTTCCTGACACTGTAGCTGTGGAACCTACTTTTGTTGCTTTCTTTAAGCACTCGCAAACATACGTCCATGGCGTTTTGTGCCATTCTTTTTGGATTTCCCCCTAACGCTGCGGTCAAGGTACTGTGAACTTAAAACTACCACAATACCTTTCGCGATTGTCACGTGCGCTATTTTCCGACAACCTTTCTCGAGACTGCTGTATGAAACTGAAGAAGGATACAGGTCATCCGTAGTTTGTGTTTTTTTTCATTAAAACCTTTTGTATTTACGTGAAGATCATTTCTTGCCTGCTGTTTTTTCGTATAATTCTTAATTAATGAAAGTTTTCCTAGATTTGAAAGTTATTTTGAACAATGAGACAAATTTTCCAATGGTTTGCGACTAAGCTTCTTTAAATCTGTTAAGAAAAAAATGCTTAACTATAATAATAAAGTAATGTTCGATCTTAATTTGCAGCGACACGATAGGAGAGTCCCTAGAATCACCAGCTTGCGGCGCCAAATACCCAATCTTTCTCAAAACTTCCCATCCCAAGGATCTGGCGCCAGGTGAAAATGTCGAAGGGATCGTCTGTTTTAGCAAAGATGACAGGTGTTGCAACAAGAAAGCAACGATAAAAATTATGAAGTGCCAAGGATTCTGGATCTATGAACTGCCTCGTCCAAAACTAAACCGGGCAAGGTATTGTGGAAACAAAGGTAATCACATTTAGTTTAATATTTTAGATAAAAATTATGTGCCCCGTAAAATGCCGTGTACTTTCCATAGACTTACATGACTTCGTAAACGATTTGGCTTGCTCAACACAAGGAGAGATGTTTTGATCTGTTCTCTGACTTTTAAACGAACTAGTAATTTATAATGGAAAAGTAAATGGGGAAATTGAGGGCTTTAGTATGTCTGAGGTGAACGCCAAAAAACCGAAGTATTTATTTATCGTCCGCACCCGCTGTCCAGCTCCTCCACATCCCTGTTTTTGGCAATTACAAACATAAGTTCGCGACACAAGATTTCTTGTAGATGCGAGCTGCCCCCGAATAATTTCATGTCAACTAAGGAATTATCATAAAGAATTCCCTTTCTCAGTTAAATTCTTTTCTTGTCTTCTTTTAAAACAGTTCGTGAAAATAAACCAGAGTGCAATGAGAAGAAATTACTGTTTGGTAAGTGTGTCATTTTGATGCCAAAATTATTCATTTATATTGTATAGAGAGTTTTCACTCACGTGACTAGCGGCCATATTGCTTGGTTTGCAAAAACAAAAGACGATAGAGTTTAATTCCCGGAGGAATGGCTTGGTACACCAACATGGCCGCCGTTCCGTTTTTTGGAACACCAATATGGCTGCCGTGCCGCCATATGAAAGGCTCAATTGGATCTAGCGAAACTGCTAGAGTCGAATGCCGGCATTACAAGGAACCATGAGAGGGTTTGACAAATGTTCGTACCTATCTTTTCACATCATCAGCCCCGCATCTCTGAACCGTTTGTAAAATGACTTCAACGAGTTAACTGAACCAAAAGAATAAAGTACTCTCTTGATTTAAACTAACTCAAACTATAGCATACTTACTAAATTTTATGAATTTATGCTCAAAAAGTGCTAAACTTTGTTACGTATGCCGTGGCAGTGTTCGTTTAAAAAATTATGCTTTTTTGCTCCAATTATGCCAAAAATTATGCTAGCACAATCCGCCAAGTCCACAGCTCAGCTGTTTATGTAGTTAGTTTAGATTAATCATACACACAATAAGTATAAAATTTGTTTGTATGTTTACTTTGCAGGCCTAAACAAGAAGAACGCAGCTAAATCCTGTAAACAAATAAAGAAGGAAAATAAAAACGTGGAGTCTGGCGTCTACTGGATTAACCCTGACGGCCTCAATCCGACCCAGGCCTACTGCGATCAGGAAACGGACGGCGGAGGTTGGACCCTAGTTTACAGCTACACGTTTACAAACTTCAGGTAAAACCTATTTCGTGTTATTTTCTTTTATAACAAAAAGGAAACCAACTGTATCATTTTGAGAGATCAAGTTGGAGAAATCGTCACTAAAAATACTTGAAGAAAGTAAAATGAAGAAAAGCTACTGATCCGGCTGTTTTCCAGTCTAGAGTTATGTTCACTTTTGGATCTTCCCTAAAAACGACTCCGTGTACCTTAGTTTGAAATCGCACCCTCGGATAAATTTGAAAGATGTAGATTTGAGAGCCCCATAAGACCTAGGTCAGACTCTAATGAGTCCCACAACCATTTCACTTAACAGATCTTTTGGCTCATCGTCCAATGCCAACACTCCACGTCCTAGCTGGCCAGCATATGGTGACATCCCAGTATCGACCACAGCCCCCGTCAGCGAGACAGACTACAACGCCATGGACTTCAACCTGTGGAAGAATCTTGGCCGCCAGTTCATGATCAAATCCAACATCAACCACTGGATTGCTTGCAAAGATGGAACCGGAAGTTTGGTGGAATTCAGGGCCGGAAGTCTACAGTGCCGCAACATCAAGAACGTCACTACTAAGTGCCTCGGCTACGTTCCTGACCAGCTCATCTTTAACACCGCTGGCAATCCCGGTGGTATGTCCGTGGGCCCTGACCTGATTCGTTCCCAGAGCAACACGTGGCTGAAAGAGTATTATTACTTTGATGGCAACACGCGCACCAACTGGCCTACCCATGATCCTTGTGGTACGAACGGCAAGAATCATCTCACCAATGTCGCTAATCCTCATGGAAATGTCTACATCCGGGAATGATCGGTATGGCATTTAACGCGGCAACGATCCGTGGGGATAATCCTAGCGACGCTTTTAGAACAGTCAAAAGAGTGATTGTTCCTCGTTTCATTTTTGAATAGATTGTTTGCCAGTTTGAATCAGCGGTGATTTCTCAGTAGTTATTTCTCCACATTTATTTATCCTTTAGTTAAGGGTTGATTTCCTTGTTTCCAAGGATAAATTCCTAATAAAGGCTTTCATCTTCCAAATGAATTGTTCTCTTTTTTTATTAACTGTTAATATCTTATTACAAAATGGCCATGAAATGAAATAAATACACTGAAATAAAAAAGAAAGAAAATGATGAGGAATATATATATAAATATGTGTGCAAAAAGAAAGATTAGAAAGAAAAAATACTACATCAATATTGCTACTAAAGTGTGTACTAACAAGTCTGAAAAAAGGTTGCAAAAGGCGCGAACACATTAAAAGGCGAAACGAGTGATTACTGAATGGCAGGTATGAAATTGCTTGAAATGAACATATGCCATCAAAAAGTAGAAACTGTTGTGTTAAGATACATTTCTAAATGAAATAGTTTGCTTACAACAGTGCTGGTGTTTGCAAGGTTGAACAGGTCCATGAAGAAGGGTTCTTTCAGGTATGATTAAGTTTTCCTTGATGTTTTGTAGCCGCCAGGAGTAAAATTCCAGTGTTGTTTAACACTCACTTTGATTCAATCGTTAAAGATCAGATAATGTTCAGCTCAGTGTTTCTTTTCAAGAGACCGCAAATCACACACCCTAGTAAAAAAACTGTGGCAACCTTTTAATTCGACGCAACTCTGATCTTCTCGTAAGCGTAGGCGACATTAAGGACAGTGGCCTCGTCAAACTTTCTTCCCACAATCATCATACCAACTGGTAAGCCATCACTGAAGCCGGCGTTGATTGACAGTGCTGGATGACCAGTCATATTAAAGGCACATGTGTTTATGTAGTTCTCACTGCAAAATGTAAGGTAGTCTACAAAAGAAGAGTGAAAAAAAATCAGTTTGTGTTCATCTATATAATTATTCACCTAGTGAACCGTCAGACTGGGGCTTATCTTGGTTATCGTAGCATGAAGCGACTAGGAGTAGTTTTACTCACCCCGGATGGGATGCTAGTTCATCGCAGAGTTACCACCCACTCCACCCACAGAATTAACTTCACCGGTACTCATTTATACATCTGGGGTAGAGAGAGGCACTGTGAGAGTAAAGTGTCTTGCCCAAGAACACAAAGTTGTAACTAAGCCAGGGCTGTAAACGAACAATATCGTAGATGATCTAATAAACGCCCAGGGCGTCTATTAAATTTTAGGGGTCCTAGGAGGGACGTTAACTAGATATGAGGCGTTTATTAGAGAGAGACGTTTATATCATGTCAACAAAACAAATAGGACGCGTACTTTGTTTGCAGAGTAAGCAAGAAAACAGAGTTTGTGAGTAGGAGACTAATCCAATCTGTGCACATCTAGATGTCGTTCATAGTTTGATTTCGATGTCTTCATCGTCATCGGGGCCAACCACGTCGGCATCGTTAATTGGCCTCTTCGATGGTTGAGGCGATTGTTGGAGGGGGCGCGTCTATTAGACACGGGGCGTTTACTAGAGGGAAGCGTCTTATAAAAACTTTGTATCTCTAGGGGAGTGCTTATTAGATAAGAGGCGTTTATTTGAGAGTGGGAGTTTATTAGATCATTTACGGTACACACTAATTGCTGAAGTTTAATATGTCTGTGACCTTGCCTAAGATATTTGTAAGTTGATTCTGCCGAGGGATTGTAAAGTCCATCGCAATATGATCGGCTAATATACATTACCTTTTAAGGATATGTTTGCGGGCGGCAAAGGTCTAGCTTTCTTCGGGTTGGTTGGCATAATTAACACATCAACCTTAGCCAGCGCTTCGTCGAATGCTCCTCGAAGCTTCCACGCTAAATTGCGAGCCTTTGCGTAAAACACATCGTGATAATTCTCTTGCAAATATTTTCCCTTGATAGCCGCAACTTTGAAGTCGACACTAAGATCATTTGCGCGAGTCTTCAATCCTTCACCAAAAACTCCTTGGAGGCCAGTTACTTGATACCCTTAAAAATGATGTAAATTAAATTAGACCGAACTCACATGGATAAAGATAAACTCGAATAAATATGAGTTATGAACCCATAGGATTTATTTTACGAATTCTCTGGAGGAATTCGGGACGCAATGCTAGCAGGACACAATCAGGTTTAAGACACACCTCGTGCACCTAATACCATGGCGTACATTGTACACATTGTTTTAATAGGCCTTATTCATGATAGCCGCCATGTTTGTTCTCACATTGTAATGCAAATTACTATTGTGGCTGGTTTATTATTGTGTCTGTTTATTATCATGGTTTCAGTACTGTTTTTTGCACAACTTCGGCGTTTTTATTAAAAGATAACGGCTTGAGTAGTTTCCAAGTCAAGTTTTCGAGTAACTATCTCAAAGTAAATTGTGATTTTAACGCAGATAGTTCACTATTCAGACAAGTCGACTTTCCGAGAAACGGCATCATTTCAATGTCTGCCCTCCTGGCATCACTTCAGTGTCTGCCCCCTGGCAGACAACATAGCTGAACAGTGCATTACAATATGAAAACGATCATGGCGGCTCTTCGTGAATATGGGTTATTCTTTGTTATTGGGCTGTTACGGTGCAACGAGCAAGTTGAATTAATGGTAGGTAAAGTAAAATCTGCGTACGAGCCTATAGTGGCCCATCATCCCGGAGCTTATCCCAGTTTCCATAGCATGAAGCGACTAGGAGTATTTCTACTCCCCCCTGAATGGGATGCTAGTCCATCGCAGGGTTACCCCCAGCAGTAAATTCGCCGGTATCCATTTAAACACCTGGGTGGAGAGAGGCACTATAAAAGTAAAGTGTCTTGCCCAAGAACTGAAAACGCAGCGCCCCGGCCAGGGATCGAGCCCGGACCACCCGATGAGGAGTCCAGCGCACTAACCATTAGGCCACCACGCCTCCACAAGTTGAGTTAATACCCACTATCAGTTGCCCATTTTCACTCGCTGAATTCTAACAGGGGGCCCCTAAGGCTCAAGGGCTATAAAGAGACCTAATTATTCTCTATGTACTGAGCCAAGATTAGCCTTATGTGCCTAAGGGCACGAAGAAGATTGAGCGAGTGATTGAGCCAATACCTACCATTTGTTTCAAAAAATCTGTTTGGCCACATTCCTCCCTCCACAAAAGCGTCGTGTATGACCACAGCTGATGAGGGAAGTAAAAGGAAATGACAGAAAGCGTTGTTACCATCCAACAAAGTAATATTCTAAATATTTCAAATCAAATTAGTGGCGTAGCTTCCTCAGCAAGCAATTCAGCTTTGAGAAGAGAGGGAGCACTGGGGAAAAGACCAAGCTTGGGAGGGGTCTGGGGTGAGAGACCTCTCTTCTCAGACCCCTCCCAGTCTCTGTGTCTTCTACCTAACGCTCCGTCTTTCCTAAGTCACCTCTTCTGAGTTGAGTTTATTTTAGAAGAAGCCGTTTAATAGTGGTTTAGTAGTATTGAAGTAGTATTGTGATCATGATCTGCATTAGTTTTTGGTCTTAAATTAAGTCGAGATACGGTTAATTCAATTTTTAAGCCTACTTCAAGATGGTTTGCCGGCGTACAACGGTCACTTGAGGGGTTCTTTAAATTTCAATTTTATCTTGGTTGGAGCAGTGGCCTAACGGTTACCACGTAAGATTCCGGCTCGAGCGATCCAGTTTGGTCACCTAATTAACTAGCCGATGCCATTGCTTGTGGCGTGTTTTGAGGCAAGACACCTTCCTCTCACAGTGCCTTTTTCATCAAAAGAGTAAAAACTATACTAAAGTCTTACAATCCAAGTGCATAGGTACAGAGACATCCTTAAGAGTTGCGCCCGTTTTTAAAGCCAGCTGTTTAGCGGCTCTTTTCACCAACTCGTCGACGTCGGGTTCTGACTGAGGACGAGAGAAACCTTCCACGAGAAGTCCGAGCCTTAGGTGGGAGATTTCACTTGTCAACTGCAAAAGAATAAGTGGAAATGTGAAAACAAAATTGTTATTTTTCCTCACAAGCATTGTATTCCTTGCAGCGAAAGGTCATAGGTGTATACGGTAAAAACGTTTCTAAGTGGTGGCACTTGCTGACACAGAGACTGCTTGTCACACCATTCGAGCAATCTGCACAGGGGCGGATCCAGGAATTTTTTAAAGGGGGGGTTGTACACTATTGTAGTAACCTTTAATGCAAAAAACAATTTTATTCAATTGTTTTTCAGGAAGAATAAAAAAAAAATAACTAAAAAATTTTGCCCAAAGGGGGGGTTGCAACCCCCATCACCCCTCCCCTGGATCCGCCTCTGCTGCAGCAATGCAAACTTGCTGATAAGGAGATCAACATCTCGATATTTGTATAGTTTTCTTGCCTTGTGTGAGAATCTTGTAAGGACTAGAATGTTCACAGCCTCTCTATTTTTCGACGCAAAAAAAAACCTGAGAGTCTTCTTGCGCTGGCGTCCAGTTCACTCGCCGCTCTTTCCCCCGCGTTCAACAAAGAAACACGAAAAAATAGAGGGTTGTGAGCAGTCTAGTCAATAACCCATGAATATTACGCTTTGTTCTGTGTCTCCTTTTATGGATAATCGAAGTCAAGTGTGACGAGAGACAATCATGACTCGAAGGAAACAGGATCCCGGTACAACGATCACATCCTCCTTGGTAAATGGGAGTTCATATACACGAGAATGAGTTAAAATTCACACAAGGTATTCCGTTTATTAAACGGCGCCCGACATTGGGTATGATCCCACGATCCTGAGATTAAGAACTTCGTGTTCTATCAGTCTGTGTGGCACGCGTAGAACACAAGCGGGCGTGAACACGTAGCCCAAGGAGACAGCGTGTATGATACGCGCTCCGCGGCCAAGCCCGAATTTCCTTCACCCTCCCTCTTCTAGGCCTGCCACGTGTGCTAATGTTCTACCGACTGAGTTAGCTGGCTTGAGAGAAATTTCTGTTAAAACGAATACCAATCATGCGGGCCTGGATGCGTTTTGCATTCATTCCATTTCAATTTCCACAAAAGATCTTACATGTACAGACGTGGTTGTGAAGTTACGGTGAGCTAGAAAACTAATTAAAAATGAGTACTTCATGCGGTGTATACAGAAATATGTCACCTGATCCGTGTATGACTCAGGCGTCTGCAGTCCTTCTGGCTGGCGGTAATCGAGACCATCGTCAAAGCCAGCGATAACCTTTAACACAAAGATTATAGATAAAAGAAATGAAATAATAAATTAAATTTGTAGTATTCAAATCGTTTTCCTATCCGTACGAGACTACCGTGGATTTGAGATGCCTGTACCTAAATAAAATTGAATCTACAAAGAAAATATCATGCTCTATTAGGCCCTATTAGAGATATTCGGGATACAGGATATTTGGATAAAAAATTAACGGGATACAGGATATTTGGGGGAAAAATTAACGGGATACGGGATATTTAAACAAGAGATTCGGGGGTATCAAACATAAACGTTGGATGTGCACACCACCGGAATTAACAGGATACGGGGTATACCCAGATCCCCCCCCCCCCCCCCCCCCAACAGGGCCTCAATCCTGTCAGCACAAAAGAGTGCAAGATCAGACAAACCTCCAGTAACAACGCTAAATCGTACACAGTCCTAGCCATGGGTCCCACGTGATCAAGGGTAAACTCCATTGGGCAGATACTCGTATATGGCACGAGACCCAGAGTGGGCTTCAATCCCACAATACCACAGCGCCCCGATGGATTACGTACTGAGCCACTCTGATCTGTTCCCACAGCCATGTCCACGTGACTTCCTGCCACCTGAAAAGGCGTTAAAATAATGCGTATTTCAATGTTGGTGACGTGTCAACTATGACGTCATAAATCGCGCTTTAGTGAATCTTTAAATTCCAAAATCAGCCATCTTGGATTTTAATATTTTCTATCGGAAAATTGCCAAATTGAGCTTGAAAATAAAAAATCCTGCAGCTATAAAGATTGAAAGAATTTGACAAATCTCATTAAAACCAAAAATCAAGCTGGAAAAAATATTCTTCAAATTCGGTGCATAACCTGTAAAAAAGGTTGCTATGTATGATGAACTGCAAGATCTTCAATGAGACAAACAAAGGAACGTCAAGCGTGATTGGTTGAAGTCGCTTTGTTTTGAATGTCCCCGCCCGCTGCTTGCCCTCAGGCGAGATGTTATTTTGTACCATTTGATCGTCAGTTGCAAGGGGCCCATTTTAGCCTTTTCATGTCAGTTGAGAAACATCATGAAGAATAAAGAGTGATCGAACGCTTTGAGCAGGCTAGCTGAGAGTGCAGAGAGGTGGCTTGCAGCGTTCTATCCAAGGGGAATCACGTAAACCTTCTTGCAATATCTCAAACTGTTCAGAGTCATTTTTATACATTCGTGAGAACCTTCTGGGGGTCATCTTGATGTCGTGAGGCGTGAAAACCCGGGAAATTCAAAATACTCTGCTTTGGCCGTCTAATAGCCAATGGAAGATATAAGACCCGGAGACCCGGGAGCCTTTCGATTTAGGACTTAAAAATTTCGATGACGTCAAGTAAAAACTCGCGATAGAAACTGAGATAAACACGTGCTGCGTGGGTCGTTTGGCCAGTGAGTGTGAGGTGGCTTACTACAGTTTTAAGGGGGTAAATGAGTCCAGCTTTTAACTCTTTAATAAAAAGTCCAGAAAGGTTTTAGCTTTCACTTATTATTGTTTATTGCATCCTACAACCAATATATGCGACATTTGAGCAATATAGATGCTAATAAACAGCCAAAATGAATATCCGAGTGCTTAAGAGGAGACTGGGTACTAGTAGTTTCGATGGCGTTTTTCTCAAAATCTGCCCGTACGACCCCGCCTCAAAAATTCAGAAATTAGAAATTGGATCAAATAAAACATTCATGCAAAATAAATTAAAAATCTGTAGCACAGCTTTTTTGCAAAATGTGTGGCAGTTTTGGCAGTTGACGCGATTCACCCCAAAACATTAATTGTGAAAATTTCATTATGGGTCGTACGGTAGGTTTTTGAGAAATCTCGAGCCGAAGTTTGGTTTTTACGACCTCCGACAAGAATCGAATTGCGCATGCCCTTTTATTTGAGCGCGCGCTCGTATGACGCCACACGTTATGAGCGATGAAAAAAGCGAATTAGAACTCCCCCGTCGGTTGTTTATCAACCTATCTCTAGTATTGTTTTCGTCCTATGACGTGTCTAAAACCTTCTGAAACTTTCTGAAACGATTAACTTTCGAATAAAGGGCTCAAACTTGTTTTCGTTTCCTTTAGTGTTGCTCGCGAAAGTTTTGCGAGCGCGAGCGATATTGACGTCAGGTAGCCGAATCGTAGCGCGCGCTCCTGCTTCGTAAAAACTGTAATATATAGATTTAGGCAGGCCTAAAAGCGGAGCTCCCATTTATTTATTTTTTCCCAATTTAATTACAGTGTTAACAAATAAGTAGCCACACTATTTCTAAGCTTCTACAGTGGCCCATAAGGGTTCAAAATAAATTAATTTTTACATGTAATCGCTCATGGTTAAACTTTATATCTTACATGTAAAAACTTCTCATGGTTTTGTTGACGAAGGCGATGTCAATATATTTCGAGGTTAATCCTTCTAAATTTTTGCCTATGACAGGTTCTAAAATTGAAATTGACGAGTGCACTTTATTGGGTTCCTCACGTAGGCGCAACAAATCTTAGTAAAACTTTATACAACGTTTACTGTACACTATGTTAATAAACCTTTATGACTTATTCAATGTAAAAAGGACCTTGGTCTTGCTTTGATTTACTGCAAAACAGTTAGGGCATAAAAAAAATAATTCAAGGCAAAAACAAAAATACAGCAAAACAAACTAAGTAAACTCGCTGCTAAACACAGTAAACAAAATGAACTCTCGCTACGGCAAACAAAACTCACGGCGGAAAACAAACTCTGCAAATTGATGGTGCCGGTTTTGTATAAAGTCATTTTAAAGCAGATTTTCTGTAAGAATTGTGGCAGTTTGTGATTTGGAAAGTGGTGCACGCTAACATAGAATAAGCTTACAATGTTGTTTTGACTGTTTTGAACCGTGTTCTTTTCGTTGCAGTTTGGTTGATTAACTAATTCTGTTTTACCGTACGCCTTGCTAAAAACAAGAACCCTTACAGAATTTTATGCAGAGAACTGATTCAATTTCTTCATTTCTGGTAAGCAAATATGCGGAAGGTTAAGTCTTAACTTGCTCAGCCAAGCACAGGTAACTCGCAACGAAATCGGCGAAATATTGGTTTACGATTTCAACACACTCGCTGATAAGAGAAACAAAACAAATGCAAGCGAGTATAAAAAAAAGAGCGGTTGGATAATAGATCGCTTAAATATATATTGGTGTGCAGTATCGCTGAGTAGTTTTACTCGGTTTTGTTTCGCAGGATTTTTCTGTACGTGTAGTTTGTAATTTATGAAGCGAAATCGTGATTTTGATCCGTGAAACTTAATAATTTGATAAGCTTATTGTTATCAAAATCCAATCATGGTCAATTATGAACATCACAGTTAACTCCACTAACTAAAGCACAAAACAATTAACCTAAACGAAATATTTAATAAACAATGTCTGTATGAAATGTACAAACATGAACAGGTTTGTGAGCAGCATTAATTGAATTATACGGCACGGGAAGATCTGAAAACCGACACTACTTCAAATTCGTTCATAAATGAAGTGTAGTATAAACAGATTCTCACAATAAAATCAAACTTATGTTTACTGCATAAATACATTTACGTTTGTTACCTCAAGTTTGGGGAAGGCTTGTAAATTCTACAGGGCAAAAATTTCAAACCAGCACAATATATATCAGAAACGAAAACGCCACTCGTTGTACGGCTTACTCCAACACCAGTGGCATATACATGTTTAAAATTATCAGCGAAGATTGATCTCTCCTTTCCTTTCGGTGTAGCTGTTAACAGTCTTTCATCCATCACCTAGTGAACTTCACCGGCTCTGAGCTCACTTTTATCTTAGCTCAATGTCAGCTCAATAAATTTTTCAGCCTTGGTTAGCCGCAGTGCTTCAACTCTCGGTGTTGTCCGATGTATATCATGTTCAAGTCGACAATTATTTCGGATCTTCCCGTTAAGAGGTTGCTCTAAATCATTTGGCATGAGTTTTCATGATGTAGATGAGTAAAGAGAGCGAGAAATATTGACGAAGAACTATGTTTTCCAGCATGCTTTGATCTTTCTTCGCGTCTTTCATTCAGGTTAAAAAGTGAACAACGTACCAACTATTTGCCGCCTTTTCATACAACCGCTTCGTTTAAGTTGAAATGAAATGTCCAGATCATGAGAAAACATGAGAAAAAAAACGCTGAAGTAATTAAGTGTTCTTACAAGTTTCCATGACATTTAAGTTAACTCTCAACAAACCAAAAAATGTTTTTTTGTTACTTTTTGCGTAAGAAGGACTCCAAATCAAGGACAAAGATAAACTCGTCCCAGGCCTAATCCGTGCGTACGTACGTACGTACGTACGGACGGACGGACGTACGGACGCGGGCGACCACCAAATTTTCTTGGCTTGATGGATTTCCCATTTTCTATGGGTATGGAGCTCCGCCCGCGGGCGCCTTCGGCGCCCGCAGGAGCTCCGCTAGTAAGCCACCTTAACTACTTGTTCATTAGATCAACTTACCAAAGCTGCACAGCCTGAAGACGAACCGCCTGTCATTCTCGTCTTGTCAAGGGGATGCACCACAGGACCCGTTGCGGAAGTGAAGCTGCCTCCGCTATTACACAAGTTCTCACACACGGCCTTACCAGTTATGCGCCCGCCCGCATCCAGTATCCGGGTAACTACAGTCGCGTCGACATCCGGGATATAACCTTCCAATATCCGTGAACCGATCATCATCGGAACACCCGCAACGCAGATGACGTCTTTAATGGCGATTGTCTTTCCACGGAGTTTACCGCTTGGAGCGCCTGCGATGTCACACCGCCAGTACCTTGTGTGACATGCGAAAACAAGCTTATAAGAGGGTCTGGATGGGGGTACCTCGAAAACACTAAACACTTAATATTTTGGCTCTGTAACATGAAACAGTAAAATTTTTGGCATTTCTTCCAAAACATGCCCGGCGTTTTTTTACATCATGCAATGTCAACACGTATGGCCATCAAAATTGACATACAACATACCATGCATTAAAAGGGTTATCCTTCCCAGCCGGTCGATATCCGGGAGTCCTGGGATATTTCACCGGTGGTTTGTGATCAGGAATTTCGTTTAGTCGCTGATAAGTCGCTAATAACGAGTCAGATATAACTTCTGTTGTGGAAAACAGAAAAATATAATAGATATGTTAATTTCGGTCCCAGATCTCTTGCAGAGAGATAAAAAATATGACAAATTAATCTGAGCAACGGCAAGATTTATTATATATCGGCCAAACCCGGCCGGGTTGATGACAGGAATCCTACAACTGACAAATGATTTTTAAACCAATTACTTAACTTAAAATATACGGACGGACGTACGGACAGACAGACAGACACACAGACAGACAGACGTGCGAGTGGAAAAAAATAAACCATATGCGTACTCATATCAGTCAAATTATTCGTTTCTAGACACGCTGAAAGACCAGTTTATGATTTAAAATGCTTATCAACTTTGATAAATTGATCCCAAACCAAACTTGAAGACGGTGGAAAAAAAATTCTTCACCTCCGCACGTCATTTTAACAACTCGCAAAAACACGAACCCTTTGTACAGAATATAACACTACTTCAAAACGCTCTTGTGAAAGGTAGGTTATTATTCTGTACAACTGTCACTGACATTTTAACAACTAGTGGTATTATCTTGCAGAAAAGCGGTAATTGGGGATAAAAAAATTATTGCGAATCATGAACATGGTGCCGTGAGATAGCGAAAAACCGCTTGCAAAACTACTGAATTCCTTCCACAAAATTAACACTCATATTGCTTTTTATGCTTTCCATCACTATAACTAATAATAAAAATACTTGTTTGTATTTTCTGAAGTGCTGGCGGTAATAAATCTTTACATATGAACAAAACGACGGTAACGCGTCCGCAAGAAATGCGTATCAGATGTCACCATGTGCTTTTCAAATCAATTCGCTTCAAAAGCCTAAAAATTCCAAACGTAAACTGGACAAATGAAAGAAACTTGAAAGATATTTTGTTTTAGATTAATTCTCATTTCAAGATGTAGCTACTAATGTATTCAAAAGCTTCAAAATTCTGCACATTTTTGAAGCCGTGAGATCCTGCATTATTCACGCTCAAGCGTAAGTTTAATTTTAGCCTGACGGCTTTTTGCAGTCAATTTTTCACTCAGTGGCTTTACCGACCCTTATAAAAATCCCATTCAAGTTCGGAGCAATATTATACATTACCATTTTCCTTTTCTGAAGTCTCGAGGAGCTGCATTAAGTCGTGATCAAGTCCGTGAATTGAAGTCAAAAACATGCATGTCACAAGGTCTTCTTATCCGCGCAATGAAGACCCAATGAACGATACATTTCTCACCGGAACGGTTCCAGCACATTGTACTCCATGATTTTCCATTTTAAATCCACTTAAAAATTGATCTGTGTTTCTTCATTTCATTTTAAACTTTGAAAAGGAATTCTCCGTGCTCAGAATACAAGAAAAAAAGATCCTGGCAGTTTGTACTGAATACAGGACAACTCGGATTAATATTAATCGGATTAATATTAATCCTAATGATTATTATAATCCAGTAATGGATTATAATCCAGTAATAGATTATTATAATCTATTACTGAGGTTTTAGCCGTGCCTTAATCTATTAGGATTAATATTAATCTTATGTAAGATTAATATTAATCCTACTTAAATATTAATGTTAATATTAATCCTACATAGGATTCCTATTAATCGCACATAGTATTTATATTATTCCTACCTAGGATTAATTTTTGCCCAAAGCTTCTGAAGATTGGCATTATTTAAAGATCTTAGGCATGCTTATCACTATCTTATACATTCTTGAACTCTTTTGACTCTTTTGCCATTGTGATATGCTGGCTCCGAACCTCAAAACAGTTTGTGTCTTTGGGATTTTCGCTATTTCTATGCAGCTGGTAGTTATTCCCTTTCTCAAGGTCCCCTTTTTTATAAAAGCACATGCCCACGGCACGGATTCGCTGGCCCAGAGGTGCTTGCTCCTTTTCTTTCACTTCTAGGGTCAACATCGTGGTATCTACAAGCTCTAGCATTTGCAAGTGATCGTCATGTGACTGACGTGATCAGTGTTATGTCCCGTCAGTCCTGTGTTAAATGTATGCAGTGTATCTGTTTTAAAGCTGTATATCCGAACATTCACGGGATTTTATCTCGATTATAACAGAGATTAATATTAATCCGGATGATATTATTAATAATAATCTAATCCTTCCAATTTTTTGCCGTGCCTTAATCTATTACTGGATTATAATAATCCATTAATGGATTATAATAATCTATTACTGGATTATAATAATCTATTACCGGATTATAATAACCCTATTATAATCTATTATTATTATTATAATCCACGGATTAATATTAATCCGAGTTGTCCTGTGAATACGTGCTGCGACGCGCCAATCTACCCTACTTGTATATTTGGTTACCGAGAAAGAGTGCGTGATGAGCTAAAAATACTTCTTTCAATGAAGACGACAAACAATAGACGTGTAACAATAGAAAATAGCATTGGCCAATATCCTCTGACAATGAAGATTCGCAGCAGCTTTTAAGCATGTTAAAACTAAGCGATTCAATCGATGAATAGCACGGATCTTTGAAAAATACCTACCTGTAGTTTGCAAAAGGCTAGACAGGCTAAATGACGAGCGACGCGTGGAAATAACACTTCGGGATCAAGAAGTGCTGACGCATTCCTATCCAGTGGCGTTTTTATCGCCCACAGCGAAAAGCATTCCCTTGACAAATTAAAACAGTCCCTTGAGAGTTCACAAAAATGTGGGTCAGAGAGTGCCATGAACCCTCACAATTTCGCTTGTACCAAGCAAAATAGTCGAAAAAACATAATTTTTGACTTATTATATTGGAGCCCACCTCCCCACGCGGCCGTTCGTTTCACGCACTATGTCATGAAGAACGGGTTCCCATCGAGGACCGGATCGGGTATATAACACCAGCAATTCGATTCTTTCGTCTCGTGACTCTTAGCAGTAGCATAATGCTTCCGGGTAGCTTTCCAACGCTATCTGGTTGAATTTTGAATTGATTTTACCAAGCTACTAAAGCAACAGACACACTGACCTTTGTACTGCTGGATTTCAGCTGGTCCTAAATCGTATCCAAGTTGCGACGCTATCTCGGTAAGCTGGTCGGTGCTTGGTGTTTTGACTGCAGTGTCTTTGTAGGTTCTTTCCATTTTGATGATTAGCGGACTATAATTATAACTCGACTAACGCGGATCGGAACTGAATGACTAATCAGACTACAAATCAGTGCTGTTGTTCATACAGTTCGGATAATAACATAAATCGACTATGCTAATTTGAAAAAAAGGTCTTTAACCTCTTTAACGATAGAGCACATGAAAATTTTGCACAATCTTTCCAAATCAATCCTACACAGCCCTTAGCCGATCAAGAAGCTAGTCTCGATTATATTATTTCACAAATTTCACTGCACGCTGTTCTCGATAGATCGCTTGCTGAGAAGTTCTACTTTGCGTGACTCGAGTGTACACGCCACCATTACCTCATAGAATGATTAACATAACCATTATGTAAAAGAGCACGCAAAGTGTGACTAAGTCACGCGCCGATAACATCAACGAATATTACATTTCTTTTTCATTAACACACATTTTCTTCTTTAAGAGGGTCATGGCCACAAATCCCACCGTAGAATCCTCAATACGAGAGCCAAGCGCCGACGAAATAAAGACGTTATCTCGGCGAATGGGATTTGTTATCAAAGACGAAGACATTTCTGTTTACCATGGTAATTATAGTTTATACCAATGGAAACCAATGGAAACCAACCTCGTTATTAGGAAGATAGTCCGTCCGTCCGTCCTTGTGTGCGTCCGTGCGTGCGTGCGTGCGTGCGTCGTTCCTTCGTTCGATCGTTCGTTCGCTCAATTCACATGTATACCTATTTAAGGCGGGGGTAAACCTGAACCCCGTTTTTCCACCGCTTAACTTGTGTTTAATGCTAATATCTCGCTCCCGTTACAAACATTTCCAAAACCCTCAGCTCATCTCACAAAGCTATGTTTAGCGGTGTTTTGTAAATTTTTGGGTTATTTTTGGGGATGTTTGGGAAGAGATAGTTTTTCTCAAAGGATTAGTAAAATTTGGAGAAATAAGAAATATTAGAGATTTAATGTGATTTTAAAATTAGAATTTGAAGTTAAAAATTAGTAGATGGACACCCAAACAGTCCCCTAGACAACCTGGGGTGCTCTTGCGTTGGGGTCAACTTTCTGGTGGTGTTCCAAAAATTTTTTCTTTCTCCTATCTATTCTTTAAACCTCTTAAAATTTCACTCAAATTCACGTTTACCCCCACCTTAGTTTGACGTGACTGTTAACCAAGGGCGTATTTAACGCAACATACGCGTATAGCTGTCGCATTTGCCCGTGAGAATTTTTTATTGTTTTCGAGCTAAAAAATAAAAAAATTCCAACTGGCAAATGCGACAGCTATACGCGTATGTTACAAATAAATACGCTCTAAAATAATGGGTATAAAAGTAGTTTTCCTATTCCTATTCCTCTTATTCTTCGTTTTCCACTATTTATCTTTAAAAGGCTTCAACCAGGGCACGTTGTACGCGAAGCGTCGTTGGCAGTGGCATATCATGCACTGAGTTGATTATATAGAGGATAATACACGGTTGCGCGGAGATATGAAATTTATCTTCGAGTGTTCAACTCGATATCTCACGAGTGAGCGCAGCGAACGAGTGAGATATCGATTTGAACACGAGAAGATAAATTTCATATCTCCAAGCAACCATGTATTGTTCTGTTTATTTTATAAACCTACTAATAACGAGGTTTTTGACGATTTTCCGAAGATTTCCGAACATTTTCCGAAGTTTTCCGAAAATTTCCGAAGATTTCCGAAGATTGCCGAGGAAGATCCGAAGATGTTTCGACTTAATATCGATAAACCTTGGCCCATTGAGCATTGTAACATGGCAAACTCTGTGAGCTAATTGGCAAAAAATATCACACGTGTGGATACCATTTTTATCCACACATGTGTGATACCATTTTTCTCGATTTGCTACCACTCGCTATACCACTGCAGTTTATATAATAACGTGAAATAACGCATATAAGAAGGGTTTTCGAGGGGTGCTTATATTCGAGACGTTTTATAGCTAAAGCATGATGGATATCGCATGAAGTTGAGGAAAATGAGTATCGCGCGATTTTTTGGTTTTTTTTTTCATTTTCCACAGAAGCGATCATTAGCGCTCTCCGTAATACTTACCAGCCGCTGTGCAAGTTCACAGAGCCCAGGCTCCCGGTAAAATATCCTCGGGAACGAGGCTACAGGCCAGCCCCAGAGGAGAACCCTTGCAATGCGTGGTGAGTATTCTTAAAAGCGAGGAAAATTTTTTCTCCTTTTTCTTGGATCTCGTTAGAAAAGCAATAAAAGCCGCGAGAGTACGATTTTTCAAACGTTTCTGCTGTGCTCAGTGAGCGTCGGTAAAAACTGATATTGGTGTTATAGGTACTGGCGTTGCAACCTCGTCGGCGCGCCAAACGGCAAACTCCTGGGGAAGACCATTGCCATCAAAGACAACATCCCTGTAGCCGGGGTTCCCATGATGAGTGGTTCCCGGATGCTAGAAGACTACGTGCCGGATTGCGATGCAACTGTGGTGTCCCGGATATTGGACGCAGGAGGACGAATCACTGGTAAAGCTGTTTGCGAGGAGTGGTGTTTTACTGCGACTAGCTGCACAGCGGCTACTGGGCCTGTTGCTAATCCTCGTGATCAAACAAGAATGGCTCTGGGGTCTTCGTCTGGTTCAGCGGCGCTGGTAACATTAGCTTATAAATTAATCCGGGGGGTGAGGTGATGATGTCAGATCTGTTCGAATGTGCGACACTTGCTGCTGTTGAGGTCTCCTTTGCTGAGATCCCTGTATCCCGCCCCCAACCTGTCGTAACCCACAAGGGAATGACTATCCACCTTTTTCTTAGTTTTCCTCGCATTTCTATCGCAGTTACATTACAGTGTAAACAGTTCCTGGCTCCAACACCAAGACCTACACACGTTGGAAAATTAAACGCTACTAGAGCATCCGTTTTATTTCTTTTCTTTTTTTTTTCGAAAAAAAAAAACGGATGCTCTAGCGCTACTGTGCCTAAGGCCTTGAGGTGCATTAGAGCGTGGAACTGGGAGAGTTCAGGAACTGGACTAGGGGTGCAAATTCTGTATAGTGGATGAAAGAAACCTACAGCAACAGTGTTTTTTTTGTTTTAAAAAATCAACTTGACCTATATAGATCGCAACTTATAGCTCATTTATAATTGACAGGTAGCAGGAGGTCACGTGGACATGGCTATGGGTGGTGATCAAGGTGGCTCCATCAGAATCCCCGCCGCGGCGTGTGGGATTGTGGGATTGAAGCCAACACACGGGTTGGTGCCATATACGGGTATAGTGCCAGTCCACCTCTTACTGGATCATACGGGACCTATGGCAAGAACAGTCACAGATGCGGCTTTGCTCTTAGAGGTATCGTTGTTGATTCTGTATGATGACTTACTCCTGCATGCAGCCCCTCACTTTTGCACTGGAATTCATAAGTTTAATTTACGAGTGTTTGGTGAGTTTCGCTCGGTATGCGAAGAAGTGAATACTTTATTTACCCTCGGGTTGTAGAATAGCTTTTAACAGAGATAATATCTCCCAGCATTTCAACAGTACGACGGTACAACGAGCAAAGGTCAGACCAGAACACCGGGAACTTCGTTCCCTACTCATTACGATGAGTGTGTGGGTTCTTTAACGTCCCCTGCTGACCATAACAGTGAAGATGCAGGAGACGGGACCCACAGTTTATCGTCCTTATCCGAGAAGACTAGAACATCTAGAACATCTTTTGTAGATGTCATTGCAAAAGCCGTTTAAAGAAGTAAATTCGTCCCCGTAGCGGCCGACAACTCTGTTGGTACTTTGTTCGACTTTTTCCTTAAAAGATTGTTGCAGGACTAGACGGGGACCTGGATCCAAGGCAACCACGTGACCCTTCCGTACCAACTTCCTACGTCAGTCAGGTACATAACTAAGTATTAGTAAACCGGGTGGGTATTACGTTTCCTATGCTACATTTCCATTGGACAAAAATACACCACATCAAAGTGAAACTTACGAATGGTCAGGAACAGAAATCGAGAAAGTCATACAAGGGGCACTGGGGTGGTCAAAATTTAATGCTATCAATAATTATAACTTGATGCTCAGAAATTATTTGTTTTAAAAATATAGGTTAGCAACCCCTTTTACGTTTCATAACAGAATCAAATAATCACTTTATTCTTTCGTTTACCAAAGCCAAGCACCTTTAACTTTTTCCTTTCCCCATATTTAGCTTACTGGTGATATTTCCAGTGTTCGTATTGGAGTCCTTCGGGAAGGTTTTGAGATGCCGGGAGCTGACACGAAGATCATGGCGCTTGTGAAGGAAGCCGCTGACCGTTTCTCCACTCTGGGAGCCACTGTTCAAGAGGTGTCAGTTTCGATGCATTTTGACGGTAAGGTTCTGTTACTGATGGATGTCTCGTTTATCCTCCTTCCTTCCTTCCTTCCTTCCTTCCTTCCTTCCTTCCTTCCTTCCTTCCTCCCTTCCTTCGTTCATTTGCTGTTCATCTGCGTTTCACAACAACAAACTTCGTTCTATTATGTTTACTGACAGGAATTCGAATATGCGATGTGATGTGTATGGAGGGTGGTTATAGACTAATTCACGGTAAGTACGTTGTTGTATTACTTCTACCTATTTCGATCGACAATTTTAAACTGTTTTTATAAAAGAGGAGAACATTGTTAAAATTAAAAAATAGCTTCATTATCCCATAAAAAGTCCTTTTTACACCAAGAAAAGCTCTTACGTAAATATTTTCCATGAAATAGCCTTTGAAAAACTCGTTCAATACAATCAGCGTACGCAAATTTAATTAAAAAAATCTTCTAAAATTCATTGAATCCTATTTAACTTTTGCAGGATTCAATTCTGACGCAAGGGGCTTTGTCGACACCAGTCTTCAGAAAGCGATTGGCCGTGGTTTCGAAACCCGCGCAAATGATGTGGCTGCTCCTGGAAAAGTTACTCTCATGCTTGGTGCTTTTGTGCACGAAAACTACCATGGCACATTTCACGGCAAGGCGATCAATTTAGCGCGCAAGTTGTGCGAGGAATACGATAAAGTCTTGGAATGTCACGACGTTCTGGTTTTGCCAACGATCATAAAGAAGACCCCCAAAGTAGTGGAAAAGGAAGAAATGGATTTCGGTAAGTCTATGTAAGAACAAAAAAAGTATATCCAGTTCGTATTGTGTGATCGTTCAGGTGAGCATAGCCTTAAAAAAGATTGTTGTTAGTGACAGACTTTTGGACAACATGCGTGGAAGTCATTGTCAAAATAGTATTGACCAGTTGAAGAGTAAAAAAATTGTTGATACCATATTTTATACACCGTTTGATGAGTGACTGGTCTGCCCTTCTAAAAGGTGTGCAATGGCTGGCTGTAAGCTACGTGTATGGGTGTGGAAGGGGTTGGGAGGGAGAGAACTCAGTGGTTGCCAGTAATAAGCGGGTTCATTTCAGGTTACTCGTTAGGTACAGAATGTGACAGGACTGTCAAAGAGCCTGTCTTGATAAAAGAAAATATGATTCTGCGCTTATTTTACCAGACTTCCCCTTTAAAATTACTATTAAACTGAACAAAGGACTACAGGAACTGATGAAATGGGAATTTATTATTCTCTTTATATCACAGAGAGATCGATAATTGAACTGTCAAATCAAATTAACAAACTAGCTAGCCGAGCGATATAACTGACTTTCTAAGTTGAATTTTTCTATACATATCGATAAGCTTCTATAGTAGATGGGACACGCGGTGGCCTAATGGTTATCTATTGGTGGTTTTCACTGTCACGCAATAAAAAAATAAAATCGAAACCATTCAACGACAGAAGCTATGAATTTCAGATATTATAGAAGATAAATAGATAAACGATTTGTCCAAATCTCAGGTCTGTGCGGTGCATCGTTTGCGAGTTATTTGCCGAAACTTTCCACGCAAATTTATAAAGCTCAGTATGGAGACGCCATATTTGTGTCCTTCCGAGGGGCACAAACATGGCCGCCGTGAGTCAGAGAAACCATCTGGAACTTAATTTTCCTATTAATAGCGACTAGTTTTGGCTCATGATCTATTACACTTTCACATAAACAGCACTTAGTACATTGGGAATGTTCGATCTGCAAAAATGGAAAGGAAAGGCCTTTTTTGAATCAAAACAACTTTGTCACGGCACTCAGCTTGATATCACGTACGGCGGAGAACTCGAATATTCAAAATGCTCTGTTTTTAAAACGAAGGGCACAACCAAGCTGGAAATTTGCGAAAAGATATATTTTTAGTTTATCTTACACCTAGTGATATCAAAAGTTTAGCAGGCCTATTAAATTTTGATTCCAGAATTTTATGACGTAACATGAAAACCAAGAATAGTAGCAGTCTGCTCGGCCTCACTTTATTCTGACTTGGCTGTTTTTTCAGGAACGGCTTTTGATTTCTGTCAAAACACTGGTCCTTTTAACGTCACAGGCCACCCAGCCCTGTCAATCAACGCCGGCTTCAGTGATGGCTTACCAGTTGGTATGATGATTGTGGGAAGAAAGTTTGACGAGGTCACTGTTCTTAATGTCGCCTACGCTTACGAGAGGATCCGAGACGTTCGATGATAAAAAAAAAAAAAATTGGCGTTTTATATTAATTAAAAAGTGTCCGCTAGTGCGAATCGGCCCAATGTCGCGACAAGTCAGAGACATTTTGAAGAAAACAAAAGGTGTAGTTATTATTACAATAGCTCTGCACGTGCTTCTGGCATCCTGGTACATTTCTCGGCACGGTCGTCTTGTGCAAATATCAAATAATCAGGCAAGTCCACGTGGTGAAAAATTTTGAAACGATTTGCATTTGAAGTGCGCGTGTAGTGATGTTTTTGTGCTGACCTGCGGGGAAAATGTGGCAAGTAAACTATTTCTTTTCCCCTCCATTTACCGGCACAAACTGGTTCCATCCGCATTCATTTCTTCCAACCCCGGTATTACCATCCTTCCACGACCTCACCTCGGCACACAAACATGTTTTGCCGCCTGTCGCGGAAAAATTTCGCGTGTTGTTTTTTAGTACAATCCAGACCAAACACAATAGCCAATCAACAACGTATTGTTATCTGGCATTACGAGGGGCGTTGGAATGCGACTTGTCATGACTTGTCCTGCCTTGAGGCAGGACATCGGCCCCTTTGAAGATTTGTCCGTTTTGACAAAATTTGCCCTTGTCCAACAAGTCGTTCGCACTTGTTTTTGCGATTGTTTGACAAAATGTATCGCGCGTGCAACGCGGACCAATCATAAGACAACTGCTTCTTTGTTTTCCTGAATTGTTTGACAAGTTCTAGGTCTCAAAAAACGTATTCGCACTTGTTTTCTGTGACAAGTGACACATAAATGATGAAATCTACCGATTGTTACAAAATTTGTCCGCTAGTGCGAATTGGCCCTTGTTGGACAAGTGCAAATTTTGTCAAAACGGACAAATCTTCAAAGGGGCCGATGTCCTGCCTCAAGGCAGGACAAGTTATGACAAGTCGCATTCCAACGCCCCTCGTAATGCCAGATAACAATACGTTGTTGATTGGCTATTGTGTTTGGTCTGGATTGTACTAAAAAACAACACGCGAAATTTTTCCGCGATAGGCGGCAAAACATGTTTGTGTGCCGAGGTGAGGTCGTGGAAGGATGGTAATACCGGGGTTGGAAGAAATGAATGCGGATGGAACCAGTTTGTACCGGTAAATGGAGGGGAAAAGAAATAGTTTACTTGCGACATTTTCCCCGCAGGTCAGCACAAAAACATCACTACACGCGCACTTCAAATGCAAATCGTTTTAAAATTTTTCACCACGTGGACCTGCCTGATTATTTGATATTTGCACAAGACGACCGTGCCGAGAAATGTGCCAGGATGCCAGAAGCACGTGCAGAGCTATTGTAATAATAATTACACCTTTTGTTTTCTTCAAAATGTCTCTGACTTGTCGCGACAATTTTTTTTTGTCAAAAATGTTATGACATTTAAAACTTGTCCGCTAGTGCGAATCGGCCCAAAATTTGTCCGCTAGTGCGAATTGGCCCAATTTTGTTTTTGTCAAAAATGTTATGACATTTAAAACTTGTCCACTAGTGCGAATTGGCCCTTAGACACAAATGTATATTATGGCTCTTCAAAAATCTGTTAAAATCCGTGGCAAAGCTCCTGGAAGGCAGTTAATTTAATTACCTTTGTCAAATTCCAGTTGATAGCCAAATAAATGTCTCCCTTGCCCGCCAACTTAGCACCAGTTTCAAGCTTTAGAAGCTAATAATTATGTTCATTTATTTTTGTGGCAGCCGATTTCAAAAAGCGTGTTTTCTTTTTTCGGCTACTGATTTTTTTCTCTTGAGCAATTAATTTCTGACGAAAACTGTCTCTGTTAAGATGGCGTGCGAAACACGGCTTCCTTAATTATCCGACCGTATTGCACGCTCGAGGCACATGATCTGAGTTTGAGTGGCGTATAGTGGATCCTCGACCAATCAAAGGGGAAGAAAAGTAAATATATTTATAAGAAAATTGACAATATAATGTCCTTAGGTCAAAGCTTTCTTCCTTTTCGTCAAATGTCTGATAAAAAAATATCACAACGGAATTAGATGTTATTTCTAAAAATTAAGATGGACTAAAAGTCTGATTTAAATAAAAATGACACAGAATGTTTGTTTCAACGACCCTCAGGCACACCCAACTTTCAAACGGAAGAATTTTAAGTGACTCTTTTGATCCGTCATTCCCTACATGTTTTGTATATCAGAACACTTACAAAACACGCTGGGTGAGCTTAACAGTGATATTAGCCCTTCAGAGGCTAGGTGAGTGGTTAATGTTGGTATTAAATAAAGCTGAAAGTAAATCATTGTCTCCGAAATAATCTACATAACTCGAAGCACGTACATTTTCATGTTTAACATGTTCGGTAAGAAGTTATTCATTAAGCCCTTGCCAGTACAAGCTATCTTATACTCTGCCGAGTGATTTATGACTAGCTGCTGATAGATAATTTATAACGGCGCCTTAATGAGTGATTAGGGATCCATTTGGAAAAAACCTTTAGAGCGGTTCATCGTTCTTTTGTTCATCTTTGTCTCCCTTAATGTTTATGTTTTCCGACATCTATGCAGTCGGCGGTAAACAATAACCTTTGAAAGGCTTATTTTGCTATATATACATATATATATATTTTTTTCATCAAACGGTGGGCATGATGGCGGTTTAATTATGCAGTGTTAAAGGCAAAGAAGATATCGGAAAAAGAGCCCGTGCAAAGTTCTGTTTAGAACTATTAACGTGCGCTTTTGTCGCAATTTATATCGAGGATACCATTCGCATTCTTTGGCATAATTTGACAAAATAAATTCCGCAATTCACATGCTAATTTTAATTGCAGGAAGTTTCATTATCTAAACTGATGCGTTTACGTAATGTTTTATTTTAAAAGCATTTCATTGTCGCGCCAAATAATTTTCTGGAGGCAGCCAGGAAAGAAAGCTGGCGCAGACCCCATTCTGTTTTGAACTGAGTTTCAAAATAAATTGCACAAAACTGAAAATTTTCTTTGTCGTGTAGGATTGTTATATGCTTTTGCGAAAATATTTAGTTCGGGGGCTGTTCACTTTCGAATTAGCCCCAAATCATCTGATTTTGTGAGATGAAAGTAAATTGCTGAAGATGGATTGCCCATTTGAAAACCTAATCACAGCACAGACAGAGAGCGGTCACTAGGGGAAAACATACTTTAAATAAATGTTATTTTACAAAAGCTTTATCACTTTTTAAGAACGAACGCTCCAATCTTGTCAAGTTATTTTGTCTTTTAGCATCGACCGAAAAATGTTAATAAAAGCAAACCGACGGGCTGAAGTGCCGCTCATAGATATGGGTCGAGACCGCTTTCGCAACTTTTTTAGAAACCGCATGATCTCACAGTGTGTAATAAAAATCATACAGAGATCGCCACTTGTCTCGCACTTAATACGCTTCCAAATATGACTTCAGGTTTTCTAATTAATTTGCGCTCCCGCGAAACATCAATCGGCTTACTCAGTCTGAAGTTCGGGGCTTTCAGACAATTTAGCATAAATTTTGTTATCGCGGTAATCAGGTAATACTTTTCTTCACCCACTTTACGGGTCGTTTTAAACTGTCAACGAAGTCATCTCTAATAATTTTGCGATGACAGCCAGCACTCGACGCGAAATCCGGTCTGCTTCGCATGTGGTCTTCGGGGTATTCAGACCCATCCCATTCAATTTTTTCTTTTGTTGCTTTGCAGCTCTGGAGGACGGCTTTATTTTGTGAACAAGCAGTTTGTTCTGAATTGAAATTTAGTCGCCCTGTGAAAGAAACAGACGGAGAATATTTCGCCTGCAGGGAATTATCATTTTAAGTAGGTCATTTTCAAAGCAGCTGCCTCAAATTGTCTATGTGTTTACATTACAAACAAGAAATATGACCATTTCCCTTATCGCCACAAGCAATCTTAATGATATATATTTGAGATTTCTTGGGAAAATATTTAAGGAAAAGTGCCACCGCAAAGTTGTGTTTTGATAATTCACAAAGCAAAATGAAAGAATCGAAGGAGGACAAAAACCGAAAGAAATCTCGAGCGTGACTATATTAACACGTGATTTTTTGGTTTGTCGTCAATTGAGCGTAACGAGGTAGAGAGAAGTAATCTGCATTTTGAGCTGTGATGGATTGACAGCTGGGAGACTCAAAATCTCCCGCAGAAAACTTATTGATATCGGACTGTACGAGGTATCCACGGGTTGCACAAAGATGGCCCAACCAAAATAGACTATTACGAAAGTATTTGGCGTTTTATAAGCTTGGGCACGAACGCGAAGGTAGCCCAATATCAGGCATTCATTTGAGATTACCTGTACACGGCTCTGCCATTGCTTCGTCAACGTTTTTGGCGTTTTCAATGCACCGACGTGCTGTACTTGGTTTTTCCACCCGCTGTAAAAGGCCTGTGGTTTCCCAGTATGTCCTTGCTGTCCATGGAAAGAACGAACCAGTTGGATGGCTGTTTTGTTTTGGGCTTTTCTATTAGCATAGCGCGAATGTAACGCTTTTAAAGGAAAAGAGTTTCCACGCTTTCGAACTTCTGTCGCTTGGGTTCCATTGTATATTCGAATATATTCCTCAATATTCATGGCTCTATCGAAGAGATATCTAATCTCTAGATTTCTAATGGCTCGACCGAGGACGAAATGTTTATCTTTGGTGCTAGCTTCCATCATTTTGTATGTCGTTGGCAGCTTTATCTGCTTGCATATTCGTGGTTACGAACCAGTCAAGTTTCCTAGTAACATTGTTGGCGCCAAGGGAAGTAATCTTAAAAAGATCGATCTTCTTCATCTAACACGGACAGGCGCTGAAACATTTATCAAGCAAGGTTTTGAAGAGCTCAGTGAAGCGGCTACCGGCGAAAATGTGTTGGATAATGAGCTGCGAAAGCTGTGGGACATTAACACAAAAAACATTGAAATTACAAACATGGAAAGCGACCGTTCACAATCATTGCGCGGACCGAGACGAAAATTTTTATTTGTTTTCCGTTATTATGAACAGTTAGGCAGAGCGACAAATAACCTGTTGGATCTGGCATCCTTGGCGAAGAACAAAAATCGTCTTCTGGTGATTCCATTCGTCAACAACTCTCGCATGTCCGGCTTGCCTGGCGGAGTGAGCCATTTCTTTCGCAAGCACGAAAAACCATCGCAACGGACGTACGCTTTGCTCAGCGAATACTTCAATGTACAAGACTTAAACTCCAAGTTAAGGGCTCGCGGTTACAGCACTTTAAGCAGTTTTCGTGACCTCGAATCCCACTGTGCTAAGAGATTCAATATCGTGGTACACTTTCTATTTAACGACGAAGGCTACAAGAAGGACACGGCTTCGTGGTACCGGGTGAGCGACGGCGAAGTCGCCGCGATGTACAAAGAAGCCAGAAAACACAATGGCTGGATTGATTGTCCTGTCATGAAGCAATCACGCCTCAGTAAGCAAATAGGCTTCAAAGTTAGTCGCTATATTTGTGTGGATCCGGAAGTAATAAGAACCGCCAGCGATCTTGAGAACAACGTTCTTAAAGGAGCGAATTGCGTTGGTATCGTTCAATGGAGGGGTACTGGCGCGGACCGAGTCCACTTCCTTTTAGACACATCTATTACACAGCCTCTTCGGCCATCCGATCTCGAATTTAATCCACGACTCGTCGAGATGGCGAGAATCTTCGTGAAAGATACATTTCACGGAGAATTTATCGGTGTCCACGTGCGCTCGGAGAGGCATATTGAACGAAAAGGGGTGAATGTAACAAAACGGTGCATGCTAAAACTTGCAACCCGTATTCAAGAGATGAAGGACGCGTACGGCATTAAGCAGGTATTTCTAGCCTCAGATCTAACTGATTACGGATCGGATACATTAATGAATTATGCAGGACCAAGCTACCGTAGATCTCTCTCGATGTTTCTACACAAAGTTTTGAACCATCCCGAAACGTTTGATCCAAATGGCATTATCTACGACTCCGGTGCAACAGCCATAGTGGAAATGAATATTCTATCGATGGCGACAAGACTTTTTACGTTGGGTGGTGGGAATTTTCAAGAATGGGCAGTAGGTATATTTCGAAAAAGACATACTCACGAACAGGCAAGGGTACATCGAATGTGCGAGCTTGTTTAGTAAAGAAAACTCGAGGGCAGGCAAGGAAAAATTACATTGATCTTAGCCCGTGTTCCGTCGTTAACGGAAAAAATGACCCCTGAATTTCAACAGGGAGTGAAAGAGCAAATAATTTATTTATTTTCAGATATAAATTTTCAAGCTTCAGCTATCGTTTGAAGTACGCAAATTAATGCAGAACAAAACAATGGATTTATAGATTTAAAAAAAGTATTTTCGATATGGATTAGAGAAGAAAAACATTTTGTGAATATTTCCTATTCGAATATCTTTCTGTTCGGGTCTATTTTTCAAAGCTTTCCGTATTCTATTTTATTTGTTCGCTATTTATTTAGAATACTATTAGTTTTACTCGCTGCGGTTAGCGGTAAAATAAGTGTAAATTTGAATGGTTTCTCTTCGCCAATTCGAAGCCGAGCTGAATTGTCTGGAACTTTTCGATACCCCGAGACAGTACAATCTCGGAATAGCTCTGGAATTTGGTCTTTCAAAAGCTTTACTCACAAATGCGTGCCATTTAGTGTGTTGATGTACTTTAAGTACTCTTCGCCAAAATGGAAGCGATATTTTAAATCACACTTGGCCTCGAAGTTTCTGTACAATAACTAAGATCATTTTGGTCGCTCCTAGCCTCTTCCGATCATACTTCCCTGATTTCTAAGGTCTCGCTTTACTCTGTTACTCGCATGTTGTTACAAAAAAACTGAAACGTAAAATTAACAGAATTTAGCCCACGTTAATTCTTGGTAGTTGGATCAAAACCTTGTAAATTGGGAAAAACAATTTTGGTTTCTGGTGTAATTAATTGTTCATTCTTTCATCAGAAACCAAAATCAGATGCATGTGTTTAATTTTGTTTCATTTGTATTTTCTCAGGACAACCTACAATACTTTGAGAACTTAGAAAAGCGATATGAATTGATTGCTATTAAGTAAACCTTGGAATCGTTCCAAAGGTCGGAAAAACTGGCTGATTTACAAACATTGCTTTTAATTTGTCAGTCGAAAACTCGGTTTATCGAGACGTTTTTGATCATTTTCACCATTGAATTCTCATTACTAGTTTCCTGAGACAAGTCATTGGTATTTTAAGGATAAATTAAATTTGACCACTCGTGGGAGTTTAAAGGTTTAAAGTGTTGAACAAAACGTGACTGCAATGGAATATCGTTTTGCTACCTCAATGTTCAACGTTTATTTATTAGCGATATTTAAGTTATTTACTAATGATGACGGGTTTAAAAAAATTAAAAGTTGTGAAATATTTAATAGTGTGGCTCGTGAATTCTTTTTTACTTCGATTCAGCGACACGTCATGAAATTCGCACGTAAATTGCAAACAGTTCAGCCAAGAAGAGCTTTGCTTTGCGTGTAATTAAAACTGCGGCGAGCTACGGTGGAAAACGTTTCCTAGATTGCCAAAGCTTTTGGCAAACGGAACACATTTCTCAGAAATATTGGTGTCAAAAATTTTGCCCTTCACTGACCGAGTTGCTTCTCGCACACCTCACTGGCCTAATCTTTAGCATATTGTGCTATTTATCATGCGTTTTTTCAGTGAAACTGAAATATTAAGTTCTCGGTTCAATACTATAGACTGATTCGCATTGTTTTTTAACGCTCTAAACTTCTCGAAATCGATAATCAGAGTAGTTGTCATTGCTACCGTTATTTGACATGCCCGGAAGTGCTTTTGCTCTTTTTGGACATTATTTCAAAAATAAGCCTCCATAGAATTTTTTTGCCATTTTTTACTGATTTGTTTTCTAAACACAGACTGGCCGGCTTCAGCATTGGTTTGAATATTCAAGTTATGCAAGCCCTCGAGTGCACAAATACACACGTATTCGCATCGATGGACGATTATTCAGTGCCAGAACCAATCAGATCACATTTTAATAAAAAGCACCCCTTCAACCAATTTGCATTCTCTAGCCACTTCAGACAAGCTGATTGAATAGTGTAGGACAGAATACATGCGTCTGTTGATCTCGGAACGTTGGAAAAGAAAACTGAATATACTCAATCCTTCTTGCTGATTTCAAGTGACTGTCCCCTAGTTGATTCAGTCTTCGTTATTTTCAGTAAATCGGCGAGTCTACACAGAGTAAACGCAACGATACGCGGTGCGAACAGCTGTGAGAAGAACTCGAAGTTAGACTAGTTAAGATTTTCATTTGCCTTTTTCGTCTCCACGTGCAGTAGTTTTCTTGCTCAACAGGAAACTTGACAAATATTACTCCAAAGTCGTTAAATGTAGAAAAGGCTGCCATCTCGTGGCTTGAGAAAGTCTGCGAGACGCGGTTTCGGCTCGCGCTCATTGATTCGAAAATAGGCTTCCACATCTGAGCAGTCTCTATTTTGCTAGCGGGGACAAACGCGAAAGCGAAGGCGAGCGTGCTGTAAGAGCGGTATCGCACTCCCTCGCTCGCTCGCTTTCGCGTTTGTCCCCAGAGACTAGCAAAAGAGAGACTGTTCGAAGTCTTGTAACGTACTTATCTTGTCCTTATCAAGTTGGTTACAGATACAGACTTCATTTAAAACGTGATGCTATGATCGCGATAAAATGATATCAGTTACCTTGGCAAGAGCACGTACATATGCCTAAAATTCGAAAAATGCGCGCAAAACTCAGTCTTATTCTGCTGCGAAACTGAAGATATTAGAATATATGAAAGCGTTTTCTGAAAACTCTCAGCAGTTTACTGATTGCATCTCCTCCTAGAATTGGGGGGAAGGGAGGGTGAGTGAAGATATTGTATCTGTTTTTCACTGAAAAAAAGTATCGTTTCGAGACTCAGGAACTCGGTGCTTTTGTCTAGATTCGATCTTGTCTACAAAGTTCTCATTGAGAAGCTTTTATTTGAAGCCGCAATGCTCTTTGGGCAGCGGAATATTCCAAAACGAAGATTCTGGGAAGTAGTTTAAGATTTCCTAATTACATGACAACTTTGTCGACCCTCTTTTTTCAAAAACTGGAACGCCAGTTTTTGCCTTGTTTTGTTGTACACCTGACCAAATAGAACTTGCGTGCATACATGTGAAAAACTTGCCACGGCAGAGAACTTGCCCGTACGCGTAAGAAGGCTTTGGAGTATCACTGAAATATTCATTTGTGGCAACAAGAAGGTTTACCACTTAGTTAAAGCTCCGTAAAAGTAATTGAAAATGTCAGTTTCCTTCCTCCGTAATTTCAAAACAGCTTTCATTTTAAGTACAAATTAAGAGCAATTTGGGCGGTATAGTGGTTTTCAAAAAACGTTTGGCGTTCGCTTGTCGGCAATTTGACAAGTATGTTTCGAAAAGGTGGAGTTTGTAATAAATGGTATGTCTAGTTTCAATCCTTGCGGGAATGAATTTTTAATAAATATTTTATCATTATGTCTAACTGATTAACTGAAATATTAAGCAGGCGATATCTTGCCATAATTCAACATAACACATCCGGCAGGCAGGGAAAAAGGGAAGTGTGTATTCACAATGCAAAAAAGCTCGGCTTGATGAAAAGACCTTCGAGAGAACTTACTTTTTTCCTTCTAATAAATAAATATTGAACAAATAAGTTTATTCCTTCATACTTTAATTCAGTTGCTACAACAGATATCAGTATAATCACAGAATCTCTTCAATCATATCCACAACACGCGATTCACGGTGTTATCAGTTTACCATGCCTTTCGCAACCATCTCTCTTGGACAATTTTACAATCCGCGCGAAGCATGAACTCCAGCCGCCTTCTAGCTCTTGTCGCTTACTGTCTTCACCGCGGTCAAACGTCAGAGGCTGTTCTTTATTTTATTTCGAGGGAAATCATTTATGATGAAGTGGGACCAACAGCAAGGATATGTTAAATCAGCTGCTGGAAGTAAATACATTTTAGGTTTTTTCAAATAAATGAGTTTCCTTTCCTTTAGTGAAATGCTCCAGACCCGAATTAAATTGCTTTGACAACGGCGCTGACAGTCCGCGCTCCCCCGTTTTCAAACACTTAGAACTTTTTTTAGTTAAGTTTAAAAAAATTAGTACATCAGCAAGATAATGGTAAAATATCGAACTTTGAACAGTGAAAATGACAACCTTATCTTTGAAGTACTTAAATACCTTTTTTTTAGTTTGACCGCAATTGACTTGCTGTCTTGCTCGAGAGCTGAAGCCACCACAGCAGCCGGCCCAAATTCAGGCTAATCCGCGCGCCGAATTTAAATCTCACATTGAAAACTAGTCAGCTCACCTCGTATAACAGACTTGAAAATAGTCAAAGTCGTTTTGATGCAGCGCTAAAACAACACGATTTAGGACAAAATTTTGTGAACAAAATTTTCATCGATTGCCATCGCTGCCAAGCTCTTTACAGCTCTCTGAGTGAATGGATCATGACGAACAACAGATTGTTCCGTGATGAATTAAAGAAACGTATGAAATCTGCACGGAAAATATTGAAGCCAAGTTTGAGGCTAAATGCAAACTACACCTTTAAGTGTTTTACAAAGTTTCAAACCAAACACGTGAGCTGCGTAACTTTTCATTTTCCCAAACTAAATACAAGAAGTTTCACCAAAGCCTGTAACGCCAGTAATAATGTCTTAAAGGAAAGGTCACTATAAAATCTTTTCGCGTTATGGCGTGAAAGTATTCTGGGCACAATTTTGTGGGATCTTAGATCTTAGTCCTCATTTTCTTCTCTTCCTGGAGTGAAATTGGTAAGGAGGCCTGGTACTTTGTCCCCAGCCGCTGCGCGTCCAGGAGTGAAAGCTGTATCTTGGGGAGCTGGATTTTAGTTCCCAGTTTGTTCAAGTCATTTAGTGTCGGCTTCAGGTCCCAAACGGTCGTCTTTCAGGCAACCTTTGCTCCAGTGAGTCATTGGAAGATCAGAAGGCCCACTCGTCCAGAGTCATGCCTGATAAAGCATCGCTTGCATTCGAGCTGGCGACGCCTTGGTCTGCAAGACAAATTTGCAGTTTGTTTAAAAATTAAACAACTTTTTTTTATACTTCAATGTCCACAGGGGCGTTAAAGCACTCTTACCGATACGTCTGTCTTCCTCGCAGTTGGCAAGTGATGGAACGGTGGACAGTAGTTCAGGCAACAGCTCCTTCGCTTTCCGTTTCACCTTAAAACAAAGACAACTATCACTACTTTTACTGCTTGTCAGGGAAGGAAAAAGCCAGTTGCGTGACGCATGGCATAAAAAAACGACAACAGACTCGAGTCCTGACAAAACGGGAAAACAACAGACTCGGTCACGAAAATCGTTGCGTGACGACCTAAAAAAATGACTCAGAGACTACGCACTCGATCGGATGCACTCCAGAAGGTTCATTTTCTGACTAGTGAGCCCGCGATTTTTCCTTTAGGTTGCTAGGCAACAATGCGCATTCTAACAACGACAAGCTGACGCCTAAGATTTCGGGAGTGTTCGTGCCTGTTCATGCTAAATCTGATTGGATAAGAAGAATCGGGCATACAGTGTAAACCTAAATCGAAAGAATATCTCTATCTGTCCGAAAGCGCAGTTAAGAAGGCTACAAAAGATATCATGGCTGCAACTGTGGATTTCCTAGATCAAGCAACCCTTAATGAGCATTCTGTACCTGTTTGAAGAACAGATGAGAAGCCAGGCCAGTGGCTGTTGGTCTGCAAAAAAAACAGAGACACGGTTGTTTTAAACTTTATTTTAGAAACTTAAAATTGGAGCGGCGTCAAGGTTTCTTAAAACATTCACAGCTCCCGTGACGATCATGCGCTAATCGTAACCCAGACTTTACATTTTGAATAAGGTAGACCTCCAGTCCTACAAAAGATATCAACAACAAACGCAAGGTCTTTAGTTAGGATTCAGAAATTGTAGAGTCCTGTTTACCTTAATGATGGATCTCTTTGCAAACACGAGTCGACTACCTACAACAGAAAACATAATAAATTACCGTACATATTAAAAATAGTCAATATATCATCAATAGGCACTTACTGTAAAAGCAGACACCTCGTTTAGGTGTATACGACGTTGCAATCCCAGACACACCAAGTGCTACTACTACAAGCGTGCTCTGGACTGCGATGTGTTCAAACCAAGAAAATGAAATCTTTTATTACACACATAAAAATAGGTACCATTGACTTACCTGATGAAAAGCAAGAGAAAACTTCCCCTGGGAGGTCACCTGACTTCCCTCCCCCAGGGAGGTGATGCCACTGCTGATACCCGAGTCTGTTCCAGAGGTCAGGTGTGTTGACATGTCTACATCACCCACGACCAAGGAGTCACACAGCTTTGGAGTGCTACCCTTCAGTTTCTCTAGTAATACCTGTGAATGGAAGGAACATTTGAAAGTGTGTTATTGCTAGCCTGCGTAGCCTTGCAGGATTTCACAAGCGAGTGCTTTTTCAGCGGCTGTATGCTCTTGTCTTGGCCGCTAAGCCGCGAGGGGATTGATGAGGAGTCGAGTTAGCTCCGTCGCTTGCTCACGAGAAAATTTCACTCATGTCCGCTAATCCCACCGGCTAAGCAGGCCAGTGTTATTGTGGTTCTTACAGAGCAAAAGTGTTAAAATCTATGTTAATTAAGATCGCATATCCAGACCACTCAGTCATAGTTCTGATTTCCTTTGTTTTAACTTGATGAATAAACTATTAATGCGTTTGAGAATGGCTTACCTTAGTTGGAGGCATTCCAATGTATGGCACAGTTCCTCGAGCAAGCTGTATAGCAGTTATACCAACACTGTAAATATCAGACTTGAAATCATAGCCTTGGAGATCCTGCACAATAAAACAGGGTACATGTACAGATATCTGCATTGGTTATTATAAGCTACTCATTAGTTTTAAGGGGCTCTTTTCAACATACCAGTAAAGCTATATAAAAATCCCCCATCTCTCTTTTAATCCTGTCCCCCCCCCCCCCCCACCCCACCCTCCACTCTCAAGTAAGCCCCAAACGGACTTCCTTGGGAACAAGCTTGACAAGCTCCCTTTCTAGTAGTTCACTTTATTAATAAGCGCCCCCTCTCCATTAAGCTCCCCCCTCCCGTCCACTTCCCTAGGAAGCAGGTGTTAGCAAACAAGGCAACTTTACATTTTTAAAGGTGGTCATCTTCTACATTCTACTTATTGTATATTTGTTGCTTTTCGGCAAAAAAGTGTTTCCAAACAGCACTAATAAAAACCATCCAAAAAAGTCAACTTTATTCGTTATGTATGAACCTCAACTGATAAATGATTGAAATATCCCCCCATCTCTAATAAGCCCCCCTCTCTATAAAAGCCCCCCCCTCTCTATAAAAGCCCCCCCACCTCTCTATAAAAGCCCCCCCCCCCTCAAAAGGTCCTAAAAAGAAACAAGCTCCCACCCCCAAGGAGCTTAATAGAGCATTTTGTGTATACATGTATTAAGAAGGGCAAAAATACACTCCGGTACATCAAAGCAAGCCCACCAATGAAAGCTTGATATGCTGTCATTAGAGACAATACACTGATGTTGGCAGAGTAGTGTTACCAGTAAGAAATTTCTCTGATGTCTTTATCATAGGTGATGAATTGAACAAGTGAAGAGGGTTCTCAGATTTTCTTTCTTCTTTGCAATAACAATAAATTATTAAACAATTAAATACATTTTATCGAATTCTCTGCACAGATTGATCATTGGTTATCTTGACATGTTACAATTCATTTATCTGTTCCTTTGTTCAGTTCCTTTAAGTCAATCGTCAAGATCCCTGGTATATGGTAGAGGAATTTAACAGCATTTTAGCTACAGTCCTGCAAAACTACTGACCTGTTGTAAGATCTCTGGTGCCATCCATGGTAAAACAGCAACTGCATGTGAAGGAAAATGATGAGCCATCCTTGACTTATCGCCCTCTTGCAGTAGCTTAATGGATTTTCTCAGACCTGACAAACAGACTGTACCATCTGCACCAATCAAAATATGACTTCCTTTCACTGCCCTGTCAGTGATAAATTACATATCTGTCATGACAACTGTAAATATATCAGAATGACACATATATGTAATAAAACCCTATAACACACACAAAAAAAACAGTTTGGTTTGTCTACTCAACTTCTACCTGATTACAGTTCTGCACACTATACAGTTGCCGCTTAAAAAGTTCTTGATTAATTTTTGACAACTTTTTGACATCTTTTTCAGAACTGTCTAATGGCCTTTGTTTGAACTGGCCAAAAAGTGAAATAACTGTGAGTGACAGAGTTGTCAAGTTCCATATCCACTCTACGACAATCAGTCCCGCGTCTCTCACTTCACACATTTTTACTGGCCAGTTAAAAGAGAAGCTATCAGAAAGTTATCAAAAAGATATCAAAAATTAATCAAAAACTTTATCAAGTACCAACAGTATGGTGTGTAGCACTGTAATGGCCACAAATTTTGGAGAGAAGTTCCAAGTGAAAAACAATCTACCTGTGAATGATGCCCATCTTGTGAAGATAGTCCAGAGCTTGGATAATCTCCCAAAGAATCGCAGCAATAAGGATCTCACTCATTCCCTCAGGAAAGCTTGCTTTCAGAATATCAGCACACGACCCTGAAAGACATATCAAGTGATCATGATCATCAAAGTTGTAAACTGGTAGACAGGCAGATAATTCTCAGGACAAAAATATGGCTAGGCTGGCAACACCACATGAATGCAGAAAGCATGGTTGCCACAGACAACAGTTTTTAAATTCACTGACTTTTCCCTGATGAAGATGGGTCTGTCCATTTCATTCAGTTTGAGTTTGAGTTGAGTTGAGAATTTTGAGTTGAGTTCGACTTCAAGTTAGAATTTGGAGTTCGAGTTAAAATATCGAGTTTGAGTTGCTTGCAGTTAGTTCCACTCCTATTAGCTTTCATTTGTTGATAAGGGTGATACTATGTCACCTCATAACTCAAACTCGAAATTTCTAACTTGAACTTGAAATTTCTAACTCAAACTCGAAATTTCTAACTCAAACTCATAACTCATTCGATAAAGATAAAAGTTATTTCCATGACCAAATATATACAAAACATCAGATACAGTTATGTAGTGGCCTTAACCTCCTCCTCCAAAAGGAAAACATCACAGAGATGACCTGAAATGTTTCTTCCTGCTTTCAATGGTAAATACCTCAGAGATGTTATAATAATTTATATTTTCAACTTGCCCCAAAATTTTCAAAATGCCAATTTTTCCTGACTCTAAATAAAATTTCCCTGACTTTTTCCTGGCGTTTAAGAATTTTATTTTTCCCTGGCCATTTCCTGACCCGTAGCTACTCTGGAAAACACCAACCAACTCATCAGTCCCAACTTGAAACACCAGGGAAGGGAGAAGAAATATGGGGTACCCTGCACAAGCCATGTGGGAGGCGTGGTGGCCTAATGGTTAGTGCGCTGGACTCCGGATCGAATGGTCAGGGTTCGAGCCCTGGCCGGGGCACTGCATTGTGTTCTTGGGCAAGACACTTAACTCTCATAGTGCCTCTCTCCACCCAGGTGTATAAATGCAAATTTACTGCTGGGGGTAGCACTGCGATGGACTCGCATCCCATCCAGGAGGGAGTAGAAATACTCCTAGTCGCCTGATGCTACGGAAACCGGGATAAGTTCCGGCCTGATGGGCCCATAAGCTCGTACGTAGACTTTACCTTACCTTACCTGCACAGGGCCATAGGCAGAATTTGGCATGGGTGGGTGCAAGCGCCAGAAGGGTGGGCATTTTGGGGGGGGGGGGGGGGGGGCAAGGGTATTTTCTCCAGGAAATTTTGAAAAATCAAGTTGTTGAAGTCCACATTTCCTGCATTCTGCGAGTCATTTTAACCCTCATTCCGCAATTAAACGGACCTTTGCGGCCAATGAGGGGGTACAAACGCACCCATCGCACGCCCCTCCCTGAGGCCCTGCTGCAAAAAGCTGGTGATGTAACTCTGATGGAGAAAGTAAATTGATAGGGTTCATTTGGAAGGAAGTGGAAGGGGCAGTCCAACCCTGAGTTTGCTGGCAGGGGGGGTGGGGGGGGGGGGTTGTAAAAAGAATGCACCAACTGGAATGATAAATAAAAGTACCAGTACATTATTCTGTTGCAGGGATTTACTTATAGAAAATGACTTGTTCACATACCAAACTGCATAAGAGGGAGAACATTCCAAACTTCTTGTCTGGTCACAAATGAACAGTAAAAGGGAAGAATATTTGGATGGCAGAGCGATCGTAGCACTTGGACTTCATACTGCAGCATGTTCATGATCATAAAACACGTAAAATTACTAATAAATAACTGCTACTGTGTTTGTTAGCCAAAAGGAATGGCATACCAACATTTTTTAACTGAACTGATGCACATTATTTCTTTGTTAATATTTGACAGAACATGATTCATGAAGTCATGTAATCTTTACAATGTCATGCATTCTAAACTATTTTTCATTCTGCATATGACCCAAATGAACTGTGATTTGTTTTAATAATGAGTTGTCCAGATTTTCATGCATATTTATCAGCTGGGCCAGCTGGCCACTTTTAGCAGGGCTCCCACTTCTCTGTAAGAAACATATTAAATAATATTGGCCAAGCTTGCTCAGTCCAGATGAATAAATATGGTACCTACAACTTGGTACATTTTTTCTTTGCCTTAATAGGCCTTGCCTTCATTCCAGGCTATGTCTAGACTTTCACAAAGTCCTTCAATGCGCGGTTTAGGTATGTCACGTATGAAGGACTTTTCCAACTTGCAGCGAGCCAATTTTACCAACCCAAAAACGGGTCGGTGAATAAATTATGTCCGCGGCCAATCAGAGTCGAGAATTCAAATAAACTATCATTCAAATGTAAATTGATGCTTCTTCACGCATCATTTCTTGTCACGGCGAGGTCACATCATGCGGACAGTGAATGAAGCATTAAAAATAATTGCTCAGTAGGTCACAGGATACGAGTTGAAAGAATATCAACAACAGGCCATAGAAGCGTATCTTTGCGGAAAAGATGTTTTCGTTTCTGCGGCTACGGGAGCGGGCAAAAGCCTAACATTTGAATTGGCAGCGTTTACACTGTACTACATGCGAGACGGATTCACTTTCTTGACTACCCTCTTGTTCTTGTCCGCACAATTTCTACAAAATGTTTGTGGTCAATTCGATTTCCAGGTCTAAGCAAGCTTTGTTTTTTTGCCCACCTGGGCCGATCGGTCTTCGTTTATAATCGTTTTTTATAGCTTCCTTAGTGCAAAGGAAACAAATTTGCTCTTTTGAGCCAGGAGAAACCGAAACTTGTGTGATGGTTTTGGTCGAAGTTGACCCTGCACTACTTTCGGTTTTTTTTTTTTTTACTTTCGGTCATCACAAACAAGAATTCTTGAAACTTGACTCCTATTAGATAAGTCACGCGCTCGTAAAAGGACCACCCCCTGATAATTGATACCTCTTGCTTTTGGTGGGAAACGTGATTCAAAATCCTTCAAGTGGGACAAGTCGCCCTCTTGCGACTTCATCACTCGCGGTCGTCGCTTCGCGACGCATTTCGGCTCGCTACGCTCGCCAAAAGAGGGCGACTTGGTGCAAGTCTAGGCTATGTCAAGAAAAAAATGAACTTGGTGAACATTTTTATATCTGGATGTGACTGGTCCAGTCAACTATGTAATAAGTGGGGCTGTGTATCTAGCCAATCAACATTAATTGGCGAGATAAACTGTATTTCAGAAGACACAAACCTTCAAATTTTCCAACTGTTCGGCATTTTGAACATCGACATTTGTTTGCTTTACAACTACCAGTGTTTTTGAAGGGCAATGACGAGCCACAAACACTTTGGAAAGCCCACCAAAGCCTTGACCTGAAATAAAGAATGGAAAGTAACTTGAGACTCCACTTCAAGAATAAACAGTCAACTCCTGCCTTGCGGACATATATCTTATTAGACATTTTAGTGTGTAGTATCGCTGTATATTTTTATGAGTCAAAATACAAATGATCGTGTGATATTTGTACTCGTTTCGCGCGTTATTTGTACTCTACGAAGCAGTGTTGGATAATAAACCCTGTTATTATGGATAAGAGTATTAAATAACTCCTGCTACTGTGGACTTCCTCTATTATAGACACCAAATTATTGTTCCAGAGTAGTCCATTGTAGAGGGAGTTGACTTGTGGCTAATTCAGATCTTCTATAACACATAACCATTTATTCTGGTGAGAAATAAAGAAGGACGGTAAATTTTAAGCTTGGTAGTGAAATATGAAAAGATGAAATATTCATCATGTCATGAGCATAGAACAAAGAAAAGTCGGAGTCCCCTGATGGGAATCAAACCCATGACCTGACACCAGGTGGGCACTCTATCCACTGAGCTACGAGAACTCAAGATGAGCCAAGGCCATTTACTAGGTTCAAATGTTTTTTTCATTTCATTTTTATTTATTTATTCCATTTCAAAGTAAACGAGATACATAGGTAAAGGTAAACAAATAGAAGAGGAGAAATGGAAAAGGGCAAAAATATAGCAAGCTAATTGGTTGCCCTTGTTTATATGACAATAATTATAATAATTAGGATAAAAAAAGTTAACTTAACATTGGAGAGGAAAAGATATAAATTAATTAATACTGAGCAAAATAATGCTGGAAGAGTGCTTTTTTAAAACGTTTCCTAGTTGGCAAGTTACGTATAGTTAAAGGAAGGTCATTCCAATAGTAACATCCAATTACAGTGGGGCAAAATTTCCTTATATTTATTCTGGAGAAACCGGGATTTAAGTGTTGCAAGGATGTACTTCGAGTAGCGTAGTTATGTTGCTCAGATACCAGAGATAATGTGTAATTAGACGGTTTTTCATCAATTAAGTGGTCATATAATAGCTGGCAGGTATATAATTTAACAATGTCAGGAAACTTAAGAAGACCAAGGTTTACATAATGGGGAGTAATATGATCACGAAGTGGCACATTGTTGATTATTCTAATAGCTTTGTTTTGTAGTCTCACCAATTGTGACAATGGAGCCTCGTAATTATTACCCCACAGTACGCAACCATAAGTTAGATAGGGATATATAAGTGCATAATAAATACTTGTTAGGGATTGGGATGTCACATGGGGTTTTAGTTTTGCGATAACATTTACACTTTTGCTAACTTTGTTACATATATAATCGATATGGTCATGCCAAGACAGTGAGCAATCAAATGTACGTGACACATGTCATGTATACTGCTAGAATCAGCAGTGTCGAGTACACTGTATAATGATAAATGAAGAAAGATGGTAAATTTTTAACTCAGTAGTGAGGGACATGAAATATGAAAGAAGAAATATTCATCATGTCACGATGCTTATGACGTGATGAATACTTCATCCTTCATTTAAAAAAGTTTTTTATTATTATTATTAAGTTATCTTCTCACCAATAAAGCTTAGCAGTGTATAATCTTCAGGATTTGGAAGGCACACCACTCTTGGTTGACGACTGTTTAAAACTTCTGAGGACATTGTCATCTGGAGTGCAGATTGCTGCTGGTATCAATTTTAAAATATGATGAGTACAACTACTATGCAAGTATGAATATGAAAACCTGTGAACTAACTGCAATTTAATTATTCCACAACATGTATAAGCTTCTTACTGCCGAACCAAATTCAGGAATTATTAAAGTTCGACAAAAGCACAGCAGAAGTACAACATCTGAATCAAACTAAAAATTAAGTTCGGCAAAGCAATTAAGTTCAACAAACTCTGCCATGCTACATGACTCTGGCATGGCAGAGATTGCTCTACCACCTGAGCTATGAAGCCTTTGATGGGAGCAGGTTCTAATACCATGGAGTGGATGGTGAAATGAATATAGGAAGGGTATACATGAACTGCAGATTAATGATGAAATGAATAAAATTATCCTCACAATGTGTAAGACACTGCGAGGATCATTTCATTCATTTCATACTAAGTCTTGTAATCGCTACCTAAAATTATATAAGCTTATAATGGCACCCCCTGACACAATTATTAAAGCTTGAACAGTTGCATACAAACCTGACTTGGAGCTTGGTTCACAACTTCTGCTGGCGAGACGGCTACATGTGCCGTGTCAACACAAATACACTGTAAAGAAATATCGGAACTTAAGGTAAGCGTATAGTATAATAAGTAATTACCCGTAAGCGTATGCATGAAGTCCAAATTAAGCTTATTCACGATGCATCCACATCAACTACATTGAATTTGGCTTTCACAGTACACTCATTTAGTCAAACAACATAAGTTTTCTACATACCAAGTGTGACATGAATCCATGAGGTTACAAACAAGAGCTGGCTAATTTATTTGAAGTCAAGAGAGATCAAAGCTCATTTAACGCCGAGAGTCGTTCGCGGCCATGTTGGATTGATTGAAACACGAAATACCACACACTTATACAATTAAACCTTGGTATACGTGCGTAAACTTTTTTGTTTTGAACAACGCATGAAAGTTTTTAAATGGTAAAACACGATACAAACTGTACGGATTGCGACAAATGTGACCAAGAAGCTCAGCTCACATCTAAATTTCGTTTTCTGAAGCTGTTTACAATCTTTTCTACAATGTGAACATTCAGGTCTTTTGTCAGCGGTCGTTTCTCTTGTTTTTGCAATAAATAATAAAAAAATTTTTCCTTCTTCACCGCAATCCTCGGTAGTATAGTGGTGAGTATCCCCGCCTGTCACGCGGGAGACCGGGGTTCGATTCCCCGCCGGGGAGGCAGGATTTTTTATCACATTGTTTTGTTTTTTTTTCTTTTTTCTTTTCTTTTTTTTTGTTTTGCAAGCCTTTTTTAAACATAGGCACATAGCAACAAAATATCGGGCCGGGAAAACCGCAAAACCGAAACTTTTTTTCCTCAAATTCTAATCATAATATCAGACAGCCAGATATAAGTAAGACTAAAACTGCAAGGGACCGCGAACGATAATGTTGCTATTCGTAGGATCTACTGAGAGATCTGATCAGCAATAAAATGAAATGAAATAACAATGCAAGCAAGGCTGATCATACTACGTGAAAAATAGACTTTGCGAGACAACACCACGACTAGAACCGATACAGCAGGATTGCAACCGCAGACAGTTGTTTTCTGGCGCCTTCGCGCCTCATTTCGTCCGGCTACCGGGAGACGGAGTGGGGTACGCCTTCAAAAGAACTTCTACTAAAATAGTGTGTGCGTGTGACCTCAAAGGAGATGCCGCTTTCGAGCCGTTTTGCCTGAAATAGGGTTTTGACCATTTTGGTGTATAGTTTGTACCCCCCTCTGGCATGTCTGGTCAATAATTTTAGTATAATTCTTGGAAGAAACTGTTGTAAAGATTACAATGATTCATGAAGTTTATCTTTCGAGAAGCGTCGGGAATTTGAAGCCTTCTTGACTGTTTATGTAAGCCGGAAAAGTTCCTGGGTATGGTATGGCCTGAAATAAGACATCTATTTCCTAGTCCTGAAACAGAGAAGGGGAAATCCCTTATTTTAATTGGTCGGGAAATGGGATAACGTTTCAAGAAGTACACCGCACAAACCCACCCAATTTACGGAGACTTAGAATACTTCTTTCATTGTTTGTTAATGTTGTTGTTCTTAGATTAACACGAAGTTTATTAGCTTGTGGTTTTCGCCAAATCTGATTTTCAGCTAAATTTTAGATCTGGATCACATGTTGCGGTATTCTCGTGTTGTGGTAGACGAATTAAAATTAATTTCCGCCCCTTTGACGCCGCCGAAGTGATAGAGTAGGCGGAAATCCATTAGCAGACTAGATTACATACCGTTTCAAAACGTTTTTACAGGTCGAGAAAGATGTATTCCCATTTAGATATGCATGAGAACATTGTTCAGTTTGAATGGAGCATGGAGGTCTAAAGCAACTACTCACAGTAACAAGATCATATGAACATAACTGGCCGTAAAGGTAAAACACAAAACGGTCTGTAGTTACAGTTTACTGGGGTAGTTCTTGCTCCCGTCTTTGAATACGAGCAATACTCTAGTAATTTTTCCCTAATTCATCTGGAAAAAATACCAGTACTGATACATACGGGTGCCAGGTGATGAGTTTCAGAATATGTAGCGTTGTCATTGGTCGTCATTTCTGTCACAGTGAAGGTATGTGGTAAGGCTGGTAGATACGATATAGACAGTAAGGTCAAAATTATATAGGATGGAGAAATTTCGCTGGCTAGTAGTGATGGCCCTAGCTACATTTGAGAAATGATCATTCAAAACGGCATTGCTTTAATATTTATTCTTATTTCGTGTCCAGAAGAGAAATCTAATTAGCACTAATTACAATTGCACGACTGTCATGTTTTGGTGTCACAAGATTTAGTATCCATTTTCAAGAGTTCTCAATTAGTTAGCTTTAAAATATGTATAATTAATTGTAGCAGATCAAGGATTTAGCCAGTGCATCGATGTACATGTATTCACCTGTGTTTTATATCTTGACCAGCTTTCATTTGAAGGCAATATTTTTGAGCTTGTCTCATTCGCACATTAATTTCTTTAAACCATGGTTTATACTTTCACTTTTTGGCTGATAAGTGGCATGAGAACTCTTGATTTAAAAGAACGAGATCCCGCAATATATTTCGATCATGATCACAATTTGAATTTTCTAGCCAAGTTACTGTGTGCCATGGCTTATTATTCTACCCCAGAACTAGTGGGCTCAATTGTCTACTAAAGATCATGTTTACAGGGGCGAGTGGTACATATAATTTGATAACAGTATGTCATTCAGTGAATTATCACTAATGCCGAGGTTATAACAGACACCAGAGTGTGAGAGATGACTGTGATTGTTGGTTGTAAACAGATTTAAACAACTTATCAGCGTTCAGACATGCAGCTGCACATTTGAACAGGAGCCATGCACACACTGAGATCGGTATTTAGAACAAAAGCAAGACTGGGCGCTAAATTGACATTTTACAAAATTATCAAACATAAATTAATGTATTTTTATGTATTTTGTTGAAGGAAGGTGTAGCCAACTCTCGTTTATAGACCATTTGTACGTGGAAACTGAATGTTGTGCTATACAAGTTGCCAGCCGTTCATAGAGAACAAAACTACAACCTACGAAGCTTGGCTTGTTGTTGCTGATAACTTAATTTCAGACCTTAGCTTGTCCGATTTAGGCAAGACTTCAAATAGAATCATATCACTTGCCCCTTGGATTTGCTTCGGTTCAAAATTCCTCGTCAAGCCGACGATGTGCATGATCAGCGACTGCGAAGCGAATCGAAGATTTGAGATTACAGATAATAACTTCAAGTGAGCAACTTTTTTTGCCAAGCTTCCGGCATCCATGAATTTGTTTGACCATCGAGTCAAGAATTGGAAGATGTGGTAGGTTTAGACAATACGACCGTTACAACGTGGAGGATCTTGGCTCAAAGGAATTTCGTTTTGTAAAATTGTGGTAACAGGTATATATAGTAATCAACTGTTTGTCCAGTCTGGTGTACATAAGCATTAGGCCTTGGACGCTTCAGAGTTGCTTCGGCTTTGCACAGTATTGCTGGAGTTTCACCTTCATGTTCACGGTCGTTTTGTCAATATTAGATGTGCAGCTTATAAATAAAATTAAAATTTCTTGAGATTCGTTGTTTCTTCGAGTAGTCGCTCTTTCAGCAAGTATCATGGCGGCAGAGATTTTTCGAATTCCTTCGTTTGAAGGTCGTTTGGTTTCTCGTAGATGCTTAATCAAGTTCTCATGAACCAATGTAATCTTTTATTTACCTGATTTTACCAATTTCTTTTTTACGCCTCCGGCTGATTTTCTCACCTATCTGAATTTTAGCTCCTTTGCTGAAAATGGCGAGGATTTCGAGGTTGCATGTCATCACGCTAATAGCTAATTTACCAGCATCCAGGATCGATTTTGTCGTTCAGTCTTCGCATCGTTAGACCAGTTAGACGGCAATCATCTTCTAGTTCTAGTTCTGTAACAGTTCATGCGGTGTACAAATAATTTTGCTCTGCTCTGCAGTCTTGGTAATCGCGAGCACAAGGTCGGCTGGAAATTCAAATACTTGAGGCAGAAAGATTGAAGGTGTAAACAGGGGATTCTTTGAATAACAATTAAGCTTCTACTTGATTTTAAAAAAGGGCGTCTGTGAATATATATCGCCTGTTCTGGGGTTCGAAGTTTCTTTAGAGGTAGTCTTGCCGTGATTCGGACGCCATCATTATTTTAATTCAGATCGACAGTCAACCACGCCCCCAGCCTGTCCTTCTTCATGTTCTTGGTCATGCACACGATTTCATCGCCATTTCGCAGCATAACGTACCTTTAATTAACTTTGTGGTGTTGTTAAAGTGCTTTAACACTTCGGCTGTGGCGGATTTGACAAGTGGCTGTTAGTTTTTACGTCACATTAGTAAGCAACACTATATATGTACGACATTCACATAGACACAGTTCGTTGTGATTTTGAATCAGAATACCCGATCGATAAATATCCTTCCTTTGCTGTGACCATTCATCTCTGGGAACTCTTCGTGCTTTGAGGGTTTTCAAGCCAGGCATAAATTTTTCGAGCGCTATATAAACATCTTACAGGACATAAGTTAGCCCTTGATCATAAACAGAAAAACCGACTTTGGAGTAGCGAAAAAAATCCTGTTCCATTATGAGCGAGCGTGACAGATTCAAATTAAACTTCCACAGTGTTCTTCATTAAAAGTTTGCTAATAAGTTAAGCTAAAGGGATTTCATTTCATTTTCAATAACCTCTTACCTCTTCATCTTTCAAAGATGAGGACGCCATCATTTCCTGTGGAAAAATGCCTAAATGAGATTTAAGACGTGATGCTTGTTGAGGGTGTAAGTTAATATCTTTCTTCGTATGTGCCAGAAAGGTCAAAAACTCCAAGCCTGAGTTTTACAGGGTCATCGACAAATGACATAAATAAGGATAATTGACTTATATTAGAAAATAAACGTGCCACGTAGGGTGAAAATCGATGTTATTATTAGAAATCTTTGTTATGAGAAACCCCGAAAGCTTCAAAAGATGAGGGTTTATACTATTTCAATATTATTTTATAACAGGATATTTTTTTCAGTTATTTCTTGTGAAAACAGTGGGTTCCCTCTATCGTTCACCTACCTTAGGTTTGTACTTTTGCTGTTAATTCAACACGTGCAGATTTTAGGTAATCAATCATTAAAATAAATCTAGTTCGCGTGCGCGTGTAAAAGATACCATCAGTTTTTTCGTTTGCGGGACCAACGCTATGTTGAACGTGCCGTTGGTGGCGTAGTTATCACAAATCAGGTTTATTATTACATACATATACTACCTCAGTTGTATGCAAACGGTTCAGATCTCTTTCCTCTCAAAGGAAAGGGATTGAAACGTTTCCTGTATCGGAGGAAAGGACCGGATTTTGCCCGTCTGCACGCACTTCACAGCTTGTGACTGAAAATGTTTCGACTAATCGCACGCTACGCTTGGATAGTCGGTGTAAAAGTAGAGGACTAAAAATAGATAGAGGAGAGCTGGTCGCGAGAGATTAAGCATGACGTTTGTTTTTCCCGCGAAAGGCAAATATTATTAAATTTTCGACTTCTGCCGTCTGCCGTTTTTACGCGGAAATGAGTAGGTTTGTGTTTGTCGTAAATGTGCCTGATGTTTTCTCTATTTTTGAGGAATGTATTTTAGAATTCGATAAGAAGGTAACAAAATGAAAGAGAAGCTCGCGTACGCGTTTGCCGTCGGTAACGCCCTGCTTTATCTCTCTAATAGCGCGCGAAAACGTCGCAACTTTTAATTTGGCATCTTGAACTTTTGGTACGTGGTTACTTGGCAGTTGTAGCGTCCTCCAAACGTTGAGATTTTTTTTGTCTTTTACGTCTATAGGGGAGGGGTGGCTTAGAAAAGGGTAAGGTACCAGTTTGTCACGAACTATATTTCCCGAACCTTCGTGCGCAACGTTGCTGTCACGGTTGGCGCGTTTTCATCTTATTTGGCCCGACTCGTCCCCAGTCGTCTCTTATGAGAAAAAAAGACAGGCGCCATTTTCGTCCCCATAGCCCTTTCGCTTCTCTTAGCCGGCGTGGCCTCGGCACGAGAAACAAAGGGCTCTGGAGATATGAATTAATTCAATTTTGTGGGCTGAAAACAAAGAAATCTTGAATGGAAGTCAAAAACGCCACGACTCCCCACACACTATATAGAAACATCATGCCTGCATACATAAGGGAAGTCCGAGCACTGGAAATCCTTTGTCTCCAGAGGAGAGCCCTTCGTTTCTCGTGCCAAGGCGCTACCTTCTACGAAAAGCGAAAAGGGCTATGGGGACGAGAATGGGAAGGCACGGGGAATGTAAGAGCGGCTGGCTCCCAGTCACTTTATCACACGCAACTCGCAGGAGTAAGTAAGTAAGTAAGTAACTTTATTTAATGAGGGTTAAAACACTTTACAGTCGCTGACTGACAAACCCGTGGCCCTCGCTTAAACAATAGAAGTGTATCCAACCTAACCAAGGGAATGCACCTTTCAAAACAACCGAACGCAATCCAAGATGAATGGTAAGAGAACTTTATTAAAACCACAGCACGGAGCGTACATTATTCCTTGGTGCTGATAAATTTAACCTCTGACTGGAAAAAAACAATCATTATCTTTAAATAAATTGGAAATTCATGGCGTGGACCTTGAACCACAGAAATGCGTTAATTGTTGCAGCTTTGATCAAGGACCCAGATAGAACTATTAACTGTCTTAAGAAGGCACTGAACTGAGATGGAGGGGAGTGAAAAAGGAACGAAAAATATCACAACAGTTTTCGCTAGTCTCGTTCACTCGCGTCCCTCTGCAATTCGAAATAGCATCGAGGTTGGAAAAAGGAGAAAAAACCAAATTATTGCATCATTGTGCATACTTTTATATCTTCGTTTACTGGACCCGCATTAAGAATATGATCAATTCATTTCACTTTTCAACCTGTCCAATGCCAGGATTTTTTTTTATCACAACGACAAAATTTTCTTGGTCACACTTGACTGAGTATGACTGTCTTCAGAATTAAAATGGCAAAACAAAGTTATTCATCATCAAAATATCGCAGGAAGGAAACTAATTCACTCATTCTTGAGTGGTGCACGCTGCGATTAGTGAAACCTTGACAACAGTTCCTTGACATCAATACTATGCCTCTCTCCAGTTCTTCGCAGTCGTTCCCTATTGCGCCTAGGAGAAGTGCCGCGTAGCGAGGAACGACTGCTAACAAGAAAGCGTGTTTGAAGGCATTACAAAACACCTCAAGGCGAATTTAAATATTATCAAAGCTACGAAGGGCGGACATGGAAACTAACTGGGCTGAACCTCTAAATCCACACTACTTCATCAAAATATATTAAAGTTCAACTTCATGAAACACGGAGGTACTTTCACTGAAAATGTTTTCGCTTACAACCAAATAAACTCGGTCATGGGTTAACAGACGCCAGCAGTCTCCGCCACTAAGCATGCGCCCTGGTAATGTATCTTGTCCATTCTTCGTGCGCATGCTCATGATTCATTGTTGTTTAATTTATTTGTCAACAGAAGAGTATGAAACATCACGTCTCATTTTCCTGTTCGTCTTGTTGTTCTGCGTCTTGCTCGGCGTCTTCGTCAGCTAAAAGAGCAGAGAATTTACTTGCCGTGTGGAAGACCTGTTGAGAAGGAAGTAGCACCTTGCCATCAGCAAATTTAAGGTTTACACGGAAAACAATTCCACGCGAGATCGCTAAATTCCATTTCTACTCTGCGACCCTCTTTCGACTCCGTCAACAAAAAGAACCCGACTGACTTCAGTGACCGTCTTACGCCATAGAATACCGCATACTACACGAAGGAACTTTAAATTTAGAAGAAGTCACCTGTGAAATTCTGCCTAAAGCCTCAATACTTTTGAAGTAGGGGCACCTTTCCAAATACGGCACCAGGTATAGATAGGAAAAACATGCGTGATGAAGTGAAAGAACAGTATTAACTACAGAACGCGAGAACTTTGGATACGGCGAATCGAGTGAAAGGGAAAACTGCGATCAAAACTGTGAAGGGAACATAAGCATTCTAAATAACTTCTTTTGATCGTAAGCTTTTGGGCGTGAGATAGTTGTCCCTACGGAAACCCGAATTCTCAAAAAAATTATGGTTCAATCGGGCAAGCCCCATAATCAATCAATTCGACAACGAACTTCTTGCAGGATCAATGAACTGAACACCTTGTGAAGAAGAAAGGTTAGGAGAATAAAGAGCATAATCAAATTCCAAATTCTCAGATGTAACATTTACAGTAGCGTATGGATCACTAAGGAGAATTCATATTCCAAACACTAACCGGCTGTTGGGCTTCCTCGTATTTCTTGGGCTCAGGAGGTTTCCTTTCCCGCTTCTCTTTCTTGACTCCTCTGCCACCGCCTCTGTCCTGATCATTTGCACTTGGTCTATCGCTTCTGTCTCCCCGGTCAGGGCGTGTCCCTCTTCCCCTCCCCCTAGGGGGCCCACCTCCTTCTCTAGATTCTCTGAACTCCTTCTTGGGACCACTGGGCCTGCCGAAGAAACCCTTCCGATCCGGAGATGTAGGAGTTGTCGGAGACGTCACCGTCATGCTACTGCTGTCCACGTTGATCTCCACCCTGTGTTCCCCAGTGGGACTCTTTGGTTCGCTCTTAGCAGGATTGGCCGCACCTGCCGAAGCTGCCTTCTGTTGTTCCATTCGTTGCGCCCACACATTCACAGTTGGCGGTGGAGCTTCCTTCGGTGGTTCTTTCGGCGCCTCTTTGGTTTCTTTAGCGGCTCCTCCTCGCGGACTTTCTCGCGGAGGGGTCTCGCCGTCCTTGCTTGGAGTTCCCTCGTCACTAGACCTCGTGCTGTCACGACGGTTGCTGTCCCGTCGTTCTTTTGGGCCGCGCTCGCCGTCGCTTGACCGATTGCTGTCTCGTCGCGCCCGACCGCTGGTACCTCGCGGCCACTCGTCGCGCTCTCGTCGCTCTCGTTTTTCTTTCTCCTGCTTTAGTTTCGCCTCGTCTTCGAGTTTTTGGCGAGCGAGCTTCTCTTCAATTTCTCGTTCTTTAGCGGCCGTGTCGACCGGTTTCGCACCGCCAAACACAGACCTGCCCGTCGTGGGTTCCTCTTTGCGTTCTTCCACTGGTTTAGTGCGCGGCTGGAGTTGAAGTCTTGGCCTTTCTCTGACTACAAGAAAAAAATAAGCAATTAAAAAATTGACAAATAATCTCACAAAGTCCACAAACAGACGCATGTTCGCGAAATAACAAACGCATTTAAAGGAACCCTCCACTGTTTTTACAAGTATTGCTTAAAATGTTCCGAATGTGCTCATTAGTAGATCCTATATTAAAAAAATGCCTTACCTAGCGAACTGATTTTTTTATCGATTTTCAAAGACGAGCCCCTCAGCCTCTTCGTAATTCCCGCGGCCGCCATCTTGAATAGCGCGCAATGGACTGTGGGCATTGATGACGTATCGTGGTTGCTCGCTCCAAGTTCTGCTGTATGAATTCGAGATAATTTGGTAAACATGTAGCAGATTTTGCCATACAGTTCACCTCAACCTAGTGTACTCTTCTAAAGAGGAACGACCAGAAAATGCATCATAACAAGAAGAAGAGGAGGAGGAAGGTTCAATTTTAAAGTAAGAAACTGTCGATCGCCATCGAACATGTCTTTAGACCGCTTATGCGAACGATGTTCTGCACTGCCGATCGAGAAGCCATCAGTGTGTTGCAAAAAGCTGGCATTTTTGTCGAAAGATGAAGGTACACAGTGATGCAAAAAGGTCATCTATGCTCTGTGTTTTTATTTATAAAAGAGACTTATGCTTCGTTAAGTATTTGTATGATTTTAAAAGTGAAATATATTTGATGAATGGAACTGAACTGTTGATCTTTATTTTGCTCGTTTGTAAATAAAAGCCACTTGATTCTTTAAAAATGTTTCTTCATTGTGGCTCGATATTTTTTAAAATTCATCAGAAAGAAGAGTAGAGTTCCAGGTTAAAAGAGTACTGTAGGTCCAGGTGATATGTGGCTGATATGGTAAAATCTGCTACATGTTTACCAATTCATACAGCAGAGCTTGGAGCGAGCAACCACGATACGTCATCAATGCCCACAGTCCATTGCGCGCTATTCAAGATGGCGGCCGCGGGAATTACGAAGAGGCTGAGGGGCTCGTCTTTGAAAATCGATAATAAAATCAGTTCGCTAGGTAAGGCAATTTTTTAATATAGGATCTACTAATGAGCACATTCGGAACATTTTAAGCAATACTTGTAAAAACAGTGGAGAGTTCCTTTAAAAGCATAGGCTGAGTTAAGATTTGGCTGGATTCCATCGCAATAGGAAAGTTCTCACCTTCAAAACGGTTTAGCAAATCAAAACAGTCAACAACCGCACATTCACTCTAGAGCAATCGAGGGAACAGGTGCCAGTTTTGGCAAATCTTCGTTGACGCACTCGAAGAGTTTCCGAATTATTTCATCCAATCAAGAACTAGCGCGAGCGCTCACGAGTACTCCGGAAGCAATCGCGTCTGGGACGAAAATCGCGGGCTCAGTCACTTCTCGGAGAAGTGATCGCGTCGTCAACAGGGACTTGTTCCCCCGACTGATCTGGTCGTGGCTACTTTTAAATTGGCTTCTCCGGCTCCCAGACAGCACATGTAAATTTTTGGAAAATTTAAGATGTGGGCTTCGACAATAATAGTTATTTGCTCACCCGGTTCCCTCTCGTCTCTATCAAAATCGCTTCTTGCATCGCGTCCGCGGTCACTGTCACGCCACGAGCTTCGCTCCTGGTCACGGTCATCGTAGTCACGTCTCCGATCTCGATCCCCATAACGATCACCACCTCGGCGATCATCGTAGCGATCACGATCCCCATACCGACGATCGTCGTAACGGTCTCGGCCAAATCCGCCACCACGATCGCGATCACCGCCGTAGCGATCACCGCCGAAGCGATCTCCGGAGCGACGATCGTCGTATCGGTCTCGGCCATATCCACCAGCGCGATCCCGATCGCCGCCATAACGATCTCCATATCGACGATTGTCGTAGCGGTCTCGGCCGTACCCGCCATCAGAGCGGTCGTAGCCTCTGTCATCTTGCCTGTATTGGATAAGAAACAGAACAGAGGAGTTGCGTTCTTCTGAAAATCAAATTTATGTACATAGTTAACAAAAAGTTGACTTAAAAAAAAGTTGACCTTTTTCTGACCAAAGACACACATTACTTTTGAATCACACAATTCCGTGCCGTTTGGGGCAATTAAATATATATTTTGAAATGATAAAGATAATGCTACACATTGCTTCGTGGAATGAGCCTGCGATTTTCATTCACGACTGGTTACTGGTTACGCATTATAAAAATATGTAAGAATAAGCTGGGTTTTTGGTCAGTGGCAAATTTCCGCACTCGTCAAAGCTTGCTACAGTGTATAACAAAGTTAAAATTCTGCCGGCTGTTAGGTTGGTTGAAGAGAGAGAAGTTTTTTGTTTCAGGGTATAGCACGCGAAACCATTTCAATTACGTTCCGCGCACGTTCAGTACATGTATAAATCTGTATCACAGAATACAAGGAAACAATCGGGCATTTGAGAATACTTAAGAAATACAAGTGTGAACAAATACTCGCCAACTTCTCGAACTGTCTAACTTTCTTTTGTTTGTTTTTTCAGATGCTAGTGTAGTTTTATGACAGTAGAGGTGGATTATAATTCATTTCCACACCTGTCTCTATCGCCATAATCCCACGCACTGCCAAATCCTTTTCCCCGGTCACGATCTCCATACCTATCATCTCCCCGCCGATCCTGAGCTCCGTAGTCTCGTCCCCGCGGACCATCATCGTAGCCACGATCTCGACCGTCATCGTACCCACGATCCCGACCGTATCCCGGTCGGTCCCGAGGAGGTCCATCGTCATATCCTCGATAGCCCGATCTGTCCCGAGGTCCGCTGTCGTATCCTCGTGGACCCCAACGATCCCGAGGCCCAGCGTCGTCGTTATATCGATCTCTGTCGTTATAACCGTTTTGGTCCGGGGGAGGATCGGGTTTGCTTCGCCAGTCACTGTCGGTGCGATCGGGTTCGTCTCTTCTGTCGCGGTCACCGCGTTCACGCTCTGCAAATAAAATGGTGCAAAATAAATTAACCAAACTGTTTTGCTTCTTTGTTTTTTGTTTATTTGTTTGTTGTTGTTGTTGTTGCTTTTGTTGGGATAATATTGACAGTTGTGTTCCTTGGAACCAATCTGTTTTACAACGCAATTGAAACAAATACGGTAATTCCATTGAATTTCACACAATATTATAAAACCCCGCCCCCACCCTGACACAACAAAATTATGAGCTAAAAAAAGGTGATCACTGCAAAAATTAATTTCATCATGTTCTTTCCTGGCACCCATTGTGTACTTTCATCCCGCACAATGAACTACATACTATAACATAAAATTAATTTCTTTGAACAACTGGTGATCCTTACCTTGCTGCTGTTGCTGGTGCCCTGCAACATCAACTCGCATTCTTCTGTTCTTGAGATGCTGCGCACCACATGCAAAGACAAGAGGCAACATTTTAAACACACATATAGTCTGAATCAACACTGGTGGCATATAAAAACTGCTGAGCTCGACATTGTCTTTCTATCTCCTATAAATCTAAAAATAAGGTGGCTCTGAGCTTGATTGACAGAATTTTTTAAAATTTGCAGAAATGTTCCTTTTGTCAGTTCAATATCAAAAACAAAAACTTTGACCAAGTAGTTTTTAAGTTATTAGCCTGAAAAGAGTGAGGGTATCTTTGACCTCTTTTGACACTGCCATGGCAATGTATTTTGATGTCACAGGGGCCCAATTTGTTCACTGGTAAAACCTACACAAATGTGTACTATAAGTTATTCTTCAGCATTATTAGTGTAGCTGTAGTAGAATGCGTAAGACAGGAATATCTAAATAAGCCATCGCAAGCCACCTTAATCAAGTCAGACTTGGCTTTCCTTAAAAAGCTGGTGGTTGGCGATATTAATTTTAACATTCATGTACTAGCCAGCGTTGCATCAGGACATGCCACAGAATCCTCGATATAGTCTGTCTGTGCAACATCTCATAAAAGCTTGTTCCGATATCACACAGGTTTGCAAGGATCTGTGCATTCATTTCTGATTGGCTAGTTTCCTTCACGCTTTGTTAGTGATCAAATTCCCGCCTGGCAGTGTGTAGCAGATCACGCAATGCTAACAATAAATTTGTTCCTCGCCAGGTTGCACTGTCTCTTTAGACTTCTTGTTTAGAGCCTCACTATGGCTGATTCGTTTAATGGAATTTTCTGCTGTTGTTTCATACAAACGAGTCATGAAAAGTAAAGCTACATGTAAAGCTTTTTCTCAAAACCTGACAAACATAAACATGACCATGAAAGAAGTGTCATTATTCGCATCTTGCAACAGTTTTACCAATTCCAAAAATAAAAACACTTCAATGGCACATGAAAAAAATAATTCTTTTCTCTCAAGACTCTTTACACGGCATATAACTTACCCGTAAGATAAAAGTGTGAAGGAAAACCGGTGGTAAAACTACGGGAGTTGCATTAGGTCTGTCAACCATGTCAACCCCTTTTGTACTCTCGATTGAAATAGATCTTGCGGAAGAATTTATCCAAACCCCTTTTGGGAGCTGTTACCCAGACAGACTATACTGGCAGCTCAGAGTGTCTACGACACAGGCTATCATGTACATGTATATTTGGCATACATAAGCTACTCACAGCCTATTACTATGTAAGAACTAATCACTGAATAAAACAATGCACCAGCCCACACACTACTTACATGCGAATGTACTTAAAAACAAACCTTTTTCAGTTCTGTTTTAAACTATTAAAATCTGCAAGATTCATAATTTTGGGGCTTTCTACACACTGCTTCAGTTGTTTCATTAATAAAAAGTACATATAAATACCACTTTCAAAATTGCATTATAATGTGGTAAAAAGTTTACCTCATTGTTTAGAGTAAGTGCTGCTAAGAGAGATTCCTTGTCCTCAAACTCTGCATAACCAAATCCTTTGAGACGACCACTGCCGTCGACAGGCAGTCTGACTTCAGTAATCTATAATGTGTTAGAAGGCATGATAAGGCGCGAGTCACTGAACATGAACATGATACATCACAGCGAGCAAGAAAAATAAAAAATTATCACTTCATTAGCTGGCACCAAACAGAGTTAGCTACAAACTGTATGTTTGAAAATATTGATTTGGTTTGACAGCCGCTTTCTGATTGGGCAAAACCGGTTTTCCACGAGTGAGAAAGTTGTTTCGATACTGTCATTGGCTGCGGGAATTTCCGAGCAAGTTTTTCAACAGCTCAATTCTGTCTGTATATCTCAGTACATATGAAATAATAATAAAAGTTACAGCTCTTAAAGAAAGGTTTAGCTTTTCCAGTTACAAGGCTCTATTGAAGAGCTTGTTTTGCATTTTACATTGTTTGAGAGTGCTAAGAGGTAAGGTAAAAGGTTAAGTCTGCATACGAGTCTACTCCCCCTGGATGGGATGCTAGTCCATCGCAGAGTTACCCCCAGCAGAAAAATTCACTGGTTCCCATTTATACACCTGGGTAGAGAGAGGCACTATGAGAGGAAAGTGTCTTGCCCAAGAACACAACACAGTGCCCCGAGCAGGGCTCAAACTCAGACCATTCAATCCAGAGTCCAGCGCACTAACCATTAGGCCACCACACCTCCCAACCTGCAGGTGTCATATCATGCTTAGAGAGTTTCACTATGTGGTACTCTTGTATGTACAAAAACATTTTAGTCACAGCATCCTGTCCAAATAGAAAACCAGAGATTTTCAAAACACAATTTCCTATCCAAAAATAAACTCGAAATCTTGGGCTAGTAGAATCATATTTCCACATACAATACCTTTTTGTTACCAAAGAACTCTAATATGTCCTCTTTGTCCACATCATATGCCAGATTTCCCAGAAACGCTGTAAATGGGGGACCATCAGGGACCTTTGTTGAGTCAATGTCAGGACCCCTGGCTGCCCTTGGGGCGGTGGGAAGGGCAGCTCTGTCCATTGCTGCACGCAGTCTGTGTTCAGTGGAAATGCCGCCATAGGATTCCTCTGGCCATGCAGTGTCAACTGTTGATTGTAATCCAAAATTCAAATGTTAAGTTTAGCTGTTAAACATTGCCAGTACACAAATGATGAGAATGAAGAAATCAACAAGTACGAAAAACTTTTTCTGGTCTTTTCATCAGTGAGAGTACAGTCATATCAAAATGGCTAATTCACATTTGTGAGACTACAGCAATGTAAATACAAGGACATCATGTGTGCAAATTATTTACAAGCACTTCTCAAATTCATTAATAATTCATCTTGTCAAAACAAAGGAAATCAGAACCGTGACAGTGGTTTGGAAATCTGATCCTAATTACATGTAGCACAGATTTTTACAACTTTAATTTCTCCATTTACTCCTTAGTTTTTGTTTCAATTGAGAAGATATATCAAACACTCGAGATAGTGTTTCATAAGCTGTCCAGCTTTGGCCTGTTCACTAGCTTTTCGAGCACCCAGGGAAAGTAAAAAAGTAGCTGGGGACAAAATGATGTATTTTTCACTTTCCAGTGGTTTTGTTTCAAAGTAGCCAGGGCCTCAAACTCCTAGTAGCCAGGGGAACTCCTCAGCCCCTGGCCCTTAGTGACATCCCTGAATGTTGCATTACTGCAGTGTGGAACTAAATTAAATTTATCTCTGCCACATTCTGAAACACAACATTGCTAAAACCTGGGTTTCAGACATCAGATTCTATTCAAAGACATGTTTTGAAACTGACAATTTGGACCATTGGTGTTACGGATAAACCCAAAATAACAAAGAGGACATTATAACTTTAGCACGGCAAAAGCACAGTATTCAATTCAAACCAAGCTGTGCTTATGTCCTGTAGCTTGGCAAAGCTCACTGTACTATTTAACAACTGGACTACAAGCCTGAGTTTTCCATGAGCAAATAGTCAACAAGGCACAGCCAAGTTGTCTATTGCTTGTAGAAAACTAGGGTGAGAGGTCTTATTGTTTAAGTAGACACTCTAAAGGACTGCAGTCAAAAATCTACAATTTTATGTACTTTTAAACCAAAAATCACAAATAATTTTCCCTTTTAAGACCACCAAGCATATTGTTGTGGTTCAATTTTATCCTTGGTTCAAATTTTATTTTCCTTTGTTTTTGGGCATGGTAATGTATGATAATGAGTTTAAAACAAAAGAAAAGAAAATTTGAACCAAGGATAAAATTGAACCACAACATATACAATATTGTGTTCTATCAGCCAATAGAAAACAGTGGAAGGACCAATCATATTCACTGATTTCCAGTAGAACACACCGAGTGGCTAAAAAATGGCATGTAGTAGAATTCTACTAGTATTCTAATGCAATTGCTGCAATCTGATTGGCTGAGCTATTGAACACTATCAGCCTTTAGTGTACAGTGGCTGAAGGTTGTCTACAGAATGGCGACATTTTCTTGTTTCTCTGAAGTTTTGGAGGAAGTTTAGAAACATTATTGGATAATTCAATTCCCACAGACTAAAAGGAGGAAATTCACCATTGCACGAGTTTAAAACATTAAAATTACTAAATTAACTGATGAGCGTGAGTTCACAACTGAAAGCTTCAAATGAAAATTCAGTCCACACGCACCATTTTGCTAAAACCTGATTTGGCCTCATCAACTATCACCTCATAGAAATTGAAAGCAAATAATCTAATTGTTAATTAGAATAGTTTGGTTTGGTTGCAAATGCCATTCTACTGTACCGTGCTTAAGGTGATTCCACTGAAAAAGAAGGAGTATTTAGAATTTTCTAAGACTTGGTCCAGTTCATAACTATGTTATGAACGTTACAAAACTGCAATAAAAAATGGGGGTCACCGTGCTCGTTTTTGTGCAACCTTGATGGCTATTATAGTAAACATATGACCCACGAGGTTCATACTAGGAACGCTCATAATCCGAAAAGGCAACTATCATTTCTAGACAAAATCATTTCTTGCGTTAAAATATCGAAGCAGTTCAATGAAATAGACTGTAATCTTACATAATAAACCATTTTAATTGAACTGGAATTAAAATTATGAAAGAAATTAAAGATTTTGCTGCATGCGTGCGTAAGCAGCACTACCTCAAAACGTACTTTTTAAAGCATTGAAATAAAAATATCTCAAAGTAGAGTATTTAACTTTTCTTTAAATTGCGATATATTGTAGTCAACCAGATGTCTTTTAAATTGATGCATTAAAAAATGGGGGTCACCGTGCTCGTTTAGAAGAAAATGACCATTTATTTCTCTTCTGAGCTTAACCTAAAAGAAAAGCCGTAATGTTGTGTGTGCACGCGCGCTCATGCACGCGCTAAATGACGCGAAAACTCATGCGCAGCAAGGATGCACAATGCAATTCAGTGGAATCACCTTAAGTCAAATTTAATTGTTGAAAACTGTTCCAGAAGGCATAAGCAAGGGGTTTGAGACAGGCAATTTTTCTTTAAAAATATAGGTCATTAGCCAATGAAAATGCACAGAGTAGTCAATCTGTTATATCCTTGTACATTGCTAGTAATCCTCACTATAGCTGCCCCCGCCTTTTTATAATTTTATTTACAGCTATAATCTAAGATTAGTGGAGTACATTTATTTGACGTCTTTGATTATTGTAAGTCCATGGACTACACAGTTAGGCAATTTTACTGTGCCAAGTACATGGTGACATTGTTTAATTGCTGCACCAGAATTTCTTTGTTATGGGGCACCGGTAATTGTCGATTAATGAGTACTTTCAATTATTGGTAGGATTGAAAAGAGGGTCCCCTATACCCCTTTGCAAAACTGAATCACGTAAAAATATTTGGGCTTTTCACGTGTCACGAATAATTACCAATGAAAATGTTTTCACATTCACGCAAAAATCAAAGCGATCGCAGTTTAGACTTTAGCGCTGGAAAGGCGTAAAACCGCAAAAATTTGATTTGAGTGTTGCATATCACGTCTCGATAGCTTACAAAGTTTCATCTGTTCAAAACCTAACCACAGAGCTATACATTTATATACTAGAACACTGAAAGAATTGATAATTAAGCCACGAACAAGATATGATTCACCAATCACGTCTAATTCAACTCTTCATTCACGGGTCACGTATAAGTTAAAAATTGCTTTCACGTGCACGTGAAAAGATCTTGAAATTGGCAATCACGAATCACGAAAAAATAAAAGCTTCAATCACGTTTCACAGAAAAATAAATTACTCCAATCACGCTTCACGTAAAAAGTATAGGGGATCCTCTGAAAAGTTACCAGAAGGTTACCTAAAAAATACAGGCAGAATACAGGATTTTTTAATTCATGGTGACTACACACAAAATTATTACATTCAAAATGAGCTTACAATGATTTCCTCGCCAAAAGCCTAAAATTTCTACGAATGACAGAATATGGCACATTCAAAGAATCGATAAACCAATTTAGATCCTTATTCAACCCACTCTTTGAACCAAATGCTGACAATTTGGAAGAAATGTTGTCACTGTGTGAAATGAATTACCTTGAATTGCACGTCAACGGTCACACTTCTTATCTTCATCGTACAATTCAAAGGATTTCCACTGTTTTTACAATGTTCAGTCGCTGATTAAAACTCTGCTTCCCTGGATGATACGCCTGTAATACTCTCCATGCATTTTCGGTATCATTTTAATTTCGGGCACACTTCAGCCATTTCTTCAAGCAAGAAATGTTTCCTGCCATCACAATATGCGACAGCCATTTTTTCTGCACATACAGCTATTTTTTTCAAATCGGAATTTCTTCGCATACTGTTCCATCAAATATTTCTTATTCTTTTTTTCTACCATTTCTTTTTTCCTGCAATTCCTTTTTTTATGCATAGAGTCCTAGGATGCCTCCTCAGGTTATGGCCTCTGGGCCAAAACCCTGCAGGGACAACAAAGTACACATAGTCAATGATAGAAAAGCCAGTGAAATGCACAGACTAGATTCGTAATAAACCACAGCAAGAATATTCAAACCAAAGTTACTTGTTAAGGTTGTGAACATTTTGATGAAAATATTGCATTAAAAATACATTCTATATATTTCTTGAAACTACATAATTTTATAAAAATATTTATATTCAACAAAATATACACATAAATTTTCCTCTTATTTTTGTGTGAAATTTAGGGACAAACATAGCAATTCTTTTGTTTAGGCTTGTATCCTGGTACAAAATTTATATTCCAGGGATAAATTTAATTATAAGACACGTCATCTTTTAGATTCAAACGCACATGCATGCGAGACACTTAAATCAACATTTCCTTGCAAATTATGTAGTTTAAACTAGATACATATTTATCGATCCTGTTTTGAGGTTTCCTCTTACATAAAGACAGAATATTGTTTTGAAATATCTCATCCAATAACATTTTACTGGTGCTTTGAGACAGTGATGCTTTGTTCGATTTAGTCGTGTCGATATTTTAATTTTTTTGTGTTTCTTTCTCGCTGTAGCGAATCGATAATATTGTGGCTTTTTTGATACAATGCCGTTCGATCTCAATTGGATCATTTCAAGAACCGTTTATGAAAGGTTTCACTTTAGTTCCGATCGATTTCTCGCTTAAACAACCACAGAAACTACATAGCTAGTTTTTGTCCAGGGTTTCACAATCGATCTGCAGGCCAACGAAATTAACGCTCTCATTTTGTTCGCAATTGATGGGCTTACACGCGTCCACCGCTATGATTTCTCAAAGGTCAAATAAACAGATTGTCACATTGCGGTTGTCTTTCGACAGAGGAAAACCTGTACGCATTTAAAACGGCACTACCAGCGTTGAAAATGGATTGAGTCATTGTTGAGCCACCGTTGCGTGGAGAAAACTCTTCAAGTCTCTGAGATTCTAATTTCCAAAACAACTGGCACTAAAAGTCATAACAGAGGGACGCACATACCTTCAGTGTTAAGATTCTCACTTTCGTCAGCCCAGCTTGTAGATCTAGCAGAAAATACTGCCGCATGACTAACTTGAGAAGGCCCGTTTTCGCCATCGTTCGCCAAGAACTCGGTCAGGTTCAGAGTCTTCCCCTTTTTCTTTTTAGCTTTCTTAGCTACAACCACAAATACAATGCATTACAAAAGGAAATTAATAAAGAACATATTTTCCCCACAAAATGATACAAAAAGAGGTCAAATTGTGAATGAGATCGAAGAAAAAAGGAGAAAGAAATAGCCAAGTATGATCACCTGTTTCCGCCATCTTGGACAACGTGAGTGAAAGTCCCGGATGAAGTTACACGCACGGTTCGCGCCAACGCAAAACTCACTGTCTCACTCCCCCTTGGGCAAGATTTGACACCAGGAAACCGAAATTACAAAAGAAAAGCCAAATCAAGAGAAAATTACTTTTTTGAAGCAAAAGAAAATAACAGCGACATTCGAATGAAAGTAGTTACAAAAATGCACCTTCAAAGACCAGCCCCAAACGTCCTCGTTCGTGGGAGGTGGGCAACAGTGGAGTAGGGGACTGCCTGTCAGGGTGAATTAAGGTGGGGGTACACCCGATTTTGAGTGAAATTTTAAGAGTTTTAAGGAAGGGATAGAAGAAAGAAAATTATTTTTGAAACACTGACAGACAGTTGACCCCCACGCAAGAGCACCCCAGGTTGTCAGGGAACTGTTTGGGTGTCCATATACTAATTTTTAACTTCAAATTCTAATTTTAAAATCACATTAAATCTCTAATATTTCTTATTTCTCCAAATTTTACTAATCCTTTGAGAAAAACTATCTCTTTCCAAACATCCCCAAAAATCACCAAAAAATTTACAAAACACCGCTTATCATAGCTTTGTGAAATGAGCATAGAGTTTCTGGATTGCTTGAAACGCAGACGAGATATTCGCATTAAACCAAGTTTAGCGGTGGAAAAACGGGCTTCAGGTGTACCCCCGCCTTAAAGTACGGTGGGACTTAGGTCCTGGGACCGCTACGGTAATTGTGAAGGCCTAGCTAGCAGGAACCCTGAACAAGCTGGCATATAGGGGCTATGGTAAATACGCAGGGGGCTAGTCACTCCCTCGAACTTAATTTTTGACTAGAAACTTAACAGTGGAATGTGGTGCGTTGTCAGAGAGGGAGGACCCCCTTCAGGGAGTCTGTGAGCCGAAACTCTCCGTTTTGGGGGCTAAATCCATTACCAGAATTGATTTTTGGAATGTAAGGACGATATATAAAGGTTTGTTCTGGACACCAGAAGGAAAGAGACAGCGTGGACGGCCTGGAACAACCTGGAGAAGATCCGGCTTGGAGTGAAATCCGGAAGGCGGCACAAGACCGTTCCCGCTGGAGAGGGACTGTGGAGGCCATATGCGTCCAATGGCGCTATGGGAACTGATGATGATGATGACGAGTTAAAAAAATGCATTTTTCACGGAGGAATACAATACACATTGATTTGAATATTGTTGCATAAATTTGCAAACGGTGAATTTGTAACGCAACCTTTTTAGTCGTTTTTGGGACTTTAGAAAAATCGCTATAAGTGGAAAATTTATCAAAAATTACAACGGAAGTCACCGTATGAAAAAATCCAGTTCTCGGGATCGCGATAAAGAAAACTAAAAAAACTTTCACGGCGACAAAAGAAACAATTTGGAGTTTAGGACACAGGTGCCCCAAGCTCACGTTTCGAGCGGTCGGTAGGTAATCGGTGTTCCGTAACACTAGGCCGTTGAGAATATTATAAGGCTTTCTATGGGATTTGTAATCACTGGGTCGATTTTGCTGTATTTATACGGCAAAATCGACCCAGTGATTACAAATCCCATAGAAAGCCTTATAATATTCACAACGGCCTAGTGTTACGCAACACCGATTACCTACCGACCGCTCGAAACGTGAGCTTGGGCTGCCTGTGTTTAGGATCAGCGCAGTGCCTGCGTCTAGATCCGTGCGACCCAACTAAAACAGGGTCTGGAAGGGGGGGTCTGGATCTCGAGTCACGGGCTAAATTTCCGTACATTCACGAATCACGTAACTTTTTTTTCAGATTTCACGAATCTAATGAAGTTGACTTCTGGATTTGCTCTCAGACCTTTACTTCTAGCGATTTCGTAAAATGAAGTAAAGTTTTCTATCCAAACTATGCTGTTTGTATCGTTTTCAACATTTTCGCCGTCCACACTAATCCGGATAAATTTGAAAACGAAACGCGGCATCGGCCCTAGATGAATGGTAGAGCATACCGTTTACGTACTTTAAAACGGAGTTTTCGCCTCGAAAACCGATAACGTTTTCCATCCACACTATCGTTTTCGTTCTATTTTGAACAATCTTGACAGATAAAATGTACACGTGTAGAGTTATTTGATGTTCAGGACATTGTATCGGTAGATCACGGACTACAACTTAAGAGGATCACGCGTCAAAGTGAATATTTAATCACGAATCACGGCTGTATTCCATGAGTTTTCCCGATTCACGCTCTGTTTTTCGGTCAATTCACGGATCACGTGAAACCCCTTCCAGACCCTGCTAAAACCGCGAAGCTTCGCATATTTCAATTTTTATTTCATCTGAAACACTGCTTATTCTTGTTACAATTACTCAGCTTAATTGTCTTTTCTTTGTCTATTAATTTGAACCCCAAAAAGATAGTTACAGTACCTGACTCATTTTAACGAGTCAACAATGACCGCCATGCATGTATCCATCGCACATCTCTCTATACCTAAATCACCTTACGTGTCTAATCGGCAACAGCTTGACTAATGAAGAAACTAGTTTTCGACTACCACGACAATTACTAGACCTACTACTGTTGCTGCTACACTACACTTGTCTGAAAACTAAAGCAGGAAACTGGCCACTTGCTACAGAGGTTCCATTAGGGCTGTTATTCGATTTAGTGAAGGTGAATTGTACTCCTTCGCACTCAACAGTGGTTTTTCCTTCTGCTCCGCTCCATGACCCGGGGCCATTAATAAGTGCATTAACCTCATACTTCCTGCCTTCCACTAAACTAACTGGATGATCAAAAAACACACCAAAGCTATAATAGGTATCATCAGTTTCTTGTTTTACAGAGGAGTATGATCCTGATTGTTCTATCACAGAAGAGTCGTCTGTGGTATCTTTAATTTTTGCGTGAACTGTGTACTCGCCACCTTCAGAGCCAAAATGCTGGACTCCGTGTAGATTGATAGGCTTGTTGACAGTGAAACAAATACTGTCTTTTGCGGATTTGTAGCTCCAGCCTGGTGAATCAGAATAATATTTGCTAAATCTGTGACATCGATAAACTGAAGCCCGATTAATCCTTGCGGTTTGGATGAATGGTATTGGAGGAGATGCTAATATGCCATTGTAGTGTTTTATTATGTCACCAACCTCTTGAATGGTGAGAATGTAAGAATCAAATACAACAGAAAGAAACTCTTTCTCAGACATCAATGGAAAACGAATCGCTTTAACGATCTCCTCTCCCAGAATTCGTCTCTTCACATCGCCATCAGGAGTCATCCCTTGTCTTTCACTTTCTCTTGTGGCCCAGCGATCAACAGCTTTGAAAAGTTCCACTTCCTTAACGTTCAACACTTCTCTCTTCACAACAACCTCGACAAGGGATCGCTCAAGTGTGACAAATTCATCTGACGTCACAGCTTCTTCCGTCTGCTTCTCAATCACTTCCCAACATCGATCTTCCAAATCTTTATCTTCAAATTTCTGAGCGTGCAGCAGAATGCAAAACACGTTGGATGCGTTCAAGTTGTCTCGCAAATATTTTGTGCATTTCTCAGCTAGTGAAGGTACCATGTATTTATTCGCCAAGTACAGCACTTGCATCACATTACTTCCGCTCAAATTAGCTTCGTCGCTGTACATAAAACGAAACAACTCCAACAGACTCTCGTAGTCACAGTCAGGCAGTTCAATTGAGTCTGTAGTCTCCGCCATTTGACCACAGAACATGGCAAAGAACACAGGACTGCTGATGGCGAGCACAAACTTGTGAGCTGGGATCACCTTACTTTCACTTTCGCCAGTCGATGCTGGAAGGACAAATTTCACATCGCTCAGTAACTCGTTGTTGAAAATAAACGTGGTTCTCTCTTTAATAGTTGGTCGTTTCGTCTGCCAGTTCTCTTCAACAAAGGCCATCGCTATTGTTTGCTCTCTACGCACGCTTTACTCGATAAAATAATGCTTCGATCTGGATCTCTGCGATGCAAGAATTCAGCCAAAAGCGAAGGAGGAAAAGCTACCGCTGAATTGACTGCAGCTTCGTAATGCGTCACATAACAGCGTGACAGTACCGTAACGTATAACAAGATAAACGCATTTCAGTGAGCAGGGGCTTGTTCATTGATAACTCTTCATGAAGAAATCAATAGCTCGAATTCGAGTATAAACTGTAGACGGAAGAAAACTGTCAGAGAAATCCTTTTTTGCATTACAATTAAATGGATAGATATTCTTGCGCATATTCCAACCATGCTAAAAATTCTTGAGAAGCTGGAACATGCGAGGGTTTTCAAAAGTAATTCATACACGACAAGTTTAACAATAGTTTCTCTTCTTTGGCACTAATAATGATACAGCTACAGAAATCAATTAACTTTTGTAACAAAATTCAGTGAGTTTCTTTGACCAACTACACGAGGCACAGCCGAGTTGACTATCGCTCATAGAAGACGAGGGCGATAGTTGGTCGTTTCATCTGCCAGTTCGCTCCAACAACAGCCATCGCTATTGTTTGCTCGTTTAGTGTTTTCGCGTTTTATTCGATACAGCAATGTTTCGATCATGAACTCTGCGAAGCACGCTAGATATTTGAATATCGGTTTATTTGCTTTGGCTATAAATCGACCCAGAAAACGCACCGGAAACATAAAGACAAACGACTGAATGTTCCAAACTCATTGATATATTTTCAAGTTTTGTAATGCAACCGTTCTCCACATTGAGATCCTTATATTTCAAGTGTTGCGTAATAATACAACAAATACTCAAATTTCGAGCTTCCTTCGCTGCGAAGGCTGGAAAAGGAAAGTGGAAAACAAGTACCGTTGACTTGACTACATGTTTACACGGTACGCCACGGAACAGCGTGACCTTTTTCAGTACCACTGAAATCGGCAAGAAACGCATCAAAAATGAGCAGGGGTTTGTTCATTTTAAACTTATCATGAAGAAAAAATGCTCAAATTCGCATAAACGCTAGACGGAGTAACTGTCAACAAACTACTCTAACAAGAAGACACTTTTTTCGTCAAGAGAGCTGCATAATGTCACGAGTGACTGGTTTATCGCGCCAGTGCTGGTATTATAACTACTACACGAAGTAAAATTTGTTCTAATTAGAGATGGATTGGGGGGCGCGGGGGGTTTGGTGTGCGTGAATTTTTTTCTCTACCTTTGCTGGGCAGGAATTTGTTTTGGTAATTGCCTAACCCCCTTGCCCTTCTCAAAATGCAATGGTCCATCCCTTAGTAGATTTGCTCTCGAATAAAGTGTTTTTGTTAGCATTTGCGAATGACTACAGGCCATAGTTTTGATTTCTTGTAAGTGACCACTTCTCGGTCCTGTCGTATTAAGGTGTCTCTCTACAGTTTTTTCTAGACCATACCAAACATTTTCATTTGGCCGTTTAGCAAACTTCCCGGACTCGGATCGATGTAAAATTTACACCAGATATTGGAATTGGATTGAAGTTTGATATGATGTATCTTTTAGGAAAATCGATATTTCCATGGCAACGATAAACAGAAAAACAAGATATCAGTTAAACTTGAATTCTACGCGAATAAGATTTGACGAAAAAAAACTAACACCAGTATCTGAAACTATGGTGCACTGCACATCGAATATGCAAGAATAAAAAAAATCTGTATGTTTGATTTCGAATAAATCGAAAATATATTTCAAACCATGCTTTTTGCATTATAATGATAAACGGACCGATTTGAAGACACTGCTTTGATGAAATTATTTCGAAATAACACCAAAATGTGTATTAACTTATCTTTCGTCGCCGTGAAAGTTTTGTTGATTTTCGTTATCGCGATCCCGAGAATCGGATTTTTTCATACAGTCACTACCAATCTAATTTTTGGTAAATTTTCTACTTTTAGCGCTTTTTCGAAAATCTCCAAAACGGCTCCAACGATTTTTTTAAAACTTTCACAGCACATGCTTGATAATGCAAAGAATTTAATTCCAAAGTTTTATTAACGTTGATTTACTGGAACACGTCCAAAGTTATCCTTAAAGAAGGCGTTCGAACCGACGAAAAAGTTGCGTTACAAATTCAGCTTTCGCAATTTATGCTAAAATATTCAATACAATGTTCGTTGCTATTGTTTTCAATATTATGTTTTTTCCCTCACTCTTTTGCTCACTCGATGGAATGTAAAAAAACATTGATTTGAATATTTTAGCATAAATTGCGAACGCTGAATTTGTAACGCAACATTTTCGTCGGTTCGAACGCCTTCTTTAAGGATAAATTTAGACGTGTTCCAGTAAATCAATGTTAATAAAACTTTGGAATTAAATTCCTTGCATTATCAAGCATGTGTTGCGAAAGTTTTAAAAAAATCGTTGGAGCCGTTTGGGAGATTTTCGAAAAAGTACTAAAAGTAGAAAATTTACCAAAAATTGCATTGGTAGTGACCGTATGAAAAAATCCAATTCTCGGGATCGCGATAACGAAAATCAACAAACCTTTCAAGGCGACGAAAGATAAGTTAAATACACATTTTGGTGTTATTTCGCAGTAATTTCGTCAAAGCAGTGTCTGCGTCTCGGTCCTTTTATCATTATAATGCAAAAAGCATGGTTTGAAATCAGGAGCCATAATGGAAGGAGACCGTAAGCGCGAGATCTGGCCTTGTCCCCATGATATGGGTCAAAATTTCTATTTTTAGAACAAATGGTGTCATCCCGCGAGGCGCGCGCGCGTACTGCCGCGAGGATTTCGCGAGGACGTCGCGCGGAGAAATATAAACAAAATGACGTCCAAAATAACCTCTGCAAGTGAAGTAAACACTGGCTTTCTTTCATCAGTTTCTATTCCTAATTTACGTCAAGATCTCCTTGAGCACTTCTTTGAATGTAGCCATGAAAGTGAGGATGATTCAAGTGATTCGGATGTCTGCAGTAGAATTTTTTTCGGACAAATCCAGTCGCGAAGACTCGTTAAACATGTCGTACGAGGAATCACACAGTGGTCAAGACAATTTACTAAACGTTTCACAGCGCAGCGATATGGGCAACCAAAGAATACAGAATGACAGCAAAAAAGGAGAAAGCATATTTTTGCCGAAATACGATTGTATACGCCATTTCGACCTTTCCTTGATGCTTTGTTGTAAGTTACATATGACTTTCATATCATATAGAATTACATATATATTGCGGAATGAAAATATTTTCATTTAAGTCACTTATCCGATTAATGCTGCTCCAAAATATTTCTTTTAGTATCCTGTATTATAATTCGCAGTGCAGCTAAAACATTGTTGAAAAGTGTGGAAAGATCGGAAACTTCCAGCAAAAGTTGTAAACAAATGAAGCAGAAGAGGATTCATTTTTTTTTCGAATTAAAAAAATCTACCTATTTTTCTTCGTTTATTTTCAAGTATCAAAAAATGCAGCATATGTGCAAACGGCTTTATCTAGTTTCGTGTGTCTAGTCTCGATGAAACCGATTCGACTTTGGCTCGCCAAGATAGCTACCTTTCGTCTTCAATTTTGGAGCGCTTTGAAAACGCTCTTGTTACAGTAAATTATTCACACTACCCGCATTCTCAAGATTATTTAGCACCTGGAAATAAACATGCCACGGTTAAAATTGCGGCTGAGCTTTGTATTCATGCATTTTATTTAGCAATGAATGTGGTATGTGGCGTGCCATGTTCAATTCCAGGTGCTAAATAATCTTGAGAACGCGGCAAGTTTGAATAATTTACTGTTACCCGAGGGTTTTCAAATGGAAGACGCGGAGTAGCTATCTAAGCAAGCAAAATTCGACGCATTTCATCGAGACTAGATTCACGAAAGTAGACAAAGCCGTTTGCATATATGCTGTATTTTCTCATACTTAAAAATATAAGAAAAAAAAATCCGTAATTTTTTTTAATTCTAATTTCCGCACCGTAAACCTCTTCCTCCTCATTTGTTTACAACTTTTGCTAGGAGTTTCCGATCTTTCCATACTTTTCAGCAACGTTTTAGTTGGCATTAAGCTTTCAAATAATCTATGGGATCTTAGCATAGCTTGAACGTTGTTGTAGCTCCCAATTATACACGAGCATGATATTTTGAAGCGACGGTCAACTGTGCAACAATTTCTACTCAGTCGTGGTTGAAACTTGCTCACACTAGAAATTGGATAATTTGAACTTGTTGACTTTGATAAGAAAAAATCTATCGTCCTGTTAAGAAAATATTCTCGTTTTTTTTTTTTCATAAATATATTTTTTTCAAAAGCGCTAATATCTCGTGATCGTTTGCGTTGTTTGCTCTTTATTTTAAAGCTTTATAAAATTTGAACATTTGTTTTTCGATTGCTAAAAATCAGAAAAATCGGGTGAGGTTTACATGCCCAAAGCTTGATTTAGAAAAGAGCACCTCCGTTCCGCAGAAATAGCCGCGGGCCGTCTTAACCAAATTACAATCCAAATGTAAACGAGTCATGGTGAATTATCTTACTGAGAAAACTTCTCTAGATTAGTCCTGTGCTTAACTGACAAAATATCCAGGAGATGAATTTAGCACGATACGGAAGCTGCACAGCCTAATGTATAAATAGCGTCCGAACAAAATTTATGGTTCACAGAACCACTGATTTATTTTTCGTTCTCAAGTTTAAACACAGAGTCTTTTGCGGCAGATTTACTCGCGAATCACATGATACTAGTCACGCAACTCCGGCAACATCGACGCGAGAACCCACGCATCCGCGCGTGTCTGCCTGTTCTAAAAATATAAAAATTGTCTCGTATCATAGGGTGCGTGGATGTCGCGCTTACGGTCTCCTCCCATTATGGCTCCTGTTTGAAATATATTTTCGATTTATTCGAAATCAAACATACAGAATTTTTTTATTCTTGCATATTCGATGTGCAGTGCACCATAGTTTCAGATACTGGTGTTAGTGTTTTTTTCGTCAAATCTTATTCGCGTAGAATTCAAGTTTAACTGATATCTTGTTTTTCTGTTTATCGTTGCCATGGAAATATCGATTTTCCTAAAAAATAGATCATATCAAACTTCAATTCAATTCCAATATCTGGTGAAAATTTTACATCGATCCGAATCCGGGAAGTTTGCTGAACGGCCAAATTAAAATGTTTGGTATGGTCCAGAAAAAACTGTAGAGAGACACCTTAAATCAACCACATGGCTTGGCATTTCGGATGATCGCTACAGACGCGGGGTTCAACTGTACACTACGAACAAAGCCAACGTACAAACTTGCTTGCAAAAAATCCTTTTCCATCCCACCCACCCCCCCCCCCCCCCTCCCAGCCAAAAGTGGCTCTAACCGGATAGGCTCCATGTATGATGGTAACGGCCATTTTCAAAGTCGATAACAGCCGTTGTCATGATCACCTTTATCATCTTGAATATCTGTACCTGCTGTCCTACAATGGAAGTTTTGAAGGTGGTTTCTCGTCTTTTGACTGACTTTTTAAGATTTTATCCACATGCTGATCTCAACATGCCTGATAGTCCGCCTTCAGGTTGCTATGGATTCTGTTCGTTGTTTGGTCGAGTCGTTGAGAGATAATCAAGCAGATGTTGACAGAATACCACAGCTTGATCATGAATCTGAGAGAACTTCAGTTCTTATTAAATAGATGAGGATTGCTTGCAATAATAGCAAGTTCTTGCACTTCACTGCGCCCATTAGGCCTTGCAAGGTGTGTCGGCTCAAAATCAAAAGTCTATTGAAGAGTCTGTCGTCCGGCCTACGAAATTTCAACACGCCTGATAAATATATATTTCGTTTGTCCACTGTGAATCTTAGAATGCCCGTGTCTAGTTAGCGAGCGCCGCTTCTTTCGCTTCAGTTGAGATCGACAAAAAATTATTCGTTGACCCTACCCCAATGGAAAAGTTTTTGTTACAGGCGATCAGGTGAGCAGCCTTGTCCACGGAATCTCCCCGACGACAAGGGAGGAAAAGGAGAGAGGGCCTGGAAACCAGGTTGAGCTTCGCTTCACCGCTCGCTCAAGCGCGTGCGACCCAACTAAAACTGCCAAGCTATGCAGATTTCAATTTTCATTTCATCTGAATCATTGCTTATTCTTGTTATAATTTCTCAGCTTAATCGTTTTCTTTGTCTATTAATTTGAACCCCAAAAAGATAGTTACAGTACCTGACTCATTTTAATGAGTCTACAATGACTGCCATGCATGTATCCATCGCAGATCTACCTATACTTAAATCACTTAAAGTGTCTAATCAGCAACAGCTGGACCTAATGAAGAAGTCTTCACTAGTTTTCCACTGCTACCACTACAACTTCCACGACAACTACTACTGTTGCTGCTCTTGGAAATTTTTCAAGCGGAAGCTGATGAGTATACTTAGCCAAAGCAGGACTAAACTTTGCTGAAAACTAAAGCAGGAAACTGGCCCCCTGATACAAAAGTTCCATTAGGGCTGTTATTCGAAGAAGTGAAGATGAATTGTACTCCTTCACACTCAACAGATGCGTTTCCTTCTGCTCCATACCATGACATGGGGCCATTAATAAGTGCATTAACCTCATACTTCCTACCTTCCACTAAACTAACTGGATGATCAAAGAATACATCAAAGCTATAATAGGTATCAGTCTCGTGTTTTACAGAGCAATATAATCCTGATTGTTTTATCACAGAAGAGCCATCTGTGGTATCTTTGACTTCCGCGGAAACCGTGTACTCGCCACCTTCAGATCCAAAATGCTGAACTGCATGTAGCTTGATAGGCTTGTTGACAGTGAAACAAATACAGTCTTTCCCAAAGACGCCATAACCCCAGCCACCTTCTTGCGAATACAGAAATTTCTTAAATCTGTGACATCGATGAAAAGCGCAACTTATCCTTGCGGTTTGGGTAAATGGTAGAGGTGATGCTAATACGCCGTTGAAGTGTTTCATTATGTCACCAACCTCCTGAATAGTAAGAATGTAAGAATCAAATACAACAGAAAGAAACTCTTTCTGTGACATCAATGGAAACCTAATCGCTTTTACGATCTCCTCTCCCAGAATTTGTCTCTTTGCATCGCCATCAGGAGTCATCCCTTGCCTTTCAATTTCTCTTGTGGCCCAGCGATCAACAGCTTTGAAAAGCTCCACTTCCTTAACGTTCAACGCTTCTCTCTTCACAACAGACTCGACAACGGATCGTTCAAGTGTAACAAATTCATCTGACGTCACAGCTTCTTCCGTCTGCTTCTCAATCACTTCCCAGCATCGATGTTCCAAATCTTTATCTTCAAATTTCTGAGCGTGCGGCAGAATGCAAAGCACATTGGATGCGTCTAGGTTGTCTCGCAGATATTCCTTGCATTTCTCAGCTAGTGAAGGTACCATATATTTATTCGCCAAGTACAGCACTTGCATCACATTACTTCCGCTCAAATTCGCTTCGTCGCTGTACATAAAACGAAACAACTCCAACAGACTCTCGTAATCACAGTCAGGCAGTTCAATAGAGTCTGAAGTCTCCGCCATTTTACCACAGAGCATGGCAAAGAACACAGGACTGCTGATGGCGAGCACAAACTTGTGAGCTGGGATCACCTTCTTACTTTCACTTTTGCCAATCGATGCTGGAACGACAAATTTCACATCGCTCAGTAACTCGTTGTTGAAAATAAACGTGGTTCTCTCTTTGATAGTTGGTCGTTTCGTCTGCCAGTTCTCTTCAACAAAAGCCATCGCCATTCTTTTCTCTCTTCGTCCGTTTTACTCGAAAAAAGTAACGTTACGATCTTGATCTCTGAGCTACCGGAAAACGAAAGAGGAAAAGCTACCGCTGACTTGACTGCAGGTTCATAAAAGTCACATAACAGCGTGTCGACCTGTTCCAGTACCATTGATATTTAGCAGTAAAAAGTTTGAATGAGCTAGCAGCTGCAGGGGTTTGTTCATAAACTACAAACCGTATTAAAAAGACACCTTTCGTCAAGTCAAGGGAGTTGCTTAGAAAGATCGTGGATTTGGCAAATCAGCAAATTGCAAAAGAAATTCTGACATGACAACAGTAACAATAGTTTTTTCGAATATTTTGCTTGTTTCAAGCGGAAAAGAAAGATTAGTGAGGGTCCTTGGCACTCTCTGACCCAAATTTTTGCAAACTCTCAAGGGAGTTCAAGGGAATACTTTTCGCTGTGGGCGATAAAAACGTAACTGGATAGGAATGCGTCAGCACTTCTCGATCCCGATCTGTTATTTTCACGCAACGCTTGTCATTTAGCCTGTCTAGCCTTTTGCAAACTACAGGTAGGTATTTTTCAAAAGAGCTCTGCTATTCATCGATTGAATCTTTCATTTGTCCAGTTTACGTTTGGAATTTTAGGCTTTTGAAGCGAATTGATTTGAAAAGCACATGGTGACATCTGATACGCATTTCTTGCGGACGAGTTACCGTCGCGTTGTTTATATGTAAAGATTTATTACCGGCAGTACTTCAGAAAATACAAACAAGTATTTTTATTAGTAGTTATAGTGATGGAAAGCATAAAAAGCAATATGAGTGTTAATTTTGTGGCTCGCGAAGGAGGCCGAAATAACTATTTTGTCGGCACGAGATACAACTAGGCCTGGGCTCCAGGCTGTGGGATCATGGGTAATGACGTATACGTAGGGCTATATAAGGAAGGGTATAGCACGTGGTTGTCATCTAGGCCTCAGAACCAACCGCGTTCTTGGTCTACAGTTTACTTTTATTTTTATTTTATTTTGTAAAGCCAAGTAGGATTGGCTTGGAGCTTGAGCCATGGTTCCTACCCAGATTTCCTGCCCATTTTTTCCCCACTGTGGTTTTTTGTGGCAGGTTTTTTCTGGCCTCCGTCTAACCGTATTTGTTTTGTAAGCGCTTGCTCAGCTCTGTTCGTTTTAGGGCTATTTCGTTCGTTTTCATTTTCAATGTTTTAAAGGTATGCTTTTCAGTAATCTATTATCAGTAGCTTCAGTTTGAACTATTTTTTCCTGTTTGTTCATTCTGCCTAGGTGGCCTTTACTTCGCGTTTTCGTCCACGTCGTTAGAACATATGAGATTAGAGACAGTTCCTAGATTCTTGCCTTATCGGAGTTGTGCTTCTCCAGCCTAACTGGCACTAAGCCTGAGAGCTTAATGGGAAATGTAGGTCAAGGCGTGGGTTTGCATTATTTAAATTCCGCCTAACTGGCGCCCTATCGCCTGGTCTAGTTGATGTCGTAGCAACGATATGTAATGTTAGGCATTTAATTAGGTTTAATATGGATAAGGACTATGGACTATAGATGTGTTCTGTAGCAAGAGTTTTGAATGTGTTTTACCTGTAAGCAAAGATTGTAAAATAGTGTAGGTGAATGTATGGGGTTCGGGTTGGTTCTCGCCAGGCCCTCCCAAAATAAGCTTATTTGGTTCAAAGCGTGCCTTGTTGTTTGTTGTGGAGTGGAGACAAAATCTTTTATTCTTCTTTGGCATTGCTAATGATACAGCTATCACGTACATATCATTCATTTCATATAACATTATCAGTTCACAACCTGACATAGCCGCTGTTGACTCCCGGGAAAGCACAGTGGCAACAAGCTAACGCGTACACGATAGGAAAACCTTGCAACTTTTGGGATCGCGATAGCAAAACTTCTTACGGAGAAGAAAGGTAAATTAAGTACACATTTTGGCGTTATTTCGAAGTAATTTCATCAAAGTAGTGTTTGCGTCTTGGTCCATTTACGTTATCATGCAAAAAGCATGGTTTAAAATATATATGCGATTTAGAAAATACTGTTTTGAGGCACCTAATGTTAAACTCTCACTTTTAAAGTTAACATCTAAAGTTGCAATGTTCGTGATAAAAAGCGAAAAGTTGAACAGTAAAACGTAATGTCGATCTCTGGCCATATGAGTTAACCGTTAAACTGTAACGTATTTCATGGAAATGTTTAACAACTAAACATCGTTCGATCAGACTTAGGTATATTGTCACCAGGGATATACAGCAAGATCTTTTTTTTGTCGACAAAGAACACAACACAGCGTTACAAGTGTCTAAACTTTATTCAATAGTTCATACAGAGTCTAAAACCTAACTCTTCTAAACCGTTAAAGTTATATCAACACTATTAGAAATAACTCTTCTAAGACGGCCCAGCATTACACATAAATATTCTAAGACAAAGAAAGATGTTTCTGTTGTTTTCAATTAAAGTAAATGCCAATGAAAAAGGTAATGGCAATATACTTCGAACTGTTCATCAAGTTTTATATTAAAAAAAAGGCGAACGTAAACAATCTAAAATATATAAAACAAGATAGCTTCCATGCAAATCAAAAAACAATTCTCAAGAAAATTTAAACTTAACTGATTTTCTCCTTGTATTACGAGGTGGCCCAGTGCAATGGAACATCGACCTAATGATGAACTTCTATACGACGAAGTCCTCGGTATAACGAATGATCTTTTTTGGCCCCATGCAGTGATAGTAAAATATATGGAAAAGAGCCCGATATAACTGATAACGAGACCATTCATAGCGAACATATTCTATCAATTGGCCCTTCATTATATCGAGGTTCTATGCACTGTATTCACAGAGAAGATCATAAACATGTAGAAAGTAATCTTATCGTTTTAATTTGCTTTGTCCCGTATAACACTAACAGTGTTTGACTAATAAGTGATCTGGACATGTTTGACTGCAATAATTCAAAGCGGCAGAAAAACTGATAGGGGGCCGAAATTGGGAGACAGCCTAAAATGTTAGGTGTTGATAGTCGTGCGTCTCAGTTATATTAACGATAACACCAGGAAAAAATAATCAAAAATTTTCTGATTGTCCTGAGAACAGTAGTAATTAATAGTTCATTATTTTCTTATAATTAATCAAAGAATGCTGCTTATTCCAGAGTCAATAAGAGTCATAGCAACCGCAGATCGAGCACAACTCTAAAGAACTAAGAATAAGGATGATCCCATTTTTAGCGATAAAAATCGATGCATCTTTACCGTAGTCGAAAAAGAGCACCAAGCGGAGAACCAAAAACACACCATTGACACAAAGTATCTGAATGGTGATACGCAAAATTGCCGGCCAGGCGAAAACATCCCACTCGCCCGTCTCGCTATCACGGGTCAGCTTGTTCTCCATCAGCTGCAACGGTGACACCAAGATGCTGATACAGACGAAGGCAATGATGGCTTTCTCAAAACTCTTTGGAATGCCATGGCTGAATTCGTTCTCCTCGAGAATGACTTCCAACATTTCAACTCCGTCGAAGAGATCTAGCGCGATTTGGAGAGACAGCTTGAAAACGAGTTCTCGGTAATCAGCAGAGTCCACAGCGGTGTTTAGCAACAACAGCAACAGAAGTGGTGAAATACACAGGGTCATTTTCAAGACGTTTGGGCCAAAGAATGTCTCTTTATCGATGTCGTCTTCGATTCGACCAAAGATGGCTCCAATGAGGGGCACCAATGCGACCCAGACATATAAGACCCACACGACAAAGAGCAACGAGAGGCTTTCTTCATTCCACATTATACGCAGCCACAACAAGAGAGCGGGAAGATACAGCGCAGTCAACCCGTAGAAACCAGCGTTGGCATTGTGCTCGTACTTTGCCGGATAGGACGCGAGCGATATACTCTGAGCAATGATCAGAGCAAAAAATGCTAATCGTCCAGTACACACGAGAAAGGAAGTCATGGTAGAGCCGAAGAACTTTGCTCAGTTTTTATCGGGCTAAAGGCTTACAATTGCAATGTCCCTAGCACTTTAGCTGGGCACTTCCTAGAAAAACATATTCCTCAACAAAAGGACAACGATTCTCGGAAAATTACGTCATAACTGTCATTTTTATTTCGTATACAAACAAAGAATAACTTTGATTACCCACTGATTAGTTCAAAGCAGCATCGAGAGAAGGGAAACATAAGTAGAAATGAACTAGACAGACAACTTTAGAGGGGACCATGCACAAATATTATCAGGGACTGTCTGAAGGTTGTCGTTCACAACATTGTTCAAGGGAGACTATTGTTTGATCAAAGTCTCTTGGTCACTGTTTCATCGCCAACAAAAGATCTAGAGAAACCATGAATGCATGTGTACTTCTATCAAGCAACGGCGAACTGAACTGTTGCCGCTTGCTTTTTATCGGGCTGAGGCTTACAACTTTAATTTACAATATTGATTGTTCGTAGCATTTTAGACACTTCATATCATATCGCGGCCCGAATTCTGAGAAAAGCATTGTCTCTTGCTGACATAAGGCAAATAATTCTCGGAAAACTACGTCATTCGGCTCTGTTTTTGCTGTATATATGAACCCTGATTAACCTCAGACCTAGCGCCCTCATTTTGAATAATTAACTGAAAGAACATTAGTATTACCCACTGATTCAGTCAAAACATCATCGAGATAAGGATAACATGAGAACAATGCTAATGAAATTATTACAGTCAAACCTGGTTAAAAGGGAGATTTTAATTAGGGAGCACAGATATTGTCAAGGACCGTCTGGAGGTCGACCTGCCTACAAAACGATGCCCATGGGTATTATGAGTAGTGATAGTTTACTAATTCCACTCGTCACCATTTGATTACTCGCACTAATATACCACACCTGTTGGTGTATTACTTTAAGCATTGAACAGTTGCAAAAGGACAAATAAATATAATTTGAAAGTGCGCGTTTCATCTGTCTGTAAGAAAAAAAATAATCACTCAAGATACTTCGTTGTCATTATTGCTTAGGGACGGACCATTATTTTTCTGGAGGGGGGGAGGGGGGATGAAAAATCTCTCTCTGCAAACTTTTTTAAGCGATGACGTCATTTTATGACGTCATCGGTTAATGCTGTAAAGCGAAAAAGCGATGGAATTTATGGAATTTTTGGTGTTACGGTGTTACGATTACTCCCTGAATTGAACCGAAGAGCAATGGGAACTAGGTGCATTGTTTGTATTCTTTTTGAGATCCACCATCTTGTTTTTTGGCAAAGGAAGATATTTTTTTGCAGCTTGTATCATCACCGATCGGCAAACCTTATTTCATTTGTAGCTGTTAAATTGAGATTTCGAGTCTGGAGTGAGTGTTGCACTTTATCAGTTATCGAATAAATTTGGCATAAAGTTAAGAAGTGATGTCTGTCGTGAATGCAGACGAAGCAACCGATTATTAGCAGTTCTGAAGCATCTGGTGAAAAGGTGAGCCATCTTAAACCTTTTTTTAAGCGATGACGATGACGTGATCGATTAATCTTGCCGTGCGAGTGGACAGGATCTGTTGTTGTCTGTTGCCTGTTGTGATCAACCGATCTGTATACTCACCGAAGGGAATGCACAATGTGCGAGCCAGCGAGCCATGCGAGGCAGACCTACGAGGCACTTGAAAACACATTGGTTAGCCTAAATAGCACTCCGGTTAGCCTAAATAGCACTTCGGTTAGCCTACAGTTAGCTCTTAGGTAGCTTGCGGTTAGCTTTTATATTGGGATAAGGGATTTCTTGCTTGCCCGGTTCACATGGCTTGCGAGTCATGCGAGGCAAGCGAGCCATTTCGGTTAGCCTAAATAACACATTGGTTAGCCTAGCAACACTCCGGTTAGCCAAAAAAGCACTTTGGTTAGCCTACAGATCGTATAGGTAGCCTTTTTATTGGTATTTTTAAGTGCCTCGCAGGTCTGCCTCGCATGACTCGCTGGCTCGCATGACTCGCTGGCTCGCATATTGTACACACTCGAACCGAATACTGGGAAAAGAAATCAAGTCAACTCAACAAGAAATCGTCGCATAGAACTCAAAGCAAAATACTCCTGGGCCGTTAGAAAGGACTAATTTAAAGCATAAACGAAAGAAACAAATTATATTTGATGCGTTCTATAAGATTTAGTAAACAGAAATCTCTCCATTCTTTAAAACAAAAGGTGTAAACAATTTTAGACAGCGTTTGACCTTGCATCGTATATTGGAAATCGTATGTCACGCCAAGGTAACGCAATTTTTGTTGAACAATCATTCAGCACAGAAGTTGTCAGTTACTTTTATGTACCCTAATTTTTTGACAAATGTCCTGAAAATTATCAAAGACCCCTTGTGAAACGTCATCGCTTCTGCATGCATCGCGTGCCGTTTATTTTTATCTATGCACCTCTGCAAACAATTTTTTTCTAACAACACCTTCCTGCAAACAATTTATTTTCGATCTTTTTTAACCACAATCTGACACAAAAAGGAGGTTCCCTTTTGCTACCATCAATCATTATTTAATTCAATATTTTACGGTGGCGACCAATAAACACCTCTGAACTCATCTTTTTCGTTTTCTGAGACGTACACTACGAAGATTGGCGGCAGTATTTTTTTTTTAAATTTTTAATTTTTTAACGAAGACTAGTGAGCAGCACAAGGAAAGACTTCTTGTGGTTGTAAGCTTGTCGTTTATTTCCGACGCGTTTCGTCTCTAACTGAGACTTCTTCAGGGAATGAATACAACTAGCAAAGAACAGCATATATAGCACATTCTCGTGCCTAGCTACAACTTCCCATGGAAGGGAATAATAACTAAAATATGCTGTAAACGAACGTTGCAAAAAACGCCTTAATACATATGTTATTGCGTGTTGTTATATTTTGGGGGGCATACGATTAGATGAATACAACTAGCAAAGAACAGCATATATAGCACATTCGCGTGCCTAGCTACAATTTCCCGTGGAAGTGAATAATAACTAAAATATGCTGTAAACGGACGTTACAAAAAACGCCTTAATACATATGTTATTGCGTGTTGTTATATTTTGGGGGGCATACGATTAGCGCTAATTAATTAGCTAGGCACCCCGGGGGGGAGGGGGGGGGTACTCCCCTAAATTTAGGATAGCGGTGTGCCGCGAACGTTCTCAAATCCTGACCCTATCTAAGGATAAAGAAAACGAAAATTAATACCCTTTCTAAGGCCCAAACCTGAAAATTGACACCCTATTCAAGGGGAGGAGAAGCATTGCGTGAAGTCTCAAATAACGGCTAACCGCGCACGGCAAAGCTCAAATCTTTCAAAATCGCTTTGTTAATACTTAATGACGGATAGTTCAGTTTTAACAGACAATTTTTTTTCGTTTAACTGGGTGTTTATTTTAGCTGATAGAATTTAGCTACCCTATCTAAGGGTCACACCGGGAACACAATGCCAAAAGGAACAAAAGTGATACCCTATTTAAGGACCGAGAACCTCAAAAAACATACCCTATCCCGCGGCACATACCTATATAGCCCATATATGGGAGTACCCCCCCCCCCCCCGGGCTAGGCACGCGAATGTGCTATATATGCTGTTCTTTGCTAGTTGTATTCATTCCCTGAAGAAGTCTCAGTTAGAGGCGATACGCGTCGGAAATAAACTACAAGCTTACAACTACAAGAAGTCTTTCCTTGTGCTGCTCACTAGTCTTCGTTAAAAAATTAAAAAATTAAAAAAAGTTTCTTTGACTTCTATGCAAACTATTTTTTTAATACATATGATGTTTGCAAACAATTTATTTTGTCTTTTTAGGCCCTGCAAACAATTTTTTTCAATATTTTTCATCCCCCCCCCCCCTCCAGAAAAATAATGGTCCGTCCCTTACAGTCGCTTTCATCGTTGTTACGTACATAGCGATCATGTTTTGATATGCTATGTAACCAGGCCTAAGTCCAACTCAAATTTACCCGATGACGATAAAGTTATTTACCATCAAAATATATCAGCCAAGCAAAAAGCGGAGCATCTCAGTTGTGTTTTTTTTTTGCTAGACTTTATAATCATGAATATTTCCATTCCGGTAACTAAGCGGTCAAAATATTCTTAGTCCGATTGAAGTAGGGAAAATCAAGTAGCCTTTTTGGGAACGATAACGTGACATTTTTTGCAAGTAAACGCCTTCGGCTTACGAATAAAGTGGCCCAATTCTACTCGAAAGAGGCGAACACCGATCGAGTTATCCAAAATCATTTGAGTTATTTCGTAAATTCTGTAAATTGCGAGCCTTGCAAGATCAACACTCTTCATTCTTCAGCCATTAGTATGATTTGAGAACAATAGTTTTAGCTGATTTGTCGTATCTTTTGCCAATAGCCAGGACAATTGCGAGTCAAAATTGCTAGTTTGACAGTTTTAACAGTCATTTCAAGATGTCGCAAGATGGCATCACAAGATGGTCGCTACGCACGTAACACTGTAATATTCTTTAATTATTGGAAGCTTACTTGAGTACAATTCAATGCCATCAAAAAGAACGCATCGAGTCACGACAAGAAAAGTCTCAGGCGATACCAGTACTGCAAAACAAGCTGTAGGAATTACCCTCACTTTGAACACACTACCAGTAAATTACCAAGACATCCTTTATGAATCTTCCTGTTTTGAACAGATTGTTCTCAAAAATACATTGCCAGTCATCACATCAGTGCAGATCTCAATTTTTAATACATCTGAATCCTTGCTTATTTTCATTAATATATTCTTAGTTTTACTCAACAAAGATAGTTACAGAACACAGTCATGTATCCATGGCAGACCTATTTTTTTATAGTTGCATTAAACTGACCATTTGTCACTACTGGCTACAGCAGGACCTAATGAAGAATTTTTAATAGTCGTAGTTTTTAATAGTTGTTTTAATAGTCCAGGAAACTTTTGCAAACAGAAACTGTGGTAGGACTTAGCTAAACCAGAACTTTGCTGAAAACAAAAGCAGGAAACTGGCCTTCTAGTGCATTGGTTCCATTACTGCTTGTCGAAGAAAAGAAAGTGAATTGTGCTCCTTCGCACTCAACAGAGGTTTTTCCTTTTGCTCCGTACCATGACCACGGCCCCTTGATAAGCGCCTCAAACTCGTACTTCCTTCCTTCCACTAAACAAATTGGATCATCAAAGATTACATCAAAGCTGTAATAGATTTCATTCTTTTGTTTTACAGAGGAGAATGGTCCCGAGTGCTTCATCAAAGAAGAGCCATCTGTAGTATCTTTGACTTCTGCGGACACCCTGTACTTGCCATATTCAGAACCAAAATGCTGAACTGCAAGTAGCTTGATAGGCTTGTTGACAGTGAAATAAATGCTGTGTATTTCGGAGTTGTCGTAGCTCCAGCTACTGCATGGCGAATAAAATTTTTCAAATCTTTGACATCGATGAAAAGCGCAATCAAACCTTGCGGCTTGGATGAATGGCAAAGGAGATGTTAGTACATCGCTGAAGTGCTCCATCATGTCACCAACCTCTTGAATGGTGAGAATGTGAGAATCAAATACAACAGAGTCAAACTCCGTCTGTGACATCAATGGGAAACGGATCGCTTTCACGATCTCCTCTCCCAGAATTTGTCTCTTTACATCGCCATCAGGAGTCATCCCTTGCCTTTCAATTTCTCTTGTGGCCCAGCGATCAACAGCTTTGAAAAGCTCTACTTCCTTAACGTTCAACGCTTCTTTCTTCACAACAGCCTCGACAAGGGATCGCTCAAGTGTAACAAATTCATCTGACGTCACAGCTTCTTCTGTATGCAACTCTATCACTTCCCAACATCGATCTTCCAAATCGTTATCTTCAAATTTCTGAGCGTGCGGAAGAATGCAAAACACATTGGATGCGTCTAGGTTGTCCCTCAGATATCTTGTGCATTTCGCAGCAAGCCAAGGTACCATATATTTGTTCGCTAAGTACAGCACTTGTATCACATTACTTCCGCTTAAATTCACATTGTCGGTATACATGTAACGAAACAACTCCAACAGACTCTCGTAGTCACAGTCAGGCAGTTCAATATTGTTTGTAGTCTCCGCCATTTGACCACAGAACATGGCAAAGAACACAGGACTGCTGATGGCGAGCACAAACTTGTGAGATGGGATCACCTTCTTACTTTCACTTTCGCCAGTCGATGCTGGAACAACAAATTTTACATCGCTCAGTAACTCGTTGTTGAAAATAAACGTGGTTCTCTGTCTGATAGTTGGCCGTTTCTTCTGCCAGTTCTCGTCAACAAAAGACATCGCTATTCTCAATCTTTAGCTAATCTTTACTCTCTTCGCCCGTTTTCTTCGATAATTAATGTTTCGATCTGTTTAACGAGATTCCTCGCACGTGACTGATAGGTGACTGATTTCCGATTCACTCGTGGCTACCGCGAGCACGATGACCTACGGACCATTATTTTTCTGGAGGGGGGGATGAAAAATATTGAAAAAAATTGTTTTCAGGGCCTAAAAAGACAAAATAAATTGTTTGCAAACATCATATGTATTAAAAAAATAGTTTGCATAGAAGTCAGAGAAACTTTTTTTTAATTTTTTAACGAAGACTAGTGAGCAGCACAAGGAAAGACTTCTTGTAGTTGTAAGCTTGTCGTTTATTTCCGACGCGTTTCGTCTCTAACTGAGACTTCTTCAGGGAATGAATACGATTAGCGCTAATCGTATGCCCCCCAAAATATAACAACACGCAATAACATATGCATTAAGGCGTTTTTTGTAACGTTCGTTTACAGCATATTTTAGTTATTATTCACTTTCATGGGAAGTTGTAGCTAGGCACGCGAATGTGCTATATATGCTGTTCTTTGCTAGTTGTATTCATCTAATCGTATGCCCCCCAAAATATAACAACACGCAATAACATATGTATTAAGGCGTTTTTTGTAACGTTCGTTTACAGCATATTTTAGTTATTATTCCCTTCCATGGGAAGTTGTCGCTAGGCACGAGAATGTGCTATATAAAAAGAAAAGAAATTGAAAAAATGCTTATGCAAAAATTTTGGGGGGTAAACAAAGTGTATTTATGGGATCGTGAAAATAGCGAATAGGCCATTTTACAGTTGTCTGATCAGTGACCTGGCCTTGGAATGGTAGCGAGGCTCGCAATGATACAAACCTCTCTGCTTTATCATGTAAATGCAAACTACTAAGCATCAGAACAACTTAATTTACAAAAAAAAAGCAGTGAGGTCTGTATCAAAACAAGCTCAACTCCAGCCTCGTTACCATTCATAGGCCAGGTCACTGAGCAGACAACTGTAAAATGGCTTATTGCACAGTGACGTAAAAACACGTGAGAAGAAAATATGTTCAAAATGGCGGACGTTCAATTTCGAAAAAGTCTACCTGGTTTGACCGTTTTTGTAAATTTTGGTAGGAAAAGTTCGCTTTTACTTGTTGTTTTCTATAAATCTAAGTTATTTCTATGATTTCCAGTGGTTATATAAAATATGAATTCTGGTTTTCCGTTCTCCTTTAAGAGTCCTTTAAAACTCGCAATCTACGCGACTCTTACGATACCTGCGAAGATCCAGCGTATTTCCGGTGAGGTTTGTTGCGGATATACCGAATGTCCTCTGATTGGAACTTTTCTTCTCGTGCAAACCCTCAGCGAACGATCCAAACAAACATGGCGAACAACTGGCCTTCTTGTATCCATCCGTAGAAGAAATTAAAGAACACACGAAACGACTCCTGGCCTTTCTGCTCTCTGATTGGGAACAATATAACAAAGGTTTTGTGGCACTAAGATGAAACGGTGTCCCCATGCAGGGGCTGCTCCTAGATCCTGTTTTCGTTCTTGACTTTTCTTTGCCTGTTGTTTTTTTTTTTTTTCGCTCGTTACGACTTTCCCTCTCCCCCACTAACTGCCCCTGGGTCTCCAAGGATGTACCAATTTGGCCTGTCCTTGTAACATGAAATGAAAACTCTTTGGCAACCAGACGAAATGATAACTTGCAATGCATTTTTTTTAAAAGAACGTTTTCTTTTTTATCGACAGTTCCTTAGAATCATCAGAAGAGTCACATCAGCAATCCTTTTACTAAAAATGTATACCACACCTGGTATTTTATTATTTTAAGTATTGAACCGTTACAACAGGCATCATAAGCAATGGTTACATGTGTTTAATTTTTTCCTGTAAATGTTATAAATTATCGTTTAAACATACATTTTACTTACCATTACTAACAGTTGCTTTCAATGTTAGCACTTAGCGACCATGTTTCGACATGCTATGTAACCACGCCTACAAGTAGGTCTAACCTGTAAATTGGGGAATATGAGCGATAAACAAACTGCTTCGCAAGTAACGCCTTGCGAACAAAGCAGCCCAATTAGACTCCAATTATACCGATAGTTATCCAAAATCGTTTGAGTTATTTAATCATAAACTGGGTGCTACGCAAGATCGACACTCTTCTTTTGCCATTAGAATAATTTGAGATCAGTTGTTTTAGTTTATTTGTCGATTCGTCTGTCAATAGCCAGGAAAATTGCCACTTTGACAGTTTTAACAGTCACTAAGCTCAGGACGTCAACCAACGACATACCAATCGATACCAAACATGGTCGCTACCTACGTAACACTAAAAGTGGCTGTAATAATATTATTGAAAGCTTGTTAATATAATCTATGTACAAAGCATTACCATCAGCTGTACTATCATTAAGAAGACAACGATTTAGGACTGGTCGATAAGAAGAAGTCCATCAACAGGCTGTGGGAACTTCAGTAACTTAACATACATTTCCGGTTACAACACGACATCCATTACAAGTCGGGAAAATGGAAGCAGCCAGGAGGAAAATAACTAATTTAAGGGAAACAGCCACGATTGCTTTAAAACCTTTGCAGACAGGTTTCGGATGTATACGCCGTATCTGGTCTATGGCCAGTTCGAGGTTGTCTGAAAGTAGCCTGCGTGCAGAGGTCTCCTATTTCCTTTGCTTCACGCGGAAAAGGGACTGAAATGTATATAACATAAAGCAGGAGGCAGAAAGCTACAATACATAGAAAATGTAGCTAATTACAAATAAATGTGCAAATAGAGGTATGTGAACAATTTACATAATACGGATATGATATAATTACATAATTCCACACACAGATAGGAGATACGCAAAACGGGGAGGAGAAACAAAAAACAATGTTTGCTCAACCTCGTTCCCACTTCCTCTGTACTTTTCCTCCCATGTCGTCGAGGAGAGAGACCCTGGGATGAGGCTGGTCAAGTGGCACCCAGAATATGGGTGCTGTTCAATTACTGTATTAAGGGAGGGGTAGCAGAGTGTTTTGATTGTCGCAAGATAAATCTGGTTCATTTCAAATTCTCGGGCAAGCAAAGAAAAACTAAAGAATATAAAAAATGAGAAACCGGTACAACGTAGAAAGATATTAAATTTGGTCTACGTTGTATCGGTCTCTGCTTTTTTATATTCTTCATTTTATGTCTTAAACCGATCAGACTCTTTTTTGTATAAGAACGTCTAATTTTTGGGCTGAGGCTGAGCGTTCTTAGATTTTTCACAACTTGAGGCTGACATGTTATAATATTGGGGACGAAACTAGGAAACGTGCGGTATTGCTCGCCGGATGTAGTGTATCAAGTTGCTCTTGACATGCTTGCGCGGCCTGCTCCCTGTGGTGCCGCGGACAAGTTCCTTTTTAAAAATATTCAGTTAACTACTGTACGACCACAGTTTTGCATTTATTTATACTGCTTATTTTACAAAAAATTAAAACAAATTGACAAAATAGAGACGTTCTCCGACTCTCAGCCTGGGGAAATCTCAGCCTCAACGTTCTTATAAAAAGAAGGTTCTTATAGAATAAGAGTGTAGATTACTATTGATCCAACGTATACCAGTTGGATCATCGTCCACGGTTGCTTGTTTGCTTGAACATTTTATAAAGTAAAACTACCCGCTTTGTTGGGGTTTAATTAATTGTGTCTGGCATCTCCAAAGAATACAATAGTTTCGTTCACAAAGGAATTCGGCAGTCGAATGGAGCACAAACGTTCAACGGGTAATACATGTCGCGTACCGAAACAAAGGGATCTCTTAAATCCGCGAAGTCGGAGGTAATTTATTTTGTTCTTTATGCTGTTTTTCAATACATTGTAAATTTCTAGAAACTTCGGCACTAATTGCCTAAACCTTAAAAGCCACTAAATCAAGATTAATTAAACTCTTTATTTTTGCAATTTATCACGCAAAACATCCTGTGACATATATTTCGTTAAGGTTGACCTCTGTGAAGCTAAGAATTGAATGAGACTGGCGACTTTCAAAGGTGTACATCACCCGTGTGTAGTCAGCGAGCGCCGCTTCTTTCGCTCCAGTTGAGATCGACAAAAAATTTTCGTTGACGCTACCCCAATGGAAGAGTTTTTGTCACAGGCGATCAGGTGAGCAGCCTCGTCCAGTGTACAGGGTCTCTCTCCACGACAAGGGAGAGAAAGGAGAGAGGGACTGGGAACGAGGTTGGTCTTCGCTTCCCCGCTCGCTCGCGCGCGTGCGACCCAACTAAAGCCGCCAAAATAGGCAGATTACATTTTTTACGACATCTGAAACATTGCTTATTCTTGTTATAACTAATACCTCAGCTTAATTGTCTTTCTTTGTCTATTAATTTAAACCCCACAAAGATAGTTACAGTACCTGACTCATTTTAATGAGTCTAAAATGACTGCCATGCATGTATCCATCACCTTACGTGTCTAATCCGCAACAGCTGGACCTAATGAAGGAAGTCGTAACTAGTTTTCCACTACCGCGACAGCTACTACTGCTGTTGCACTCGGAAAATTTTTACAAACGGAAACTGAAGACTACACTTGGCTGAAAACTAGAGCAGGAAACTGGCCCGATGATACGTCGGTTCCATTAGGGCTGTTCGAAGGAGTGAAGGTGAATTGTACACCTTCGCACTCAACAGATGCTTTTCCTTCTGCTCCATACCATGAGGCGGGACCATTAATAAGTGCACTAACCTCATACTTCCTACCTTCCACTAAACTAACTGGATGATCAAAGAATACGTCAAAGCTATAATAGGAATCATTCTCGTGTTTTACAGAGGAGAATGATCCGGAGTGTTTTATCACAGAAGAGCCATCTGTGAGATCTACAACTCCTGCGGAAACCGTGTAATCGCCACCTTCAGAACCAAAATGCTGGACTGCATGTAGCTTGATAGGCTTGTTGACAGTGAAACAAATACCGTCTGTTGCGGATGAGGTGTAGCCCCAGATACCTCCTGGTGACTTAAAAATGTTGAATCTTTGACATCGGTGAAAAGTGCAATCAATCCTTGCGGCTTGAATGAATGGCAAAGGAGATGTCAGTACACCACTGTAGTGCTTCATCATGTCACCAACCTCTTGAATGGTGAGAATGTGAGAATCAAATACAACAGAGGCAAACTCCGCCTGTGACATCAATGGAAAACGGATTGATTTTACAATCTCCTCTCCAAGAATTCGTCTCTTTAAATTGCCATCAGGAGTCATCCCTTGCCTTTCACTTTCTCTTGTGGCCCAGCGATCAACAGTTTTGAACAGCTCCACTTCCTTAACGTTCAACGCTTCCCTCTTCACAACAGACTCGACAAGGGATTGCTCAAGTGTGACAAATTCATCTGATGTCACAGCTTCGTCCGTCTGCTTCTCAATCACTTCCCAGCATCGATCTTCCAAATCTTTATCTTCAAATTTCTGAGCGTGCGGCAGAATGCAAAACACGTTAGATGCGTCTAAGTTTTCTTCCAGATATTCCTTGCATTTCGCAGCTAGTGAAGGTACCATGTATTTGTTCGCCAAGTACAGCACTTGCATCACATTACTTCCGCTCAAATTCGCTTCGTCGCTGTACATAAAACGAAACAACTCCAACAGACTCTCGTAGTCACAGTCAGGCAGTTCAATAGTGTCTGTAGTCTCCGCCATTTTATCACAGAGCATGGCAAAGAACACAGGACTGCTGATGGCGAGCACAAACTTGTGAGCTGGGATCACCTTACTTTCACTTTCGCCAGTCGATGCTGGAACAACAAATTTCACATCGCTCAGTAACTCGTTGTTGAAAATAAACGTGGTTCTCTCTTTGATAGTTGGTCGTTTCATCTGCCAGTTCTCTTCAACAAAGGCCATCGCTATTGTTTGCTCTCTACGCACGCTTTACTCGATAAAATAATGCTTCGATCTGGATCTCTGCGAAGCAGGAAGAAGCGAGGAAGAAGCCGGAAAGCGAAGGAGGAAAAGCTACCGCTGACTTGACTGCAGCTTCGTAAAGTGTCACATAATAGCGTGACAGTATCAAAACGAGAAACGCGGGTTTGTTCATTTCTTTATTGATAACTCGTCATGAAGAAAACAATTGGTCGAATTCGAGTTTAAGCTGCTGTACGATTAAATGGATAGATATTCTTGTGCATAATCTAACCATGCTAGAAATACGTCCATAGCATACGTATAGTCTACCTTTGTCCCTCGAACCTCACTGCCCTTTAAATCTAAAATATCTTTATAGCCTTGTTACTTATTTCTTGACTTATGTTCTTTTTAGTTCATTTATTGACTGTTATTTAATGTGTGTTTACTTGTATTCATATTTCGCTTATGTTATCAGTTTGTAAGTTAAGACCGTTTTTCTTTGTAAAAATATCATTTTTTTTTTTGTAATTTTTTTTTCTGTTCTGCTCATGTAGCTATTTTTTTGTGTTTAAAGTAAGTCTTTAAAATAATAAAAAAAAGAAATACGCCGATTCAGGAAAAAATCGGAAGTTGTATTTAAAGACCCGTATATATCCAAAGCCAACACCGCCTCTATATGCGCAATAAAAACCCGCATACATGCGTACCTGCAAGGGCTCACGGTATACGCGTGCTAAAAAGGCGTATATTCGGGGTTCGGATCGTCTCGGTATAAGATGGCACCAAAAGTGCCTCTAACCGGATAGGCTACATGTATGATTGTAACGGCGACTTTCAAATTCGATAACAGCTCTTGTCATGATGACCTTTATTTTCTTGAATAACTGTACCCACCGTCCTACAACGGAACTTTTGGAGGTGGTTTCTCGTCTTTTGACTGACTTTTAAAGATTTTATCCACATGCTGATCTCAACATGCCTGATAGTCCGCCTTCAGGTTGCTGTGGATTCCGTTCGTCGTTTGGTCAAGTAGTTGAGAGATAATCAAGCAAATGTTGACAGAATACCACAGCTTTATCATGAATTTGTGAGAACTTCAGTTCTTATTAAATAGATGAGGATTGCTTGCAATAATAGCAAGTTCTTGCACTTCACTGCGCCCACTAGGCCTTGCAAGGTGTGTCGGCTCAAAATCAAAAGTCTATTGAAGAGTCTGTCGTCCGGCCTACGAAATTTCAACACGCCGGATAAATATATATTTCGTTTGTCCACTGTGAATCTTAGAATGTCCGTGTCTAGTTAGCGAGCGCCGCTTCTTTCGCTTCAGTTGAGATCGACAAAAAATTATTCGTTGACCCTACCCCAATGGAAAAGTTTTTGTTACAGGCGATCAGGTGAGCAGCCTTGTCCACGGACTCTCTCCTCGACGACAAGGGAAGAAAAGGAGAGAGGGCTTGGAAACCAGGTTAGGCTTCGCTTCACCGCTCGCTCAAGCGCGTGCGACCCAACTAAAACTGCCAAGCTACGCAGATTTCAATTTTTATTTAATCTGAATCATTGCTTATTCTTGTTATAATTTCTCAGCTTAATCGTTTTCTTTGTCTATTAATTTGAACCCCAAAAAGATAGTTACAGTACCTGACTCATTTTAATGAGTCTACAATGACTGCCATGCATGTATCCATCACAGATCTATCTGTACTTAAATCACTTTACGTGTCTAATCGGCAACTTACAGCTGGACCTAATGAAAAAGTCTTAACTAGTTTTCCACTGCTACCACTACAACTACCGCGACAACTGTTACTGTTGCTGTTCTCGGAAAATTTTTCAAGTGGAAACTGATGAGTATACTTAGCTAAAGCAAGACTAAACTTTGCTGAAAACTAAAGCAGGAAACTGGCCCCCTAATACAGAGGTTCCATTGGGGCTGTTATTCGAAGAAGTGAAGTTGAATTTTACTCCTTCACACTCAACAGAGGTTTTTCCTTCTGCTCCATACCATGACACGGGGCCATTAATAAGTGCCTCAATTTCGTACTTCCTGCCTTCCACTAAACAAACTGGATGATCAAAGAATACATCAAAGCTATAATAGGTATCAGTCTCTTGTTTTACGGAGGAGAATGATCCTGAGTGATTTATCACAGAAGAGCCAGTCCTGATATCTTTGACTTCTGCGTAAACCCTGTACTCACCAGCTTCAGATCCAAAATGCTGAACTGCATGTAGCTTGATAGGCTTGTTGACAGTGAAACAAATACTGTCTTTCGCGGATGCGGAGTACTGCCAGCTACCACCAGCCGGTGAATTAAAATTATTGAATCTTTGACAACGATGAAAAGTGCAATTAATCCTCGCAGCTTGGATGAATGGTAAAGGAGATGTTAGTACACCGCTGTAGTGCTTCATCATGTCACCAACCTCTTGAATGGTGAGAATGTGAGAATCAAATACAACAGTGGCAAACTCCGCCTGTGACATTAATGGAAAACGGATTGATTTTATGATCTCCTCTCCCAGAATTCGTCTCCTTACATCGCCATCAGGAGTCATCCCTTGCCTTTCACTTTCTCTTGTGGCCCAGCGATCAACAGCTTTGAACAGCTTCACTTCCTTAACGTTCAACGCTTCTCTTTTCACAACAGACTCAACAAGGGATCGCTCAAGTGTAACAAATTCATCTGACGTCACAGCTTCTTCAGTCTGCTTCTCAATCACTTCCCAGCATCGATCTTCCAAATCTTTATCTTCAAATTTCTGAGCGTGCGGCAAAATGCAAAACACGTTGGATGCGTCCAAGTTCTCTCGGAGATATCTTGTGCATTTCTCAACTAATGAAGTTACCATGTATTTATTCGCCAAGTACAGCACTTGCATCACATTACTTCCGCTCAAATTCGCTTCGTCGCTGTATATAAAACGAAACAACTCCAACAGACTCGCGTAATCACAGTCAGGCAGCTCAATAGTGTGTGAAGTCTCCGCCATTTCACCAAACAGCATGGCAAAGAACACAGGACTGCTGATGGCGAGCACAAACTTGTGAGCTGGGATCACCTTCTTACTTTCACTTTCGCCAGTCGATGCTGGAACAACAAATTTCACATCGCTCAGTAACTCGTTGTTGAAAATAAACGTGGTTCTCTCTTTGATAGTTGGTCGTTTTGTCTGCCAGTTCTCTTCAACAAAAGCCATCGCTATTCTTTGCTCTCTATGCACGCTTTACTCGATACAATAATGTTTCGATCTGGATGTTCTCGAAGCAGCCAAAAGCGAAAGAGGAAAAGCTACCGCTGACTTGATTGCAGCTTCGTAAAAGTCACATAACAGCGTGACCTGTTTCAGTACCATTGATATTTAGCAGTAAAAAACGCATTTGAATGAGCAGGGCTTTGTTGATTGATAAAATAAACTACATACCGTCATAAAAGGAAATTCTGATATGACAACAATACAATAGTTTTTCTTCTTTGGCACTGCTAATGATACAGCTATCACCTACATGCGTAAATTCATTTCATACAACATTATCACAACTTCACATAGCCGCTGTTGACTCCCGGGACTAAACAGGGACAACAAGCTAACGACTACACGAAACCTTGGCTCCTTCTTGGTGTAGAAGACACAGGACACGTCACAATAGAACACTGCCTCGGAAACCTATTGTTTTTATTGTATTCCTCGTTCTTTTGTCCTTTTGTTCGCTATTGTTAGAGGTGAACGGTGTCTTCTACACCAAGTAAGAGCCGAAACCTTGCTGATATCTATAATGAACAGAGTCAGTTAATTTTTCACATCAGCAATGACCCGAGTACATGGAAAAGGTTTGCTTTAAAATTCCAGGAAACATACGAATATCTGCTCGTATCAGAAATAGTATTTCGGTTCTTGATGATCACCCCGTAGTGAGGTTTCGCTCGAGGCTTCGCACCGAGGTCTTACGCCTTACTCCGCTCCGACCCTTACCCTTTCATGTACTATTTTCGACAGAGCTTCATAAATTTACCAAAAATGACAATTGTAGAGACCGTATGAAAAATCCAACTCTCGAGATCGCGATAAAGAAAATTAACAAAACTTTCAAGGCGACGAAAGGTAAGTTAAGTACACATTTTGGCGTTATTTCGAAGTAATTTCATCAAAGCAATGACTGCGTCTCGTTCCATCAGACTTAGCTATATTGTCACTAGGCATATACAGGGAGATCTTTTTTTTGTCAAAGAACTCAACACAGCGTTACAAGTGTCTAAACTTTATTCAATAGTTCATACAGAGTCACTGCTTAAAACATAACTCTTCCAAACCGTTAAAGTTAAATCAACACTACAACAAATAACTCTTCTAAGACGGCCCAGCATTACACAAAAATATTCTAAGACAAAGAAAAAAATGTTTCTGTTGTTTTTAATTAAAGTAAATGCCAATGAAAAAGGTAATAAAATTTTCTTCGAAGAGTTATTTTAGTTTTATACAGCTATTTCAATTAACGTTGTCGGATTGAAGCTCAAAGCTCAAAGACAAGACCGAAAGGTAGTATGGGCGAAGAAAGAGTGTTCCACGCGTGCTGAATACTAATGAGATACAGCGATATAGCAAACGAGACGTTTTTCGTTTCGTTTCTCTTCAGACATGTGTAGAAAAGATCCTTTTTCGCCTCATTTCATTTAAAAAGAATAATCCAAACCACATAACGGCGAAAGAAAAGATACAAGAAAGGTTTCACGGAAAGAAAAACAAATATTCCACGTGCAAAAATACAAACTTGTAGATTTCCTCAATGGTGATATGCAAATTGCAGTAAATACCCATGGCACCATTCGGTCTTGCCTTGTAGGTTTGAAGATTTCAGTCCGACAACGTTAATTGAAATAGCTGTATTCAAATATAAGGCGAAAATAATCAATCTTAAATATATAAAACAAGATAGTTTACATGCAAATTAAGAAACAATTCTAATGAAAATGCAAAATGTAAGGCAACTAAACTGATTTTCTCCTTGTATTACGAGGTGGCCCAGTGCAATGGAACATCGATTTAACAACGAAGTCCTCGGTATAACGAATGATCTTTTTTGGCCCCAGTGATAGTAAAAGATATGGAAAAGAACCCGATATAACGAGACCCTTTAATATAGCGAACATATTTTATCAATGAATTGGCCCTTCGTAATATCAAGATTCTATGCACTGTATTCACAAAGAAAATCATAAACACGCATTAAGTAATCTAATATCGTTTTAATTTGCTCACTGTCCTGTGCATGACTTAGTGATCTGGACATGTTAAGCTGCAATAATTCAAAGCGGCAGAAAAACTGATAGGAGGCCGAAATTGGGAGACAGGCTAAAATGTTAGGTGTTGATAGTCGTACGTCTCAGTTATATTATTGATAACACCAGGAAAAAATAATCAAAAATTTTCTGATTATCCTGAGAATAGTAGAGTTCATTATTTCCAATGCTAGCGCTGCTTACAACAGAGACAATATTTAACATGGCTGATTTTCATTTACCGTTCGGTTATAGCAACCGCAGATCGAGCACAACTCTAAAGAACTAAGAATAAGGATGATCCCATTTTGTAACGATAAAAACCGATGCATCTTTGACGTAGTCGAAAAAGAGCACCAATCGGAGAACCAAAAACACACCGTTGACACAAAGTATCTGAATAGTGATACGCACAATTGTCGGCCACGTGAGAACATCCCACTCGCCCGTCCCGCTATCACGGGTCAGCTTGTTTTCCAACAGCTGCAACGGTGACACCAAGATGCTGATACAGACGAAGGCAATGATGGCTTTCTCAAAACTCTTTGGAATGCCATGGCTGAATTCGTTCTCCTCGAGAATGACTTCCAACATTTCAACTCCGCGTCGAAGATATCTAGCGCGAGTCCACTGCTGTGTTTAGCAACAACAGCAACAGAAGCGGTGAAATATACACGGTCATTTTCAAGACGTTTGGATCAAAGAATGTCTCTTTATCGATTTCGTCCTCGATTCGACCAAAGATGGCTCCAATGAGGGGCACTAATTCCACTCGTCGCCATTTGATTACTCGCACTAATATGCCACCCCTGTTGGTGTATTACTTTAAGCATTGAACAGTTGCAAAAGGACAAATAAATATAATTTGGGAGTGCGCGTTTCAGAAAAAATAATCACTCAAGGTACTTCGTTGTCATTTATTACTTACAGTCGCTCGGCATCCGTGTTACAGTGTACGTACATAGCGATCATGTTTTGATATGCTATGTAACCAGGCCTAAGTCCATTTCAAATTTGCGCGATGACGATTAAGTCATTTACCATTGAAATATACCAGGCAAGCAAAAGCGGAGCTCCTCAGCTAGATTTTATAAAACTATTTCCATTCCGGTAAATAAGCGGTCAAAATATGCATAGTCCGATTGAAGAGGGAGTATCAAGTAGCAATTATGGGAACGATAACGACTTTTTTGCAACTAAACGCCTTCGGCTTGCGAAAACCGATCGAGTTGTAGTTATCCAAAATCATTTGAGTTATTTCGCAAATTCTGTAAATTGCGAGCCTTGCAAGATTAACACTCTTCATTCTTCAGCCATTAGCATGATTTGAGATCAGTAGTTTTAATTCATTTGTCAAATCTTTTGCCAATAGCCAGGCCAATTGCGAGTCAAAATTGCCAGTTTGATAGTTTTAACAGTCATTTCAGGATGTCCCAAGATGGGATCACAACTTGGTCGCTACGCGCGTAATACTGTAATGTTATTTATTAATTTATCAGAAGCTTACTTGAGTTCATTCAATGCCATCAGTGAGAACGCATCGAATCACGACTGGTCGACAAGAAAAGGCCTCAGGTGATATCTGTACTACTCAACAGACTGTGGGAATTACCTTAACTTTGCACACACTACCAGAAAATAAACAAGACATTCTTTATGAATCTTCTTGTTTTGAACACATTGTTCTCAAAAATACATTGCATCACATCAGTGGAGATCTCAATTTGTACGTATTACATCTGAATCCTTGCTTATATTTCTTAATATATTATAACCTTATGACCCTTATCAGTGTAATCCTTGCGTATTTTTACTCAAAAAAGATAGCTACACTCATCAGACTCATTGATTAGTCTGCATAGTCATGTACCCATGCCAGACCTATTTTAGTTGCATAAAGTTACAGAAAATGACCATTTTTCATTATGATTTTTAGGTCAATTTAGCTTAAATCACCTTAAAGTGTCAAACCTTAAAGTAGCAGAACCTAATGAAGAATTTTAATAGTCATAGATATTTTTATGGTTGTTTTAATAGTCCAGGAAACTTTTACAAACGGAAACTGTGGTAGGACTAAGCTAAACCAAACCTTTGCTGAAAACAAAAGCAGGAAACTGGCCTTCATATACATAGGTTCTATCAAGGTTTTTTTTCGATGAAGTGAAGGTGAATTGTACTCCTTCACACTCAACAAAGGTTTTTCCTTCTGATCCCCGACATGACATAGGACCATTAATAAGTGCATTAACCTCATACTTCCTGCCTTCCACTAAACTAACTGGATGATCAAAGAATACATCAAAGCTATAATAGGCACCAGTCTCGTGTTTAACGGAGGAGTATGATCTAGAGTGTTTTATCAAAGAAGAGCCATCTGTGGTATCTTTAACTTTTGCGGAAACCGTGTACTCGCCACCTTGAGATCCAAAATGCTCAACTCCATGTAACGTGATAGGCTTGTTGACAGTGAAACAAATTCTGTCTATTTCGGATGCGGATGCGGATGAGGAGTAGAACCATCCGCCTGAATGAAAATTACTGAATCTTTGACATCGGTAAAAATTGGAATCAATCCTTGCGGCTTGGATGAACGGCAAAGGAGATGTTAATATACCACAGTAGTGTTTCATCATGTCACCAACCTCTTCAATGGTGAGAATGTGAGAATCAAATACAACAGAGGCAAACTCTGTCTGTGACATCAAAGGAAAACGGATTGATTTTATGATCTCCTCTCCCAGAATTCGTCTCTTTACATCGCCATCAGGAGTCATCCCTTGCCTTTCAATTTCTCTTGTGGCCCAGCGATCAACAGCTTTGAAAAGTTCCACTTCCTTAACGTTCAACGCTTCTTTCTTCACAACAGACTCGACAAGGGATCGCTCAAGTGTAACAAATTCATCTGATGTCACAGCTTCTTCCGTCTGCTTCTCAATCACTTCCCAGCATCTATCTTCTAAATCTTTATCTTCAAATTTCTGGGAGTGCGGAAGAATGCAAAACACGTTGGATGCGTCTAAGTTTTCTTGCAGATATTCCTTGCATTTCTCAGCGAGTGAAGGTATCATGTATTTGTTCGCCAAGTACAGCACTTGCATCACATTACTTCCGCTCAAATTCACTTCGTCGCTGTACATAAAACGAAACAACTCCAACAGACTCTCGTATTCACAGTCAGGCAGTTCAATAGTGTCTGTAGTCTCCGCCATTTCACCAAACAGCATGGCAAAGAACACAGGACTGCTGATGGCGAGCACAAACTTGTGAGCTGGGATCACCTTCTTACTTTCACTTTTGACAGTCGATGCTGGAACGACAAATTTCACATCGCTCAGTAACTTGTTGTTGAAAATAAACGTGGTTCTCTCTTTGATAGTTGGTCGTTTCGTCTGCCAGTTCTCTTCAACAACAGCCATCGCTATTGTTCAGATTGTTTGCTCTCTTCACACGCTTTACTCGATAAAATAATGCTTCGATCTGGATCTCTGCGAACCAAAAGCGAAAGAGGAAAAGCTACCGCTGAATTGACTGCAGCTTCGTAATGCGTCACATAACAGCGTGACAGTACCGTAACGTACAACAAGATAAACGCATTTCAATGAGCTGGGTCTTCTTCATTGATAACTCGTCATGAAGAAATCAATAGCTCGAATTCGAGTATAAGCTGTCGGGGAGAAAACTGTCAGAGAAATCCTTCTTTGCATTACAATTAAATGGACAGATATTCTTTCGCATATTCCAACGCTAAAAATTTTTGAGAAGCTGGAACCTGCGAGGATTTTCTAAGTCAGCAAAAGTAATTCACACACGACAAGTTTAACAATAGTTTCTCTTTGTTGTCACTAACAATGATACAGCTACAGAAATCAATTAACTTTTGTAACAAAATTCATTGAGTTTCTATGAGCAACTACACTGTTCACGAGGCACAGCCGAGTTGACTATCGCTCATAAAAAACGAGGGCGATAGTTGGTCGTTTCATCCGCCAGTTCACTCCAACAACAGCCATCGTTATTCTCTGCTCGTTTAGTTTTTTCGCGTTTTATTCGATACAGCAATGTTTCGATCATGAACTCTGCGAAGCACAAGTGGCCCAAGCTCGATATTTGAGTAGCGGTTCCTTTGCTTTGGCTATAAATCGACCCAGAAACCTCACCGGAAACATAAAGACAAACGACTGCGACAATAGCCTGCGAACGCAGACGTATTTCTGGCTGTCGCTTGTCTCGATAAAAGATAAGCGACAGCCGGAAATACGTCTGCGTTCGCAGGCTACTGCGACAACCGAGGTAAGATGAAAACAAAGTTAGACACGGCGTTCATGGAAAACAGGATTAGTTTAATATTTAAATTAGGATTTACTCTTTTTCGTCAAGAGAGTTGCATAATGTCGTGAGTGAATTATTGGTTTATCGCGCCAGGTCTAAGTAAAATTTGTTCTAATTAGTGATGGATTGGGGGCGCGGGGGGTTTGGTGTGCGTGAATTTTTTTCTCTACCTTTGCTGGGCAGGAATTTTTTTCGGCAATTGCCCAACCCCCTCCCCCTTCTCAAAATAAAATGATCCATCCCTTAGTAGATTTGCTCTTGAATAAAGAGTTTTAGTAGAATTCTACCAGTACACTAATGCAAATGCTGCAATGTGATTGGCTGAGCTATTGCACACTATCAGCCATTAGTGTGCAGTTGGCGAAGGTCGTCCACAAAATGCGACGTTTTTATCGTTTTTCCGAAGTTTTGGAAGGAAGTTTAAATGTAAATGGATAATAAAATTCCCGAGAAGACTAAAATAAGGACATTAGCGGTTTCTTGACTTTAAAAGCTTGAAATTATTAAAAAACTGGTGCACGCGCGTAAACAACTGCAAATTTACCAAGGACAATTCAATGCGTGCGATTTTGTTAAAACGTTAAGTTCGATAATGCGTAGGAAAAAAATTAGAAACCATTATTTGCGTTTATTTCAGTCAGAATTCTACTAAAACAATTAGATTATTCGCTCTCAATTTCTATGAGGTGATAGTTGATTCGGCCTGCGGCCTCATCAACTATCACCTCATAGAAATCTCGAGCTCATAATCTAATTGTTAATTAGTATAATTTCCACAGGTGAATTCAATTCTGATTGGTCGAGAAGCTCGCACTATGACGCTATACTCACCGCGCTAGGCGGTGAATATAGCATCTCAAGGCTTGGCTACTAAGCCATGCCACGTTTGCCATCCAGGCCAGTGAACATGGCGGCATTTGCTGAATGAAAATTTCTCTCATTTAAAAGAAATCACTCCAAGTCCTGGATTTTTAAAATATTGGGAATTTTTCAAATTAACTACCAAGGCTTTTGGACCGGAAATATTTTCAAGAGATGGTTTTCAAGGCATTCGAATTGATCGTAAACATGGTGGTTTTGGAGATTGCACGCGGCCGTGTACTCAGTCAGATCGACTGGCAAAACATTATTTAGTTCTCTTCTCACTGGAGCTAGTAATTTCGAGAGGATTCACACAATTGTTCAGAAGTCACCAACGATTAAACAAAGGTACCAGATGTATCTATCTTTTTCGTAGTGTTTGTTTTGTTCCGTTTTATTGCTAAAACCTGAGTGAAAATTACGATTTCAATCGAAGAATTAAACTGGTTTACACGTATGCAAGCGAGCACTTGTGTTTGTTGTTTTCGTGTTTGTTGTTTTTGATATTCACCTGTGAAAATTATACTAAAACAATTATTCGCCTCAGGCTCAGTGATTATTGTTGAATAATCCCCTCGACTTCGTCTCGGGGATTATTTAACAATTATTCCATGAGCCCGCGTTGGATACGAGGTGGTAAATAGCCAACGAGGCGCGAAGCGCCGAGTTGGCTATAACCACTCGTATCCAACAAGGGCGAATGGAATAATTGTTTTATTAAATTCTTCTTTAGTATAAATCAACTGGACATTTCATTTTGATGTAAACGAAGTGATAGTATGAGGAGGCGGGAAAATTTGTGGCGCGGTGTTCACTTTTTGAGTTGAATGAACTACGCGAGGAAAGCGAGCGAGAGAGTTTTCTTCTGAAGATTTTCCTCGGAAAATCTCCTCGTAAATCGTCTTTTCATCATGGAAAATTGTGACAACAATTAAGGTTTACGGGAAGATCCGAAGCAATAGCTTTTCTGGAAATTATACGCCTTGTGCAAGACGAGCGAAGCAAGTGTTTACATATTGTACTTGTTTACGGCTCCACGGCTGTCATCAAGACTACTACATTATGCTGAAACGAAATTGCACTCAGATTCGATGAAGTTTATTGAAGTATAAAAGGACAAGTAGTAATATTGGAGTCGAACGAATACCACCTCGGGCGCACCCACCTAATTTTCCCTATTTCCTAAGGTTAACACTAAGGATTTTCAACTTACCTCGCTCACAAAGCTCGCTCGGTAAGTTGAAAACTTAGTGTAAACCTTAGGAAAGAGGGAAAGGTGGGTGCTACTCGGTAGTATTCGTTCGACTCCAATATTACTACTCGCAAGAGAAGGATAAAAGGATGCCCATTTAGAGGGATGCAACATAAATGTACAAACAAATGGGACGAGGAAGAAAAGGAATTCTTAGCCAAAGTCGAAAAAAAACTACAACTCCTAAAAACAGAATAACAACATCAGATTTAATAATTAAAAGCGAACCAGATAACGGTGAAGTTATAGACCCGCCAATACAGATTTCAGAACAGCTGCTCACAACAATGAAAAAAATGAGCCCACAAGATTTAAAGAACTCGCTAATCACACAGCAAGAAGAAGAGGAAGAAGTGGAAATATGTGAATTAACAGATCTGGAGGAGTTCGATTTGACAGGACCAGGAGAACCAGTTTATGAAACACCGATTATGACTTCACAGCTCTGCGGCAGAATAATGTCGAACGAGTTTAGCGAGGCCCAGGTGGAGTACATATTAAAGAAAAGTTTGGGCTTTTAGAGCAAAGCTGATAAATAAAAAAGTTGAAAGCAAATGTCAAACATAGCCGCAGCAGTGCAAAATCTGAACCCCGAGCAAAAAAAGGTATTCAATAAAAAGTTGAAAGAGGGGCTAGCGGAAATGGTGAAAAAGTTGGAAGAAGAGATAGAAAAGTATCAAGAAGATACACACGTGGTCTACAAAGGGCAGAAAATCAGGAAAACGTTGATTCAGCGTATACCGTATACGAAGGAAGAGTGGGAAAAATACCAGCGGGATAAAAAGGCCTACGAAAATAAAAAACAAATCAGCTTCATAGATAAAGTTTTCTTCGCAGACGGCGCGCTGGACCGTAAAAACCTAACCAACTTCATTGATAAAGTTTTCTTCGAAGACGGCGCACTGCAATTAGAGAAACGCGCCATAAGTGTATAAACATGGCAGACACATTAGAATTAATAAAATCACTTCCGGCTGAACTTCGAGAACAAATCTTAAAGGAGTATATTAAAATAAAACTCTGGCAGCGTAAAATGCTTGGCTGGGATGAAGTTCATGCCACAATCAAAGAAGCTCCATTTTGTGATCGCAATAAACGAATTGTAAGGGTCTTGTTCTGTTATAAATGTGACAGAAGCAGATGTTCGCGAAATGGTCTCTGTAATCTGTGCATTAGAAATGGATTCAGACACTATCTCGGCTATCCAATTTATGATGAAGCTGACTACGATGAGTGCTTCAAGAGATCTTTCTCCTCAAAATGGAGAGGAGGCTTTGCGTGATATTTCTGAGAAGAAGAGCGGTCGGCAAACTTACTACCTAAAAGAAAAATCGTCTATTAAAATTAAACTTACTAATACGCGTTTTGTATTAACTAGTTGTGATTCTGCGCGACTAGGTCGAGATAAACTAAGTGCAAAATATTGCCCCGAATCTAATCTTATTCTTGAACCGTCAGAACCTTGGGGTGCAGCATATTGGTATTTTAAACCATCAGCATTACGTACGCTTGTAAATGGAACGTCAGTTAACAAACTGCCGGGTATTCTAAAACCAAAACCTATTCTCTCATAAGTTCGAGAGGCACCTTTTAGTTCGATAATTAAAGCTGAGACACCCTCAATTAAGCAAGGAAATGGCGCCATTACACGAATGTTATCACCGAATTTAACAAAAACTCTATCACCTCCTTTATTTTCATTGTAGACCCATTCTCCAGTTATTACTATTCTTGGTTGCAAATTTCTTATAACATAACCACTTAGATCTAAATCTTTTTGTAACCTGATTGTATCGTTGTCTATTGTGTAGCCTCGATCATAATTTTTTATTTGAAAGCCGTTCATATCTAAATTTGTTTGTAGAGTAAAATCACCGTCGGGATCGAGAAAGAAAACATCATCGTAAATAATTCCGTCTATATCTGATTGATACCCCTTTACACCGTAAATGATTAAAGCGGCCTTTTCACTAGGTGCTGAACCATCATAACCCGGATTTAAAATGTCGAAATAGATAGTGTCGTCATTCTTATTTTTTGATTTGTAAGTATTAAAAATGATCCTTATATACGGAGGGTCATGGGTGGCAAAGCGTTTGGTGTGGTAGGTAATAGTACTGGAGGCCAACTTGTTTAAAGGGTTAAGAAACCAGTTTTGGTCGTTTTTGTTTTTAGGGTAAAAGAACTCAACACATATAGTGTACTCTCCTTCTTTTAGAGGTGTTTTAGTCAACGCCAAACGCGAGTTGAAAGAATTGTCACTTGTTTTTATAACGTTAAAAGTGTAAGCCTTTTTATTGACACTGTGAAGGTTGGATGTAAAGTCTTCAACGGTAACAGAAGAAATATTGTTTACAGCTGAAACACCAACCCTTTGGGTTAAAAAACCTAAGTCATTCTTTTTATGGGCGTGCCCAGTTGTAATTGCAGAGGAGCCCACATATTTTTTCATTGAACCAAGATTTACAGCATCCTGATCACCCGTCGGATTCGCAAGTTGCTTTATCGCATGGTCTTTCATGAGAATATCTCCAGAAATATTAGCGGTTGATACATCCCCACTATCACCCTTATCACCTTTTGCACCTTTTGGTCCAATAGCGCCTCTCGAACCCGCAGGTCCAGTTGCTCCAGTAGGTCCCGCGGGTCCTGTAGCTCCAGTTGGTCCGGTTGGCCCAGTAGCTCCAGCAGGTCCGGCAGGTCCGGTTCGCCCTTGTGGACCTCTTTCGCCTTTTAATCCTTTTTCTCCAGCATCACCTTTATCTCCTTTTGGACCTTGTGGGCCAGTATCGCCCTTATCACCTTTTTCACCTTTAGGGCCACGCGCTCCAGTTGCGCCAGTTGGACCAGCAGGACCAGCAGGACCAGCTTGCCCTCGGATTGAAGTAGACTCTTCATGTGTTTGAGTTGCACCCGTCGCACCGTTAAGAAACCCCATCTCTATATATTTTCGTCAAAATTTTTTAGAGTTTGTTTTTTTGGTTTGTCGTGGTATAAAAAAGAATATTTAGCATCGGTAGCCCTTTCAAGCAGCTCTCTATCAATTCCCAATTCATCAGCAATACGGTTATTTTCTCTGGGAAGAAAGTTGAAAATGCAAAAGTGGCTGCAATTATCTCGGATGTTTTTGGGGACCTTAAAATAGCTTTGAGAAAGATAAATGACGCTGCAATTGCGGTGGCGACCGTTGATAAAATAATCGATAATGTCGTTTTGGTTGCTTTCACAAACCATGTCATCGAAAATTACAATCTTTTGGTTGTCAGTGGACAGCATTTCCAAAGGAATAACATCGTTGGCGGCTTCGATAACATTATAGCCAGCCACAGGATTGACTCTTGTGTCGAAATCATCAAGCATATATTGGTACTTGTCTTGATGCAGGTTCTTAGCGCAAAGGTAAATTTTGTCGTAGACCAACAGCCTGTAAAGCATATGCATGAGAATATTTGTCTTACCAGAGTTGCTTGGCCCGCAAATAAGCATCCGAAAGGTATCTGCTGGCATACAAGGGTGGCCTTGCTTGTAATTACTTTTTGTAGTCAAACTGGGGTCGTAATTGGGAATTTTCATTTTTTTCTGTTATATATACGGCAAAAATATGTCCATGAAGAAGTGGCAAAACCTTGTCAGCGAAAAGGCTGAAGTTGAGCAGCAGAACGACAAAATCCTCGCGGTGATAAAAAATACCAAAATCAATAAAGGGTTTGGCCAGCTATCAGGTGAGGATTTGTTCAAACCTATCACATCGCGGCTTGAAAAACTCCAAGTAGGGGATAGCAACTCAGTTGCTGAGCCAAAAGAAGAGGTTCCAGACTATGGTATGGATGAGTTTGATTTAAACAACCCCTTCGACGGAGATTTTAACCCGGATGCGGAAACTCCACCTCCAACACCATCACCAACACCACCATCATCACCAACATCATCACCACCACCATCACCATCATCACCAACATCATCACCACCACTATCACCTACATCAACACCGTTGCCACCTTTAGCTGAAGAGGAAGAAACAGAATTAATGGAAGAAGAGCAACCAAGTACAAGTGGTGTAAAACCCCAACCAAGTAAATGGGGACCACCACAAGAACTGGTTATCAAGGGATCAGAGTCAACTGACCTGCAGACACTAAACAGCATGTTAACAAAAAATAAAAACAATCCGAACTATGTTGTAAAAAGCAAAACATCAAAATTTCACAACTACACATTGGCAGACATAAAAAAGGCAAGAGATGAAATCCTTGAAAGGAGAAAAAAAGGGATTAAAATACCCCAAAGGTATTTCGAATCGATGGAACCCTCAGACGAAGAAATGGAAGGAAGCGGAAGTGTTGATCCAAACGCTTTGGTTGACAGGCTACACTTAAGCTTGGCGTCTATACAGGCGGGCAACACCTCACTGAAGCTGAAAAAACAGGTCCAGCAGATGTTGGGGTTGCTGGTAAAGCTAAAGGAAATAACACAAAAAGAAGCCCACAAAATTTTGGGAAGTATTATATAAGCATGTCAACCCATTTTCATTTCAACCTGTTGCTCGACTCGCAGCTGGCCAAACAAAACAACGCCAACAGCAAGTCACATGACTTCACAATTAACTTTGACCCACCAATCGCTTTAGATCCCTCCAAATCATACAAGGCGGCGTTAAATGAGCTGGTATCTATGACCTATTCGTGGTACAACATCGCGAAACAGTACAACAACAACGAGTTCAAATGGCGGAAAAAAACAGAGAACTGGAAAACCGTGACAATTCCGGATGGAATGTATGATTACAAAGGTCTCAACACCACCATCCAGTCGCTTATCGGAAGAGTGGATCCCAAGGATGAAAAATCCAAGTTTATTGTCCAGCTGTATTTTCACACCACAACGTATCGGGCGGTCATTTTGTTGGAGGACGGCTACGAGCTTGACCTAAGTGGAGGTGAATTCGCCGCGTTGCTGGGTTTTGACAAGAAAACAATAGACGGAGCGAACAATAGGAGCGACCGCGTGCCAAATATAACAAGAGGTGTCGACTGGATCTACATCCATTGTGACCTCATCACAAGGGCTGTGGACAACATCGGAGGCGACGTTATGTTTTCTTTTTCAACCGCTGAACTCTCCGTCAGCTACCCCTTTTCAAAAGAGCCCCGCCGCCTCCTGTGGCACCCGGTGAACAAAAATAGAATCAATGCGATAAATATCAAAATCACGGACGGGCGCAACAACATTATAGATCTGAATGACCAAGACGTGGCTTTAAGTATCATCATTGAAGAAGAAACACCTAAGCGCATCTGAAAATAATTTAAACATAAATAATTTACACATAAGTATAATAATGAATCATCCGAGCGAGTGGGCGAGATATTATGACGCGCCAAACGGAACATATAGATACAGACACAAAGGTACGGGGGTTGTTAGAGACACCCTGATGAATATAGGAAAGCGGTTCAAAAAGCAAGTCACCCGTCAGACGTTGGAGAAGGCTGTAAATAAAGCCTCAAAGCAAATGCTTAAAAAAGCTGCAGAAAAAGCAGAAGAAAAAGCGGCTGACAAGATACAAGCGGTTTTGCGAAATAGCAACTCAGTTGCTACCCCAAGTGTAAAACCAAAGAGTAAAAAGACTCCAACTGTAAAACCTAAGGGTAAAAAGACCCCATCACAGAAACTTAGTACAGAGTCGAAACAAAAACTGAAGAAGATGCTAAACCCTGGGGTAGCAACTCAGTTGAGCGGGGATTCACGGAAAAAGTTAAACCAGATTTTAAACGCGGGTCGGGCTGCAAGGATGAAAGTAAACCAATTGATAGCAGAAAATTAAAATAATTTTTTAAAAAGATATATAGGCCGCAAGATGTTCAGAAGCCACAGGCATTTGGAAAAAACAGAGTATGTTCGTATCATGTTAGACAAACCGATCACTATCCCGGGAAACAATCAGCACCAGGTAAAAACAAACTATAAATTCACACTCACCGACCGAGACAACTGGTATGACTGGTATAACGCCTACTTCCGGGCTGATTTCACTTTCGAGGCAACCGCAAATGGTGCGCTAGTTGCAGCAGACACCCGATCGGCGCCCATTAACGGCTCGTTTTCATTGATAAACAAACTTGTGTTGAAATCAGCAGGCAAAAACATTTACAACGTAGACAACATTCACAAGCTCATATTTATCAAAAACTTGTTGGACTTTTCAGATGACTATGCGAGGAGCGCGGCAAAAAATCAGTTTTGGTATTTGGACACAACGGATAGCGTTGTAACAGCCGCCGCTGCCACCAACCAAGGAATCAGAGCAAGGGGCTTGCTTGCCCTCGGCGACCCCCAAAAAACGGTTGAAACCCTCATTCCGCTTAACAGGTACTCATTCTTCGAAGAGCTGAATGACAAGCTTCTCCCCCCCATGCAGATTGAGCTTGAAATTGAGCTACAATCGGATGCAGAGCTGATTTGGCAAAACGATGGCACCGATCGCAGAATAGTGGTGAGAAACTTCGAGCTGTGGGTTCCATTGCTGCGTTTCACCAGCGAAGGACAGAAGCTCGCAAATGAAAACTTTTTGAAACCTCAGAAATGGACGTACCTTAATGAAATGATCCAGCCCAGCAGTAGCCGGCGTGACGCTTTTGGTTCGTGGCAGATAAATCCTGGTATAAAGGATGCCAAACATGTTTTCATTTTCATTCAACAGTCAATGAAGGAAAACGCCTTGACTCAAAACCCCTACTTCTTCGACACCTTTGACATTGACGGAGACAATACAGCCAAGCTAGCCACCTGCCGGCTGCAGTACGGCTCTTCACAGTACTATCCGGAGCTGGACTACGACGAAAACTTCAAACTGCGCATTCTTAATGACTTGATGAACTACCGGTACCGCAAAAACGACTACAACACCGGTGTCCAGCTTCAGCCCAACAACTTCAAGGATTTATACCCAGTACTTTATTTTGACTTACGTGAAAACAAAGATAACATGACCAACGACCCGAAGCAGATGGTTTTCCACTACAGACTCAATGAGGCTGCCAACGCGCAAGACTACACCATTTATGCAGGAATTTTGTATGAGTCCGAATTTGCTCTCAGGCAGGTGGGTAATGAGCTGGTGATGGGTTAAAAGTGAAATAATTTTGTATGAAATATAAGAATGACGACTTACTATCCGCATAAGATTTCACTTTCAGATGGGCAGAAGGTAAACCTCGCGCGAGCTTTTGGGCGAGGAGAAGCAGTTACACTCAGATTTAAAAACGAGGCTATAACCGGCGGTAGCGACACTTTGCACTTAACCACCAGGCAGATCAAAAAAATAGAGCGCGCTATCAAAAACAAAACGGGTGTGGACATAGACATGAGCAAGACACAAATCAGACGTGTGCGCAACGCTATCAAAAAAACAACAGGATCAGGCATGCAGGTAAAACCCCCAACAGGTGGAAAGGGAATGCGCATCAACCCTCCACCATATATGCGCCCACCACCATTTATAGGTTCTTGGGGTGACCAAAAAAAAGCCCGCCTTCGTTGATGTCCCCTTAACTGATTATGACTTGCAGCGATGGTGCCAATACTTGAAAATCCCCATCAAAGGTATATTTGCGAGAGACGAGATCCACGTGAAAAACCACTCCCCTTGTATAATCAACATGGATGATCTTGGAGGGCCAGGCACCCATTGGGTATGCTGCTGGGATGGAACTGAATATTTCGACTCTTTTGGTTTACCTCCACCCGCAGAATGGGAAATTGAGTTGATTCTCGAGGGCAAACAGACCTTTCTACGAAATGACAACCAGCTTCAGTGGGAATCCAGTGTGCGCTGTGGCTATTACTGTTTGCTTTTCCTGAATGAGCGTAACAAAGGCCGGTCGTTTCGAGATATTTTGAGTATGTTTTCAAAAAATACACACACCAACGAGGCTGTGGTGAAGGATTATTTTACACATAAAGTATAGAGATGAAGGTTTACTGTGTGAAAGAAAAACGCTTTACGCCTAATGTGACGGCAAGTGAAAAAATCACTACCACAAAAAACAATAGAAGAATGTTAAAAGTAAAATGCGCAAGCTGCGGCATTACCAAGACAAGGTTCTTACCAGTGAACGGAGACAAAAAAGGCGGCGCGTTGTCGTCGAGAAGGGGACCTTCGACTGTTGATAAAATTGCGTATGTTGCCTCGAACTTTGTGACCCCTGCCCCCAGTTTCGCTGCAGCGGCCAAAATACTCGGAAGCCAAGCTTTGAAAGGGGTTACAGACAACGTAAAGTATTTTAGGAAGAACCGTTAGTTAAAGTGAATTTAGCTTATTTATATAGGATGGATGTTTACTGTGTGAAAGAAAAGCGCTTCACACCCAATGTGGTGGGAAGTGAAAAAATTACAACTGCAAAAAACGGCAGAAGACTACTTAAAGTAAAATGTGCTAGCTGCGGCATTACCAAGACAAGATTCATAAGTGACAGTTGGGTTAAACCTGAAAATAATCAAGAAGGAGGTAATATTTTGGAACCAATATTTAAGTGGACCAGAAGGGGTTTACCCAAAAAGAAGAGAGAAGAACTTGCTCGCGCTGAAAAAAGAATGTTTGGAGGTGGAGTTTTTGATACAGTTGGAAATACAGCAGCTGAAGCTTTCTTTGAGTACGGTGTTCCTTATTTAGCAAAGCAAGGTGTGAAACAAGGAAGATACTTTGCAAGCGAGTTTTTAAGACAACCAGAGTATCAGAAGAAGTTAGCCAATAAAGCCAAACCAATCGCGAGAAAAGCTGTTAATTATACAATTGATGCTTTGTCTGGGGATTTGTTGACTAAAGCCTCAAACAGATTAAGACCAAAAGATATGATACCGGGAAATAAGTTGAAAGGTGGGTGTCATAATTTGTAATTATTATATAGGATGGAGGTTTACTGTGTGAAAGAAAAGCGTTTCACACCCAACGTACCGGGAAGCGAAAAAAACACTACCACAAAAAATGGTAGAAGGCTGCTTAAAGTAAAATGTGCAAGTTGTGGCATTACCAAAACACGATTCATAAGTGACAAAACGCAAAGTGGTGCTAAAAATAAAACACAAAGTGGTGGTAATTATGATATGAGAATTTACGCGGGTAATCGGGTAGATGACCCAACAAACCCTCTTTACCAACGTGGTGGGGGTTTTGATTTGCATAAAGCTATAGGCAAGCTGCCTAAGCCAAAAAAGGGGTGGACGCTTCCTGGTCATAACTATACAGGGCCGTACAATCCCCTTGAAAAACAGCTTTCTTACGACCCCAAGACGGGAAAGATCTTGAAGATTTATCAGCAACCCACAGGCGCCACGGACGCAGTTGCAATGCAGCATGATGTTGATTATGCCGTCTGTGCAGGCAAGAAAAATGAGAAAGGCTGTAAACATGATGCAGACAAAAAAATGGTGAAGGCACTTGACGCTATTCCCAAAAATAAACGGCAATGGGGTCACGCCGCGGCGCGCAACGCAATCAGCTCGAAGCAAAAAGTGGGATTGGGTGTCGGTGAAACGATCAATAAAAAGATCGGCGAAAAAATTCCAGGCTTTCAACCGGCTCAAGATGTGGCTGCTGCAATCATGGCTGTCACAGGTGGTGATAAGGATTTGTTTAAAAAGTATTGGAGTGGTGCCATTGCAAAAGGTGCCTTTAACAAAAAAACCGGTCTGTTTAGCAAAAAGTTTTGGACACACCCTAAAAATACAACTGGGCCCTGTAATCAGATTGTATATAAAAATGGGAAATGGCATAACCAATATTGTGACTAAAATATTTTTAACACATATATAAGAAATGGATTCTGCAACAAAATTCCGGCGGGATGAAATAGAAATGATAAAGAAAAATCTTGAAAACCAGTTGGTGCATTACTACCAAACCTCAGCCAAGTTTAAACGGTGGCACACGCGGTGTCAAACAGTATGTGCGTTAACAGGCGGAGTTGCTACCATTCTTACAGGCTCGGGGCTGGCCGCTTCTCTTTCTGTGGTTGGCGTTGTTGTTGGTGCCCCTTTAATCGCAACTGCCACCTTGTTTTCATTGGTGTCAACCTCCTCCATCGTCACCGTCAAATTTTTCCTGCGTAAAGCGAAAAAACACGAAAAAATACAGACTTTGGCTGAAGCTACGCTGAGCTCAATCAACTCTCTCATATCGACCGCTCTTGAAGATGGTCAAATCTCAGACAGTGAGTACCAAGATATTATCAAAAAGTACAACAGCTTTACTACTGCAAAGACAAAACTGCGTTTTTCAAACCACACTGACGGCGGGGTAAAGGTCGATAGAAGAACATCAAAGACAACTTCTGTTTAATGGTGGGGTGTTTGCCTCCAACCACCATTCGTTGAAACTTTTTTCGGCTTTATTTCCGGTTTGTACCATCTTCGGCAATCTTTTCGTGAGCTTTCGCAGTATTGCATTTTTCGCCGGCCAATCGATTGATTCGACCTTTTGAAAATAGTTGTATAAAAAACAAACGTAGTTACACGACCCGGGGTAGCAACTCAGTTGCTGATGCCGCTTAAATTGGTGAATGATATTACCCAAAAAGGTCAGCCCCATATTGTCACCGACCTGATCTACAGAAATGCCGACTTTTTTTAGTACCGCAATTAAATACCATAATTTGAGGTGGTGTCTCATCTCTTCACGGGGCTCATCCGGCAGTGGGGGTTCCCATGAGTAAAAGTCAAGATCTTTTTCGGGTTTGATTTCTTTTATTTTTGCTTCCTGCTGTTTTATCAACGTTTCTTTTAGCTGTTCACGGTTCGCTGGCTGCTTTTTCACCAACATTTCGATAAGCTGTTCAAGGTAGGGTTCGTGAGGGTTACCCAAACTCATTTTTCCAGCCATGTATATATGATCGCGCATAATTATTTAAATGGATAGAAAATTAGAGCGGCATTATTACAGCCCGCAGGGTTACTGGAAAGGCATTTCTGCCATTAAAAAATTAGCGGTCGCTGCAAAGGTTCCTGAAGTTGTTGCCAAAGAATGGTTGTTCAAACAAGCGCTCTGGCAGATTTACCTCCCCGCACCGCGCTACATTCCTCGTCTAAAATTCGACGTGCCTACACCCAACAAAGTGCATCAGGCAGATCTTCTTTTTCTGCCACATGACAAAGTGGGGCGTAGCACTTATAAATACGCGCTTACCGTTGTTGATGTTGCCAGCAGATTCAAAGAAGCTCAGCCTTTAACTTCTAAAAACTCTGATGAGGTTGCCAAAGCTTTTAAGACAATTTATACACGTGGACCTTTGAAATGGCCTCAACTGTTGCAGGTTGATCCTGGGCGTGAATTTATGGGCGCTGTTACAAAAGAAATGGAAAATCACAAAACTTCGATCAGACGTGGGCACCCTGAAATACATAGAGATCAAGCTATCGTCGAACGTTTCAATCGCACCTTGGCTGAGCGTTTGTTTGGCCACCAGTACGCAGTTGAAATGCGTTCGCCTGAGGGTCAGCGATCTACAGAGTGGGTAAAAAGGCTTCCCAAAGTTGTTTCTGCTCTGAACAACCAAGTCACTCGATTGATTGGTATGAAACCTGCTGCCGCAATCAAGAAAAAACATGTTTATGCGGAGCCATCAACCAAATATTTGAGACCCGTTGGTTTGAACGAAAAAAAGCTCCCCTCCATCGTTATGGTTCGGTATTTGTACGAACCTGGTGAGCTTGAAGGTGGGACAAAAAGAGCCACTGATCCTATCTGGTCCTTGGATATCTTCAATATTGAACGTGCTTTTATCAAACCGAAACAACCAATTCTTTACTATTTGCGCGGTGGTCCTAAGCGTGGTTTTGTGCGTGAAGAGCTGCTTGTTGTGCCGCCAAATACACAATTACCTCCAGCTAACGTCACCTAGGGTGTGGATTATCGTCAAAGTTGATGTACCCGCTTAAACATGGTATTCAATTGGTTCTGTATGAATTCCGTCTGGCAGTACCCAGCGTTTGTCGTAATACGCGCTCAACCCCAGCTTTTCTTGCTCGTATGTTACCATATTCCCGTCTCGCATTCTGAAACCCCTGTTTGTTGCCATGTCTTTGCTTCCTCCCAATGCTGCTTTGAAACGTTGCCAGTTTATTTCGTTTTGCTTCTTCGACATTCCTTTTGTACTTAGCTTCTGCTTCACTCCATCTTCTATTTGATGTTCTGTATAGTAACATTTGGAGCACAGCGCGATCATCCGCTCCCCTTCAAATTCTTTTTTAAACAGCCCCGGTGTTCTCCCGCTCCACTTATCCCATGCCAGCCAATTCTTTTTTTGCTCTTCAAATTCCGCTTTCATCTCTGGCTTTACGATGTCTTCTAACTTTTTTCCCGAGATCGCCAGGTAGTTGCTGTCAGTGTCCATCTGGATCAGCTCGAAATCTTTCCTGTCCAAGTACCTGTCCAAGAAGTCGTAATAAAATTGCAACATCCGCAGCTTGGCCAGCTGATATACCGCGATTCCGATCTGAAACGGTCTTCTGATTGTTATCCGCGGCTTCCGGCTTTCTAATTCATACGCCTGCCCTATCTCATCTAGATCTTCGAAATACGCGCTTCTTAATGCTCGGTCTACCACTTTCTCATCCTTTGTGTAGATCACATTTGTTTGCCGTTCCAGCGCTTCTATCAGCTTTCCATACCCGCTGTTTCCCAGCAGTTTGAATATGTCCGCCAGCAGCGCTTTGCTTTTGTCCACATCCCCCGTTCGCCGCGCTTCTGTGACTTCTTTCACGAACCATTCGAAGATCTTTTTCGGTTTGTAATCGATTGTCCGATACACCCTTTTGATTTCTGCCCCGTGGTTTATGTACCACTGCAGTAGCGGCTCGTACAGCAATATCTTTTCCGCTGACAATGTTCCCAGCAGCTTTTTGTTGCTTTCCACCACTTTTCTCCCTGTTGCTTTCAGATATTCTTTCATGTGCTCTGGCACCACATTGGCCGGTACCTCTTTTTTGTGAAAGAATGGACACATCTCTTCAAACTTTTGATGCAGATGCTCCGGGATTTCTATGTCCACTTCCGCGTATCCGAACCAGCTTTTTTCTTTCAATCTTTGCGTGAAGTCTGCCGCTTCTTGCGCTAATTGCCAGCCATCTACGCCATCTAAATAATTTGCCTGGTCTGGATTGTTTGTTTGATGCTCTCTTGAATAGGCTGTGTAGTGCACCACTTTTTCTTTCCCGCAGGGCATATAGTTCAGCATGGTTGATAGATACAGCGCGTTTGCATCGTACCCCTGGATGTTTTCACACAATTTGCTGTCTGGGTATTGATGCGACCTTATCCCCGTTTTGCCCGCCTCATGATATCTTGTAAAAACCAGACTTGGTCCGCCTACCACCGCCCCTTTTAACAGGTCATACGCTTCTTTTCTTGGGGCGTATAGTTCCGCTTTGCGCTCTATTGCGCCTTTTAAAAGATAGTGCAAACTCACCCCTGGTATGCTTACCGCGTCTTTCAGTATGTCTATCCCCTTTTCTATGTAGAACGCTTTCATTTTTTCCAGCGCTTCAAGCCCGGGTGCCACATCCAGATTGTTGTAGTATTCCAGCCAGTCTTTGAACGTTTTCATCCCTTTTTCTTTGAACGTCTGTTTGCAGGCTTTCCATTCTTCTCGCGTCAGCACATACTCTTTTTTCAACTTTGAGTACCAATGCTCGTATTCCGGCAAGCCCTCGTAATCCAGCTTTTCTTCGCGGTCGAACCATTCGTATGGCAGCCACGATTTTGTTGCCTTGCAGTCGTACGCCTTTACCCATCTTTCGTAGCTTGTTCCGGGGCCTAAGTAGTTTATTATGTCCAGAAAACGCAATCTGTCTGTGAGTAAGAACATGATTTTGCTGCCGTTTTTCGCCACTCTCACTTTGTTTGCCGTGTCCGCCAGCTCTTTCACGAAGTGGTTTTTGATTAAATTGAGATCGTATGACCCGGAGTTGAATCCCAGTGTGGGCACCTGGTCGCACCATTCTTCTATCTTTTTTCTTTGGTCTTTGGGGATCAGTTTCACATCTGCCGGCATGAATTCTTCTCTCACTTGCTTCCTTATCTTTTTCTCCCTTCTCCCCAGCTCTTGCATGAACTTTTGAACTAACACTCTGGGATTTCTTGCGCAGATGTGGGTTGGCTCTCTTTCAAGAGTGTCGCCGATGCTAACTGAAACCGGTATATGCTTGCTTTCAATCGTCAGATGTTTTGTTGGCTCTTTTCGTTGATTTCCATCTCCGTACGCCTCAAAATCGTACAGAATCGCGTGTGGGTACGCTTTTGTCCGGGGTTTTGGCAGCTCTTCTCCGTGTTTGTCCGCTCCTCCTGGAACTAGCCATTGACATGACCAACATTCAATCACTTTGTATCCCACCTTTCGCAGATGGGCTGTGCGCCTTTTTGTGGCTTGGTAGAGCTCTTCTACTGTCTTGCCACCGTGTTCGATTATTTGTTCTCGATTTGGATAACATTTTGGACATCCGTGCCAACGACAGCCATGATACTGAAATACCACTTTTTTCTCGTCGTTGTATCCGTCTACCGGCCTTTTCTCTATCCAGCGTTCTCCCCCGTGCCCCGACATTGCATGCACTATTTTGAATTGCCAGTTTTTCTCCACGTACCTCAGCCACTGGATTGATTCTTTTGAGGCTTGGTGTTTTGGATAGAACGCTTTCTGGTACGCTGTCTGCGGTGCTTCTACTTTTTCACCCGGACAGTGGATCACCGTTTTGCCTTGGCTGCATCTTTCCGCGTGACGTTGGAGATTGCTTGCCTTTGTGAATCTTGCGTGACAGTGGTTGCATTCATACGATTTGGCCAACTTCGTGATGTCTTTTATCAGGAACGCGTGCTCTCCATAAATCCCTATTGTCATTACGTTTTTGATGCGCATTGGTGGGTTTCTCATTAGGTGCCATACTATTCTGGGGCTAGTTTCTATTCCGAATTCGATTTCATCCGCGTTAGCCAACTCTGGCGTGTAAACCCTTATTCCCAGCCAATCTGCTAAAACCTTGTCCTTGTTCAGGTGCATTTCCACCTTTTCCAGTTCATCTAATGACGTTTTCTCCCAAGTTGATGGCATATTTCGGAGTTTGTAGAAACTCTTGGCAAGATCTCGTGCTGCTTCTGTGCTGCGATCCGGTCTTGCTCCTCTGTGTACGGCTATACAGCGCCATAGACACAGGTTATCTCTATACGTGTCCAGCGTCACCATTGCGTGATTTCCTCTTGCAAGGTTATGTAGCCAGTATGGTAATGGTCCTGTTCCCATCAATGGCTGGCGGTCTAGCACAACCTTTATATCGACGGTGAAATGCGATTCAAAGGTCCACTTTGTATCTGGTCTTTCAGTGTTATCCGGATCTAGACGCGCCGCCTCCATTTCTCTTATCCAATTCTCCGCGTCTGCGTAAGTTTTCATCCAGGGGGAGCCTTTATTTTGGTAGAAAGTTAGCCTGGTTCCGTCTTCGATGTTTTCAAGAAGATACGAATAGACGTGCCTCATGTAAAACGATGTTCCCACGTTCTCCCTTATCTTTTCCATAAACCTTGGTGTGAGGTCTTTATTTAGCCCCTCTACGATACGCCACCTCTTGTAACGTCTCCCGCTTGTCTCTTCTACCCCCGCATATTCCGTGTCTTCGTACAGATCCAGAATCTCATTCTGATAATCTGTTACCGTTTTCACCTTGTTCGGTGGGATGGGGTCGAATATTTTCAAAAGGGTTTCTTGTTTTCTGTTTCTGTTTCTGTTTCTGTTTCTTGGCGGTGGTATTGGTATTGGTTTTGATGGTTTTAATGGGGCTTTTAATTTTTTATTTACCCCTTCTGGGATTGGTTCTTCCAGCAGAGTATTTATTTTTCTTTGAATTGTGGGCGAATATTCTGCAATAAATTTTGATAAAAACCGCAAATCCTCGGGATCAAGATTTGCAAGCTCTTCTTCCAATGATCTGAGGTCTATGCTGTCCATCGTATATAATATGGAAAAATATTTTTTAATTTTTATTATTTAGAACTTTGTACATTTATGTTGCATCCCTCTAAATGGGCATCCTTTTATCCTTCTCTTGCGAGTAGTAATATTGGAGTCGAACGAATACTACCGAGTAGCACCCACCTTTCCCTCTTTCCTAAGGTTTACACTAAGTTTTCAACTTACCGAGCGAGCTTTGTGAGCGAGGTAAGTTGAAAATCCTTAGTGTTAACCTTAGGAAATAGGGAAAATTAGGTGGGTGCGCCCGAGGTGGTATTCGTTCGACTCCAATATTACTACTGGACAAGATCAAGACTGAAAGGTAACAAACTTAACTGAAGTGCTGAGCCACATTTACGTCTAACACTGAATGAAATTGTGTCAGTTTTCTGGTCTTCCCGTAAATTATTTTCTGCTTTTCTTCTTCGTTTAGTCAATCTTGTTGTACATTTACAAGTATTGTTAATTAAACGTTTCGCATCAATCCTTTCAGTTTTACGTAGTTGAGTCAACTATGGCATTTTGTGGTATTTGTGTGGTTTTAGGGAAGGCACTGTCGATTATTTCTTGTATATAAAGCTTATAAACCTCGCCAAATTTGCCATTTTTCTGATGGAACTTTCGCTTCCCGCAGGAAAATTTTTAAACTGAGCGGCACTTGTCGCACTCGTTTCCCATATATAAGGTCAAACGCAGGTATAATGGCTGATAACCGAGATCTAGAGAACCAATCAGAAAGCTAGAATTGCATTATCCGAGGTTGAGAATTTAATAATTAACAATTATTCTTTGAAATCGAGGTGAATAGTGGCAGAATATTTACCGAGCCGCGTAGCGGCGAGGTAAATATTCTGCTGCTATTCACCGAGATTGAAAAGAATAATTGTTTTAGTATATACACACGAAGTGATCTCAAAACAGACAATCTAGGCATTTTCAAAAGGAAACCTATGAAAGGCAATTTTATTGACGTCTAATTTGACGTCTCAATTCATGCGTGAAACACGTACAAAACTATTTACAGATTCTTTTAACATGGCAAATACACAATCTTCGATAAAATCTTCGTCAAAATGGTCCTTTTACACAGTTCAAATCGGGAACTTTAATCGAAAGTCTGCTTTGAAATCGATAACTGATCAAACAAAGTTTTCGAAAGTCTTCGAAGTTATCGAGAAAGGCTTGTTGTTTGGCTCGTTGCGAAGGTGCCTGTCAATGGCGGCTCGAATTGAGGTGAGTGTTACCTTGTTGTAATATGACCTGTCTTGTTTTCTTGCGGAGATATAAAACTTCAATTCTTCTTTTTCTATTTCCTCGATTTCGGTGAGAAATTCATTCTGTCTTCTGTCAGGCAAACCAGTCTACAAAAATACTCGTAATGAGACAAATTGTAGTCGTGAAGATTAATTGCTGCCTATTTAGCGATAGGTCGAACTGATCACAGTAATTATCTCGATAAACAAACTAAAAAACACTTGTTTGCAAAACATGACTTATATCTTTAAAAACTTTTAGGCCAGAGTTCGTTGCCTTCTTGGTGTTTTCTGGCTCGCTGTCGTCTTTTATTTGCACTATTTTTGATTCCGAAATGCTAGCGAAACGTGAGTTTACGCCGGCCATTTTGTTTCTGTTTTATGGGATAATGCATTATCCACTCGCTAGCGAGTGAATAATGCGGCATTAGCCCGAGATAGCGAACCAATCAGATTGCTGGAATAGTCAAGATCACTGAGTGTGTATATACTAATCAACAATAATCACTTCGCCTTCGGCGAATAATTGTTAATTATAAGTATTTTACATGACTACAGGTTATGGTTTTGATTTCTTGTAAGTGACCAGCTCTCGGTCCTGTCGTAATCAACCACATGGCTTGACATGTCGCTACAGGTGAGGGGTTCGACGGTACTACGAACAAAGCCAACGCAGAAAAATGATTCTGTCCAAACTTGCTTGTAAAAAGTCTTTTATTTCCTTTATCTCCCGCTATGATTAGATCGCACGTGCCGGCGTGTGATAGAAACTTCAAGGAGAAAGCAGGAAGTCAGCCATTTTTTTGGCTCAAATCTAACTATCCCTTCTTTCATAAACGCAAACTTCAAAGCTAACATCAGGGGTGGATGTTGATACCGCAAATTTCCGGTTATAAGCCCTGGGCTTAAACAACTTCGTAAGCTGATTATCCGGGGGGGGGGGGGGGGGGGGGGGGGCAAGTTTATAAGCGGAATAAAAAATCGTTTCGAAACGAGCCACGGAAGAGCTGATCGAGATACGTTTTTAAGTTAGAAAGTCAAAATAAAGCAACATTCAGCCCTGTTTAGTTCTGTCATCCAGCAGAGGGAGGCGTATATCTGGTTGGGGGGGGGGGGGGGGGGGAAATGTGTTTTGTTTGTTTCCGGAGGGGTTTATATCCGGAATTTTACGGTATGCCAGGCAGGCTCCCTTTCAGGCCTTATTCCGCAGGGGGCCTGATCTATCACTAAACGTTTCCAAAAATGTAAGTATATAAACAAACCAAAACTTGCAAGTGAAAACGAGGTTAAGAGTCTAGTCACCCAGGCCATTGGCTAGGTTGACTCTGTCACGCGAGGTAACGCAATTTTTATCTCATTCTGTCACGAACTTTTAAAGTCGACTAAATAAAACCTTCATGAAATAATAGCGTGAAATACACATCAAACATCAATTCCTGGTGCATAAAATTCTCCATGTCTGTTATACTGCAGAACGTATTTCTATAACTTTAATTTTTTTTCATGTGCAGTTCATACAAGGAGATGTACGTGAGAAGGAATCCCTTGATCTTTTAAACGATGTAACTACTACACCATTTAAAGGTGCTTTGTCGCGGGTTTTAAAAGATTTTTGAATAGCCAACATTTATATGCGTGGCACAGGAAACCTGCTTTTGAGCACTAAAACTGTTAACAAGCGTCTTTGGCTGCGGATGGCTTGAATGCAAATGGATTACAACTTGAAAAATTAAGGCTAAACTTTTCAAGTTGTTTCCGAGTGTTATCAAAGAATCAATATTTATAGCCTTAGTTTGATTTCTATCCAGAAATTAAGGCCATATCTTCCTTTAGATGTTCAAAGATAATGTTTTTCCTACTACTAATTTCAGAACAGTTTAGACCAAAAATATGCGCGTGACGTAGCTCCTTTAACAGCCGTGGGGTGCTAATTATAATATATTCCTAGCATTTAATGCAATAAAATTATATGCCTAAGGTATATGATATATATGACCCTATTTGAAAAGTTGACTGTACGTTGCTGCACGCTTTGCCTTTAACAATCAAAGATTTCGTTGCAAATGCAAAAGCATTCAACAATAATACATCATCTATAGGGTGAAGACATAATTTAAGCTAATTTTAATTTAAATTAATAAACATTTAGACATGTCAATTTACACTTACAGTATAAAATTGTATATCTAATATAATTTACTCTCCAAAGTGTAACCCAAAATATATTTTCTACCTAGAAAAAATGTCAGTTCATTTCGATATCATATTGGAAGACTGAACTGAACTGACTGAACATTTATTACAAACACCGCTTCACCTGATTAAAGGTATATATTTTCGATTTATAAAACAACTACGGAGTGAGCGCTCTTTGTTGCATTATACGAGACAGATAAAGTATAAACCGAAAATGGAAGAAGAACTAATGACGTGGATTCTAAAAGAGTAATTGAGGTAACGAAATAACATTCCAATAGAGCGATCTCATATGATCCTTGCTGGACTAGGAGCGCTTTCAATTTGTCAGAACTGGCCGGCCGGTTCGGTGGTTTTGAATGTGAAATGGGCCTTTTCCACGAGATAAATCCACCATAACAATGTATAATATTTATGCGTTGACTGATTTGACAGGACCATTCTGACTCACACTGAATTCTGTTCTCGAATATACCGGTCTGGCCGGCCAATTCTGACAAATGGAAAGCGCTCTAGGACTAGAGACCGGTGGTAAGCAGCGGAAAGCGCGGGAAAGTCGCATAAGCACCTTTCCTCTGATTGGTTGAAGCACAGAGAACGGTGCACGCACTTTCTGAACCAATCATATGCAGAGCTTAGAGACGCACCACGTCGAGGCCATTGGAGATCACTCTTTTTGATGTAAAACAGAATGCTAACTATTAATTTTCCACTTGTTCTACGTTTCGGGATCGTCCTCCTCCTCGTCAAGTTCCTTTCGCTTTACTTGCACAATGCAGAATAAACGCTTCGACGTAAACCTGGGAATACAAAAGACAAAAAAGTCAAAGAGACGATGGGAGAATATCACTTTTAGTACAGAACTGTTAAACAGTGACATTCTCGCCCCCACCTTCCCCCTCACCCACAAAAAACGAAAATTCCTACGCTAACTGCTCGCGTGCATGAGATACATAACGTTAACAAGTAAATTCTACCCACGGGAAAAAGTCGCCCTTGGTTTTTGCAACACAAAGTGACTGGACGTAACCCCCCCCCCCCCCCCCCCCCCCTCCCCGGAAAAAGTTACACCCTGAATTTTTTTCGTAATCCTGGGTCGACAGAAACAGAGTGAAAGTAAAGTGCCTTGCGAAATTACACGGCACTGTGGCAGTTTCTTATGACCCCGGCTGTAGCCAGTTCTAGGGGCATGTTTAGTCAGTTGGGTGAATGGGGGTACTCCGGCCAGCGCTCGAAACCGGACGGTGGTCCTACACACTAACCATTATAGAACCTCGCCACGCACCGTGAAGCACATGCCAGCACGCTCATATTCATATGTACTGTTTGTCACCGTGTGGTTGTTTCGTTCTGTAGGTACTGATCATGAGATATCAAGTAATATTACTTACCTTGAGAATGTGTTATCGAATACAAGCAGGTATACTCCGGCCGATACGTCTTGTATTTCACCCTTGATCGACTGGAGTTGTGAATTGCACTGAGATAACGGCACTACAGTCTGTAACGCAACGGAAAGCATAAACATCATCAAAAACAAAAAAAAGATTATCATTATGTCAATGGCCCTATAGTCCGTAACGCAAAGGAATGCAATAATATTAATATCATTTATTATTCCACCATTGCGCCATTTTACCATATTTGGTCACGAAAACGCGCAAAATATAACACTCCATTACACTGTAGAACAGGACAAAAATACAAACGGAAAGCGAGTAACAAAATGGCCGGACAAAACGACCCAAGCTTCGACTCGGGCTCGGAAAAAATACCACGCAACTCGCAAAATATCCGCGTATTATACGTTAAACCATCGAATCTGGTGTATTTACACATACGACGAAAATATATTTATTATATAAACTACAGTGTGTTATAGGGATTTTGGCCACTGAGAAATGTCGTATCAGAACACATGTGTCCTGATATGACCTTTGGAATATTCACCTTTTGAAAGAATTGAGCTAAATTTATATAATAAATAGAATAATACATGGGAGCTTGGAGATATGAAATTGATCTTCTCGTGTTCAATCTCGATATCTCACTCGTTCGCTGCGCTCACTCGTGAGATATCGAGTTGAACACTCGAAGATAAATTTCATATCTCCGCGCGCCCATGTATTATTCTCTATATCACAATACAGCCAGACCGTATGTATGATAACTAAAGTACTGAAAGGCATCAAGTGTTTCAGCCTGGAACAGCTCCTAGCTGATGTCCTTTTCTTTCCGGTCTGTGAATATTCACTTATGCTACAGTTATCTATAATCAGCATGGTTGTCACTTTTGTTGAGAAAATTTCTTTTTACACTGAAGAACAGTGTACAGTTTCTTTCTGTGGGAACAAATGAAGGGAGCAGAATAAAACTACGACTGGCAGATGACAAAACTCTCTTACCTCGCACTCACTGTCTTTCTTTGTTTCCGACAGCTTGAACGCGACTCCGAAACGAATGCTCTGCAACACAACAAAAGCGACCAGTAGAAAAACCGTCAGTACATAACGAACTCATCACCCCCACCACCACTCCTGCAAGTGTTCATCCCCTCCCTGGTCCTGCGGCCAGTGACCTCAGCGTTCATTCCTTCTCTTATAAATCAGTACAATCGTTCCCAATCGTTCCCAATACCTCCACTTTTATTGGTCCCTTCGCCAGCAGGCTAGTGGGGAAGCATGGATAGCACAGTGGTGAGAGCACTCGCTTCCCACCAATGTGGCCAGGGTTCGATTCCCGGAGCCGCCGTCATATGTGGGCTGAGTTTGTTGTTGGTTCTCGTCCTCGCTCCAAGGGTTTTTCTCCGGGTTCTCCGGTTTTCCTCCCTCCACAAAAACCAACACTTCTCAATACCAATTCGATCAGGAATCCGGGGGAACAGGTTTGTCAGACGCAAGAGTGTTACGTACAACCCCCGTTAAACAAAGTCGATTATTATGATTATTAGAAAGGAGAAACAAAGAACTTAAGAATAGTTATAATCTCGATGATCTATTCACCTTCTTTTCAGTCGTAAACTTCCAAGACAGCGACGCCCTGGGAGTTCCCACTAACACTTGAATTAGGTGACGTTTTCCGGGGGGTACGGTCGCGTGCCAAAACTGGCCGGGTTCCTCGTTCACCATGGGAATTGCCAAATCCTCCCTGTTGTCGGTTTCACTGACCACAACTCTAGCTTCCGGTTGTTCACACGCATCTTCATCGCCATCGTCTACAATTTCGTATCCTTCGTCATCGTCTTCTGACGAATCTCGAGCCGTAGGTTGCTCTACTGGCTTTTTTGCTGCTTCTTTAGCCTCTGCCTTTTTCGCAGATTTCAAGGTGGTGTATTTGTGATCGTCCTCGCTTGCAACGCTTTGGCTTCGCTGCTTTTCGTTGCTTTTCTTTCTGTCGGGCTTTTTAGGAGTGGAGGTGGACTGGGGAGGGTCCGGGAGTTCGGCGCCTGAGGTACTGGGACCTTGAAAAATTACCATGAACAAAAAACACGAATCATAAAAATAAACTACAGTACAACGCTGGAAAACAAACTTGCTTAGTCAATGTTCTGTTCAATCACGCCGATTAATCGATTAATCGCGCAAAATTCATGTTTCAATGATTTCGACGTTTTTCTGCTTAATTGATTCTCTAAAAATACATTATACCAAATTTCAATGTAAGAGTACTAACTAATGTCATTTTCATATCGATCCCAAGAAGAGGAAATTGTTCAAACTGAAAATATAAAAGTTTGCGTGCAGGTTAAACCTGTAATGTCCAGAGTGTCCGACTTCTAATTTCTCCTTAAAATGCCATTATCATTATCAGATCATAAAACAGATGAGGGGAATAAAGAAAATTATCAACAAAGGCCGTGAAGTTGTTCTTGATTTGCAACTAAATTATTAGAACTAAAATTAAATGATATGTACGATAAGCTATAAAAAGAACTCTCATTTTGAACAGAACGTGAGACTAAAATAGGCCATTTCCGAGTTACCTTTTTCCTTTGTGTCAAAACGACTCTACGTGCGAAACCATTCATATGAAAATGAATTTCACCTGCATGTCCATTTTCATGCAAATCAAACTCATTCTCATTTGAATGGTTTCGCACGAGGACTCGTTCTGAAAATGAGGCAAAGGGCAACTCGGAAATGGCCTATTGTTTTAAAACTTGTGACGTACCAGGTCGAGGGTCACTGGGACCATCAGCAGCGTCCAGGCCTCCCGTGTCGCTCAGCACGCTTCCAGTGCGCTGTGACAGCTGTTCGCTGACATCTGATTTAGCGTCTTCATCCATTTCCGGCGCACTTCCCACCAGCTGGGCTTTGAGTCGTTTATCGGAATTCAAACACTGGCTGCAAACCCGACGGAGTTTCCTAAACAAGAAGGAATTTCGGTAGATATTCAGTAAAGAAAGTAACTGAGGATAACAAGCTGGGATTTTTAGGATGTTAAGGTATTCCTGGAGGCTAAATTGCACATTTTGGATCGCCATTATTTTTTCCCAATTCGAAGATCATCTTTAAAGACACGTGTATGCGAAATTTGAAATCCAGGAAACCAAACGGCTCCAAGTTATGGCCTTGGAAAGTTTCGTTTCTACGGCAGTTTTCGCGGAAAAAAAAATACGAACATGATACACTTGTAGTCCCGCTGCGGTCTCCCGAAGAACGGTCTTGTTGACAGCTCACTCAAATAAACCTTGTAATCTGAAATGTGACGCCCTCTTTGATCATGACAGCGGAGGAGGCAACAAGCGTTCTCGGAGCAAAGACCCCCCCCCCCCCTCCCCTCCAGTCCGCCTGCTCTTCAGGTGAATACATGCAAGTGACATTTTGCCGCATTTTTTTTTACATTTAAGTACCATAAAGTTCCGAAATGGCGAGATGCCAAGGTTAAATTGTACTGTCGTGTTTTATATCAAAATACCTGCTATGTGGAGTTTGAAGCCAGTTATTTGAACAGTTGTGACAGAAGATGCGGCCACATATTCTGCAGTGATGCTGCGGAAAATAAAAAAAAAGGTCAGCAATAAAACACTTCTAGATAATTGTATCATTTTATTTTGAACCTTTTCGACAAGCGGCCAAAGATTTTCGATACTTTTTTTTACCCAATCAAAACACAGCATGAGTACTCAATAGTTCTTCTGAAAGTTGTCACACGAGCATGACGTCATCAAGATAAGCGACATCAGTTGCTAAGCAGCATGACGTAAACTGATGGTGGAATGCTGACATGACGACCTAATAATCTGTAAGATAGATTCTGCACGACGTGTAGAGTGTAAATTATTTTTTCTTTTTCTCTGCAATTCGCGCCACCCATGCAGTGCACGAACTGACTACGAGTCGTACCCTCCCTGGATCGGATGGGATGCTAGTCCATCGCACCTGTAAAACGGAAAAATGAATAAAATACAAAAAAAAAGTCCATCGCAGGTTACTCCCCAGCATTCTGTCAGGTTGCGCCAACAATTCGCCGGTACGCCCATTTATACACCTGGGTGGAGAGAAGCACTGTGAGAGTGGAGTGTCTTGCCCAAGAACACAACACAAATCCAGCGCTCAAAACCGAACCACTCGACCAACGTACTAGCTATAAGGCCGCCGCGCTTTTCAGTGGCAAAAACGCAACACTGTTTATTAACAAAACAAACCTTTCTCAAGAGGAAGGAGAACTCAGCCTTACAACTGAGGCAGTGAGACACTTCACGGTCATCCATCCACCTGTCGTCAGCTTTAACCTTGATCTCATGCTCCATGTCATCGGCTTTCTTCCACAGCTCAGCTTTTTCCCTAAAAGAAAGTGGACAATAAATTATTAATTCAAGCCAGAGGCAGTTAGCCTCCTTCGCAGACGTTTTTTGGGGGAGAAAAGATTGCGTGACGAACCAAAAGAACGTCTGCGTAGAAGACGTAGAAGGCTAAGAGGCAGTTTACATTTCAGAAAAAACGCTTGGCGGCGGTTCCATGTTTTTCCCGCGCTTGACGACGGATTCACGTTTTTGTTTCAAGTTCAATTAGTTGCGTTAGCTTTGATCCGCCAGATGACATTATTTTGAATTCACTTCTTTTACGGCAGTTATTTGAAAGCCGCTGAACCTTTTTACTAATGTTAAGAGACCATAATAATGAAGATTTACTATCACCATACCTCGTCACCTCAACCAGCCTGTTTTTCAATTCCTCCATGTCTGCCTGGACCTGAGCTATTTTAACCTCATACTCCTGATTGCTCACGCCTTTCTCCTCTTCGACTTCGTCAACTTTCTTTTTGAGTTCTCGCTGCCTAGAGCGTTCTTCATCCAGCTGTTTCGCTGTCAGTAGAAGCTCATTTTCTAGTGCGCGCATTTTGAGCTTGTTCTCGTCAAATCCGCTCTTGTATTGTTGTACCTGTCAGAAAAAAAAAACGTACTCTTAAAAAATCACTGTTAAAAATAACAGGAGTCGTCAACCTTCCGCATTCAAAGTCTCCTCATTGATAAACGTTCAGCAAAACACACAGTCACATACTTCTGTCTGAAAATGGCAAATAACCGAGGCACGTATGAAGTATAGTAGAATCCCGACTTCTTGAGCCTCCAGGGAATACAAAAATTGGTTTGAGAAATCGGGGGTAAAATTACAGAGAAGTACTATCCAAGGGAAATGAGAATTGAGTCGAGAAACCGAACATTCGAGAAATCGGGATTCCACTGTCCAAACCTGGACATGAGTGTCGGAACACCCAATTACTAGGTTCATATGTAACCAACGTTCCGCATACTGCTAGGATTGTGTCAATCAGTGAGAACGCGTAGAAAGAAATGATGGTATTTGTAAGGCTTGCTGGAAATGCTGATATGAAAATAACAGACAGAACTCACAGCAAGGTAAGGTAAGGTAATTTATTTTATGCCAAACACACAGGGAGTGGTCTTCCAATCTCCCGAGCAAGAAACGTATGATAAAAGTGTTTGACAATTAAAATACTGGAACTGACCTCATTTCGTAGATGCTTAATCTCTGACACATATTTGTGCTTGTCATGTTGTAGAGTGTCATTTCGTTCTTTTAACCGAGTCTCCAGGTCCGTAATTAACTCCTGTTGTTCTGATAAGCGTTCTTTTACACTGTTGTACTCTTGGATTTGGTCAGTCAAACTCTGTGAAATTTAAATAGTGACAAACAAAAAATGACAAAATTATCCCATTTCTAGCGAAGCGTGCGAAGTTTAAAAATAGAATGCAAATAATTATGCCCCCACGAGGCTCAGACAACATCACCGTGTCCTGAGAAAAATAGAGGGATTTAGGCGAAGCTTTGGTTTCAAAAAAAGTGTTTTAGGAACACCCGCTGTTTAAGAAGGTGTTTTAGGAAAATCGTTCGCCGTTACGGTTTGTTTGCCTGAGTCTTGTCTCCGTCATGACGTCACTCGCGCGCTTCGCTATTGGAACGGAAAACAGTTCTCTTTAATGCCGGCAAGTCCTGGATTCAAATTAACGTTTCCTTTGCTTACCTTCAGTTCCGTTTCATATTTCATTGTCTCAGAGCTAAGTTGAAATTTAAGCGCCGCGATCTCTTGATCCATCATGCACCGCAAGCTCTCAAGCTGTTCTTGCGCCTTAACCTGGCCTTGTTCTGCACGAATCCTCGCCTCATTGGCTGCTTCCAGCTGTTGCCTAGCAACGTCCAACTCGTGTTCTAGGCCAATCCTTTCGTCTTGACAAGAAGACATTTTCTCCTCCAAAGTTTTCAATTGGCCGTCGAGGTCTTTCTTTTCGGCATCCATGGTTTGAAGTGTGCCTGTGATGCTTGCCAAGCCGGATTCCAATCTTTGTTTGGATTGAACGGTTTCATTAAGCTGCTCCTTCAGAGCAGCTAGTTCGTCGTGTGCGTTCGATCTAAGTTTGTGCTCCTCGTCTTGGAGACCTTTTAGCTTTGACAGTTCATCCAAAGCCTTGCACTTTTCTTCAACAACGAACGATATATCAGACTTTAGTAACTGTTCCGATTTCTCGAGCAGTGCAAGTTTGTTATCTGCTTCCATTTTCTCCTGCAACGACACAAAGTGCAAAATGCTGGTTATCTCAAAACAGATATTATCACTGACCAGAGAATTGGATACTATATACAGTCATACCTTTTCAAGTTGACCCTTTTCCTCATCAATGAATTCAATTCTTCTTCGTGAGCTGTCCACTTCTTCAGTCAAACTGCAAGAATTTGCAAATGTAAAAATGTAAATGTTGTTTATAGTGGTCATGCACTTAGCTTCGAGATAGCTTGTTTAGGCATGCCACTGAAACATAGGAAGCAAATAACTTTAAATGAACATAACATAGTTAAAAATCCCAACTGGCTGGAGGCAGACCAGTTGGCTATATACAAAGCGTGACCGAGGATTTGAACTCGGGACGACCGTGAAACAAATCCAGCTAGCGGCAGGGTGGAGGGCTTGAACCCGGGACCTCCGGATTACAAGACCAGCGCCCTAACCCACTCGGCCACACTGCCTCCGATAAATATTACGACAGTCTTACACATTAATGCTAGAAAATTATACCTGATTCACACCAACAAAACATGTTTAGTTAAACCAGGTTTAAGAAAATGAAAATCAGCAAAAGGCAACTGACAGACTAAATTTTACATAGGGTTCAAGTATGCTCTAACTTGTGCTTTCATTGTGCCAAATTTGAAGTCGATAAACGTCAGTTAGCAACTTCCATGAAGAAAAGAAATTTAAACCGTGTTTATCTAATACCCCATTCACACAAACAAAACATGTTAAGTTAAACCAGATTAAACAAAATGAAAATCAGCAACAAAAGACTGATAGACTTAAGTTTGCACAGGGTTCCAATAAGCGCAAATTGGCGATCATTGTCACGCCAAATTTGAAGTCGGCAAACATCAGTTAGCAACTTCTACGAAGAAAACAATTTTAAACCGTGTTTAACCGTTGTTTAGGCTAAACAGCGTTTAAACATGTTTAAGCTTTGGTGTGAATGGGGTATAAGCAACATTTGAACATGTTTAAGCTTTGGTGTGAATGGGGTATTAGATAGTTATGTATTATTTAAATCAAATAATAACAATACCATCAAGTCGGCCACAGCTTTCACAACACCCATATAACCGCTGCACTTCAGAATGAAGTCAAAATTGGACACTAAACCAACAGTTACTGATGATTTTAATATCTCAAATTCGTTTCTTCATATCTAGTAACACAGGGCTAGAATCCGGACTTAAAAAATAGGAATTTTCGCGCCAAAATACCTGGAGGACCGGGAGGATTGGAGCGATTGCTTACACTAGCAACGCGCCTGTGAGATTAGCCAGCGGTAAGCACCATTGTCACACGAGATTGATGTGACATGACCACGAGATCACAGCAATGGCGGGAAATAACACCACGCTTGAGCTAGCACTTGAGGCTACTAAAGACTGTCAAATGCCCTACTCACAAGGTATTCCCGCACATTAAACCACTTGTAGTTCGATGCACACTTACGTTGTTATTTCTATCTTTTTCTTTTCAATGTTTCCCTGTAGTTCAGCCACGTGCTCCTCCAACTGTTCCGTTTGAGAACTTTTCTCATGAAGTTGATTGTGAAGGGATGACATCTCTGCTACAAGATGCTTGGCTTGCTAAAACACATGTAACATTATTAAGGTCATTCCACTGAAATAGAACCTGTACTGAGATTGTTGTCAAACTTTTCCTTTTCGTTGTTTATATTATAGGAACTTTTGAAATCTCACCATGACCATAGTCATGATTGCTTGCTAAATTCATGTTTCCGACAAAGAGAGAAATTAATTATTCAATTCAAAACAACCAAAAATATGATAGGTCACCGTACTCGTTTTCGAGAAAATGACGATTTACCTCTTTGGCGAAGTCCAGCCGTAACGAAAGGCCGCCATTTTTTAATGCGCGCGCTAATCACGCGTGAAACTGTGCGCAGTAGGGAATGCGCAATGCAATACTGGGGAATGACCTTAAGCCGTCAAGGTAATTATTATTTTAAAAAGCAAAAAATTGTTAGAAGGTGGTAATTTCTCAAACTCTTCCCCACGCAGCCCCTTCTTCCTCCACTTGAACACATGCAGCTCTTGTTATTTAGTACTTCAGATAACGAAATGGTGGCATGAACAATGTACTTACGATTTACATTACAACTGTTACTAAGCCATAAGGTAACGAGAGGAAATACACAGCATGCATTTTATAAGTGAAAGAGACCTAACCCAACTCATTTAATTACCTTTAAAACAACTTTACTGAAATCCTTCGCTACATGGTGGCCATCTTGAACATCGAAGCCTCCAAGATGTTGAAACGTTTCGTTCAGTTCTGACATAAATGTTTCTTGTTTTTGTTCCTGAGAACTAAGTTGCATTTTCAGGTCTTCAATTACATTTTGCGATTCACTGCTGGTGTTTTCCAACTCGTCTATTTTCGCATTTGCGTTTGTTAACTTATTTGTCAAGTCTCCATTTTGCTGTTGAATCTCGACGATGTTCGTTTCTAGCCTTCTGTTTTCTGCGCTCTGATTCTGCAAGCCTCTTTCCCTATCCATCAACCTACTCTTTAATTCGGACTCCAGTTCTTCAAAAGACCCGAATACCATGCCATTCAATTTTTCAAACGATTCTTGCACTCTCTCCAACACAACTTCTTTCGCTTTTAGCTCACCCTGGAGCTCCGCAGCTTTCTTGCTAGATTCCGCTTCGGACAACTCAAGCTTGTTACATTTTTGTTTCAGTTCCGACAGCTTCGTTTGTAATTCTTCAGCCTCTTCGTCCTTGCGTCTAAGCCGTTCTTTCAATTGCTCGCATTCAGAAGTCAATTCGCTCTGTTTTCTCTCAGAAGCCGTGATCTGTCTTTCAAGCTCGATGGCGGATCTCTGCCCCTCGTGTGACGAGCTCACAGACAACTTAACTTCTTCTTTAAGTTTCTCAATTTCTGCTTCTCTTTCACTCAATGCCTTTTCTGCGGTGCTCAGCTTCACGAACAGTTCTTTAACTTTAGCATTCACTTCGTCCGACACGCCTTTTGTCAGATTTGTGTACCGTTCATTAAGCTGTTTGATCTTGAGCTCGTAATCTTGACTTGCAAACTTTCGTTCGTCGTGCGCTTTCTTCGCTTCGCTACATGCTTTAGACAGCTGTGATTCCATCTCGGCTTTCCATTTCAAAATGCGCTGGTGAAGATGCGAGATTTCCAGTGTCATATCAGTAATGGTGGGCGTTTCCACTGTTGAATCAGTGATGCTGACATTATCTAAACCGCCTTCTGTGTGTTCTGTCTTTCCCAGGGAATTTTCCTCGACAAAAGTCTCTTTAAGGGCGGACACCTCAGCTGCAAGTCCAATTAGAGGATCTGGTCTTTCATTCTACAATAGACAAAAAATTAGACGCAATTAAGTCAAAAAGCCAATCAAAGGGCCCTATGAGCCCACGACTGTTTTTTTTTAAGCGATGACATCATCGCTTAATGTCTTCGTGCGAGTGGACGAGATCTGTTTTCTTTTGCGATCGACCGAACCGAACTCAACAAGAAATCGTCGCGCAGAACTCAAAGCAAAATACTTCTGGGCAGTTATAAAGGACTAATTTAAAGTATAAACGAAAGAGAAAAATTATATTTGATGCGTTCTATAAGATTTAGTAAACAGAAATCTTTCCATTCTTTTAAAACAAAAGGTGTAAGCAATTTCAAGACAGCGTTTGACCTTGCATTGTATATCGTATATCGGATGTCACGCCAAGATAACGCAACTTTTGTTGAACAGTCACTCAGCACAGAAGTTGTCAGCTACTTTTATTTACCTTAATTTTTTAACAAATGTCCCGAAAATTGTTAAAGACTCCTTGTGAAACGTCATCCCTTCTGCATGCATTGCGTGACGTTTATTTTTTTTGCAAGGGTCATCAAATTTGCTGTTTTTTCGACTATTTTGCTTGGTACAAGGAAAATGGTAAGAATTGGGAGCATTGGGTTGGCACTCTCTGACCCACATTTTTGTATACTCTCAAGGGCCTGTTTTAATTTGTCAAGGGAATACTTTTCGCTGTGGGCGATAAAAACGTCATTGAATAGGAGTGCGTCAGCACTTCTCGATCCCGAAGTGTTATTTTCACGCATCGCTCGTCATTTAGCCTGTCTAGCATTTTGCAAACTACAGGTAGGTATTTTTCAAAGATCTGTGCTATTCATCGATTGAATCGCTTAGTTGTACATGCTTAAAAGCTGCTGCGAATCTTCATTGTCAGAGGATATTGGCCAATGCTATTTTCTATTGTTACAAGTCTATTGTTTGTCGTCTTCATTGAAAGAAGTATTTTTAGCTCGTCACGCAATCTTTTGTATTGACCACAATTCACGGACTTGATCACGACTTAATGCAGCTTCTCAAGACTTCAGACAGGAAAATGGTAATGTACAATATTGCTTCGAACTTAAATGGAAGTTTTAGAAGGATCGGTAAAGCCACTTAGTGAAAAATTGACTGCAAAAAGCCGTCGGGCTAAAATTAAACTTACGCTTTAGCGTGAATAATGCAGGATCTCACGGCTTCAAAAATATGCAGAATTTTGAAGCGTTGATACATTAGTAGCTACATCTTGAAATGAGAATTAATCTAAAACAAAACGTCCTTCGAGTTTCTTTCATTTGCCCAGTTTGCGTTTGGAATTTTAGGCTTCTGAAGCGTATTGATTTTAAAAGCACATGGTGACATCTGATATGCAGCGTGTGGCCGACTTACCATCGCGTTGTTTATTTAATAATTCTGTTCAGTTTACGACCTTTTACATGCAAAGATTTACTACAGTACTTCGAAAAATGCAAACAAGTATTTTTTTTTGTTATTAGTTATAGTGATGGATAGCATAAAAAGCAATCTGAGCGTTAATTTTGTGGAAGGAATTCAGTAGTTTTTCGCTATCTCACGGCACCATGATTCGCAAATTATCATCCCCAATTACCGCTTTTCTGTACCAAGATAATACCACTGGTGGTTACATAAATGTCAGTGACAGTTGTACAGAATGAAAACCTACCTTTCACCAGAGTGTTTTGAACTAGTGTTATATTTTGTAGAAAGAGTTTTTTGCGAGTTGTTAAAATGACGCGCGGAGGTGAAGAAATTTTTTTCACCGTCTTCAAGTTTGGTTTGGGATCAATTTATCAAGGTTGATAATTAACATTTCAAATCATGAATTGGTCTTTCACAGCGTGTCTAGTTGTAATAAAAGTTTACTTCAGAAAGGAATTATCTGTCTGAATTTAGTACGCATATATGGTATATTTTTCCCACTCGCTCGTTTGTGTTAAATGCCGTAAAAGAACCAGGAATTTTTTTGGGGGTGGGTGCGCGCTAATAAAAGCCTTCTGGACTGTGAGTCAATGGGTTAATGCATCGCAAATCGCTTTCAATACTAACATTTCCCCAACGTATACTCCATACAAAATAGTCGAATCTCGAAGAGATCTTTGATTTATATAGTTAATGTCACTGTTCCGCGTATTCACCTTGAGTAACGCAATATTCAGCAACGCAATAATAAAGACAACAACAAGATGGCGTAATAGGGGGAACACAGCTCTGTGGCAGGCAGGTACAAACCTCGGACCGGATCAACTCGGACCGGATCGGACCGGATCAACTCGGACCAGTCCGGGTCGGATCAGGTCGGATCAACTCGGATCGACTCGGATCGACAACTACATGAATTTTTTTTTTACCCGAATTGTAGGTTTGACTTCTCTCTGAAATAGGCCATATACAGTAAGCTTTGCAGCGTTTGGAACTCTGTAACTCGACAAAACAGGATGCATTTCGTGATAACGCCACGCCGAAGATACGCCAAGTTTTTTGATAGGTCTACGCCAAGGCCCTTTATCATACATATCTAAAATAAGTCATCTGTACGCCAGTTAAAAGGTGCCGACTACGATTGTACGCCGTTAAAACGCGTCGAATACGATCGTACGCCAGTACGCCGCCAACTTTCGAAATCCACGCCGAAGATCTTCGGCGTAACCTACGTAACCGAAGTTCTCACCCGTCATTTTGTTTACTAGTGCCAGTTCCTTTCGAAACTAGTGCCAGTTCGTTTTGTTCCCTGCTGCGGGCGAGGAAGATAAAATCCTCGATAACAATTCCCAAACAAAAAATAGAGTCTGTCATTCAGAATGTTTTTTGTTTGTTTGTTTTTACAGTAGGCGATGTTACACGTTTATGGAACTCCTGGTTGCGAAAATAGTATGAAATTTTTCTTCGAGTGTTCGCGCTCACTATTTTCACATTACCGTGCAACCCACAGGCAGCCTTAGCTCTCTACCAGATTACCTTCGGACGTGACTCTTGCTTATAAGCGGTGTTGTGTTACAGAGATTCGATTTGTAAGGGTTCGGTATGGGAACGCAACGTTTTTACTTTAAAAGTAAAAAAATCGCATATTTTGTGAATAAAATTGACTTACCCTGATTTTGTGTTTCATTCTTTGTTGTTTGCCAGCTTCTCAGGTCGTTCTAACGCGATTTCGGCGAGTTATCGTAACAACGATAATAGAGAGCTTTAGCATATCTTGCAAATAGAAATGAGCCAAAATAAACCACATTAGCGAAACGTGGGGGAAATTATAGAGCTTGAGGTGTCACACTTTACAAACAGGAAACTGTGCAGCCCTAAATATAAACCTCTAGACATTTGCTTGACCTGGCACGAGTAAAACAAAATGGCGGGTGAAGACGGTAAACGATCAAAAATCAAAATGGTGCGTAAATGGCCCATTTCTGAGAGGAATTAAACCAACAATTAGATAAAAATTTAATATATTTCTCAATTTATTTATTTTTTGTCGATCCGAGTCGATCCGAGTTGATCCGACCTGATCCGACCCGGACTGGTCCGAGTTGATCCGGTCCGATCCGGTCCGAGTTGATCCGGTCCGAGTTTTGTACCTGCCTGCTCTTTGGCAGGTTAGTTCGGGCTTTACCTCGGTGTAAAAACCTCACAACTGACGTCATGCGAAAAAGTAAATACTAAAGGAAACGGGAGTGTTCGAGAAATAGAACGATGGATTAGATCGTTGTTTAGCGGTTGCTAATTAATTATCGATGGATAGACGGATCAATGGATCGATAGATCGACGGTTCGATAGATCGATGGATCGTTAGATCGATAGATCGCTGGATCGATAGATCGACGGTTCGATAGATCGATAGATCGATGGATCGCTGGATCGATAGATCGATGGATCGCTGGATCGATAGATCGCTGGATCGCTGGATCGATAGATCGATGGATCGATAGATAGATCGCTGGATCGATGGATCGCTGGATCGATAGATCGCTGGATCGCTGGATCGATAGAGCGATGGATCGCTGGATCGATAGATCGATGGATCGCTGGATCGATAGATCGCTGGATCGCTGGATCGATGGATAGATCGCTGGATCGATGGATCGCTGGATCGATAGATCGCTGGATCGATAGAGCGATGGATCGCTGGATCGATAGATCGATGGATCGCTGGATCGATAGATCGCTGGATCGCTGGATCGATAGATCGATGGATCGATAGATCGCTGGATCGATAGATCGCTGGATCGATGGATCGCTGGATCGATAGATCGATGGATCAATAGATTGATAGATCGATAGATCGATGGGTCGATGGATCAATAGATCGATAGATCAATGGATCGATAGATCGATACGTCGTCAGATCGATAGTAGGTGGCTGTATTTGAAGTGACAGAAATCCCCCCCCCCCTCCAAAAAAAAAAAAATCAATCAATAAATAAATAGAAAATAAAGGCGTCCGTTTTATCAATAGCCTCCCGAGCCATCCTTTTTAAATTGAAAATCATATTTCTGATTTAATCACCCATATCGTCGTAGTCCGGCCCAGTGTTCTCTCTGTACTCTCACCGGGACAACCCACCGACATCCCTGGGACGAGACTAATAGTAAACTGATTATTAAACTACATCATTTCCTTATATGTAAATGTTATTGTGCTGCTTTTTCGCGCGGATTTTGAGTTCTTCAAAGCTGTTGACGAACGTGCTCGAAGGTCTTGTCCTTTTGCGGATCGTTTTTTACAACGTTTTCGAAATTCAACATGAGTTCTTTCGCAGAGATTCAATCCTTCGCTGATTTAGAGTCAAAACTGTCAGATATTAAGATTCCATGGGATGAAATAGCCCCCCGAAACATCCAAGACTGGCTGGATATCTTCGCAAAGAGCCATGGTACAACTCGTGATTTGCTTCTAACTGGAATGTTGCCGTGTACCGGAGCACTTATTGGGGACACGACCGTAAAGCTTTTCGATTCTTGGAAAGAAAATGGTAATTTGTTTTTTGTTGGCCTTGCTCCATCTGGAGCGGGCAAAACTCCAGCTTGCAACATCGCCTGTGTCAACCCACTCATTTCGCACTTGGAACCGCGCGTCCAGCGAAGCATTTTGGTTGACGAGACCTCTTCGAATGGTCTGTTCAACCATTTTGTGAACTGTGAAACCGGAACCGACAGAGCACATGTACCCCTTCTCTGTATATATCGACGAAGGCTATTCCTAACAGAAATCTGGCCCAAGGTCATTGCCTGTAGAAGCGGCCTAGCGGACAGAATCCTCGTTCTGTGCCAAGAACAGGTTCAGAGCGAAATTGAAGAAATCGAAATGTTCTCCACGCAGCTGCAGGAAAGTGCAGTCAAGAGCCTGGGGACTGTGTACGAACAGATTTATGTTAAGCACCACCAAGAAAATGCCGTCGAGTACACTTTAAGTGTTGGAGCGAGAGAGCTCTATTACAAATACTGCAAGGGAAAAAAAACAGGAGTCCTCACAATCAGCTGCTGGGACTTTCAGTCCTGAATGTAACGCTAAATCGAATAAGAACGCCATCAGATTAGCACTAAATATACATATCTTGTGGCACCGTTTGGACATCGCCCTGCAGCAACTGACGGCTCCAACGCCTACACAAATCAGCGAGTCAACAATGGCGTATGCTCTCACGTTACATGATACACTTTTTTTGCTTTGGTGGGGTTGCGGAAGCGGTAAGTTAGCCAAACTAGATGATTCATATTAAAAAGTAGAAGATCATAGAGGATATTCTGTAATAATAATAATAATAATAATAGTAATAATAATAATAATAATAATAATAATAATAATTTTTTTTTTTTTTTTTAATTTTAAATAATACTTTATTGAAAATTTTTCATGCAAACTTGAATCCTAGGTGTATGTGGCTTAAAATAAAATATACAAATTTTGTTTTTCCCTAAGTTTGTTCCATGAGATAATTTCAGTAAAAATTTCAATAGCCTTCCTACATAATAACACTCTGAAAGCTTTTACATGCTCTATTCATACAAACTTGAATCTTAGGTGTATCTGTTAAAAAAATATATATACAAATTTTGTTTTTCCTGACGTTCTTCCCATGAGATAATGTCATAAAATAAATAAAAGAAATAAACTATTAAAAACCTATTTGAACAGTGTTTACATGATGGCTCCCTCCTGGGTTTCAACGTCAATATCAATGTTCTTAAAGTCACAAAAGGCTTTCCTTCTAGCTCTTGAACCTCTTAGGCAGATTAGTGCGGATCTTAGTAAAGCGAAGGATGTCCTTGCTCTTATCCAGGAGATTGTTTTAGCATAATGTTCTCCTTTCTTGATGGAGATCAGCTGCGCCAGTCTGGAATGGTATTGCAAGCACTCGTTTCCCATGCCGCCTGTTGACGTGAAAATAAGGGGTGTAAAAGTTCCTTGTTCGATATCCAAAACCCTCCTCGCGTAAAGGCGCTTCTTCTCGTTCTCATGATTGCGGTATATCTGTTGGAGCTCTAGGTCCCTATACGAATCAGCATTAGGGTGACAAACCCTCACGTCAAAGAATGCTGATCGTTGGTTCTCCCAGAACCCGCGCGCATGAATATCCAATCTCGCATCTGGAGCTCGATTAGAACCTCTTCCCAGCTGTTCACCCGAGATATCTTGCAGGACAGGCTCAATCTCAACATCGGTACAAACCATATTCAGGAGTTCGGCTTCTAAGTCCCTCAGCTCATTGTGACGTTGGGTAACGAACCCACCTCTCTTGCATATCATTGCGTGGTCCACTGTAAAAGCATCACCGCATACACAGGTGGAAGGGATTTCATCAACCGGCCAATCGTAGCGCAGTTTGATTGCATCACGGAACTCTCTCTTATTTAGATTGAAACCCATTTCACGAAGGGGGAGTACCGTCAGCCAAACAGATGACCCTTTTTCCGCAGCAAGGTCAAGTGCCCGTTGGACTTTCTGTGGGGCTACTCCTCTGATATGCTCTGCCCTGTCTTGGAGCACCGTTGCTCTCTCACTCCTCATTGCCTGTTGTAGTGGCTTGACCAAAGAATCATCCGGCATCTGATGGGATTGAGCCACGATCTGTTGGACCAGCGGGATGGTAACTTTGACGGAGGAGGATTGCTCAAGATTTGCGTCGAGACACGGGTTTGTCATCCCAAGCCCCCCTAGACGGACTGGCAGTGCTAGGATGTCCCTGTCCAGCCGAGTGCAGCTATGCTCCGTAATTGCAGGGATGAGCACCTTAGATATGGCATTCTCCAAAGGCTCCAATAATTCTTGAATATCAGGCAAAGTTCTCAAAAAATAGGTCCATCGATGCTTGAGGCCAAAGGTGTAAGCAGCATAACACGCTTGAGGCTGAGAAAGAGCAAACTCTGCCAGCTTAGTAATCTCGCTGACCCAGTTGGTCACCTTCTCGCTAACGTATTCCTCTAGATATTCCCGTGAACCTATCACCGCACCCAGATGTTTTTGTCCCTCTACCGTCACATTGACAGCCGTGTCCTTGAACACTTCTTTCACGCTTGCCTCTTTATCTGGCTTTGAGATAATCCAACATTTCTTGGGGTTGGGAAAATAGCCAAAGGCTGGGCCAAGGCTGTTGAGGACATCCCACCATTTCTTGATTTCCAGTACCGAGCCAGCTCCACAGGCATCGTCAGCAAACCAGCACTGTTTAGTACTGGACGCCGCCTGCAGGCTTGTGATCAGCGGCTGCACACTTAAGGCGTAGAGGGCCATAGCAAGTGGGTCACCCTGTGTTGTTCCTTCAGCTGACGTGATCTCTTTGCCGCCGGTAATAAACAGCCGTGCCGACTTCCTGTAAGTATTGATGGCGTATGCTGCAATTATAGGGCAGAGAACCCGGATATTATGCAGTGAAGTTGCTCTGTTAAGTGCATTGAATGCGTTAGAAGCATCGATGAGCAGTACCGCGTCTGTGTCATCTGCTTCAAATATGGCATGCATAGCATGTATAGTAGCCTCGCTGCCGGACTTTTGACCTGCGCATAGCTGGAGTGAACCACTCGCCTCAACCACGTCTCCCTTAGAAACGTTCATTACACACTTTCCAATAATCCTTCGTATCACCTCGCCGACCCCTATAGGCCTCACTGCACCTTCACCTTTGTCCAGGGGAATCAATCGGCTTGCCACCAGAGGCTCTATGGTTGCAGGGTCGATATAAGTTGTACATAGAGTCCTTGTCATTGTGGCTATCGCCTCGCATAGTTTTGTAGACGACTGTTTAAAGGATTTGCAAGCCATCATTCTTCTAAAACCATTAGCGTCAACCCCGCATGGTCCCCCTGATCCCTTTGTTCTTAACGCAGCCTCCCTTATCATCTCACCATTTATCTCTGAGTACACCGATTCGGGGATATCATCGTTAATCGGCCCGAAGAGAAGTGAGCCCAACGTTGTTGGTTGTGGGTTTGGATGTTTCTCTTTCAACTGGGCCATGACGTCATCCGTTAGCTCCAGTACGCCCCCTGTTGATGTTTCGCTAAGGAAACGCAGCGCTGAATTGATTTGTCCTTCGAGCACAAGCTTAGCAAATATCTTGGATTTTTCCGGTTGATCAAATGTCTTAAGCTTTCCAATACGCCCCTGGAGCATTCTACCTTCGCGTAGCAACTTGCTGATTTCCCCTTCCTTCCAGAGCGCAAGGCGCTTAGATAAGAAATCCTGATGGTCTTTTGTCTTAGATTTCGGGCTTGGCTTTTGAAGTGCAACAGCCAAAAGGACAAAGGCTGCTTTCAAGGATATGTGCTGTTGATCAGAGTTGCTATTCCAGTCATTAATGTGCGATGTAACCTGATCAATAAATTCCTTTCCGGTTTTACCATATGGCACCAGAAAAACATTCTTTCTCCATGTAACAATCTCATTGTAAGCATCTGTTATGATGGAGGTTGGTATGACAATGAGACTGCCATCACTCCGCGTGCCCCAAGTGATCATTGATGGCTTATCAACAACATTGTGCTCTGGCAGACACCCCAGTACACTCACATTGTCTAGATCGTTCTGCTCTATCTGCTTCATTAACTCTGCGCCTCCTGGGATTTCCGTACTGGTACTGGTCATATTCAAATTGCTCGCCATTTCTTGTGAATTAGCATATCGTGATTCATCACTTCCAGCATCTTGAAAATCCAAGGTAAATAAATCTGCGCTGTCTGAATGATCAATATTAGAAGCAGACTGAGTTCCGATGCCAAACATAGATTCATCAATTCCTGACATCGCCCTCGAGTCACCCGAGGTGTTGTCCACTGACCTTTCTTGAATTTTTTCAAGTCTTGATGCTTGGTCCCGCAAATTTTGAGGTTTTAGTCCAAGGTCTCCATATCCTTTAGCGTCCCATAGGTTTTTCATAATCTCTATGTATCCCTTTTTCCTTCCATTCCCATTAACTGGGGCTCCGCTGGATGTTGTTAGCTCCTGTGCCTTTCTTTTGCATTCAAGCAGGTCCTCGTTCATTTGGTCCGTCCACTTCACCTTCGGTTTTCTGGACATCTTGTGATGGCTGTATGCTTCGCGGTATTTTCGCCTAGGCTCAAGTCTTATTCTGTGTATTCTGGACCAAAGCCCCCAATAAAATCTAATAAGTTCTCCGGTAGGTACATATTGAGGGTTAAACGTTTAAAAAGGATAAAAGGAATAAAAACGATGTTAAGAAGTAGCGGAGCAAGACGTGACACGTCCGTCCGTGATAATTATTATAATAATAATAATAATAATAATAATAATAATAATAATAATAATAATAATAATAATAATAATAAGAAGAAGAAGAAGAAGAAGAAGAAGAAGAAGAAGAAGAAGAAGAAGAAGAAGAAGAAGAAAACTACATCAGCAAGATCCCAGGCAATATTAGAATAACAGAGCTACAGAAGACCGTCCTCCTTGAAACTGCTCACATACTTAGGAGGACCCTATCCATCAAGTAATCCAAGAGGAGGACTCTATCCATCAAGTAATCCAGCAGACTTATGACTGCCCTAGGCTCATGGATTGAACTCGGCACCATAAGTTAAAAATGGCAAGACTTTAAAGAATTATAGCAATAATAATAATAATAAAAAGGGTCTTATTGCGCTTTTAAAATTCTCAATGGGCTTACAATTGCACGTGATTAAAAAGAATAAAAAACGATAAAAGTAAAAATGCTGTTTTTTAAATACAGAAATTCAGTATATACCTCTGTTTGGCTAAGAGCAGTGCAGTACAAGTATAACGCCAGTGCAAATTACAAATCAATATTCATAGACATGTAGTCTTACCTCGGTTATCTGTCATATTCGAGTTCCATGTTATGCGATGTTATGCTCAATTGACAGTTGACAAAAAGGTATCTGCTAACCTTTATCATATGACCATACTGCAGGCTAATGTACAACCCATCAAGGCAATATGTTTTATTTTAACATTGATTGCTGACCAGCTAATGCTTTTCTTTTTCATAACATGACTCAGATGTTCCCAAAAATGCTCTTTAAAATAGCTTTTTGAATTAACTATTGTGGTCTTTTATGGACTGATCATCATACCTTCGGCGAAAAAGTATCCAATATGCATTAAATGCTCACTTCCGGTCTTCACTTACTCTCTGCATTTTTTGTTTCATGTATAATATGTTTAATTATTAATTAGAAGTACTACTTATCTAAATTTAAGAGTTTTTGTAAGCTCAAACTGAAAAAAAAAACTTACTCATCCAAATCAATTTCAAATTGAACTTCAAACTGTATGATTTTAACAAAAGCCATTCAGGTGTCCTGAATTTTTTGTTATTGGGAGCCATCTTATGAGCAGGACATCAAGCAGAAAGCATTGTTACATAGTACAACACTGCAATGTTGGTTTGGAAGGAACTGCAGAACTAAAATACTGATAGCATTAGATTCATCTCTGTCCAACACTGTACTGTCTTGTTTATATCCTCAGAAATGTGTTGTATTGTGCTGTTTTTTTTTCTGGAAAATATTTCATTAAAAATTATCAATATATTTTCCAGTGTTTGCAAGTCAAGCAAGGCAGCGCGACTGTACGAATGTCAGTACCAGACGAAGATGTAAAGCAGAGAATTTTGACATTACCCGGCCCTTACTGCAGTTCCAAGCGAGTGTACAACAGCTTTTCATCTAGCTCACGCCCAAATCCTCCGAAAACTGAGGGTTATATGAGGGAACTTGAAACTGCATCTCTTGGTCAGGTCAAAAAACTAGGGAAGTCAACAGTCTTCTACAAGGCAATTCCCAACACCCTTATCCATACCAAGCACCACCTGGGAAACTTGAATGTGTCGTTGGACCAATTTAAAGACAACTTTCTGAAGGCAGATGACCTCCTTACATCATCCCAGAAAGAGTCAATGCTGGACAACCATCCAAAGCTTCAAGAATTAAGAGAATATTTCAGATCTCAAAATGTAGAACTATAGAAAACGCACATTTTCAATTTTCTCATAATATCCATACCTCGCAACACCCCCCCCCCCCCCCCCCCCCCTCTCCCCACCATAGGTTTTTTTCCTTAGATCACCCTCTCCAGGCAACTGGAAACTCCGATCAAACTTCATTCGTTTCATTCTTTATTCGTTTTTTTGTCTCTGAGAGGCCCCACCCTCACCCCCAGGAGATTCCAATGCCTCATGAGGTATGGAGATTTCTGTACAGTCCAGTCTCCATTACTATTTTCAATGACAAGACGAATAAACGCCTTCGTTTCTTCATCCACATTCACAGACAGAACACTTGCTATCAAACAAACAAAAAGCAAAGCTATCGAGAAGCGAACTTTCGTGATGTTTACCGTAGAAGCCATCTTTATTTGTGAAACTCACTCCAGTTTCCAGGCCCCCTAGCCCGGTCACCATCAATCTATTTCCAGTTCAAAACGATCCAGCGATCTATCGATCCAGCGATCTATAGTATCTATCGATCCAGCGAGCTATCGATCCAGCGATCTATTGATCCATCGATCCATCGATCTATCAATCCAGCGATCTACCGATCCAGCGATCTATCGATCCAGCGATCCATCGATCTATCGATCCAGCGATCTATTGATCCAGCGATCCATCGATCCAGCGATCTATCGATCCATCAATCTATCAATCCACCGATCTATTGATCCACCGATCTATCGATCCACCAATCTATCGATCCATTGAGCTATTGATCCACCGATCTGGCGATCTATCGATCCATTACTTGATATACCGAACTATCGACCCATCGACCAGTGAACGATCAGTCCACAACATCGCTTTAAAGATCTAAGATCCACAGACTAATACAAGTTATTTTCCATTATTCACTGTTAGTATTTACTTTTTCGCATGACGTCAGTTGTGAGGTTTTTACACCGAGGTAAAGCCGTAGTTCGCGACTTCGGGCTGTGCGTGGAAAAATAAAAGCCTCACTCATCGCCCCACAAGCTTGGGGATTAGGATAAGAGTATTGGCAGAGCCTTACTTATCTACCCAGCGCTGCACGGGCTGGATCGGACAAGATTCAGGCAAAGGTATAGAGTTGCAAGGCAAAATAATGCCAAAAGCTTGGGGGAAGTCGCTACGCAGAGTTAACCGAACCACAAAGTGTGACCCTCCCTCCCTTCTCCAAAGGGAGAGAGGGTGGGAAAAAATATGAATACAGCTTTAGAGCAAACGAGTGTTCGTGCAGTCCTCCCGTGGGGGAGAAACGCGTGACGAGCCCTAAGACGTCTGCGCAGGAGGCTAGTGCAAGGACTGCTAGAATAATGAACTTGGATAGCAATCAGCCGCTTTTAAAAGCAAGACAATGTTTGTAAACACTACCAATAGGTGAGCTTGTACTATGACCTACTTAGACATTGCGTGTTGAACTACCAGCCATGAATGAGAGCTTTAATACTTTAACCAATCCCAGAAGTGCTTACATTGCTACTATGGTTGTATGTGCTACATATAGATAAAATTACAGACATGAAAGACGTTTGTTCCGAGTCCTATGACTAGAAAGCATTCACTATTCATTATTACAGGAAAACAACATTGCACGCAAGCACCCCTGCGGCGTCACACTCCATAACTGCATTTTACATATGTTTGTAAATGCTTGCTTTATAGAATTTGAAATGAGTGTAGTACCCTTGATCCTCGGTAATCTGTGTGGGTAGTATTTTCATTATTTGGAATCACACATTCCAAATTGAATTTCATCTTGTTTTATCATATTATATACTGTCAGGTGAACTAGTGTCAGTTTACGGCACTATTCTTCTTTAACAAGTTAGCGAGATCACGAGTGAAAACTAATCGCAAGCAATCCGTAGTAAAAGCTAACCACAAGCAAGCAGCTTACAGTTCACCGTAAAATTCCGGTTACAAGCCTGAGTTTTAGGCTTTTCCTACGTGGAACGGAGGACGCTAACACGCGCGAAAGAAGATAAAATCTACACAAACGCTTTTTTCGCGAGTTTGCTTTTGGGCGAGGGTCGACCCTTGACCCTCGCCCAAAGGGCAAACTCTTTTTTCGCAGATTTTCACCCCCGCACAGCGTGATAAGCGGACGATAACATTTCAACCAATTCAATTCATTTCCAGTTGTCACTTGAATTTCCATGTATCAAATCCGTGTACGGCTCTGTTGTGATTTTGCTCCAGTTCGTTTTACCATTGTTCTCTAAGGAAAAGCCATTTTTACGGCTCTAAAATCAAGGTTACGTCTAACTATGAATGACAACAGTTCAGCGAAAAATTATACTGGCCATGGAACGATTATTTTTATGTCTTAATTCCTAAATTAATCCGTCGACGGCTTTCTTTTTCGCTCGGAGAGCCTGCTCGCAGGCTAGCTGTGGACATTGTGATTTTGCTGATCGGGAAAAAGATATTTCAGTGTGCGCTTCGTTTTACCATTTTTCTCGAAGTAAAAGCCATTTTCACGGCCCTAAAATCTAAGTAACGTCCCTTAGAACCGAAGATGGTACATTTTAGACTTTAAAGTCTTTAAATGGTCAAATGAATATCGTCGATCGGAAAACTACTGCATGGGAGCATTGTTGTTCGTCTTTGTTGAAGCAATTTGTTCGGAAGCTTTCCTTCGCTTTATAATTTTTCTCACAAACAACCGATGTTGTCATGTTTGATTTGCCGATTCTCCTGCAGGCGACTAGAACTTAAAATAGATCTTTCGCAACCACAAACCTGCGGGACGCCAGAACAAGCGTATACTAAAGTCAGAACAGTTGGCCAGGTTCTGATATCATGATAAGAGGAAGATTGTTCGTCCTAAACTCTAGAGTCACAACAAGAATCTTGGCTTTTTGAGCACAGCTCCCAATGGCTTTACTGAATGAGAACGTTTGTACGGCTAAGTATATTGATGTTGTTGTGATGTTTTTATCGCAGATGATTGCAATTTTGAACCGTGAAGTCTGATTTTGTGGTGAACTCGATGGCACGTGGAACGACTTTTTGGTGGAATTCGATTGCGTGTATATCTGGATAACTTTGGAGGCAAGTTGTTTTCTTCTATGTATTTTTTTCTATTCGTGTTTGAAAACATATGATCACTTTCAGGGCTGTGCTCTAAGGGTGCCCGGGTGCCTCAGGCGACTAACTTTTGCCTTTGGGCGACCAGATAAGACTTATTTCTTTCATATAAGCTTTATGCTGGGTACCCTGGATCTTATAATTTGGAACCTTTGGGCTCCTTGTAGTTTTTCTTAGAGCACAGCCTTGACTTTTAACGATCCGCGCATAGGGCATCGTCTTTTATTTTAATATGCTTTTAAAATATGACTTTGCCTGTCTTCTGCGACCGCTATTTTGGTTGCTTATACTGTGAGTTCTGTTGTTCCTCTTTTACTTGCGGTAGGGTCCTCTGGCTTTTGGGATAGGTAGTCTTCTGCTAGGAATAAATCTCGCTCCAGATTTTATCTTGTCGTTGAAACTCGAGTGTTCTCCGCTCCGACCTGTGCTGATGATTTTGCTTGCTTGCGATGAACATTTATCTGTTGTGGGCTATAAAACTCAGGAAGGGTACTTCTTAACCCCGAGGGCCGATAAAAGGTGTAGCGTTGATTTAGGTTGTCGCTGTGAAGCACACGATGTAATTGTTCCTTCTTGACGCTTTTATTTAACAAGTGACGAAAGTGCATCACTTGTAAAGATCTATACGGATTTGCGTTGTTTTTCATTTTGATTTGCATTGGGACCCGGGCATTGGGAGTTAAAAAAAGCAAGCTCCAAGCAGACAAATTCAAGTTTGCGTGTTTTCGTGCTAGCGTGTGTACACTCTTTTCCCTGTACAGCGTGTACGATTGACGTTCAATTTCCGGAATGTGTTTTGATAGTGCCATGAACATGATAAGTTTGATTGATTGCTGTGAAGATTTAAAAGCGTTGAAATCGGCTGCGTTGACCTTTGTGGCGCACAGCGTGACACTGATAATCTTTTGTCAGCTAGCGATTACACAAACTTCGCTTTCAATTTCGCTTTGACCACATGCAAACTTAAGACAATTCTGTTGATTTTTCTTTTGGGCAGAAACAACATACACCTGATTTAAGGTAAAATAAAAATAGAATATGTTCACAATCGATTTTCCAATTATCATCAAAACAAAACTATTAGGGTCTAAAGTACAGTGGTCTTTCATCGGTCATAAACCGCAACGTCAAACTGAGAGTAGCGTTACATGTAGGTCTGCCAACCATCTGTCAACGGCCTTTTGTTTACGTCTGATCCACCGAAGCTGGGATCGACCGCTTCAACTCCCCGACGGCTTCAACTCCCGTTTTGCATACGCAAAAACAGTCGTAAAAAGGATATCTTCGCGTTTTGTATCGGCCCACCCTCTTTTATCTTTGAAATGTGAAATGGCTACTTTTTTCCTCGTGTGATCCATGACTTTTCAAAATTATTTTCCGTGAAACGAGAAATACATGTTTAATTCGCCGTGAATCGTGATTTACATTATTTTCGACAACGACTCTGAGGATTTTGTGTTCCCGGCATAGTCAATCGAACGTTCGAAAATCGAACTCAATCGAACTCAATCGAACCCAATCGAACTCAATCCGATGAGTTCGATTGAGTTCGGCAATCGAACGAAATCGAACACCAGACTTTCAGTGAGTTCGATTTCCGAACAAATCGAATTCAATCGAAAAAATCGAACTCAATCGAACTCAATCCATCTGATTGTGTTCGATTGGGTTCGGAAACCGAACTCAATCGAACACAATTAAATGGATTGCGTTCGCTTGGCTCTGGTAAACCTATACAAAGCAAGCCCAAAGCAACCCCAAAGCAAGCCCATCAAAACAGGTTTTTCTTCTGCCTTTTTAAAATTTATTCTTATAACAGAAGCCCCATTTATAAACTGTCCACGGCATTTAAGAGAACAGAACAGAACAGAACACGTTGAAGGTGACCTAATTGTCCGTGCTCGTTTGCAATTCGGAATGCACGGCCTGTCTCGGCTATTTTCTTTAAAACCTTGAAAACTTCGCCATCCTTGACGTCAAACCGGCATTTCTGGTAGCCTTTTACTACACATTTGAAGCTTACAATCCACAGCGCATCTGAAGCCATTTTTGCAGAATTTCTTCGTTTACGAAAAACACGTGCGCTACACTCCGGGTTGAAGTAACTCGAGCTTCCAAGATCTGGTTATGGATTTTCAACGCCTGTTTTACACAGATCACGAGTTCGAAAATCGAACGTTCGATTGGGTTCGATTGATTTTTTTTCTTTTCGGTGAGTTCGATTTCGTTCGATTGCCGAACTTAATCGAACTCAATCCATGAATTGAGTTCGATTGAGTTCGATTGAAATTTAGTTCGATTGGGTTCGATTGACTATGCCGGGTGTGTTGGAGGAAGATGGTGCCATTCCGGCGTCGTATGCAGAACAAGGAATTCGGTTTCCTTTTTGCAGCGCACAAACATCAGGTAAACGGATAGTGAAAAACATCAAACAAGGCTTTGCTTTGACGCAAAACTGAGATGCAACGCTTTATGTGACATATGTAGAATTGTGAAACACGGTTTTGTTTTCCGTAGAATGTGATCTACACTTCTCCCCACCCCACCCCCCTCTTCTCCCTTTACCACCCCTCTCCATTTAACGAAGCTTGCTTGCTTTAAAATTTATTTTTTACTACTTCATGGCGATGTGGATGGAATTAAGGCTGCTAAAATGGCAACTACACACACAGTCCCCTTCAGGATTGTGCGAGTAAAAACAGACAGTTTAAAAGACATACTTTACTCTGAAAGAAAGTCAGAGTTTCTTACCCTCAAATCAACACTGGTCATACTACTGATACTACTTCTTCGGCCAGATACAGAGCCTTGACCATCCACAAAGGTTCTCCTGAAAGAATTAGATTGAACCCTGTTTAATCGGGTGTTAAAAGTAAAATGTAACACTTAACATGGGATTAAACTCATTGTTGCAATCAGTTAGTCCACCAGATTAAACTACACCAATTTATTATTGAGACCACGGACACCAGGAATATAGAAACCTCCTCATTTCAGAGTCTTGTGAAGTTTAAACCTTGCTTACTCCTTGTAAGAGAGGACTAGACTTTTGCAAGGGGATTTGAAAAACTGTGCATACCTCTGGAAAAATCCTGACTACACTCCTGCTTTGGAGTTCTAATATTCAATTGGGCATTTGATTGTGGCCTTTAAAATTTTTTTTGTTTGTTTTTTGCTTTGTTTCCCTCTCTCAGGCAGTGTACCACTTAAAGACAGTTTGTAATCTGCGAGAAATTGACCAGCATCTAAAATTATCCTGGAGGGGAGGAGAAGGTAGAAATACTGCTAGTCACTTGTTGCCACAGAAACCAGGATAAGCTACGATGGTATGGGACACTTAGCAAGACGCCGACTTTGTTTTGCCATCCATCCATATTAATATTTTAGTATCATAGGCATGCAGTACGTGCAAAGAGCTGCAGACCCACAATGAGTGCAAGCTTGATAAACAAGTATTATCAGTTCAGAATGCATGTGGAAAGCTAGATAATCCAGGGTTTTGCTAGGGGGAAGGAGGGGTCCTGGGGTGCCATTAAAAGCTTATAATTCAGGTGGTGAAAAAGTGCAAATCTGAAGGATCAACATGCCATAAAATTTAATCTTTTCTCGTGCCAGATAGACTCCATTTTCAGGACCAAACATCTGCAGTGGACCATGTAAGTACCCTGGGTGTGACATAGTGTGAGTGCCCCCCCCCCCCCCCCCCCTTTTGTAAAATCCTGGCTTCACACCTGTAATCTAATCATAGACCTGCAATTCATGTAGAGTTTGATAATCAAGCATTATAGGAATGCAATGCATGCAGAGATACAATCGCAAATAATTACATTTATGTAGCCATACCTTGAAAATGCTGGCCATGATATGTCAAGCTCATGTCCAACGCATGGAAGATCAAACTCAAGGTCATTCAAGTCATACAGTTTGTTAACCAGGGCAGTTGACAGGGAGGGATGACACAGAATCGCTTCAGGACCATAATATGAACTGAACAAAATAAAAGTAACAATTCCAGAAATTCTTTTTATCTTTCTGTTACAGCGATTATCAATCATATGCGATATTCAGAGCACAACAGTTTAGGTGAAAAGTTGAGTATCGATGGATGTCAATCATCTCCACCTCTTTGCTCAGGGTGGTAAAGGGGGGTCTCAATCACGAATCACGAGCCTATTTTTCCTCAAATCACGAATCACGTATGTATTTTAAGGCATTTCGCGAAATACGTATTTTCATACGTTTTCACAGAAAATGATAGTCGCAAATTACCTGATTTGTGTTGCTTTTTCTTTGATTTGTCTTGACAGTAAGGTATTTTCTTAGGGTGACTGGGCAACGCTAGAACAGCTATTAGATTCTCGATTTTCACAAACGTTGTCGGAGACTTCGTGTTTCGTGCATGTTTCATTCTTCGTGGTTTTTATAAGTCTAGACATCATGTCAAGAGACAATGGACATTGAGTCACAGACCTTGATTAACCCTTTTCTGATTATCACCTAGCAACGACCAATCACATTGTCTAATGAAACAGTATAAAGAGAAACATTTATTTCATGCATTCAGAGTAGCTATTACACGCCCGTTGTAACAGTGAAAGCTAAGAGAAGAGATTAAAACGTGTGTTAGAACCCAAACGACTTTATTGATTGGGGCCTAGTTAGATCGCCGAGTGACTAACCCTAGTGAACGGGGCTAAGTTCGCGAAAACGTTTATGTATGATTCACGAATTACGGTCCTCAAAGTAAGAAGATCACGCATCACATTAGACTATCAATTCACGGATCACGGCTAGATTCAAGCTCTTTTCACGTGTCACGAAGTTATTTTTGCCCAAATCACGCGTCACGCATCACCCCTTTACCACCCTGTTTGCTGAATTACACCAAAATTTACTCAGGTGTCTCAAAATGCAGGGACAGTGTTTAACATCATATGTAAGAATTTATTCTAGGGGACCAGCTGAGTACATTTGATGAGTGAGAATCAAATAATTTTTGGGAAACCATGGATGTTCTATTATAATAAATAAGCGGCATATCTTTTTCGGTAAGCAGACAATTAGGCAAACTGATATGATATTTAATACCATTTCTAACAGTTCACCACTGCTTGGAACAAACTGAAAATGATCATAACAGCTTGAGATGTTGTGTTCATAATAAAATACATGTTACAAGGTATACTAAAATAATGTCAACATTGCCTACCTCAATTGTTTTCGCATGACCAAGCATCTCTGAATGGCATCTGCCAGTGACTTTTTTACCAGTGAGTAGCGAATGAAAGCTCTTCCTTTGCCTTGAGGTGTTTTGAGCTTCAGATGAAACAACAACCAATTGGAAATTAGAAAGACAAGGATTTGCCAGAAAGGAAACACTCTTTTCCCTCTCTCAAACAATTAACTTCAAGTTTTGACTTCAGTTGACATTTATGTCATGTACAGTGTAGATCAAAATAACTGAGAAAAAATAATTGCAGAGCTCAATGTTGATGTAATATATCAAACATGAGAGAGCGTTTCATCACATTTCCAAACACCAAAAAGAGAGTTGAAAATACGACACGCAGTGGAGTATTTTTGATGAACTTTGAGGTGTTTCGAAATGTGATGATACACTCTCTCGAGTGTTTGATATATCTTCTCAATCGAAACTAAAACTACGGAGAAAACGGAGAAATAAAATCATAGAAATCTATGCTAATTAAGATCAGATTTCCAAACTGCCTTCACGGTTCTGATTTCCTTTGTTTTAACTAGATGAATTATTAATGAGTTTGAGAACTGTATATACTTAATTAGTGTTACCGAGATATCCTCAAAATGTACTCAAAACTTTCATAACTAAATGTATTATGAATGCAACAGCTTTACCTCCATCTGAATGTTAAGTAGGAAATGCAATATATTATACCTGGGGTGTAGCATGAACAACTTTCACTCCATCGTCCTTAGGGATGCAGTCACTAATAAAATTCCAGTAGTCCTTTCTCATCCCAAGAAGGGAGTACTTTTCTAAGGTTGAAAGAAAACACAAGATTGGGTAAAAAAATGTTACCAAAATAGTCTTTTTTATAACACTGTGTATTAAAACACAGCACCTGGAAATTTGGAAGTTATGTCTGCAGAAGTACCTGTCCAGTGTAGCAGCTCTCGTAAGCTTATAATGCAACTGGTCTTCTAGACGAGTGCAACAGGTGCTTAATTGTTTTCCCCAAGGGCTGAACATTCTATTGTTCTTTGACTAGTGAGCCATTCATGCGAGACCTTGTAAGAGCTGTTATATGACCCATCCATGATTCACACAGGTCATTTTACACAGCTGCTGAATAATGAAATATGCATCCACCTTCTCCACATTGCCGTTTACTATAAAAAAATATGACCAAAAGGCACCTACCCTTTTGCTCATGTCTCAACACTGTCTCAAGCTTGACGCAAAACTTATGAAGAGTTGTCTCATCATCTGTCACTGGTAACTGTGACGACTGATAGGTGTTCCTTAATTCTGATATGTAAACTAGACAATGAGAAAAAAAAGAGCACATTAGACATGCAAAAAAAAAATAAATAAATAAATGGATGACAAGCCCCACTTACCCCTCCCCTCCTACACACCTGCCAACCAAGAGCTAAGGTTTTTTTAGGCTGCCAGTCTAGGTTCCTTGTGCCAAGCAAATCTATGTAAGGGGTATTTATATAGTAACAAACCAAACCACAATGGGATATGTCATGTCTGTCTGTCATGGTTATTTTGGTAATGTCAGAGTCATTATTTCATAAAGAATAAATAAATCTCTGCCCCAATAAACAATGAAGCTCTTTGTTAATGTGTTGATTTGGCAATGAAATCGCCCTCAATAATTATTGTGTATTATTATATAAACTACAGTGTGTTATAGGGATTTTGGCCACTGAGAAATGTCGTATCAGAACACATGTGTTCTGATATCATATCAAACACATGTGTCCTGATATGACCTTTGGAATATTCACCTTTTGAAAGAATTGAGCAAAATTTATATAATAAATAGAATAATACATGGGAGCTTGGAGATTTGAAATTTATCTTCTTGTGTTCAATCTCGATATCGAGTTGAACACTCGAAGATAAATTTCATATCTCCGCACGCCCATGTATTCTTCTCTATATATCTGATGCACCTGTTACCATTTTCCATTCCTGTTTTATAAAACAGGAAACTAGTCTTCTTACAATAATTATAAACATGATAATATTTAAGTTTGAGAAGTCAAGCTGCATTATTACTTTTGCAACTGTTTATTCTGCCAAATCCTGTGGCAGGCATAAGAGTTTCATTGTAAGGCATGACCCAAACACGTCATCGATTGGTCAATCGTACACACCCGTCATGGTTAAATTTGTTAATTTCCAGTGAGCCCATCACGATCCAATGTTATTGAGCTTTAAATCTGATCGAACGACCAGTGATAACTACTGTGTATGGTTCAGATCAAATAGGGCATATTTTATAATAAACTGTCAATTCGCATGAAATATCAGCTACGCGAGTGCTAAATAATGCATGCATTACGGTCAAAAATAACAAGACAAGCTTACTACGATCAGAATTTTGTACCAAATGCAACGTTATAAAAAAATCACCTCAATAATTAATTTCACGAGCATTCCACCGCACGAAAGAACCTATCAGCATAATGATAAAATTTGTGGTTTCCAGCAAATTGAAAATATTTGCTACATTTGCATGAATTAAGGTGGGATATATAAATGTGTGATTCTGTCATTGATTCAATTGTATTCTTGATCACGCAACGATTGTTGTTCACAATGTTGTTAAAGTACTTACCTACTATGTCTCCTATCAGTTTAGCTGGATCGATTATAAATGCCTCCATCTCTTCAGTTCATCCCTACAATTCCTGTTCAAACGAGTGCTTCATTCGAGGAAACTAAATTAGGAAAAGTTGTTCAAAGTCCGCCATCTTTGATGCCGTGAGGAGGTCACATGCGATGCGCACGAACAGTCGAAGTCTGGGTACGAAGGGTTTATTTTCTTCCCAGATTGCAATGCACGTTTGGACGAATTCAAAATGGCGTAAGGCGAGACTGTGAACATGTATTCTCTGGAAAAATGCTCTGTCGGCGCCATCATTTCACTAGTACAAGACTTCTATTAAGTTGTATGGGACGGAGTATGACAGAAAGCTTAAATTGAGAACAAAATTTTCGTTATTAGCTGCTTGTATCTCTGGAGAGCTCTGGTCAATTGCAAGTGGGAGTATGTCGAATTCGAATGCCGAAGCCACTGACTCGGCCAGTGGTCGACCTCCGACAGAATCTCCTGTGTTCTCGGTATTTAAAATGACGAAAGGATGCATCATGCTCAAAGTCAAACGACATGTAAGTATTGGAAGAGCCTTAAGCTTAGTTCCCACTACCAGCATAAGGATCATAAGCATAATCATAAACATAAACATAAGCTTCTTATGTACTAGTGGGAACGGCCGCACTAAAAACTCAAAGAACGTTATTCCAATGCGTGTCTCTGTTGAAATGAACCGACCCGAAAAGAGCTGGACCAAGAATTTTATTTGCCAAAACACAATGACCCAGTTGTGTCGTTATCTTTCTGATTTATGTCGTTATGATTTTCGCGTTCCCACTATAAAGAAAACAACATAGTCATAGTCATAGACATAATCATAATCATAAGAAAATGGTCGATCATTTTCTTATGATTATGATTGTGTTGATCATAAGGGCGCTTATGATTATGTTTCTGGATGTTCCCACTAAGACATAAGCGACATGACAGCATTATGTTTGTGCTTATGACTATGATTATGATCGTTATGTCGCTAGTGGGAACTAGGCTTAACGTATGTTAAGCCGCAGGGGCTGGGGGAGGGGGGGAGCTGAGCATGGGAGGGGCATTTGAACTAAGCTGCGATCTGCTCAAATGCTCCATCACAGGGTCATTTGTGGATGGTCAAATAAGTCACTAAACTTAAGTAAAATTTTATTACAAAGTGCACTAAAATGGTCAAAACTCCCCACTGAGCACAGACAGTTGTTATCAAATCCCCCCCTTTGCCTTCCCCCCCCCCCCCCCCCCCCCATAGATACACTCTGCTGTGGTCTCCTTGCTGTATGCTCTATGGCTGTATGTACAGAAGGCCATAGATTACAGTCTATGTGGAGGTTACAGGCAGTGACTTAAGGCTGTACACCAAAGAATGAAATGTAGATTATAAACACACTTCAACACATTCTCAGATCTTGTACAAGTTTAGAAGTACCCCATCTCCAATAAGTACCATCCCTTGAGCTACATGTTCCCTTGACACTAGAAGGAATAATTAACAATTTTATTATTGGACGAGGTTGAGCAAAATGTCGTGATTTGTCAGTGTCTTGTAGATCAATTATTTGCCTCAGCCTTTGGCTTCGGCAAATAATTGATCTGCTCGCCACTGACAAACCACGATATTTGGTGAAAACCGAGTTCAATAATTGTTTTATCATTCGATCACTGAAATTGTTTTCCACAACTACCTTCGGGAACCATCCGCTTCCTTGCTAAAAATACAGAAGAAAAGCACAACTTTTTATGATACGAGCTGGTGTTCATCCAATTCTCTTTCTTTCGGATATTACCTAAATACGGGTCCAAAATACATTAAGGGAAATTTGCATTTCCTTCTTTGTATTCCCGCAGTTTTTGCGTTTCTTGTCAACAAATCAAACTGCTCTCCCATAACTCTGGAAAACAAGCTGCCATTTTTCTTATAATTCGACACAACTACACAGAGCAGAATGTTATTTGTAGAAAAATCACAGTCGGACGGTAATGCGCTTGAGCAGACCATTATTTGTAGGCAGTTATTTGTAGGTCACGTGACAGGCTCTCGGCCAATGAAAAAAAAGAGGAAAATGTATGGAATAATAACTATCTAATGGTTATTTTAATCTTCTATATTTGCATTTGTTGTGGATTTAGCAGTGCATTCAATAAGCACCGACGGCCGACGAAAAGTGTTGGCTACTTTGCTCAGAGAAGTCGGCTACTTTTCCCCCTAAAGTGACGTAACTAGTGAAAGATCCTTTCTAACCTTGTTGATGCAGTTGGCTACTCTATTCTAACCAGCTGCCTACTTCAAATGTTATTGAAACCCCTGATTTAGGGGAGGGGCCGAGGGATCAACCACGCTCTCTCCTGGATATCCTGCAATTCCTACCCTCCCCACCACCTGATTGGAACAAAAAATGGCCCACACTTCTTCAAGTCCTTATTTTTTTCTGAGCAACCTGCTACTGATGTGGTACATGTGACATAAAATAATCACTAGTTAAAATAATTATTTTGTTTTGTTTTATCAGGGAACTCCTCAAATCAAGAGATTTATATTATCTAGAGGTAAGGTGAATAATTTGTAAGATTGCTCTTCAAATGATTCTTGTATCTCCTCTCTTTAATGAAGCTATTTACAATATATATTTAATTCTTTATTTTCAATGTTAACCCCCCCCTCCTGTCCCATTGATACAGGGCTCGAAATTAAAAAAATCTTCAAGTCGCCATTTGGGACTAAGTGGTAAAAAATAGTCGCCAAATGCAAATTTTTAGTCGCCAGATTGCAAACTCAAAATAGGGTCTGACTTCCAGGAAATTAATCCAAAATGAAATAGAGTACATAAATATTCAAAAAGAAAAAACAAAACAAACAAATTATATAAGATTTTGTGGCCATTAACTTTGTAGCTAACGTAACGTTATACGAACCTCGAAGGGGTCAACATGGCGGATAGCCACACAGTACAAGGGACACTAACCATAGGCATACATGACGTGCTCAAGGGTTTGCAAAGCATTATAGGGCGATTACAAACACTGGCAGCTATTTGCAAGTTTTCCGATGTGACAGAATCTTTTACAGCAAAGGAAAAAGATGGATTGACTTCTTTTCTTATTTTGGATGTTTTAGTTGCAAAGATCTTCCGATATAACTTTGTGGAAATGACCGTTATTCATCGTCAACACACAGAAATGTAGTCGCCAAAATGGCGACTAAACCAGAATGTTTAGTCGCCAAGGGTGAAATGTTAGTCGCATTGGCCACCGTATTGGTCGCAATTTCGAGCCCTGTGATACATACATGTTTATTTACTTTGAACCTTTGCTCAAGTTCTTAGAGCAAATGGGTCAGAAACAGCATTAAGCACAGGTTTTGGGTTATTCCTGGCTACCAAATACTTTCATTGCCCTTCTTAGCACTTCATACTTGGTTTTCCCCCTTGATCATGTGACAGTAGTGTGATATCATTTATTGCAGACCTTTCTCATGTACAGTGGGGATCACCAAGAAAAGCAGGAGAGAAGTCTGGTAATGATAATTATGCATAGATTTCTGGATATGAGGCTTGCATGTCTTTGTTTGCATTTTAGAGTTACAAAAACAGAAGTGCGTAAAAAGCTGAATGTTTTACAAAGGGACTCAAATTAACTATTTTAATTCCCATTTTAGCAAATATGAACATCTGATTTGTGGCAGGTTTTTTTTAGGGATTTAGGGATAATGAAAAAAGAAATCACTGCAGAAGACCATTGATAACAAATTAAGAATTCCACCTGGAAAAGGGCAGACCAGTGGGCTATTTTTCAAGTCTTGACCTGAATGCATCAACCATGAAACAACTCTGACCAGCTAGTGGACAAAATGAGACCGTAGCTCATGAATGCCCTTAAGGCTTAAATTCTGGAGCTAACGACTTGACCAGGCTGCTTCAAGATTTCTCCTTTATATAAATACAAAATGCACAGGCAAGCATACAAAAAATAATGAAGTTAAAGGATGTGGTTTTTCTTGCCAGCAGAGCTTGCGAAAGAGGCAAGAAATGAAGTTCTCACACACTGAATGGGGGCTGGGTTCAAGCCAGGATATCAGACGTCACATTCGGTCATGTGATTCAGTTTTTGTTTCTTGTCATACGAAGCAGCAGCGCATGCTGTTGCATTCTTGTGTGGCAGCGAAACGGCATTCAGTGTGTGAGAAATTACAGTCACTCAGCCTCGTGAGGGTCAGGAAAAGAATACAGTGAAGTATGTCACTGTGACAGTCTTGGTGCAATTCCAGAATCATTTGAAACAATTATTAAAATCAAAGGTTTTGTTTGCTATTCAATAATTATGTAAATGTTGCGCCAACCTTGTTCTTTTGTTTTATGTTGTTTAGTTTTAGTTGCCCAAATGACTGAACTAATCAAAGGACAGAAGACAAAAGTATTCCAGAATTACCCTGTACCACAGAGGGAGGTATGTCAAACACAACTCCATGGCATTATTTGACCACACAAAACCTGATTCCCTCACAGAACGTGATGTGTGCACAAATTTTGACTCCCACACAATATTTTACCCCTTTGACTCCAGACCTGCAAAAAAATACAAAAAAAAAAACTTGACTCCCACAATGGGCAAAACTTGATTCTCACACAAAATTTGACGACTTCCGCACAAAACTCAACTCCCACACAAAATGTAAATCCTGCAAAAACACAACATCCACACAACACTAGAATCTGACACAACATGTAACTCCCGCACAAAACTTAACTTCTGCACAAACCTCAATGTTCACACAAAACTAAACTCCTACCCAGAAATTTGCCTTTCACCCAAACTTGCCTCCCACACAAAACTCAACCTCCACACAAAGCCCGATGTCTATACCAAACTCAACGTCCAGGAAAAATATCCATCCCCACAAACTATTTTGATGGCCACAAAAGACTTTACATTGACACAAAATACAACAGCCACATAAAACTTGACATCCACTCATGACTCATTCAAAGTCCAGTGAAAACTTGACATCCACATTGAAAACTCCATGTCCACGTAAAACTGGATACCTGCCCAAGGCCCACATTAAACTTGATGTCCACACAAAAATATGATGCCCACATAAAACTTGATATCCATGGAAAACTCATCATCCACACAAAACAAGAGACATTGTGCAAGTTACAGAAAGAACATGTATTGAGTTAATTTAAAAAAAATGATACATTTTTCTGTTTTTTAAGGCTATGTCCTTTTCTGTGGTTTACAAGATCGGCAGAAGTTTACAAACAATGGATATTGCTTGCTTCGATAAACAACAGTTTGAAGTGTGGACATCTGGCTTACAGGTAATTGTATGAACAGAGGAGTTGGTGAGAAACCCCCTACCTCCTACCCCCACAGATCAGTTTGAAAAGTGCACTCTCTGTACCTTGAACTTCAATGACTAAATGTTAATGAAACTATATTGTATGTAAAAAATCCAATTTCAGTGATGTGCACATTTCAATTATGGCTCAACAATTTTAAACACTGGCATCTTGGATTCCAACATTTTCTAATTTGCTGAAAAATTGTGAAAACAGTAATAAGTAACTTCACTTCACACACACTGAGTGCCATCTGTCTACAACAGATCCAACAGCATTTATTGACAAAAAAAAACAAAAAACAAAACAAAAGTAACTTCACCTCAGTAGAGCATCGTAAATCTTCATAACAAGAACAAAAAAAAATTAGGCTTGAGAAAATGAGGGTGTTAGAGAAATTGGGGTTGAAATTGCAGTGTTTGACAGAATGACGGGAAATGCTTTTTGGTTTAAACAATTGGGGGGGGGGGGGGGTTCGAGAAATCATGATTTCAATGTCAGTATTGGAAATGTCACGAAGTTTGGTCCTAAGTGCAGTAAGTCCAAAATCAGGCAGAATACGGTTAATGCTGAAATGCTGTGTTTGCTTATGTTTTGCTTAAAGGCTCTGATGAGTGGGTTTAATGACAAAAAAGCTGTTGATGACTTGTATGAAAGTGGAAAGTACATTGATGAGACAGACAGTCAACTACCACAAGGACCAGAAGAGGTGGGCAAACTGCATTCAGTGATTTAATTGTACAAATAAGATAATATATAACATTGTGGGAGGTATGATAGCCAATTGTTAATGCATTATAGTCCAGATTGAGCAGTCTGGGTTCAAGCGGTTGTTGGGGTCATTGTGTTATTTTCTTTGGAAAGAAAGATTGTTTATGCCTACAGTGCCTCTTTCCATCCACTGTTGTGTAGATGTCTATGGTAAAGTAAGATGGTTGGTGGTGGCAGGGGTAAGCCTGCAATGGACTAGTAAGAATCTTACTCAGTGGGGAGAGGAGAAATATTCATAGTCAGTTCATGGAGCGAAAACCGTGCAGAACCATCCTCGATGGCAGCTCCCTTGCATAGTCGTAAATTACCTTGATGTGCATGCATTTCTTCCTCCATTTGGCTTTTTTTTTTAAATCTGTATGCCCTTTTTTGCATTTCAACATCTTCCTTGCTCTTTCCTTAACAGTCCTTCTCGAGATCTGAGTATGTTGTCTCATTCATTCAGGCAGCCACAACGCCATCAATGCTTCTGTATTGTTTCTTTGTGTAACACATGCCCAATCCACCTCCACTCTTTAATTCACTGCTGATTCTGATTCTGACTGACTTTCACTAGCACTATATAAATGTGATGTGGATGGGCAAGTGCAGGTGAAAGCACTGTTTCTTATTATCATGAACTGAACTGTTAACCAATCACAATTATTTTTTCTACAGATTCCTATGCTTCCATTTGGTCCTGATGGAAAACCAGTCAATGAAGGTAACTGTTGTAGATTTCAAGGTATAGAAAACTCTTTAATCACTCAGCTGCGTTTGTTTGGAAAATCATAATCAGGATTGTTGAAAAAAAAAAGATTTCCCTGATAAAATTCTAAAGTGGGCTGTTACTCCTAAGATGAAGTATTTACAAGTATTTACACTGTGGACAGATTTAATAGATCAAATCAAAGTCTTGGTTTTTTATATTCATGATCCAAATAAAAAAATAATAATAAAAAAAATATTTATGATCCATGTTTTTCTTTAGGAGGGGACTTACAAAACATTTGCTAAGCTGTCGTGGCTGTAAAGCTATGGATCCATCATTTCTAACTCTAGTCTAGTTCTGGCACTCTCTTTGTCACGCAGCAGTACGTAGTGTTGCGTGACAGAGAGAGGGCAAGAGCTGGACTTTTCTAACTCATGATTGTCAATATCTCACCTAACTATTCAACAAATTGTTGTGATGCGTGTACATGATCAGGAAATCCTTATCTGTCATCAGTACACGCCAAGGTACAGATGCCTGTAAATTACATTTCGTTGTCAATTTGTTTTTAAAATAATAATACATTTATGCTGCTTTACCTTGCATTATATCGTCGTAGTTTTAGCCAACTTAGCCTATAGCCTCTTGGGCAAACCGATTATGCGATTTTATATAAAGCAGGATAATATTGGTTGATTATGCCAGGGACTTTATAATTGGGCGGGCGTTTCATTGTATTATGAATGAACGTGTTTCTTAATTTGGGTTTAGATGCTTGTGACTTATACACGTGGGGAGATGGTAGCACTGGAATGTTGGGACATGGTGAAAATGGCGAGGAGAATGTTCCTAAAGTAGTGGAGGCATTGATTTCAAAGGACATTGTGAAGGTGGCGTGTGGGGTCACTCACACTATTGTTGTAACAAGTAAGTAGTTTTCCACCTCAAACTACATGTACCCTTCAAAACTATAACCCAAAAGTACACTTTTGCCTCAGAACTACACTTTCACCTGAAAGTTGCATTATTTTATTTATGTCAAGAGAGTATACTCTCTTGTTTATGTACATTTGGCATGTCTTCAAAATTGCTCTCCGCCACAAAACTACGCATTTACATCAAAGCTACACTTCCCTCAAATCGCGCCTTTACCCTAATACCCTTGCACTTCAAAGCTACATTGCACCAGTCACAAAACTACCCTTCCACCTCAAAAGTGCACTCTCACCTAAACTTTGCTTTTCTACACTTGCGCTTCAAAATTACAATAAATTTTAACTAGAATACCACTTGAAAATTGCGTTTGCACGCTTTCGCTTCAAAACTGCACTATTGTATACTTCACCTCGAAACTGAAAAGAGTTTTCCTTACTCCAGGGTGCAATCCTGATTTCCTTCACAAGAGTTTCATTGAGCACTTTGGCACTTTAATGAAACATTACATTACCATACAATTATTAACCACTTTATTTCAAGGCATGTGATAGTAAATCATTTTATTTTTTTCAATTTTGAAACCATACATGTATGTAGTGATGTGACTATTTAACTTCTTTAAACTTCATGATAACTCAGTGCACAGCCAGCCGTTTGATTTGCGTTATTTTTTCAGAGGAGGGTGAAGTGTTCTCGTGGGGCTCAGGATATGGCGGAAAACTTGGTCAAGGACATTTAAGAGACAGAACGACCCCGCTCAGAGTTGCTGCATTAAAGGACATGAAAGTAACGGGTATTGCCTGCCATGAATTCCACTCGGCTGCGGTTTGTGGTAATGTGATAACGCTTTCTTTGTTTGTTACTACAAAGACTTCCAGATGTTTTTAACCGCCAAGGGCAATAAAAGTCGCTTCGGAGAATTGGTGGTAAAATTGCGATGTTTGACTGAGTGAATCAGATTTTAGCGAAACGACTTTTTTTCGAGTTATCGACGGAAACGTTTGAGAAATTGAGAAATCAGGATTCCGCTATCTCCATCATCCAGATGGAGGTCACTGTACGATTACAAAAACCGTGAACACTTTGAGTTTCAGTAATTTGACACGACTAATCAGATTGTAGACCACAAGGATTAGGCCTTATGCATGATGATGTCATATGCTCAAAATTCACCACCAAGCCTCGTTTACGCAAATTATTTTCAACCCTCTGCCACCTTCATGCAGTTTTCACGTGGGTATTGACTATTCCCCCGGGGGGGGGGGGGGGGGGGGGGCTCCCGCATGAAATGGACGGGGATGCTCGTTGTCTCGCTTAGGGGTGTAAATTTCGGATTTTGGTCTCGCTTTGGTCTCCCTTTTAGCCGTCAAGGTCTCGTTTAGGGTTGCACGCGAAGAAATAACAAAAAAGAAAGAATTTTGATTCGTTATAGTTACTCTTTTAGGGGTCTGCATAACGTTCGGCCACACCCAGATTGGTCTCTTTTAGGGGTTAAATTCAAAATTTCCGACGAGCATCCCCGTCCATTTCATATGGGAGTACCCCCCCCCCGGGGGTATTCCTTTCATCTTTGCTGCTTTGGGAATTCGTTCAATATCAAAATTTAGAACTTTGCAATTCAAAAGCGATGCTTTGTTGTAAACTAGTCAGTCTGATGTAAACATGCAATGTTTGCAGTTTATTCATCTTGCATGTTTTTTCGTCGATAGACGACAATAGTCTACAGATTATTTTATATGCATTGTTTTATTTGGTCCATAAAATGTTCCTTCTTGTCGACAGCTTCAGGAGAGTTATATACCTGGGGCAAGGGAGGTCCACGGCTTGGATATGAGAGTTCCTCGAGAAAAGAAGTACTGCCGAGATTTGTCGAAGGACTTGAAGAGCATAGAGTGGCACACGTGGCTTGTGGCCGCGACCACACACTAGGTAACCATACAGATGACAAAAAAGGTCGTTACCTAAAGTACACCGCCTTCTGCCTCAGACGGGTCAGGGGTATTCGTATTTGTTTATGGCAAAGGTTAAAACTTCATGGTGAGATGGAAATGAAGCTGTATTTGAATGTACATCGTATTCATTCAAAAAAGCGTCGCGCACTCCTAAATTTTTTTACCCTTGTCAATGTCAATGTCACTGTCTCTTTCTCTCTGAGAGAGCAAGTCTCTGAATAAGTGTCGTGTTGTTGGCCTTTTTGCGGGTACGGTGAAAAAAATGGAGTAGATGCACAAACGCCCCCTCCGAAAAAAGGGAAAAAACGCTGACTTTTTTTCTCATAAAAGTCAACCCTTCAAAACGCAATGTTCAAGTTACCTAGAAGAGAAAATGTAATGAGAAATTTATTTACTTCTTCCTTTGTGTTCGCGTGGCTATTTGTGTTTCTCACTAACTTTTCGATTCCAGCCTGACGAATGAAGAGGAAAGGAAGGATTGCTAGTAGCCTATAGAAAGGACATTTAGTCTCCTGTATAATCTTTCTCTCGAACGAATGCTGATAAAATACACTTGAAAGAAAGTAAAATTTTGATGTTGTTTCACAATTCCAATCTGACAAAGTGCATAGCTGGCGGTTTGATTGGCACACAACGACAACAGGGTGGAGGTAGCTACATTGTATCATCATGATTCTGTTATCAAACCCGCCAGCTATGCAGGCTAGTAATCTGAATGGGATCTGAATGTGATTATGTTGACAATTTACAGTTTGCACCAAAAATGGCCAGTGCTTTGCTTTTGGGGACAACGAGTTTGGCCAACTGGGAGTTAAAGAGCCTTCGATGAGTTACGAACCTGTCCACTCACAGGAGCTAGAGAGCTATCACATCTCCTTTGTGGCTTGTGGAACAAACCACAGTGCTGTGATATCTAGTAAGTCAATTCACTGTCGCAAAGACAGTGCGGTATGCTAAATAATGAAGATGGTAAATTTCAAGCTCGGTAAATAAATGATTAAGATGAAATTTTCATTTGTCACGAGCGTGGGAAAAGAAAAAAAAACTGATCTATATGGCAGTGTATATTCTTGCTCTGGGCGAGAAACATAGGATAAAAGATGAGGATTCATGACGCTTCGTGTTCCCCAGCATGTCAGGGATTCTGTTTATCCCATATTCTAAGAACTCCCACTGGGAAATGTTTTCTGGTGACCTTTTTAAGTTTGAAATTGCTGTCGGTACAAAAAGTTTCATTTTTTCAGACAAAGTATTCTTTCTGGCCCTGGATTTGCTCAGACCAAGGTTTCAATTTTTCCAGGAATCTTGTTACGTGGGGGTTTGGGGGGGGGGACCAATATTCCAGGAACCTGGTAAAGCACCAGCTCTGGTAAGGCACCTTGCTTGTCTGATCCATTGGTTTGGAATAGGTTTTAACCTTAAGTTACAATTCTAATTGTAGATAGCGGCCACGGTTTGCTGTGGATGTGGGGCGACAACAGCTCTGGGCAGTTAGGAGTGGAAAATATAAGCTTTTCAGCTAATCCAATCCAGATCTCTACAGATCTCAGGTAAAGCCCGACTAAAAAGCCAAATATTTTCATCCAACATCGTCGTTGGTAAAACGTGTATGATCGTTTAGCAGCTAGCCCAACCGGCCGGGAGCGATGAGAGGTGGCTGTATTCGCAGGCTATTTAGCAGCCTTTCCCCTTTATTTGATCAAATTAAAACATTTTCATCCGACATTTTGCGTGACGATCAGATGATTTATAGCCAAGCCACCTTTAGCCAATCACAGACGAAATTTGAGTGACGTACTTTGCTTTTCTTGTGTGGGCACGCCGTCAATTCAGCGGTGATACCGACATCTGCACAAAGCTACCGTGATGCGGGTTCATTTAGGTCACTGTTGGCGGTCAAACATTGTTTGCTTTTGAACCACCGAACGTTTTTGTGCGACAAGAGATGTTGAGTAAAAATGTTTGATAATTCAGCCAGGGTTAAGGTCGCGCTGGACCCTTGCTATAATTATGTATGCATTTATTTTAAGAGTATGCACGAACTGCGACGACTGAAGTCGACAACAATCGAAATATTCATGAGAATATATTTCTTAAAGCTTGTATAAGTAATTACATGTTATTGTTCTCCGCTTTGTGTCCTGTTCGCTGGAACGTAGGGAATTGTCATAATTCAGCGTAATTAGATTCGAAGCTTCGAATAAAGCGCACGTTGTTGTAAACACTGACTCGGTAGGTCTTCGGAAGCGGCAAAACCTGCAATTTTGTGTCCAAGTTTTCTCCACCGATACAGAATTTCATGACTTGATTTGCAGGGAACATAAACTTGGTGTACTCTATTGTGTTCTGGTCAAAACGGATTTTTAAAATCCCTTTTCAAAAAGAAGATAGCTCGTTTCAAAGTTTAGATTTCACATTTTTACCCTCTTAGGAGCCAATAACTCCTAGTAATTATTGAATTCGAGAATTTCGTTCTGACCAGAACACAAAAGAGGTTGTGATTTACCGCTAGGTTATATAGTCGTTTAATTTGGTGCGCTATTCTAGCTGGAAACTTGGACACAAAATCGCATTATCTGCAGATTAACACTTAAAGAGCTTGTGACATCAAAGTAAACGGTCAACTCTCAGTAAAACGACAATCATGATAAAATTCCATCAACCCCTATTATCCTTGATAAGTTTTGAAGGAATCGGTGTTCAAAATTCGAAGAATTAAACATTTACAACATGACACCCCGTCAAAATAAATTGCTAATGAATTTATTAATGAGCAAGGGTCCAGCGCGGCCTTAAATTCACAAGCCCTTCTCTAAGGCTTTCTTGCCGAACAGATCCAAACTGAAATCTTTGTTGGAAAATGAAATCCTGGGAACGGCAGCCAGTTCGTCCGGCAATAGATTTAGACTGCTCACAGCCCTCTATTTTTTCGTGTTTTTCTTCGATCGTTGAAGGTGGGGAGAGACGAGAATCCGTAGACATAATTTTCGAAATTTTGTCTACTGAGGTAATTACGATCTCTAGAGTAGTTGAGGATTCATTTTTCCGGACATCCCGGGATACAATTGTCAGGGAAGTTTATACGGATTTAGCAGCCGGACGTCTAGGAAAATATAAACAGGGACACACGCTTCGGACTCTGATCCTCTTCAGCGAGGCAGTTTGTGTACTGATGTTTATTGTCATGATTTTATCTTCTGTAGAAATCATCATATCATTGATGTGAGTTGTGGAGATAAACACACTGTATTTTTATCAAGTAAGTTACTCGTGCTGTAACTGCGTGGATGTGTTTTCAAACCTGTGCTAGTCATTATAAGTTATGGACCCAAGCGGTTAAGCATGAGCATCTACTTCATGAAACCAAAACTGGAGCACCGAAGAGCACTCGTCCCAGGCTTTGTTCGGTCACCGAAAGAAGAGAGAAGGCCCAGGCTACTCACTAGGGACTAGGCTGCTGTTGACACTTATGTCCAGGATTTAACGCAAGTGTTGTTCAATAAGTACTTCATGTTTGACTGGGTTATTTGCCATTTTCATATTACTTCATATTTGACAAAATTATGTGCGTTTTGGTGAACTTTTATCAACGAGGACACTTTGTGATGCCTGTCATAAGGGGCATGCATCTTATTAGTGGTCATCCTGGACATATCTGGCTGTTGAGGTAAAATTCATGGTACTTTTTTCAGAAAAGGGAAAGCTGTTTGGAATGGGCGACAACACAGATAACCAGCTTGCGATAAACCAGCGAGGCAAGTCAGGTGACCCGGTGTTACGGGTTAATACTCCTACTCGTATCCACCTCTCTGCTCACTCCAGAGCAGCCAAGCCAGTACAAGTATCCTGTGGAGCTTCTCACACGGCTGCTGTCACAGGTCAGTAAGACGAGAGAGCTTGTCAAGATATAACACGCGCTGTGATTGGCTGAAAGTAGAAACTGAATTTTTCTCGTAATGCTCACGGGCATTTAGAGCGCTGTTAATACCCAGCTGGCTAGAAAAACTCGGGCGCGTGGTAAAGAAAGCCATTTTATAGTAACAAACTTTTCGTTCTTACTACTGGGAGAATATTGACCTCGGCTCGATCTTCCTTGTACGGACCTCAGAAAGACTTCGGGCGATATTCCAACTGTACAGCCCTCGTGCTCGGTTAATAAGAAGTGAATTATGCTACTGCCTTATAAACTGTGGAACTTTGATTTTGCGAGGTGTGGTGAACTACTTAGCGAGCCGTCCGGTTTGAAGCCCTGGCTGGGGTCGTTGTTTTCGTGACGGTCAAGACACTTTACTCTTATAATACCTTTCTTTACCCAGAAGTATAAATGGGTACAGGTGAATTGTTAAGAGGCGTAGCTGCATACTCTTGTCGCGTAATGCTAAAAACCGGGCTCGAATAGTCAATATACAAGTTTGACTGGATGCGGGGACGTCGCGAACAAACTCCTTGCAAGCGACCAGCCCCAGTTACGACCACCTAAAGCTTGTTCTCTATTTATTTTACAGAAACTGGCGAAGTGTTCATCTGGGGCAAAGGAAGGGCAGGCCGCTTAGGACACGGTGACACAAGAGACAGGTAACACACCTTTCTTATCGTTATTCATTCGTTTTAACGCTAAAAACATTTTGGTAGATCAACAGCGGACACCTCCTCTTCTAAAGTCTGGTTTTCACTAGCTAGCGACGGAGTCGAAGTCGTAATCAGAAGCGCCGAGCATCACGATCTCGTGGAAATCAAACCGGCGCCGTTGTAAGCAGTGTTCCGATTCCGCTTATGACTCCGTGGCTTATGAACTAGTGAAAACTAAATTGCTGGAGTCGCAAATAGAAAGGAAGCACTCGGAGGGCATGAGAACTAGTATTGTGCAGGGACGGCGGAGCCTGGGGGGGGTGGGCTTTAGCCCCCCCTTCCCCCCCCCCCCCCCCCCCCCACTTTTAAGCCAAAACAAAAATTCATAAATTAAAAATGACAACATAAGTAAAACAAGAAAAAGAAAAGAAAAAAGTAACCAAAACAAACAAAAAACAAAACAAACTTATCAAAGCATTATGAGAATACATGTGATTTTATACTTGATTCAGATTTGTTTTTTGACGAAATATTTCGTGGAGAATGCTGAAAATAGCATTTGCGAGACTCTGGATTTCAAACTTTTCTGGTGAGCATGCCCCCAGACCCCTCTAGTGGTTCGCATGTTCGACGCTCGCTTCTGTGAACATCACCTTTAAAATTATATCTTTTTAGCCCCCCCCCCCCCCCCCCCAAATCACGCTCCGCCGTCCCTGTTGTGATTGGTTAGTTTTTCTGCTTCTGCTTGCGACTCCGACAATCCAGGTTTCAGTGGATCATAAGCGACTGAGTCATAAGTGGAATCGGACGAAAATGGAAACACGTGGAGACGTTCTGCTTCTTCCTACTCGAATTCCGTTGAGCTTAAGACTCGACTTTACGACTCCGATTTTTGCTTTTCACTTGGTCGTATGCGTTCTTACGACTTCGACTCCGTCGCCAGTAAGAAACAACCTTAACTGCAGGTTCGACTGTACTCACCATTTGCCCTCTGCGTCTGCCACACTAAGCATTTCACTGTTGTTGTGTTCTCTTTCCAGGCCGTTGCCTTGTGAGCTCGACATGGATGGTAAGCGTGTTCGTTCTGTGGCGTGCGGCAGTACACACACAGCCTGTATCGTCACCAGGGCCTGGGTGTCAGATGATTTGATTAAGAACTGCATGGCTTGCAAGACTAGGTTTTCACTGGTGAACAGGAAGGTATTGTAGCCTTTTATATGGAAATGATGCGTGACAAATCTAGAGCGCTTGTTGAACTACTGTTTAAATTACCAGATAGAGAATGAAGCAAGAAGATGAAAAGCAAAACATGTCCAATGACCGTTTTTGAGGCTTTCAGCGATCTCATTTAACTGCACATGGTTTGCTCGCTTCCTTTTGTCGAAGATATGTACTCATTGGCCGCCAGCAAAAGAGAAAATAATGGTGGCGAAATTCTTGCTTTGTTTGCCATAACGGATTTGTGCCATTTTGTCGTATTCCTCAATTACAGTTGAATCCCGATAACTCGATTTCCCTCCAGGTAATTTTGTTACTAATTTTACCCTCGATAACTCGAACCCCCCGATAACTGGAATCTTTTTCGATTTCCCTTGAAGGTTCGAGTTATCGGATTCAAAAGTCTGCTTTCGAGCCAAGGGGCCCATCAGGCCGGAGCTTATCCCGGTTTCCGTAGCATGGAGCGACTAGGAGTATTTCTACTCCCCCCTGGATGGGATGCTAGTCCATCGCAGGGTTACCCCCAGCAGTGAATTCGCCGGTACCCATTTGTACACCTGGGTGGAGAGAGGCACTATAAGAGTAAAGTATCTTTCCCAAGAACACAACGCAGTGCCCCGGCCAGGGCTCGAACCCGGACCGCCCGATCCGGAGTCCAGCGCACTAACCATCTATCGGGATTCAACTGTAATTTAAATCTCAGCTTGCGTTACAATACGTTTACAATCACAAGTAGATTCAACAGTGTTAAATTTGATAAGGTTATATACTGGTTTTGTATACTGCCCAATACTGGTTTACATACAGTTTTTTTCTTCTGCATCCACAGCACCACTGCCGGAAGTGTGGAGGCGTATTTTGTACTTCGTGTACCTCCAAACGAACTCCAATACTAAACCTGCCAGGGTACCGGATCCCACGACGAGTTTGCGATAAATGTTACTCTGTTCTAGATGAGACGTAAAGAAAGTTTTGCCCTCCCTTCCTCAGGGGAAGACGAGAAATGTTTCTCCAAGAATTGTCTTATCCTGCAGTTGGTTGAAGAGCGGTTGCTAAGTATCGGGTTGTCGGGTTTCGCTGGTATTTGTGCATTTACAGAAACAGCCGAGAAAGACTTACTAATTCCATTACGGCAGCCGGCAAATTCGCAATTAAACCAGCAGAAGCTTTATCTGCTTCCAGCTCGTTGATCTGATATTATCGCAGTGAAATTGGGATCGACATTTGAACTTTTAACCACAGATTATTTTAAACATTTTTCCAGTGAGTTTTCGTTGTAACTAAGCCGACAAATTTACGCCAGTGTTGAATTCCATACATGCATCATAATTAAAACAAAGTTAATAATTATAAATAGGCTAGTAAATGAAGAGTTTTATCATCTAGGGTATAAAGTTCTTGACCGAAATCTAGATTCTCTCAATGAGGATTATAGAAAATATGCAGAAACGGTAACGAGATTTTAGCGACTTATAAGGCTAACAGTACTCATATTTACCCTCAAAAGAACTAAAGGATACGAAGAAATAGTAGAATGAAAAAGGAATTTAAAGTGGATGAAAATTGAGAGTTGATAATCTGTAATTGATGTTTGAGATAAAATTGGCAAAATCACCCCCCGGTGTTCAAACAAAATTACGATAGTTCTTTACAATTATAACTAGTTATCAATCCTCCATAAGAAAAAAGATGGCGGCGGTACATTTGCTACAATACCTTGCGAACCTGACAGTCAGCCCATCTGGCACTTGGAAAGCCATGTTTTCGCGAAATTCTTCCTGGTACTAACAACATTGTTCATGCTGGGTTTCAAGGTTTTGAAGCTTTTCTTTGCGTTTTCATGAGCGTTTTTACGGACTTGACGGTTTTCGCGCGCTAAGCTTAAAAGGTAAATGAACCAGACGCCATTATTTGCGTGCGGTGGATTGCTTAGGTGAGAGGCTTAAAACTACATTATGTATATCTATAGCTATATTTGTAATAAAATTTACAGTTGCGACTGTTGTTATTTTACGCGCATTGTTTATTTGTGTTTGATTTTAGCCCGGGCCGAAGAAAGTGGAAGAGAACAACCCGCCGTTCAACAAATCGAAACGAAACGTCCTCGCAGTGTCAGGGACAAGAGTCCTTGGTTCAACAAGCCAACTGAAGATTTACTAGTTCTTCGTTTCCAACAAGTGTTCCATGCTTTTGCCTTCTTTTCCGCTGATTCAATTAGCAGATGATTTTTTCGCTGCAATCGTCAATTTTCCCAACAAAAATAAATTTTCCCCCGAGGTTATGACTTCTTTGTCATAAAACTCTTCAGGTGGTTCTGTAGGGCGTGTCATTTGTTGGCGGCATGACTGCATTAACACCGGCTTAAACAAGGTTAAATGAGGTGCGAAAACTGAATTCTTTTCGAGGCCGAAAACTCGAGCTTTGTTTTTCTTGCGCGAGTTAGCTCTGTTCAAATGAATTACATGTAAAAGGGTATATAGATTAATCATTTATCGGATTTGAACAAAACTTCGCCAAAATGATCGTAACCAAAGCGTGCAAGGCTTTAGCGAAATTCGAAATCTTGCGACTTCTACAGAGTACTCAAAATATTTTTTATTTTGTGCAGCTTCAAAATGGATTCTCTCAGGAACCAATAGAAATATCGAAAAAGGCTCACACAGCTTGCTGAGTGATACAGTTTGTTTGGATGTCGGCGGTAACACAAAGGCTACTGTTTGTTCAGTGAAAAAAGGCAGATTTGATTTTGCGTCGAGTCCGTCTGCTGTGTGCCAATTGCATTTCGATTGCCATCACTTTCGCACCAAAAAGACGGATGTTCGTGTGTTGTTCATTGTCCTCATTCATTCTCAACTTTTCTTTATTATTTTGCATGAAAATTTTAAAATGTGACCCTTGTTACGTCCGTCAATGGTCTCTGGTTATTTTTCCACGTGGGTCGTCTCCCTGTGTGCGGGAAAAAATTCTCGCACGTTTCAGTATGCGTACATTCACCGTCATTGGTTCTTTTGATGTCACATGACCTGCTATCCGTCATGTGATCGATTTGGCGCGCTTTTCGCCTCATTCATTCATTGTCAGTTGGTCTCGAGGGAAGGTTTCGTGTTGTGTTGTGGCGATTCTTTGCTGATCAATAGCGGTATGTAGCCCCTTATGATAATAGTTATTGTGCCATATTGCAAATTAGTTCCTTACTAATTGATGCTGTGGGTCTGGAAGTCGAATTCCATCGCAAACTTCAAAAGTTCTCTCGTTCAACTGCAAGACCACTCAAGTCACGTACGGCCCAATGTACGGCCCTCTTATACTGACTCGTCCCCAGTCGTCTCTCAGTCTCTCCTATGAATATTTACGTGAGAAGCGCGGGAGCCCGAGGGGTGATGGGAAGGAAGAAGGAAGGGAGACGACTGGCAGATCCTGTTTCCAACATGGCGGACAGATTAATGGCGGATTCTAACCAAAATGGAAATTTTGAAAATAGGCCGTTTCATGTTGCCTATCTTGGCTCAAAATTACCTTGCCCTCACATTTCTTGTAGAGGTGAGGCTGGAAACGCATTTTTTGAAGAGAAAGGGTTGGCTCAACATTTCAGAGCTAAACACGTGGCAGTCCATTTTGACGAAGCTAAATACACGAAGGAAGCGTGGCGTTTGTTCAAGTTTTTGCACGGACAAGAAACGAAACAACATTTGGAAAGACTTGCGGCAGAACGTCTTCTTCAGGTACGCTTTTGAATGCTGTTATTATGTTCATATTTGCATACATTGTACGCTTCACTTGGCAATGAATATTTATGATGACATAAATTTCGCGCGCGCCATGTTTGTCAGATTGCAGTGACTGTGCATTGCCATGTTTATTATTTTTCCAGAAGTATGCGAACTACTAACCATTCAGAAAATTTCAGACATTGTTATTGTAGTCAAACAACGCGTGTCTGTAGTAGGTAAATCATCTACACTTATTTTTTATAGGGAAATGATTACGAACGTTTTACAGTATCCACTACGTACGAAGGCTGTCTTGTTTTAGAGTTGGTAGCGAAAGACCCCAAAGAATGTGCCAAAATGACGGGTTTGATGCTGATGCATTTTGGCCAGCTTCGAGCTTATGGCAGTGGAAAACTAGAAGTCATTGAAGTTAATAAACCAGGGCTGTCAGTGAAGTTCAACTGTTGGTTTTCAAAACAAAATGCAAATGGCAGATTGATAACCACAGTGGTGGCAGAGGCTGTTTTTGTCAAAAGGGTAGGTGTATCAGATTTAATTCTCTAGTTCCAGGGTCTTTTAGCACCGTTTTTATAAGTTATACTGGCTAAAACACTGATAATTTATTTTCATGTTATTATTATTATTATTATTATTATTATTATTATTATTATTATTATTATTATTATTATTATTATTATTATGCACATCATTCCATTTATTTATCATTAGATTATTATTTATCATGGACCTTTCAGAACGGGTAAATTAAATATAAAGTATATTAACAAGGGGTCCTTTTTTCTGCAGGACCTCACAATTGGCTCAGTACAGGAATGCCTTATGCCAGTCATAACTGCTGAAGGTGGTCCTGAACTTACTGGAAATCAGGCACTTGACATACTCAGAGGGGTGTTTCACCTGCAACAGTTTAGAGGTCGCCAGCAAGAAGCAATAGAAAGTATTAAAAATGGCAAAAGCACTTTGCTGATTATGCCAACAGGTGGTGGAAAAACAATTTGTTATGCTGTTCCTGCACTGATGCAAGCAAAACTGACAGTTGTAATTTTTCCGTTACTAGCACTTTTGCTAGACCAAGTAGCAAGAATGCGGGCACAAGGACTTAATGTGTGTTACCTTATGTCCGACATGGATGATATGGAGAAAGAAACTGTTATGCACAAACTAAATTCCAACCCACCCGAGTATAATTTTTTGTTTGTAACTCCAGAAACAGTGTTGTCACCAACCGTGTTTGCTTTGATGGAGAAGTTAGCCTCAAGTAATGTTATCAACTTTTTTGTTATAGATGAGGCCCACTGTATTGACACTTGGGGCTTTCATTTCCGTCCGAGTTACTGTGAATTGTGGAAACTGGGTGGACTTGCATGTCCAATTTTAGCAATGACTGGTACGGCAACAAGTCGTACCCAGGATGTAATTGTGAAGAATTTGCACCTACCACCTGAAACCGTGGTTATAAGGCAATCCTCCAACCGTTCGAATTTGCTGTATCATGTACTGGATAAAAAATCAGACGGAAAAACTGCACTGGTTGAACTTGTCAAGAAGGAGCATCCAGACCAGTGTGGTATTGTTTACTGTGTGGAAAGGAGCGACACTGTTGACATTGCATACCGTCTCAAAACTGCTGGCGTCAATGCTGTCTTCTTCCATGCTGGTATGGATGTGTATGCCAAACAGCAAAGTGTTGATAGTTGGAAATCAGGAGGGGTACATGTCATGTGTGCCACTATTGCATTTGGTATGGGCATTGATAAGCCAAATGTACGATTTGTAATCCACTTAAGCATTCCGAAGGATTTGGAGAGCTATGTGCAGGAATCTGGACGAGCGGGTAGGGATGGATTAGATGCACATTGCTATATCTTTTTTAGATTTGAGGACAGAACGAAACACTTGCGCAACATATCCTCCCTTCCTGACAGCGACAGAAAACTCATTTGTCTGAGTGGACTTAATGACATTGTTAAGTACTGCATCACACCTGTTTGCAGAAGGCAACAGATAGTTACCTATTTTGATGGAGAGGAGAATAATGCCGACATCTGCAACAGATCTTGTGATGTCTGTTCAGTAAACACCATTTTGCAAGCACTTGACCACAGCGAAGATGCTATTAACATTGTAAATTGTCTAGAATCAATGCAGCAAGTTCACCCCAAAGTGACAACAAAGTTTCTTGTTTTAACTTATCGTGGATCAAAGTCAAGCCCTGTTATCAGTAAGGGATTTCAAAATGTGGCGGAGTATGGAAAGGGCAAAGAGAAGTTCAGTGAGAAGCAGTTGTTAAGATTTGTTCAGTTCTTAATTACTGAAAATATTGTAGTTGAGCGACTTCCCCCCCCAAATGAGAACAGCACTACGCCTCATCTTGCCAGGGGAATGAATGCATTCAAACTGATTAACAAAGAACTCTGTTTTTATTTTTACAAGTAAGAATCTGAATCAATTTATAAGTGTGACTTCCTTTAAACCCTGACCCGGGTTGTTTGAAAGCTGCTCAACACTAACCCAGGATTAAAAGTTCACTGAGGAATTTCTCATAGCTGATGGTTAGTAGAGTCAAAACTGGAGGGCAGAAAATATGAAGAAAAAACCTCAGTGAAATCAAATCAAAATTAGCACTCTTCCTTGATTAGCTTAATCCTGCTTTCAAAATCCCAGCCATGAGCCTTTTACAAGTGTTTTCACCCAAAAGGTCAATTTTATTATAAAGATTCTTTTTTCTGTTTTAAAAGGATTGGGCTCATGAAACAAATTAACTGGAATTATTAATAAATTATTCATCAGTCCTTTTGTTGCCAGTTTTAAAATGAAAGAATATGGAAATTACATGAAACTTGTTAATTGTATGATAGTCAATTCTCACATTCTGGCCATATAACACATCATGTAGTCAACCTTTTAAGCCCCAATATCCACAAACAAATTCTCCTGACTTATCTCCACACATTTTATTATAGCATTGTTGGGAGAATTTGTTACTTAAGTTCAAAGCAATCAACCTTATGAGACAATTTTATTAATTCACATGACCTCTTCTCTTGATTTAGTATTGATATTGTGTATTTTTTTTGGTACTGGTCACTCTTGGGTGTTACGTGACAACTCCAACCAAGGCCATTGAAGCAAATTCTTCATAAATTGAACAATAGTGTTTGCATGTTAAAACAATATCAATCATCACAAGTCTATTGCTTCTGTAATATGCAGCCACTGCGATTTGAGGGAAATCTTTTTTTTGGCGTACAAGGTTTTCCTTCCCTATTTTGCACAGATTTTGTCAGGTGGCCATGATTGGAGTAGCACTGTAAAAGGTTAAATTAATTTGTTAAAATTGCAGAATCAGTTTAAAGGTAATCCTTGAAATAAGGCAAAGCATATAAGGAAATGAACAAAGAAACGCAATGTCCCTTTTCTCTTCCTTCCCATGATTCCCTCCGTTTTCAGGTTGACCCAGTCTCCCTGGACTCAGTAGGGACAGAAAAGACGACTGGGGACGAGTCAGCCTCTTATATATTTGTCTTCCCTCCCGAGTCTTGCAGTTCGCGGTCCTTTTCTGCTCTACTCAGGGTGAAATTTTCGTACTCCCCCATAATTAATTATGCATTCTCGAACCATTTTACCCAATCTATAAACTGGAACTCGTTGAAGCATATCGCGTTTAGTATGCGGGGCTGTATGGAAACTTTGTCCATCCGAAAGCTTATAGCTCAAAAGTTTATACGTGTCGATGTTTTTAACCTTTTCTGATCGAATTTTTGTGGAGAAAATAAAGACCCTCCCATAAATGTTGAGTCGTTTAGTTGACATGTTCCATGGTTTATACTTGTATGTGGAAACTTCCCTCGCTGATTTGCTGCCAAAATTATGAAAAGAATGGCTTGGCATGGCTCCCAGTAGTGTGCGAGAAAAGAATGTGTCAGTGTTGTCTGATGTGTCAGAATGCCTATGGCCAACCCGTGGATAAAGTAATCTAGAGATGAAGCATGTACTTGAACTGGGAACTTCGGAACTGTAAAACTTGGGCTCTTGACTAGGCACCCTTGATCTCGAGTTTGGGGCTTACAGATTACAAACAGTGTCTATGTTGCAGGTTAAATTGGTTGGAAAAAAATATCTTAGCTGAAAACTAAGCAGGCTTGGAATTGACAAAGCCATAAGTTTGTGCTCACGTGCTGATCATTCATTCCTTGTCTGTGTTGTATTGTAACAGTAGTCCAAGATGGCAGAAGGTAAATTTGATGTAGAAAGAGAGTTTGAAAGGCTTACAGATCTTATTCAGGACAACACATATCCTGGAGACTTCTCTTGCTCAGGTTGGTCAACCTTGCTCAAACTATATGCTTCTGAGTACCATGTATGAAGTTCTTTAACTGCACAAAAAATTAACTACTAGCTGCATATAACATTCTGTGGTTCCAGAAAATATCCGTACCCTGACCATAAAAGGGAATTTCAGATAAGATCCCCCACCTTCCAGAATTTCCATTTTTGTAAAGAAAAATATACCCCCTCCTGTCTGGAATTTCCTTAATTTTTTTTCATACCTCCCAGCCCCTCTGGAAAAAAAATTGTGTAAATGTTGTAAACATTTGGCTGTTTTCTCTTTAAATATGACTTGAGTACATAACTGATCGATTGGACAAAAAAAAAGGAAACAGAATTATCTGGTAGTCACTTGTTAAATTACCTTGTTGTGAAAGCATTCTTACCCTCTTATTCCAATTACGTTAGAAAACCGCTAAATGTGGCTTCCTCAGAGAGCGTGTGCAATTTTGGGATTATGTCTATGGTAAATGTTATCAACAAATTATTTTCAAATCCATGTTCTAATACATTTCTAATGTGATTGGAATGAAAGGGGATGGATGGAAATACATCAAGTTAATTTAACCCCGCCAAAATTCAGCTGAATCCCAGTACCGAAAGTCTTGCCTTTGCTAAAACAGCTTCCTACCAGTAGCCCGTGTGTGCCGGAGATGTCTTATTGCAGCAGGCTATTTAACAATTAGACTATTGACTCGTGGGCTATTGACCTGTGGCCCTTGAGGGTGAAGGGTCTAATTGTTTTAGTATCACCCAACTAGTTGGACAGAAAAAAGCAATTATAATAAAATTAGCAAATGCAAGCTGAAGAAAGATTTATTTGGGAATAAAACGAAAGAAAGCGTCACGAATTTCGCTACTCGATGACTAATAGTAATAGTCCACTAGTAGCGTAGCCAATCAAAATGCAGGATTTGCATTAGTCCACTAGTTGGGTGATACTAAAGTCAGTTGTACTGAGAATTAACAATATTTTGTATGACTGTTTTTGAGATGGCTTTTGTGTTAATTTTCCAACAGGTGTATGTCCTGTAGTTCCTGACATTCATTTCAAAGTTTCTCACACTTTCCTTGATCCTTCCTTCACGGAGGGTAAAGAGAACAATTCTAATCGCACAGCTATCTCCATCCAAGATCTGATTGGTCTGTGCAGTCAGGCTCCATTTGGCAGAGATGAGAAGACAGTTGTTGATAAAACAGTGAGGTCATGTTGGCAGCTGGATCCTGAAGAGTTCACAGTTAGCAGCACTTCCACTTGGAGGAAAGCATTTGATAGTCTTAAAGCTGCAGCTAGCAGTGTCCTTGCACCTGGACTAGATGCCCCCTATGTGCAACTCAGGCTCTATAAACTGTTGGTGTACGAGAAGGGATCATTCTTCCTACCACACAGAGACACACAGAAGACTGGGAACCACTTTGGAACTGTTGTTCTGTCATTGCCTGTGAAGCACAAAGGGGGTGCATTATTGGTGCACCACAATGGGCAGGAGCGCAGCTACAATTTGGACCCTGGACGGTTGACTACCAAGTGTCAATGGGCTGCTTTCTACACTGATGTTGAACATGAAGTAAAAGAGATAACCTCTGGGCATCGCATCACACTGATTTATCATCTGTACAGGTAGCTCTTAAGTTATGGTAATTAAATCACGACAAAAGTATTCCTCGAGTGATATTTCCCCAGTTTTCAAACTTTTGTGATTTGCAGCGTAGGATGTTGAGTTTTCATTCCAAGTAAATTTTTTAAATGAATGAAGCTGCACAATTTGAATAGACTAACAACATTTCAGTGCTGACAAAATTATTTTGACGTTTAAAAGCTTAGCCTGCAGAGCAGGCGTATTATTTTATTGGGCGAGATTGCTGAGTACATTTTGACTGTCATCTGGACAACCGCCATCTTGGATGAGTTTGCCTGCAGAGAGCTGCCACGAGTCAAAACTGTCCCCAACAGAGGGTCCGACTGGAAAAAAAAAGAAAGTCCAAATCCTCAACCTGTCAAGCATCCAAGATGGTTGTTTAAACACAATTGATCAGTTTTATTATTGAGTGTTCACCAAAAACACCTACTCTGCAAAAAAGGTCTCCCAAAGTGCAGTCTTATGCTTTGATGGATAGTAAATGAAATAGCCTCCATTTGGCTCTAAAAATTTGTACAGATAATCGTCCTTGTGGATGCCTGCATCTGGTTCTCAAAGCCAACAGTTTTCCTTGAGCTTTGCTCTCTTCTTGGAATGGCTGTAGACAAATTTCCTTGTATATGCATGTTTATGATTCAAATGATTTTTAATAATTGTGAGCCCAGTATAATTCAGTGATTGAAAAACTAAACTGGGTCCCTCTGGATAGCAAACCCTTGGTTTGCTAAAAGGAAGACTGAGGACTTTTTTCTTCACAACATTCGAAGCATAGATGTCAGGAAAAAGTCGAATTTTAGTGGATGTCAATCACCTCCGCCCCTTAACCAAAAACATAAATTAAAAAATACTCTGTCATCCCCAATCTTGAGAATATATTGAACATTCTTTGCTAGTTGTATCTACATCCTAGGTGGCTGGATAATAAAGTTATATTTGACTAAGGTCTAAATTGGAGAATTCTTTGAAATCCTGTTCTAATTATTGTAACACAATTTTTTTGATTAATTAATTGTTTATTTCTGCCTGCCCATGATTTCCTGTGATTGGCTGCAAGAGGAATTCCCACAAATGTGATATTGATCACACACCAAAAAACCTGAAACCTAATCTACTACAAATTGTCTTGCATATTTTTGATAATTAAAATGCACATGTATTGTCATCTGTTATATTTATTAAGAATGTTGACAAATTCTTTTACAGTCGTTTGCATTTGTGTGTGATTGATGACTGCAGTACAAGTTAAGTGTTTGAGATCTAAATATTTAAGAAAAAAATGTCCTCGGTCTGCAGTCTGCATGGCCTATGTTTTGGTGTGATCATACAACCATAAATTGGGTCTTTCTGTAGGTACAGGACACAGATGACGTAAAACAAAAGAAATTAAAGATAAGAAACAATACTGCTCCAAAATACAAATAATCACAGACAAAACAATGTGACTTCATTTGCATCTGGTACCTACAGAAAGACCACATAAATTCAGTTCTTTTTGTGCCATTCTGTAAAACTTGTATTACTTCATAGTCACTGTGGACAAAACGGCAACTTGGTAGCTCCTGTAGCTGGTGTGGAACACCCTATTGTCACGAGTCTCAACAAGATACAGGAATATCTTGTGCAGAACAATGATGAGAAATATCACAAATACTCCAATGCAGGTTATCTCATGGAGCACAAGTACACTCCAAAGTCCCTCAAACCAAAGGTATTGTCTAAAAGTTAACTTGTCTGTTTACTCATACATTAAGTATAATTTACAATGAATAGGAAACAGAATTCCCTCCACTGGATGCACAGTAAAAGCAACAATATATGTGCATGACTGAGCCTTGAATCATTTTTTACTCCCCCCCCCCCCCCCCCCCCCTCCCCTGGATGGGATGCTAGTCCATCACAGGGTTGATTACCCCAGCAGTAATGGAAAGTAAAATTTAAAATCTACTTTCCAAAGACTCGTTTTGACTCTGATTTCACATCGCTGTAATTAAACTCATCACAAACAGATGAGCTTGAAGAAGGTGCCTTAGATATGGTGGAGCCATGCAAGCTGCTAGCAAATGCAAAGGTATCCATGGCAACCCTGAGAGCGGCAACCACCAGGCACTGTCACACTGACAGAGTTAGTGGAATACTAACCAACCAAAATACTTACCAAATCCAAATGCTTACCCTATGAAAGTTTGGGAAGAGTGGAAACAGAAAGCATGGCTAAACTTGAGCACAAGGCCAAACAGTAACTGCATGTCCGCACACAGCTGAGCCGGAACAACAAACATATGATGCAGCCACAAAGGGACTCCAATATGGATGACTACTATGGCACGCCGCTGGCCAGCATTGGCTTGAGTTTAACCTAGCCTAAATTACATTTAGCTACATTTAATAATAAGGAAGCTTTAATGACAACTTACAGCTTATACAGTAAAGATTGTTATTAAATGATATTTTCTCATTTCCCTGTTTGTCCAGAACCTGAAGGGTAGAGATGCATTTGTCTATCAACTACTTTCTGAAGCAAAGTTTAAGCTTAAACTGTCAGCCATTGATGTCCGTGTTGACGCATGGGGCATGAATGATTACGGACACTGCAGGCTTGAAGATATTGAGGACCCTGGTGCGGAGTTTTCTGAGCTTGATCTGGCTGCTGCAATGGCAAAGGGAGGCAGCTGGGCCAAAACGCCATCAAGGTGACTACCTACTGACTCTTACAATTTATTTTTTGCTATTATTGGTATAATCAATATTATTACAAAGTCAGTGTAATTAACCGAAACTCATGAACTGGTTTGCCAATTGAAATCACATGTACAGTGAGTCGTACTGCGGTGCTGTCACTCCTTCTGCATTGTGGCTTGCTTTTCATTGTTTAGACAGCTTTGTAACACCTGCAGATATAAACATTGACAAGCTAAAGGTTTTTGTTGTTGCTACAATCAACTCTCTTAAATGGACTGAGCATTGGGACTTATACTTAAACTGTCACCTTGGAGAGGTATCTGTCTCGTAGTGAGTTAAGTTACAGTAAATGACTGAAACATGGCAGGGATGGGACCAACACCAGTTCTCACTCTTATAGAGGTGTAGTTTTAACAGTGAGTTGACTATGCAAATATTTCACATTTTGGTAAAAACTGGTTTCACTTATAACAAGCATTTTGAGTACAACATAGATTTTGGACAAAGTGACTGTAACACACACTGATAGCTTAGCAAGGCATTTTTGAATTTTTAAATATCCATGCAAGTAACCACTTACCAGTCAATAATACATGTATTATATAATTACATGTATGTTGCTGTTAATTCAGGCCTATAGATGATGTACACTGGCTCATCCATGATATCAAAGAATGTGCCCACTCCTTGAAGAAAGTCGACAGCCACATTCAAGGTACTGGTAATGAGGGCTGTGATTGGCATGCCACCTACATGACATCGGCTATTGTGGTCCAGTTGAGCAAAGACCCTAAGCAAGGCACAAAGAGGAAGTATTCGCTGGAGCATGCACACCGCCCATACCCATACTACGGGCCCTAGATGTATAGCTTGCCCAAATCACTACAGCTCCAGTGATTTTACAGCACTTAGGCCAGGCAACTTATGCTAGGAATTTTTAGTGCAGTTACCATTTGTCATAATTAAGTTGCTGGCCAGAATGTGAAGTGACCTTTTTCACATGATATTCCCACTAATCCACTACAACAGTGCGTAACATTTATGCACTGACTGATTATTTTGACAGGACAAATCTGACAAGCATTGAAATTCTGTTTTCAAAAATATCAGTCTGGTTGGCCAGTTCTGACATTATTAATAATAAATGTTTTTTTACATTGGATATGAGTGCACAGAGGTCACTCTTAATACTATCTTTCAGGAGAATGGTCATGGTTCAACATTCAATCACTTTTCAATTTTACCAGATATAATGCAATACAATGCAATAACCTTTATTTCACCTCAAATATAAAGTAGCAAAATTGCTAATATCTTTGAGAAAATAAATAAATTAATACATAAAATGAGATATATTAATATCGTACAATAAAACAAGTAGGTATAAAAAATTTCAATATGTACAATTACGTATTTAATAACAGCAGTGGTATCAAACTATTTACAACTATTTACAGAACTTAGGGGCAGGAGTCAGTGTCAAATTCTAAATTACGACTGATAGTCGATTTGAGAGCTGCAACTGTAGGCAGTGACCTGGTGGTATTGGGGAGAGAGTTCTATTGTTTACTTCCATAGTGAGATAGAGAGTGCAAGCCATATGTGGTGGTATTAACACGAGAGATAACAAGAGAATGTGTACCACTTAAGTACGTAGATTTATGCTGTGGCTGTTACCTGATTGGTTTTATTTATTTATTTTTTACAAATGTTCTGAGGGAAAACTGAAAGGTCATAGGATTCTTGAATTGAATTTGTGCAAGTATTTATGCCACCACTGCACATGCTGCACATGACTAGAAACAGTGGTTTTGTTGCTACATGTATGTAGATTTCCCTGCTTGTTTTTTATGATTTTAGCTTGTTTTTATCTTTTTATGTCTTGCATTTTAACATGTATTAATGCATTTCTGGGTTGTCCAAATTTTAGCATTTTTTATATATATTTTTTTCAGTTTTAGCTTGGTCTTTTTGCTTTGTGTGCTTTTGCATGTAAGCGCCTAAGCATTTGCATTTTAATATATTTTGCAATTTCAGTGCTAGTGATTTGGACAGCTTGCTTTTTTATGTGAATAGTTTTTTTTCCTGTGTACTCATTTTTGTAGTTTTTAATAGGTTATTGTGAATTTTTAGGGTCTTGCGCTTAAAAAGGTTTGCATTTCGTGTTCCTTAGCTTTTCTTGATTGATTTTTGTTTTGCTAAGCAGCAAGGGAAATTGTCATTTCAAGTATAGTAGTCACATCTGAATGCAAGCCCCACTTTGGTTATCAAGTAAATCAATATCAACGTTATTTTTTTGTTTGTTTTTATTTAATCAATGTTGAGGATTGCACGAATGTGTTGTTCCAGGAAATATCCATACCCCTCCCACGGAAGGTTATTTTGGGTTAAACCCCCGCCCCCCACCCCTCTGGAATTTCCACTTAAGCCCCATACTCCCCCTCAAAATTTCCATTGACCTAATCCATGGGGTGGGTATGGATATTTTTGGAACTGCACAATTCAGTGAAAGAAAGGTTGGCTGTTGGTGGCCCAGTGCTCGCAAGTGAAATGAGCCTCAGTAGTATTTTTGTGTTCCATTCGCACAAGAAAAATTTAAGTGGGGGAAAGCAAAAACTGAAGTTGACTGGGGCTAGTGGATTTCAAAATGTTTTTCCTGACCTGATTGGGACACAGCCAAGATGATGATATGATCACACAGGACATGACATAATTTTTTCTTACAAAAAAATAATTCAGCATTGTTCATGAGTTGTCACTAAAGAACCTTTTTTCTTTAACTTGTGTCAGTTTTATTGTATGATAACACCATTAAAGGATCTTCAAAAGAAATACTGTAAATTAGAAGACAGTTTTTCTCTCAGGCTGTACACAGGCTGTCTTTCTCTCCTAATACAGAAATTGAAATAAAACTTAATTATTGCAACATGTGCTGAAGGCTGATTTTTTTTTCCGAGAACATCTTAACTCGTACAATTTATGAGATTGTGTTCCAATGCTTATAACTAATTGCCCTATAATAACACAAATTCCTATATCCAGCACAGATTTTGCACAGTTTCTTATGCCTACAAAAAAATGGCTGCAGAAGAATCATTGGATTGTTTTCCCTTTGCTTTGTGATAATATTCAATGGAGAGAAAACTGCTGAAGTAAAAACCTGTCATGCAGCACCTACAGAGAGTGCATGAATATTTGCCCATGAATTCACACATCCAATTGGTTAGCCAGGAGCTGGTCTGAAATTCTCACAGTGTAACAGAAATTCTGGCTTGTATGACAGGTAATGAGATAACTTCAGGTGCAATTTGGGATAAAATAAGCTCAAGTAAAAATTTTCACCTTGCCCATTAGGCTCATGCAAATTTGGTCAGCCTTTGAAAAATTTGCTTGTGCTTATATTAGGGGTGGACGATTATCTTCCTGGACGGGGTGGGGGGGTTGTATAAAAAAATTTTTCTTCTGCAAACTCTTTTGTTTATGCACCTCTGCAAACTTTTTTTTTTGAAATGCAAACTAATTTTTTTACACATCGTGTTTGCAAGCAATTTATTTTGTCTTGCAAACAATTTTTTTTTCCATATTTTTCATACCCCCTCCCCTCCAGAAAAATAATGGTCTGTCCATTATTATTTTATTCCAATTGCACTTGAAATCATGTGATTACTGGTTCAAATCTGCTGGTGAGGATTTAATACCATAAGGGATGGACCATTAGAAAAGTGACTGGGTGGGGGGTGGGGGATTTTGAGCGTGAACAATTGTTTTTTGTTTGTTTGTTTGCTTGTGCAGAAATTGTTCTTGCAAGTGAAGCCCACTGCTCAAATTTTTTTAGACAAATGTTGCTTTGCTGATCATTTACTAAACTATTTTTTAAAAAAATTACCTCATAGCTTCACTACTTAAAGAACTTTTTTATCTTCATATTTTTCAAAAGTGTCAGAGGCACTAGCCTTTATGGGAGTCTGAGTATCGGCTTCCTCAGAAAATTTTGAAATCTGACATATTTCAAGTGTAAAATACAGGTATTTTAGTGTTTCGTAGGTCCTTTCCTTCTCAACCAATTTTTTTCTGTCTTCCTCTTTGCATGATTTTTTTCTTGGAATTTTCTCTTGCATGAGTTATTTTTTGTTATTTTTTCCCCACCCCGTTCATCAATTTTCCTAATGGTTCGTCCCCAAACTTGAACAACATGTCTTTGTTTATCCCAGACACTTATATATCTGTCAACACTGGGTCGACTGCGCGGGAAAACTACGATTTCTCATTGGTTCTTTTGATGTCACATGACCTGCTTTTCATCATGTGATCGATTTGGCGCGCTTTTCGCCTCATTCATTCATTGTCATTTGGTCTCGAGGGAAGGATTCGTGTTGTGTTGTGGCGATTCTTTGCTGATCAATAGCGGTATGTAGCCCCTTATGATAATAGTTATTGTGCCATATTGAAAATTAGATCTTTAGTAACCAGTGCAGTGAGTCTGGTTGTCGAATTCCTTCGCAAATTTCCAAACTTCTCTCGTTCAACTGCAAGACCACTCATCTCACGTACGGCCCTCGTATGTCTTCCCTCGAGCCCCCGAGTCTTGCAGCTCCCGGTCCTTTTCTGCTCTACTCAGGGTACATTTTTTTTACTTCCCCACACTTAATCACGCAAACTACATTACCCAACTGGAACTCGTGCGTGAAGCCTATCGTTAATCTGTATGCGGCGGTAGTATAGAAACTTTGCCCATCCTTATATTTGAGCTCGAAACGAGTCGATGTTTTCGACCCTTTGTGATCGAGAAAACAAAATCCCACCTATAAATGTTGAAAGGTCCAGTTGGCATGTTCCATGCTTACTTGAAAGTGGAAATTTCCCTGGCTGGTTTACTGCCAAATGTATGAAAGGAATGTGTTACTGTTATCTGATGATACAGCTATTTCGAGAAAGGTTGTCGGAAAAAAAAATCAAAGTGTACGCGACAAGACCGAAAGGTGGTTTGGGTATTCACTGGGATTTTGCATATTGGCCTAAAGGAAATTTACAAGTTTGTTTTTTTGCATGCACGTGGAAAATTTGTTTTTCCTCTCAGGGGTCTGTATCTGTAGCTTTACTTTTATTGTCGCATGTCTTTGAGTGAGGAAAATTCTTCTAAAGTTCAGAGGGGCTAAACGTACTCTGTTTCTACATGTCTGAAAAGAAAGAAAACCTGAAATTCGCGCTTAATTTGTTGTTATATCTCATTAGTATTCAACACGTGCAGTAGCTCAATGCGTCTACCCATACTATCTTTCGGGATTGGCTTGTGCAGTTTTGTGCTTTTTTTCCGACAACGTTTCTCGAAATAGCTGTATGTCACAGTTTTCAAATTATGCAGCCCATATGCCAGGTATACAAGTATATGTTGCAATAAAAAACAAAAATGGATCAGCGCATACTGCATGTGTATCAGGTTATCCATTTCGTTTTGTATACAAATAATTGTTAAGTTTGGCCTTGAGAAGTGAAAATACCATGATAGTTTGATTTGATATAAAAAATTATGCTGAAAACTTGAACCAGGGTTGGTGTATGGGCCTGATTACACGAGCGTGACTATGAAGCTACCTGAAACTGCAAAATAACCCATCAAATTGCTCAAACAACCATTGTGCACCCAAATTGAAGCTGCTGTTCACTGCAGGAAAGTCTAGTCTGTCCCGAGCTAGCCCGGCTTGTACCTTGGTACTGTGTACCGTGGTGAAAGCCATCTCAGCAAAATGAGCCAACAGGGCCAGCCCAGCTCATGAAATCAGGTCCTATTTGTTGTAATATTTTTGTGCTTGTATACTAATCATTCATTCCTTGTGTGTTGTATTTTAACAGTAGTCCAAGATGGCAGAAGATAAATTTGATGTAGAAATAGAGTTTGAAAGGCTTACAGATCTCATTCAGGGCAACACGTATCCTGGAGACTTCTCTTGCTCAGGTTGGTCAACCTTGCTCAAACTATATGCTTCTGAGTGCAATGTATGAAGTTCTTTTACTGCACGTAATTTGAAATACTAGCAGCAGCTGCATCCCAGGGGGGGGGGGGGGGGGTACTCAAAGTATACATGACGGGGGGGTCTGACAGAGCTTCCTATAGCAAACCCAAAAAAATACACAAGCCTGAAATTTTAGACCCAAAAAATACCAGCCATCAAAATTTCAAACCCAAAAAAATACCAGACTTAAATACCTCAATAACGATTGATTCAATTAAGCAGAACTTTCTAATGCATGATTTTGCACCAATAAGCTTATGAAATTAGTATTTCCGTTAATGTCTCTTCATCCTCCCTTCTGCTCCACATTTACAGACAACGAAGACCCGAAAAGAAAAGTTCGCTCGGACATAAGACCCAAAAAAATACGCGTATTTTTTTAAGACCTAAAAAAATTATGTGACAGATCTCTTGACCCAAAAAAATACAGAGTGTGTAAATTTTCAACCCAAAAAAATATGTCGGACCCCCCCGTCATGTATACTTTGAGTACCCCCCCCTGGGAGCTGCATCTATAGCATTGCAAATAAGTGTTTAGGAGAGTTTCTAGCTTTAAAGTGTGCTTGGACATTTATGGTGGCCCATCAGTGCATTGTATTTTATGCTGTATTTTAACATTTTTTCTCTTTTTTTAATAATTTTTTATTTTTTTTTATTTTTTTTTTTATTTTTCAATATTTGGTTTATTTTTTACTTTTTTTATTTTTTTTTTTATAGCATTAACAAAAAAAAAAAAAAACCAGCCATGGCCTAGCAGTGCCATAGCAAAAAAAAAAAAAAAAAAAAACAGCCATGGCCCAGCAGTGCCATAGCGAAAAAAAAAAAAACAGCCATGGCCTAGGGGTGCCATAGCCCATGATGCATTGAGAAGGAGTAGTCACCAGGCTCTTGGCCTCAAACAACATGGCGGCGTGGATAAGAAACGATATGTGGAAATGTGATGAAGAGCTTAAGCGGGATTTAGAAGGATACGTGAAGCAGGCACTGAAGAGGGATGAGGTTTTGGACTTTGTTTCCAAAAAATATCTAATGTATGCTTGGAGTTTGCATACTCTTTGTTGCCGTTTGCATTATTTTGACATAAAGTACTGAAAGTACATCGACTATGAAATAGAGCTTGATGATTTGGAAGAATCTGTGCGCAAAGAAATGAATGGTCCGGGAAATTTGTTTGGTTATCGTGCAATGACTAAAAAGATAAGAGAAATTCACGGTTAGAAAGTTCCAAGAAACCTGGTCTGGTCTAGGCTATGATGGAACATGTCGATCCCAGTGGCCTTTAGGAACGAGGAGGTATCGGGCAACCAAAGCGAGCCCCAAAGGGTGTTTTTACCTCAAAAGTAAACGTAGATTAAGCGTGTTTTAAGCCTTTTCAAACTAAACTTTTAGATAATTCTGTGCAAATTTAATGACGCATTGTTTGCACCGGCAGACGTGGCATAGAGGCCCTGCCGTACGAATAGCCACTGCGTTATATCAAAGTAATGCAAACGACAACAAAGAGTATGCAAACTCCCAGCATACATTAGATATTTTTTGGAAACAAAGTCCAAAACCTCATCCCTCTTCAGTGCCTGCTTCACGTATCCTTCTAAATCCCGCTTAAGCTCTTCATCACATTTCCACGTATCGTTTCTTATCCACGCCGCCATGTTGTTTGAGGCCAAGAGCCTGGTGACTACTCCTTCTCAATGCATCATGGGCTATGGCACTCCTAGGCCATGGCTGTTTTTTTTTTTTTTTTCGCTATGGCACTGCTAGGCCATGGCTGTTTTTTTTTTTTTTTGTTAATGCTATAAAAAAAAATAAAAAAAACAATAAAAAAAGTAAAAAATAAACCAAATATTGAAAAAAAAAAAAAGGAAAAAATTATTAAAAAAAAGAGAAAAAATGTTAAAATACAGCATAAAATACTATGGCACTGATGGGCCACCATAGACATTCCAGGGTGCAAAAGTTTGAGCAAAATTAGGGTCATCTTAGAAGGCCGCAGTTTCCTAGTAAAACTTATTGAATTTATAATCATTGATTCTAAGGGGACAGACCACGAACACAATAATAGCTTCTGTAAATATCTAATTGCTGTAACCGTTCATTAGTAGGATACCTAAAATGCATGCATTTCTACAGTTGGTTTCAGCTCCATTTAATCCTATACCAATTATTACAGAACATTCGAGATTGTCATCAATGTTGATAATTATCATTATAATTATTAAGGTTTTGTTCTGACCCTCAACCCTGCCAAAAGTCAGCTGAAACCCGATACAGAAAGTCTTTTCTTTGCTAAAACAGCTTTCAGCTGTAGTCAGTAGCCTGTGTGCACCCGGAGATTGCTTTTTACAGGCTATAGTCAGTTGTGCTAAGAAACCCAATTATGTATTATTACTGTTTTTGAGATGGCTTTTGTGTTAATTTTCCAACAGGTGTATGTCCTGTAGTTCCTGACATTCATTTCAAAGTTTCTCACACTTTCCTTGATCCTTCCTTTACGGAGGGTAAAGAGAATAACTTTAACCGCGCAGCTATCTCCATCCAAGATCTCATTGGTCTGTGTAGTCAGGCTCCATTTGGCAGAGATGAGAAGACAGTTGTTGATAAAACAGTGAGGTCATGTTGGCAGCTAGATCCTGAAGAGTTCACAGTTACCAACACTTGCACTTGGAGCAAAGCTTTTGATGAGCTGAAGGCTGCAGCTAGCAGTGTCCTTGCACCTGGATTGAAATCCAAGAATGTGCAACTCAGGCTCTATAAACTGTTGGTGTACGAGAAGGGATCATTCTTCCTACCACACAGAGACACACAGAAGAGTGAGAACCACTTTGGAACTGTTGTTCTGTCATTGCCTGTGAAGCACAAAGGGGGTGCATTATTGGTGCACCACAATGGGCAGGAGCGCAGCTACAATTTGGACCCTGGACGGTTGACTACCAAGTGTCAATGGGCTGCTTTCTACACTGATGTTGAACATGAAGTAAAAGAGATAACCTCTGGGCATCGCATCACACTGATTTATCATCTGTACAGGTAGCTCTTAAGTTATGGTAATTAAATCACGACAAAAGTATTCCTCGAGTGATATTTCCCCAGTTTTCAAACTTTTGTTATTTACAGCGTAGGATGTTGAGTTTTCATTCCAAGTAAATTTTTTAAATGAATGAAGCTGCACAATTTGAATAGACTAACAACATTTCAGTGCTGACAAAATTATTTTGACATTTAAAAGCTTAGCCTGCAGAGCAGGCGTATTATTTTATTGGGCGAGATTGCTGAGTACATTTTGACTGTCATCTGGACAACCGTTTTGTTTAAACACAATTGATCAGTTTTATTATTGAGTGTTCACCAAAAACACCTACTCTGCAAAAAAGGTCTCCCAAAGTGCAGTCTTGTGCTTTGATGGATAGTAAATGAAATAGCCTCCATTTGGCTCTAAAAATGTGTACAGATAATCGTCCTTGTGGATGCCTGCATCTGGTTCTCAAAGCCAACAGTTTTCCTTGAGCTTTGCTCTCTTCTTGGAATGGCTGTAGACAAATTTCCTTGTATATGCATGTTTATGATTCAAATGATTTTTAATAATTGTGAGCCCAGTATAATTCAGTGATTGAAAAACTAAACTGGGTCCCTCTGGATAGCAAACCCTTGGTTTGCTAAAAGGAAGACTGAGGACTTTTTTCTTCACAACATTCGAAGCATAGATGTCAGGAAAAAGTCAAATTTTAGTGGATGTCAATCACCTCCGCCCCTTAACCAAAAACATAAATTAAAAAATACTCTGTCATCCCCAATCTTGAGAATATATTGAACATTCTTTGCTAGTTGTATCTACATCCTAGGTGGCTGGATAATAAAGTTATATTTGATTAAGGTCTAAATTGGAGAATTCTTTGAAATCCTGTTCTAATTATTGTAACACAATTTTTTTGATTAATTAATTGTTTATTTCTGCCTGCCCATGATTTCCTGTAATTGGCTGCAAGAGGAATTCCCACAAATGTGATATTGATCACACACCAAAAAACCTGAAACCTAATCTACTACAAATTGTCTTGCATATTTTTGATAAGTAAAATGCACATGTATTGTCATCTGTTATATTTATTAAGAATGTTGACAAATTCTTTTACAGTCGTTTGCATTTGTGTGTGATTGATGACTGCAGTACAAGTTAAGTGTTTGAGATCTAAATATTTAAGAAAAAAATGTCCTCGGTCTGCAGTCTGCATGGCCTATGTTTTGGTGTGATCATACAACCATAAATTGGGTCTTTCTGTAGGTACAGGACACAGATGACGTAAAACAAAAGAAATTAAAGATAAGAAACAATACTGCTCCAAAATACAAATAATCACAGACAAAACAATGTGACTTCATTTGCATCTGGTACCTACAGAAAGACCACATAAATTCAGTTCTTTTTGTGCCATTCTGTAAAACTTGTATTACTTCATAGTCACTGTGGACAAAACGGCAACTTGGTAGCTCCTGTAGCTGGTGTGGAACACCCTATTGTCACGAGTCTCAACAAGATACAGGAATATCTTGTGCAGCACAATGATGAGAAATATCACAAATACTCCAATGCTTGCATTTTTGCATTGCTTGCTTTCACAGCTTTCAGTTTTTTCTCGTGCTTTTACATTATTTTCCAGGGTCTTGCACTTTAGTGGCTTTTAGACTTCCTGCAATTTTAAGCTTTTTGCTATTTTTATCCTGCTAAAGTGTCAAGAGAAATGGTCATGTCAAGTCACATCTGGACGCAGGCATGCTATCAAGTAAATCAATATATCAGTGTTAAGGATTGCACGAATTCAATGACAGACAGGTTGGCAGGGCAGGGAAAATCCCAGGTCTGATTGCCCAGGGCAAGTAAATTATTTTTGCTCTCAGGCAAGTGAAAATAGAAGTTTGGTGGCCTGGAGAGCAAGTGAAATTAACCTCAGCAGCATATTTAAACTTACGTTCCAGTCAGGATAAAAAATTCAAGTGGGGACAAGTGGAAACTGAAGTTTACTGGCCTACTGGGCAGGTTCTTTTATTTATTTACCTGGCTGGGGTGGGGGTACTTATTTTCCTGTTTTGGTTGCAATTGGGATGCAGCCAGGATGATGTCACTGCGTAGCTTACAACACAATTTCGTAGGACATGTGACATAGTTGTAATTTTTAAGCATTTTTCATGTTTCATATTTTTCGCAAAAAGTTGCCAATAGGGATCCTTTTGTCTATAACTTGTAACAGTTTCATCTGTGTGTAACTCTGTAAAGGATCTTTAAGGAAAAAAGCACTGTAAATTAGAGCAAAGTTTTCTCTGCTACTACAGAAATTGCAATAAAACTTTATTATTAGATCATGTACTGAAGGTTGGGTTTTGTTCAGAGAACATCAACATGTTTTAAAATTGAAACACAGTAAAAGTTAGCCGTTCATGGTAGCTCAAAACGTAGTATGAACGTTGGCTGGTTCTTTGTTGTAGGCTTTTGTTAGCTATATATTTTGTGAGTTGACAACAATACAGCAGGTGGTTACGTGTGTTCATGCAACGTCTAACCTATAAAAACATTGCGATTATGCAACTCATGCTTGGTGTATTAGCGCAAAGCAAAAGATGTGCATAGTCATGGACCTTCCAATCTAAATCCTGGCCTTTTTTTTTGCTCCTTTGATTTTCTGCATAAGTATTTCTCTCTATTAACTATGGTTAGGCTTTGAAAAACATGTGCTTATTTATTCCAAATTGCACTTGAAACCATATGATTACTGGTACAAAGATTAGGGGATGCACCATTAGAAAAGTGAATTTTTTTTTGGGGGGGGGGGGGGGCAGTTTCAGCTTGCATGTGCAGAGACAGTTATGCAGGTGAAACCCCTCTGCTCAAACGTTTTTTAGATAAATTTGGCTTCGATTTACAACGGGATTTGAACCCATGACTTCTGGAGGTCATGGGTTCAAATCCCATTGTAACATTTTTTTAGGGTAAAAAATGCAATTTCTTGCACACTGCGAGGATCATTTCATTCATTTTATCATTAAACCGCAGTTTATGTCTTTTCATATATTCATTGCGTCAACCACTCCATCTGCAGGATAGGGCCTGCATTTGATCTACTCCCAATGTATCATGGCTTCATGGCTCAATTGGTAAATTGGTAGAGCAATGCACCGGTATTGCTGAGGTCATGTAAGGCTTCAAATTCCTTGTAGCCTTGGAATTTTTGGGGGGCTAAAAAAGGCAATTGCTTATACACACTGCGAGAATCATTTCATTCATTCCATTCATTTCATCATCTATGAAAAAGTCAAGTGGGTACTGGTGAGGCGTAAGCCTATTCCGGGAGCATGTTACCCCTCCCCCCCCCCCCCCCCCCCCCCCCAACAACAAAAAAAAAAAGATGAAATCTATAGGCCTATTAATCCAGGCTCTTTGTCAGTGTGCCGAACGGGCAAAACGAAAAAGACAGCCTTGGACAGGCTAGGAAATGCTAATTTTAACAGCATTCTCCACCATATACGTCAAAAAAATGATCTTAATCAAGTGTAAAATGACAGGTATTTTTAGTGCCCAAAAAAAAGGCCCAACAAGACCTTTTTCAACTGCGCGAATGTTTTTCTCTGTCTTTTTCGTTGCGTGATTTTTCTCTTGCCACCTTCCCTTGCATGATTTTCTACCCACTTCCTCCATGGCGTTTCTTACTAAATGGTCAGAATCATATATTCTAGATCCTAACTCGAGCAACAAAAGACAGTTGTTCTTGCGTTCATGATAAGTGTTCTGGTGTTCATCCCAATGTGACACTTACATATCTGTCAAGAGTGGGTCAACTGATTGACGATAAAACCAAGAGTTGTCATTGGTTCATACGACGTCACATGATCCACTGCTATTCGTCACGTTATCGATTTGGCGCGCTCTTCATTCATTGACGAGGAAAGGTTTGGTGCAGGCCTGGGTTTGGTGTTGTGTTGTGGTGATTTCTTTGCTGATTATAGCGGTATGTATCCCCTTATGATAATATATATTGTGCCATGTTGCAATTTACATTCTTTGTGACCGATGCAGCGAGTCTGGAAGGCGAATTTATCGCAAACTTCAAGAATGCGAACTCAGCTGCAAGACCAAACAACTCAAGTCACGTACCTCGTATGTTTTCCCTCCCGGGTCTTGCAGCTCCCCGTCCTTTTCCACTTTACTCGGGGTAAGATTTCCGTACTCCCCCATAATTAATTATGCATTCTCAAACTATATTTCCCAGCCTAAGAGCAACTCGTGTGAAGCATGTTGTTAAACTGTATGCGGAGTAACATGGAAACTTTGCCTTTGATATTTGAGCTTGAAACGTGTCGATGTTTTCCCAGCCATCGAAACAAAATCCGGGGCAACTGTAGAATACTCCGCAAATGAGATTCATCGAGTCGGAACTCTTTCAAGAACGATAAGATGGATGTCATTTGCAGGGTATTCTACAGTTTAGCCCAAAATCCTACCCTCATGTTGAAATTTCTCCATGGTGACTTGGTATGTGAAGTTTCCATCCCTGATTTGTTGCCACATATGAAAGGAATGTGGCGGTGTTGTGTTGATATGTCAGTTTTGAATGCATGTCACAAAAAAAAAAGACTTCATGTATTTATTGCAACAACGAAAAAAAAAATGGAACACAAGCAGAATTAATTAAAATATGTAAAATGTATAGAGAAGTAAAGATACCATATTTGAACATTTGTAGTTGAAAACTTTCCATCCACTTGACTCTCTTTGAGTTTCAGGTTGTGTGGAGGTGAAATGCACTCGTCCAAAACTAAAATTATAATTTGAGAATATTTAAAAATTAATATTAATTGCAAAATGTTTTGGTTATAAAATTTAAATGCTTGGTTTCTGTGTCATGTGTGACCACAAAATGTAAATAGTGAATTGTGAATGCTTTCTAGCAGAAACCCATAAGGGTTGAAACGACTGTAACTCGCTATGATTCGTATTGTACAAAGCGTTTGAACATTCGTTTCCATAAGTACCATATTTGGAAAATCATGAGAAAAAAATCAACCAATCAAAATTGCAAATATATATTTGGATTAAATTCACAGCGCGCGCTAGCTCACGCTTAAAAGCGTAATCTTGTTTTTGAATAACCTTGGTTGAATAAAATTATGTTAAATTTGGTTAAATTCTTCTGTTTCATCGTCAATTAATTAGTGGTCTAGAGAACTTCACTTGGATAATCTTAATCAACTTCTTTAGTTTCTGTGAGTAATTTACGGCGTATAGGTCGGAATTCAAGTGACTTAGCGCAAAACCGAAAATTTTCTTGCATGTGTTGTTACGTGTGTAAATCATTCGCGTACAAACCCTTTGTGTTTCCAAATATGGTACTTGGCAAAACTGAATATTCGAACGCTGTGAACGTGCGTTACACGTTTCAACTACTTATGAGTTTCTGTTTCTAGTCATAGAACTCAGAACAGACATCTTTCATGTCTGGTAGATACAACCACAGTAGCAATGTAAGCATTTCTGGGAATGGTCACATTATAATCAGAAACTGTCTTGCCCATAAAGCAGCAGATTGCTATCCCAGTTCATTGTCCTAACATTCTTTGCGCAAACACTTCTAGTAGAGTAATTTTTCATTTATTGCCAGTATTCATTTTCCAAATTAATGTGGATATCAATCTTGAACAAAACACTGACAAAAAGGGGTGTCAGTTTAGAATTAAAAAGAATTAGAAATGCATGGAAAACATGTTAGTTTACCAAGTCTAGAGATACTTGGGTAACTCAGAGGTCAATAACAAGTGCTCTTGGACAAGTGCTTTTAATTTTGAATCCCGACAAGTGGACGTTTTTTTGCCTGGGGTTTAATTTGTCTGTTTGTTTTAATTCTGCGCTCACACTCTAAACATTCTTTCCTTGCTTGTGTTGTATTTTAACAGTAGTCAAAGATGGCAGAAAATAACTCTGATGTTGACTCTGATGTAGACTCTGATGAAGAAGAAGAAGGGTTTAAAGATCGGTTTGTAGAGAAAGAGTTTAAAAGGGTTACAGATCTAATTCAGGGCAGCAAATGCCCTGGAGACTTCTCTTGCTCAGGTTGGTCAACCTTAATTACTTTAAACTGTGTGCTTCTAAGTACCAGGCATGAACTTCTTTAACTTTTAACTGCACTAATACAACATTTTCCTCCTGTGCCAGACAAAATGTTGGCTGTTAGAAATGTTGGCTAAATCCTTGTATAGCCACCATTGTGCTGAGAGACCCTAAAATGCATGAGAGTTTTTGAAATGGGTTTTGTGTTAATTTTCCAACAGGTGTATGTCCTGTAGTTCCTGGCATTCATTTCAAAGTTTCTCGTACTTTCCTTGATCCTTCCTTTACAGAGGGTAAAAGGAAGGGTTCTAATCGCACAGCTATCTCCATCCAAGATCTGATTGGTCTGTGCAGCGAGGCTCCATTTGGCAGAGATGAGAAGACAGTTGTTGATAAGACAGTGAGGTCATGTTGGCAGCTGGATCCTGAAGAGTTCACAGTTAGCAACACTCGTGCTTGGTGCAGAGCTTTTAATGAGCTAAAAGCTGAAGCAAGCAGAGTTCTTGCACCTGGACTTCAGTCCAAAAATGTGGAACTCAGGCTCTATAAATTATTGGTGTATGAAAAGGGATCATTTTTTCTACCACATAGGGACACGCAGAAAAATGAGAAACACTTTGGAACTGTTGTTCTGTCATTGTCTGTGAAGCACAAAGGTGGTGCCTTATTGGTGTGCCACAAGGGGCAGGAGCGCAGCTACAATTTGGACCCTGGACAGTTGACTACCGAGTGTCAATGGGCTGCTTTCTACACTGATGTTGAACATGAAATAAAAAAGATAACCTCTGGGCATCGCATCACACTCGTCTGATTTATCATCTGTACAGGTAGCTTTTAAATTGGTAACTAATCCTTACAATCAAAGGGACCTATTTGCCTACGACTGTTTTTTGGATGCTGTATCTATGGATATAGGCATTCTTTTTGCTATCATCTTGTAATGTATCAATAGAAACTTTGGGAGCCAATGAGATAATGAATAATGCAGTCGACTAACCGTTGTGATCAATCAATTAAATTTCGATGGACCTCAAGTTGGTTCATCGGCAGTCGTCTTTCCACATGCAGTTTTTGACTGCCTGTTATTTTTTTGAAGTGGGTATGAGCCACTGAACTTGGAAAATGTATTGATAAAACGAGGGTTTACCAAACTGCAACATGGTCTAGCCTGCAATGAAGACAGTGTAATCTACGCAATGGCTCCCAAAAGCTTATTCTGGTGTCCTGCAGGCTTGTGGTTAGACAAATTATTATTGCAGAAGATCTATTTCAGTCTAGAGTACAAAAGGGGTTGACAGACCTGATGCGACTCCCATAGTTTAGGGTCTTTTGGCGTGACATTTACCGAATTGCTACTCTAATCCAACCGATTTTCCTTCACACTTTTATTTTAGGGGCATTATGCATGTATATAGATTTTTTTGTGCACAGTGAAAGCATTTTGAGTTTAGTTTTGGAATCAGTAAAAGTATTGCAAGATATGACTGGAGGGGTGGCAGGGGTTGATAAACGGCGGTGAACTTTGTACTAACTTATTAAAAAACTAACTAACTATTGTACCATAATTTCTTAATAACAATGTATTGCTTTATAGTGAACAAGACTGTGAGCTGGTAACCCCTGCAGCTGGTGTGGAACACCCTATTGTCCAGAGCCTCAACAAGATACAAGAATATCTTGCACAACATGATGATGAAAAATACCACAAATACTCCAATGCAGGTTATCTCATGGAGCACAAATATACTCCAAAGTCCCTCAAACCAGAGGTATTGCCTGTTAAAAGTTAACTCGTTTCTTTAGCTAACATGCATGGTTCTCCCTAAATGTTGAAGTAGAAGGAGAAGAAAGGGGAGTAGCTGTCAGAGAAAATTATTTTAAGGCACGCTAGCACCTTCCACATGCCCTTGGCGTGTGTTGGGGGAGAGGTTGGGAGGGGGAATTCCCTCCCATTGGGGGATCTGGGGCGGGGGGCCTCCCCCTGGAAAATTTGCAATTTGGAGCTCTGAAAAGTGCATTTTGGCTCATTTTGAGAGATGATTGTGCCATGATGATTAAAATGTTTAGTAAACCACCTGCTCATGTATATAACATCTGTGAAGACAAAAGAACAAAGAATTTCAGAAATGAAATACACGCGACATTAATATCAATTTACCTTGTTCTGTGCCTTCTTTGGGCCTTTTATTCCAGGCGTTAAAGAGTGACTGTTGTTTCGCTCACTTCATTTCAGCTCACAAGCTCTGATCTCTCTATTTTGCAATAATAACTCTGTTTTGATGAAGAAATTTTTCTGTGCTGCTGTCACGGGTCGGTGCTCACATGAAAAATGTTGCGACAACAAGTGACAAGACCTTGTAGTTGTATCAAATTTCGCTTATTTTCAATTTTCATGCCAAAGCTTTGCTTTTGACTTCAGTTCTATTTCAATCTGGAAATGGTAGTGCATTTGTTTTTTATCACTGCGCTGAAGATGAAAAGTTCACACGGTGAATTTTACCATCTTCCAAATTTTTTTTTTGATCTGAGTAGTCGGGACACGCAGGACGATTAGAAGGTGATTTTTACGGGTCATCGGGGGTTACAGAGATTTCTGACATGTACAATGAATTCGAAACAGAATTCCCTTCTTCATTCTCCTCCTTCCCTGGGTGTTAGCAATTTAGGACAGCTGGATGCACCTTGAAGCAAGGGTGTGTGTGACTAAACCTGCATCTATTGTGGGTCAATTATGTGGAGAAATTCAGTTCTCATCAGTTGGAAATATTATTAGATCTTGGTGAAGCCTGTTTAAATTACTGGATCTCAGATTGCATAACATAATTGTTATACTGCATGTATCTCTGGTACCTAGTTACAGATATACTTTGATCTAGCTATAGCCATGACTGAAAGTACATGTACAATGACACTTTGTTATCTATGTGCATTAAGCACAAGTTGCTGCACTTTAAGCAAATTCTCCTGCCCATCCCTTCCTTCATATTATTGATATATCTATAACTAATTATAATAGACTTGTCCTTGTAGGTTATTGTTTGACAGCTGTGTAAATTTCTTTATATATTATATAAATCTACTTTTGTTGTTGTATCCATCTTTCTTGTTCTTACCAGTAATTACCTGTAACGTCGTAACTTAGGCTCAGTTAATTATTACATTGTGAATAAAAGCTGTCATGTTTTGTAACAACTTAGTGAAAACTTGCAGCTTATATAGACTGTTATTTTAATAACAATGATATATTTCTCACTTCCTTGTATCTCCAGAACCTGAAGGGAAGAGATGCATTCCTCTATCAACTACTTTCTGAAGCAAAGTTTAAACTCAAACTCTTAGCCATTGATGTCCGTGTTGATGGAAGTGGCACTGATTATGAGGGAGACTGTGACATTAATGAGGTTAATATATTGAAGGAGTACAATGGGGGTGTGGAGTTTTCTGAACTTGATCTGGCCGCTGCAATGGCAAAGGGGGGCAGCTGGGCCAAAATGCCATCAAGGTGACTACCTACTGGCTCTTACCATTATCATGATCATCGTCATCATTATCATCATCATCATCATCTTCATTATTATTATTAATATTATTATTATTATTATTATTATTATTATTATTATTATTATTATTATTATAAATTAATATCACATGTACAGTGACTGCAGTGCTGTCATTTTTGAATCATGGATTACTCTACATTGTTTTGACATCTTGGTAGCACCAGATATGTACAATTTGCAAACATTGACAGACTTAATTTCTACAGCAAGTACAGTAATTTTGAGTGCAAAATTCCTGACAAATTGTGATGACACACTGATAGCTTAAAGCAAGGCATTTTTGAATTTTAAAATAACTACCGTAGGTTATCACTGACCAGTCAATATGTTGTTGTTATTATTCAGGCCTATGGATAATGTACACTGGCTCATCAAGGATATCAAAAAACATGCCCGGTTTATGAAGAAAGTTGACAGCAAGATTTGTGGCACTGGTAATGAGGGATGTGATTGGCATGCCACCTATGTGACGTCAGCTCTTGTGGTCCAGTTGTGCAAAGATGCTGTCGCTGAGCAAGGCACAAAGAGGAAGTTTTCGCTGGAGCATGCTCGCCGTCCATACCCATACTGTGGACCCTAGATTAATTTGGCTAATACAACTTGGAAACCGACCCAGCAGCATTTATCGTTTTTCAGTCACAGGGTTTTCCTTTTCAAATAAAGTTGGTGTAGGAGAACTGCAAACAGGTGACAAAATCAACATAAAATTGTTCAGAAATCCAAAGATTGTTTTGCAATGAAATTGAAGTTGCCGCCGATGAAGACATTCACAGGTGGTGAAAATTGCCTTTCGCCTGTAGGAAAGGAAAACCCTGCAGTCATCTGTGTTTCTAGAGTTTTTTCTTTGCAAAACTTTTTTACTGAGTTCAATTCATCTTGTTTCTTTGAGAAAAACACTGACACAGTAGTATATGCAATTCCATGGTAACAGGAAATGACATTTTTCTTGAATTACGTCACTCTTCTGTGAGGTAGTTGAAGAAAGATGTAACATGATGTCATACTTCATACTTTTCAATCTGGTGGCTACAATTTCATCCAGAGATTAAATGGCTTGTATTGTAGCAAAGATTCTTTTTATTTAGCAAATTGTTTTCGCATTTTGTGTGCTTTTGCATTTTACTGGCTAGGTGCTTACATTTTTAGATATTTTGCATTTCGGTGCTTGTGTTTTTGCATTGCTTGCTTTTACAGTTTTTTTTTTCTCCTGCTTATAGTTTTCAATAGGGCTTGTGATTAGCATTTATTTTGTGGTTGGGCAACTATTAGTCTGAAATATCAGGGTTCAAAATAAAATTTCGTTTTTAGCCTGAATTTGTCGGCTTTTTTTGTCAAGGCTAATTTTTTCCCGGCGTTTTCAAGGGACACAATCAATATGCATACATGACGTACCCGTAGGCTTGCAATGCATTCTGGGGCGATTTCAAATACAGTCGCAAGTTTTCCGAATTGAAAATATTTTACAGCAAAGCAAAAGAATGGATTGGAGCAATTTGACTTCTTTTCTTATGTTGAATGTTTGAGAAGTAAATAAGATCTTCCAATATAATTTTCTGGAGGGACACAATACCTGAGAAGGTGGGGCGGCCCGTTATTCATCTTAACACAGAAATGAAGTTGCCACATTGGCGACTAAACCGCAAAACCAGAAGTTTTAGTCGCCAAAGATGAAATTTTGGTCGCATTAGCCACCAGTGAGTCGTATTTTCTAGCCCTGTAGCTGCTTTATTGTCTGATATAAAATGTTTCCTTTAACTTACAGCAACTTTGATTTCAGTTGATCGATCAACGCATGATATTTTATATTTCTTCGGTAAAAAGTAGCCGGCAAGTGTTGTCAAAGTGCCGGCTACCGCCGACAGCCGGCTGCTATTTTGAACCCTGATTATATCATCCGTCCTCTCTTCCTTGTTTTTCATTGTTGGCAGCCATGTTGACTTACCATAAAGTACCTGCCTACTTTAGTGGTTTTTAAAAGTTTGCATATATTTGATTTTAGACTTCCTTAGACCTTTTTTCCTTTTTTTTCTTTTTTGCTTAAGTGGCAAGAGAAATGGTCGTGTTAAGTAGTCACATCTGGATGCACGCATCGCTTATGTTATCAAGTAAATCAATATATCAGTGTTAAGGATTGGACGAATTCAATGACAGACAGGTTGTCAGGCCAGGGAAAATCCCAGATCCAATTACCCAGAGCGAGTCGATTTTGCTGTTAGGCGGTGGCCCAGCAAGCAAGTGAAATGAGCCTCAGTAGCATATATATTTTTGTTCCAATCAGGAAAAAATTTCAAGTGGGAGCAAGTGAAGTTTACTGGCCCACAGGGCATGCTTTTATTTATTTACCTGGCGAGTAGCACTGTGTAGTAGAGGATCTTCAAGGCAAAAAAGCACTTTAAATTAGAGCAAAGTTTTCTCTCTTACTACAGAAATTGCAATAAAACTTTATTATTATAATATCATGAACTGAAGGTTGGGTTTTTGTTTGGAGAACATCAACATCTTTTACTGCTTTTATTTAATACTGGGCAGTACTTACAGAGAGTGCCTTTGGTGACAAGGCTGGAGGTGACATTGTTTTCATACAGACCTCACTGCTTTTGTTTTCGAAATCAAGTTTTTCTGATGCTGAGAAGGTGGCACTTTAATGATCAAAACAGAGGTTTGTGTCAATGCAAAGTCATCTCCAGCCTGGCTTCCATTCAAAGGCCAAGTCACTGAGCAGACGAAATCTTCATTATTTATTACCGAGCTTAAAATTTACCATCTTTATTATTTACTACACACTTGATGATTTCGACATTGCTGATCCTAGCAGCATGCAGGACCCGTGTCACATATCAACCTAGTAAATGGCCAAGCTCACCACAAGTCTCTCGTAGCTCAGTTGGTTAGAGCGCCCAACCAGTATCTGGGAGGCCATGGGTTCGATTCCCGTCATGTCATTGTTGAAAAAAGATCATCTTTTAATAAAATGGCCATTTCCCATATTACCGGCCATATAAATAATAAACAATGAATAATTCACACAACTTGTAACTGTTTGATAGGGAATTGACTGCTGTACTGGGTAGTTGATGAGGTGTACAAGTGTTCATGCACTAACCAATAAGAACATTTCGATTTCGCAACTCATGCATAGTTTAGGACTAAGGAGTGCAAAGCAAAAACTGTGCACAGCTAGTCGTGGACCTTCCAACTTAAATCTTGTTTGTTTCTTTGATGTTTGTCGGGCTTCATAACCATTTTCCTCTATAGCCTTTGAAAAACATTACACGTGCTTATTTATTCCAAGATTGCAGTTCAAATCATGGAATTATTGACTGGTACAATTCAAGGGGAAAAAATTATCTTTCTCATTTTACATTTCTCTATTTTTCTTTCGCTCGCTCCCCACCCCCAACACCCCTGCTTCGCGCTTCCTGCTCGATTTCCTCGCCGACTCTCTGGTGTTTTTTTTTTTTTTTTGTTTGCGTTGAAAAATACCGAGGCTGTGAAGAGTCTACTGTGTTCTATTCGCCAATTCGTCCCAATTTGACACTTACATGTTAGTCAAGGGTGGGTCGACTAATTGCGGGAAACCCAAGACGTGTCATTGGTCTTTTGATGTCACATGACCCACTGCTTTTCGTCATGTGATCGATTTGGCGCGTTTCATTGACACGAAAAGGTTTGCAGTTGCGTTTTGGTGATTCCTTCGCTGATTTTAGCGGTATGTATCCCCTTTTGATAATATTTATTGTGATTTAGATTCTTTGTAACCGATGCAGTGAGTCTGGACGTCGAATTCTATCGCAAACTTCAACAATACGCTCGAATTCGAACTTAACTGCAAGACCAGACAACTCAAGTCACGTTTGAGGCCCTCGTATGTTTTCCCTCCTGAGTCTTGCAGCTCCCGGTCCTTTTCTGCTTTACTCACGGTAAGATTTGCGTACTCCCCCATAATTAATTATGCATTCTCGAACTATATTACCCAGCCTATAACAGCAACTCGTTTGAAGCATGTCGTTAGACTGTATGCGGGGGAGTATGGAAACATTGCCGATGTTTGACATTTGAACTTGAAACGTGTCGATGTTTTCGACTAATTTCCTGCGAACGAAAACAAAATCCGGAGCAACTGCGGAATACTCCGCAAGTTTCCGTAGCTTATTTGTTGCCAATTATAAAAGGAATGTGGCGGTGTTGACTTGAAATGTCAGTTTTGAATGCATGTCACAAACAAAACAACTTCATGTATATGTTATGATAGCCTGTGTACCATCCCCCTTCCCTCAAAATAATCCAGGAAAGAACGTCTGTGTTGCACCCTCATTAGTAAAACATATAGTGCTCTTCAGAAACAAGTGAAAAACAAAAAAGGTCAAAACACTGAATTTAATGTAATGCAGCAAATGTCATCAATGCAGGAGTCGTGTAGGCCTACCAACCCCATTTTACGCCGGATTTAATATAATTTATGTGAATTCTAAAACAAGAATCAGGGTACTGGAGCACAATTAACAATAGCGAAACACAGATGTCCTTTCACCAATTTTTTAGGGGAGGGGGACGGCTGTGAGCTGTGTTGCTTTGGCAACTCAAAAGTCAAAGACAAGCTGTGCTCTAAGACAACTGCATTTCCAGTGTATTGCAAAATGTTCTTGTCTCAGACAGGCAGACAAGTGGAAGTTTTTTACGCCTCTGGTTTCTCTGTTTGTGGTTAAGTATATTTTGTGCTCACATGCTAAGTATTGATAGTTTGTTTGTTTTGTATTTTAACAGTAGTCAAAGATGGCAGAATATAACTCTTATGTTGACTCTGATGAAGAGGAAGAGTTTAAAGATCCATTTGTAGAAAAAGAATTTAAAAGGGTAACAGATCTTATTCAAGGCAACAAATGCCCTGGAGACTTTTCTTGCTCAGGTTGGTTAACCTGCTCATAAACTGTTTGCTTCTGATCATGATGCATTAAGTTCTAATTCTTTAACTGCACTAATTTGTAACTACAGTTGAATCCCGATAACTCAAACCTTCAAGGGAAATCAGCCATGTCTGGTTGATTCTTTCTCTTTAATGTGAACCAAATTTTCCTCTTGTGACCAACAAAATGTTGGCTGTTTAAAATCTTAGCTACATTATCCTTGTATGGTCAGTTGTGCTGAGAAACCCGATTATGTGTGACTGTTTTTGAGATGGATTTTGTGTTTATTTTCCAACAGGTGTATGTCCTGTAGTTCCTGACATTCATTTCCAAGTTTCGCACACTTTCCTTGATCCTTCCTTCATGGAAGGTAAAGAGAACAATTCTAATCGCACAGCTATCTCCATCCAAGATCTGATTGGTCTGTGCAGTCAGGCTCCATTTGGCAGAGATGAGAAGACAGTTGTTGATACAACAGTGAGGTCATGTTGGCAGCTGGATCCTGAAGAGTTCACAGTGAACAATACTCCCACTTGGAGGAGAGCATTTGATGAGTTGAAGGCTGCAGCTAGCAGTGTTCTTGCACCTGGACTAGACTCTGATGATGTACAACTCAAGCTCTATAAACTGTTGGTGTATGAGAAGGGATCATTTTTTCTACCACATAGGGACACACAGAAGAATGAAAGCCACTTTGGAACCGTTGTTCTGTCATTGCCTGTGAAACACAAAGGGGGTGCATTATTTGTGCGTCACAATGGGCAGGAGCGCAGCTACAATTTGGACCCTGGATGGGTAACTACCAAGTGTCAGTGGGCTGCTTTCTACACAGATGTTGAACACGAAATAACAGAGATAACTTCTGGGCATCGCATCACACTGATTTATCATCTGTACAGGTAGTTCTTAGATAATGGTTATTAAATCCTTAGAAAAATGAGCGTTCTTAAAAAATCTGGAGTTTTATTGTAAATTTGGCCTTGCTGTCAAAACTTTGAGACTGACTTAAAATACCACCTCACTACATTTGAATTGTTTAATTTGCACAGAAGTCAACATTAAACACTTAATGACTGGTCCCTTGGGAAACATTGAGATTCTCGGGAAACAAAGTTAACTGTTTCCTGAGGGACATTAAGTGATTTGTTATATAGCCAACAGACATATAGACAACGCAGAGGAAGTCGGTCAACATTCGCGGGTAACAGTGCACTGTTACCCTCTGACGTCATAGATTTTGCAATGTTGCCCGCTCAGAGATTTTTGGCAGGAAACAGTTTCATTGTTAGATGTCATGTGACCTCGAAGTAACCAATGAGTGCGTGTGCTGTTGGGGAAAAAATTCCAGCTATATAACAATGGGCATTATCAGGAGGAGTTTTTAATGAGAATGGTAAATTTCTGGTAAAATTCTTTAAGTATTCTGAAGTTATAATTTGAGTTGGGATTATAGAAAAATCCTTAAAAAGTCAGGAAATGTAACAGACCTCATACTTATCTGTAAATTTGCCACTGTTGGGGTAAAAAGCTTTCTTTGAGAAGGTTGTAGTAGGGAAGAAAATTAAAAGAAAAAAATGGCAGAAAAAAAGTCCAGACAGTGAATCCTGCCAAGTGTGCAGAATAACATTGCACATGGACACACATCTACCAGACACATATATATAATAAATGCCATATTTGGAGGGTTGAAGTACTGGTACTGGCATAATAGTCTTGTGTGGCATCTTATCCATTCAGAGGTATGTACTGTTACATTTACCGGTAACTGTAATAGCTGAATTTTGAGAGTTGAATCTCTAATTTAACTGGGTGATCATTGTGTGAACTAACTTATGCAATAGCCCAATAGAAATCATAGAATTCTATGCCATTGTGCAAATATTATTATATGCAACACAAAGGTTATTGGATTTTGAGCAATTTCATGGGTTAAATACTGCACTGGTTATCAAGTGATGTTCATGAGTTTGACCTTACGTGGAAACAGTTGTGCAGTGCACACATGCACACATGCCCTCCTAAAAAGGGTGGGAAAATAAAGGGGTACTTAATGCACCCTAAACTGCATTTGAATGGTATTCAAAACAACCCTATAAAATGTATGTGAAATCCCTGTGAAAACCATGTGAATTGTTTTTGCCATGTGAAACACCCATGGGTCAACTCCTTGACCCAAAAGCTATTTATATATTATTATGTGAGAGACAGTGTGAAATTTTGAGCTGATTATTATAGCCAACTTGGATCATGTATCTTATGGGGAGCCTTGACCGGCAGATACATTGGTCGCCGTATCAGTAGTTCTATATGTCATTCTCTTAGATATATCATTCTTATAGCTATAGATTGTACAATTCTTAATAACAATGTATTGCTTTATAGTGGACAAGACTGCAAGCTGGTAACTCCTGTAGTTGGTGTGGAACACCCTATCGTCCAGAGCCTCAACAAGATACAGGAATATCTTGCACAGCATGATGATGAAACATACATGTACCACAAATACTCCAATGCAGGTTATCTCCTGGAGCACAAATATACTCCAAAGTCCCTCAAACCAGAGGTATTGCCTGTATTCTTTATTCGACATGTTAAAGGGACTGTGTCAGCTGGTGATCTGCGCACTGGGGTTATTAGTTGGCATTACATCTGTCAAAATTCTATTTTTTCTCTCCGTAATACGATAAGAAACAGAACGTGAGAGCACGTACAAGCTGTACGGGATATGATAATTACGATAGCATGCTGATAAACTCTGGTCGCATAAAATCAAACTCGACAAAATTCCACCTTGCAAATAAAGCTTATGTAAGATAACGTTATTTGTTAGCTTCAGTAAAGATGTTAGAAGCGAAGTCTTTTGCACAGATGTGTAGTGTTTGAGCTTAGCGTGTCGCTTTCAGCGAATGCAGACAACATACAGAACATACACAAACAAAATAAATCAAAATTTAATTTTATAGTTATACCGCTCTACAAACAGGAAAAGAGATTCCAAACGCTAAAGATTTAAAACGTCATGTACCACTATTCTCATGTTCAAAATAGCAAATGCGACTCAAATGATCCGTGACCGCATAGACGCATGTTTTCCATAAATTGTTTGATCATCGCGAATCACTGCAATGCCAAGTAAAACCAAACAATATCCTTGGTATTGCACTCTTTGCTAAATAGGCTATATGAAGAGCGAGCGAAATAAATTCTGCAATGAAGATGAGCGGATATGTTTGGACCAAACAAAGGCTACCCGTTAAAAGGCGTTGATGTTACGGCAAACACAACACTACGAAGTGTTGCGTCTCTCGCTGTGTTCGTTGAAACATCACTTGCAAACGGCTGATCTTTTCTCCACAATTTAGGTATCTTTTCAGCGACCCACATAGCCAATGACCAGAATATGCTATCTAGCCAAATCACCAGATGGCTCCTTTCCAAAACCTTGAGTATCGTGGCGTTGTTGTCGCAAAATATTTCATAGCCGCTGCTAGTTCAATGGCTGTCATGCAAAGACAATACATCCACGTAGCTGTGCACAAAACTTGCTCTAAAAGCGAAAACCCTGAAAAATAACTATAGGAAAAGGTTCTGTGAACGATGAGGAAAGTTCGACAATAAATTTCTACACAAACTTCACAAGGATGGCTGAGATATAACTCGATGGAAACAGAAAACGATTCTCCCGACGAACTTGAAATAGTTCACCCTACGCTTTCAAGAGAGCTCGCTCCGTCGCGCGCATGTGCCACAGATGATACAGTCCCTTCAACCAGCTAATTGTCAAATTGAGGGTAACTGGTTGCACATTGAAGCAAATGATGTGCGTGACTAAACCTGCAAGTACTGGATCAATTTTTTGAAGAAATTCATTGCAACAAAAGAATCTCTTGCAATCTCATTTCACAACAGTTGTAAATTATTGATTGTTAGATCCATATTGAATGAATTATTCTCATTCCCTTCTATGTCCAGAACCTGAAAGGTAAAGATGCATTTGTCTATCAACTACTTGCTGAAGCAAAGTTTAAACTCAAACTCTTAGCCATTGATGTCCGTGTTGACGGAAGTGGCTATGATGACTATGGACACTGTGAAATTGATGAAGTTGAAATAATGGAAGAGTACAATGGGGGCGTGGAGTTTTCTGAACTTGATCTGGACACTGCAATGGCAAAGGGAAGCAGTTGGGCCAAAACGCCATCAAGGTGACTACCTACTGACTCTAATCAATAACCCATTTTAAACTATTCCCACAGTCACCCAATCACATGCATATTGACACTAGTACTGCAGTGCTGTCATTCTTATCCCACGAGAGTAATAAATCATTGCTTTCTCATAAATGAGCATAGTGACGTATCAATTTCTCCTCCATTTTGGCTGTTATGATCACATTACTTTGTTTTACTGACTACAGATCATTTTCTATGTTTGAAAAATAGATTATCGGCGGAAACGTGTACTTGGCTAGTATTCACAAAGGAATTATGTGGTACCTATATACAAGGTTTTCCTGCTCCTATCCTAGATGACAATGGTGACGCTGGCCCTTTTTTATTAAAAATTTAAGTTCCCCTAGGGTTATCCAGTTGGCAAAGTTTGGTGGAAAATCTTAATTTTCAGTTCTATTGCAGGGGAGTGACCTTTACATTATAGGAAAACAATATTTCACTTTGTATGACAACCACAATAATTTTGAGTGCAAAATTCCCACACACTGATAGGCTAAATGCAAGGCGTTTTTGAATTTAAAGTAACTAGGTTACCACTGACTTCAATCCAAGACACAATTCTTGGGACACTTGCTGCTTTTAACACTTCGGAAAGGTAAAAAAATAGCAGTGTTATGTGCCTGGACAAAACAATACTTCCTGTTGCACTCTATTTTCCAACATTGTTTTGGGGGTTCTCCATTTTTGAGAATTTGTAATGAAATGTGACATCACTGTTTTAACAGTAAGTGTCCCAAGGAATTATGTCTGGGATTGCAGTTAATATGTTGCTGTTATTATTCAGGCCTATGGATAACGTACACTGGCTCATCAATGATATCAAAGAGCATGCCTGGTCCATGAAGAAAGTCGACAGCAAGATTCGTGGCACTGGAAATGAGGGATGTGATTGGCATGCGACCTACATCACTACAGCTCTTGTGGCCCAGTTGTGCAAAGATGCTGTCGCTGAACAAGATAAAGAGGAGTTTTCGCTGGAGCATGCACGCCGTCCATACCCATACTGCGGACCATAGATGTATAGGAACATTATAGCCTGCCCTGAATTTGGCTTACAAGTTGGAAACTGACCCAGCAGCATTATCGTTTTCAGTCATCTGTGTTTGTTGAGTTTTGTTTTATAAAACTTGTTCACTGAGTTGAATACGTCCTGTTTCTTTGAAAAAAAAAAACATTGGCAATAGTACGCAATTCCATTGTAACAAGAAATGACCCTTGTAGTTGGATATTTATGTCACGCTTCTGTGAGGTAGTTGAAGCATGATATAACGTGACGTCATACTTCACGCGCTTCAATCTGGTGACTACAATTTTTATCCATTTAGATGTGTTTAAATGGAAAAATTCTTGAATGAAAGTAACGCAGGCATTTTTTGGATCACTGTGTGTGACCAGATATGTTGGTTTTTGTTGATATGTAGTTTTCCTTCCTTGCTTTTTTTCTTTGGTTTAGGCTTGTATTTCACTTTTTTGTGAGCAAATGTTTTTTTAGCCTGCTCTTTTTGTATGATTTTGCATGCTAGTAGCTAGGCATTTGCACTTATACATATTTTGCAATTTGGAATAGTCCATTTTACAGTTGTCTGCCCAAAGACCATTCTATGGTAGCGAGGCTGGAGGTGGCCTTGCTTTGATACAGAACTCACTGGCATTTGTTGTAACTCAAGTTATTTTGATGCTAACTTGTTTGCGTATACATGAGAAAAGGAAGGCTCGCTTGCATTTTCAGGCCAAGTAACTGAGCACAAAATTGCCTGTAAAATGGTATATTGCTTCTTGGTTTTCTAAAGATTTTTTTTCGTGCTTCTGCATTCTGGCAATTAATTTTAGTAGATTAAGTTTGCATATTTTTTGCAGATCTCACAAGACGTGACGTAATTCAACCTTTTATTGTGTTTCATATTTTTCACAGCGAGTTGTTAATTTGGATATTTTTTTCTAACTTAGCAGTCTTGTTTTCAGTTTCTACTTTTGCATTAACATGGTTGTCATAACACTAAAGGTTTTTCTCCTACTAGAGAAATAAAACGTTACTGTCGCATTATCTACATCTACATTTATTAAGTTTATAAAATCTTGAAAGACATCACATCAACTGTTATAAGTGATGGTGGTCATTATATGCGATGAGGTTTAAAATAAAGAACGTCTCTCAAATGCAAAGAAACTTCTAGGGTAGAAATTGAGGGACTTGTAAGAACTTGTAAGAACCCTGATACAAACCCCTTGATCTCGCTTTGGCCGCGTAATTTACAATTTTCAACATCCCATGTTAAGTGGCACGATAAACCAGGTTTCATTGGCGACTCAAGAAATTCATTGCGAATGGGGGTAGGGCACGATCGCAGCTTCGGGAGAAAGCGTTGAGTGGCGTGCTGCCTCGTCCCCAGGCGCCGGTCAGTTGACGCGGTAAGGCGGGAAAATGTGGGGCGCAGGGGTAGATGGTTAGGGTTCCCCCTTCCCGTTCGCTTCAAGCGATCCGCGAATTATCAATCCCATAACGCAAAGCGCACCGTGCGCAACCTGGGCACGAGGTGTGGCGGGAGTGCGGGCGCTTGGAGTTAGGTGATCAGACCACTCGCTCAAACTCCAGCTGTAAGTTTCTGGTAATAACAGAAAGCACTCAAGATCGATGAAGAGGAGAGGAAAGAGGGAGAGAGCAGAGCATTGCGATATGTGAAAATTACCGACGGAGTCGTAAGCACAATTTGCGGTGCCGCTTATGACTCCGTGGCTTATGATCCAGCGAAAACTAGATAGTTGGAGTCGGAAGCAGAAAGGACAGTTTTTTCTCTGTAAAACGCTAATCCCTTAAAAGTAACGAAAGCCAACTACTTAAAGCTGTTTTTCACTAGCGACGGAGACAGAGTCGGCGTTATAATCAGAAGCGCAGAGCGTAACGATCTAGTAAAAAATAATCGTCGGTTGTGATCTTGTGAAAACAAGATTGTTGGACTCGGGAGCAGAAAGGAAGCACTTGGAGGTCTTTAAAATGAATCAATAAAATATTGAATTGCATTTCATGCAATAGCAGAGTTTGTATGGTTGTATGACTCGTGACGCGAGCAAGTAGATGAAAGTTTTCCACTTGTGCCTACTTGCGAGAGAGACATTGCGTGTTGCGTGCCATGAAGGACTCACTGATGTACCAAAAGGAGACACAAGACACATGTACAAGTAGACCCGTGATAAATTGAATCGATGCAGACTTGCATGCGTTGAGTGGCTTACAATGAGTGCATGTCCAAACGTAGACTTGCTCCAAGTCGACCTCGTGTAAATGATAGCAAGCGATATCAAAACTTCGTCCACGAGGCCGGAAAAAATTAAAAGGACTGAGAAAGTCTAGTCCAAACGAACTTGCAAGTGCACGCAAGTTCTCAACGCGCGCGCTACATTTCAGTACAGCTGACTAGCTTTTGCGTCAACTTGTTAATTTGATCTGGTCTAAAGTAAACGCAACACCATGCACGCCAGTAGTATCAATTGCACGCAAGTCCTGGCCAACGAGATCAGAGTGGCAAGTAGACGCAAGTGAAACTCGCAAGTTTGACGGATAGCTTGAACCCAGGCCACAAGCTTGAGCGCGCTTTTTAAATTAGAAGCAATCATCATGGTTACATGACATCACAATAAAAGTGAAAAACAAAATCCTCAGATTTAGTCTGAACGTTTTCGTGTTATCTGACATGGCTAAAATGCTGAAACATTTCCGTCGGAAAAAGTCCAAGGCAGATGAATTTCAGATTACGGCATCTGTGTCGTCCCTTACTATCGAATGCGTGAAGGAAAAATGGTAAGTTGCGAAATAACAAAGCGCGAATTTTAACTTTCGTATAAGTTCTTACGCAGAACCATACAGGGAAAGCTAATACAGGACATAGGTCCTTGCAGATCTGATATTTTCTAATTTTCTAATCGCCGTATAGTTAAGAATCCTTCACCGGCAACAAAGCTGTACTGGAAAGCAATTTTAATCAGCAGTGTGTTAATTTAATGCGAAAATATCAGAACCACGATTTTCTATTTTATGATAAATAAATTCGCGCGCGCGTTTTCGTAAACACTTTTCGATTATTCCGCTAAACACAAGAATTTCAGCACAACAGAGTGGCTCTGAAAAGGTAAGATAAACTTTTAGGATCTTTATCGGAAAGAACAAAACTCAAGGAAAAAATTCCGACCGTTTCCCTGACGTTAACATTTTAATATTTAACAATCGTGTATAAAACACCGGAGAAGCGCGATTGCAAGAAGCTGGTCTTTCCATAATTATATTTTTTCTTGACCGCCAAGCCCGGAATAAAGCAGGGTGCTGCAAGGATCCTCCAAGGAGGGGTCTGAGGGGACTGAGGGTCCCCTTTTAACAACTTGTTACCAGGCCTAGCAGAGTGTAAATGCAATATGGCGGATCATGATCGATTGCATATTGCGGCCATATTCCACAATCACAAATACTGCAAGTACTTGATTGTTGGCCGTTTGTTTGCAGGCATCCCACCAAATTGGTTGTAGTTTGGGACCGGGAAAAACCGAAACTGTGCTGCACAAAGGTAAGCTTGCTTTGATTGAGTTGAACGAACATTCCTACCATAGGCTACGTAACCGAAATATTTGAAATTGATCTCTATTTGTTTGTTTGATTACTTGAGCGAGGGAATAGTTCCAACGCTGTGGGATGCCATCGTTTTAGATTAAAACCAAGGAGTTACGAAACTCTCTTGGTTATTTTATTTCGGCTTTTATTGTTTATGCAACAAAAGAATAATGACAGTATCAACAACGGTCCGAGCGAACAGCGCAACATGTGCATAAGCACATGAAGGTCTGAATAAACAGACCGAGCACACGAAAGTCGAGAGCGCAGAAAGCCATCCATACGACTGGATAATCGACTTAGCTAAATTAAGTTCATGTGAAGTACGGCGTCTGAATAAATCAACATACCATTTGCTACGTAACCAAAATATTTGAAATTGATTTTTGTTTTCAGCCGGTTCGCTGGCAGTCGGGAATTAAGAATCCTTACCGCGGTACTCATGTCTGGCCAGAACCAGATCCAGTAAAAACCACTATCTCTCTCTTCAAGGTAAATAATAAAGAAGTTGCTTGGGTTGAAAGCACTTTATGGCTTATAAATTAATATTTTAAAAAAAGAAAAAGTTAGCCGTTCACGGATGCTCAAAAATGGTAAAAATCCATACCGCGGTATTCATGTCTGGCCAGAACCAGATCCTGTACAGACCAAGTTCACTCTTTCAAATAGTGAAATTTGTCTTTACTGGATCTGGTTCTGGGTAATTAATCAAGATAAAAAAGGATGACGTTCTGATTGGAAACATTCATATGGTTTGCAATTAACTATTTTATATGTTGATCAAAAACTCGCTTGGTTTTAATTACTGGTCAACCTGAATAAATTTTTTTCTTTTTGCTCATGACTTCGCATGTATCCATGGAAGATTATACATGCTATATTTCAGTTTTGATTCTGCTTTTCAAAGCTCAAGGTTAAGTTGAATTAAAGAATCTATCCCTGGAAAAGGTGGTTTTAGAAAATCCAACGATGAAGTTTTTCTTGTTATTTAGAACAACTGATAAGTAGAGTACTTTACAATAACCAAAACTTTGTTTGTACTTTTAGAACTCTGGAAAAGAACTTTTGCAATATCAGGAGAAGCCATGGACAATTTTAGTCCAGAATGTAAGTTGCTATTTCAACTGACCAAAAAAGGGTAAACTTTTCACAAAATAAAGCTTAGCATGGTTTATTTGTTTTTGCTATCATTATTAAGGACAGTGTTAACTGTTAAATACCGTACTATTTATGATATTCAACAATAAAAAACTTTTTTCAATTTTAGAACGATAAAGTAAAAGAAGTTATTATATGGCTACAATAGTACGCGCGCTCTGATTGGCTGATGAGCGGGCAAGATTTTCTTGTAATGACCGGGCATTATGAAATTTTTTATGCCTTAGCTTTTTATAACTTTTTAAGGGTCAAACACTTGTAAACACAGGTCAGTTTGTTTTGTGAAAATTAAATTGGTTAAATTTGCCCTAGATCTTGGCGTAATGAAGCCAAAATTTGCCTCATTATCAAAGAAACAGTTTCCTCAGGTTTGGATCGCATGACCTCGAATGACCTCTTGCGCGCGCAAGCGGATATTGAAAAACGTTTCCCTTTTTTCAGTGCTAAAAAGGCCATATAATAAATAACTTATTAACCTCGTACGTTTGGTCATTACAGGGAAATCTCAGACCTCAGCCTTGATGTATTGACCTCGCTATCGCTCGGTCAATACATCAAGGCCTCGGTCTGAGATTTCCCTGTAATGACCTCACTCTCGGTTAATAAGTAGTATGTAATAAAATATCAGGAGTTAGCCATGGCAAATAATAATTCAAAATAATTGATGTTTTGTGCTGTTAGTAAAAGGGGAAAATGGGCCTTGTTGGTTCTTATCAGCAAAGTTTAGATTGCTAAAAAAAGCAAAACTTTATTTTCTTCTCTTCCTGGATGGGTTGTGGGAGGTGCAGTGGACACTAGGTTGAACAATCTGATTTGAACATGAATTGCTTATGTATATACAACCCTATGTTCACTTTTCTGTTGAAACATAACACTGGACTATAGATTAACTTTTATTTCTCTGCAATGGATCTAATGGATTGTTTTTTTTCTTCCTTTCACATTATTAGTTGTCATTATCTGGACGTCGAAAGATCATTGCAACTGGGCAGATTGACATTGCTGACTACATTAGTGAAGAACCTTCAACTCACGATGTAACTGTGACTTTAAGGCCCGCCACAAAAAATGTCGTGTGTGGTACATTGGAATTTAGTCTCTCCTCTGTTCTGTTGGAGGATGGAATTCCTCGGTGAGTACTATATTTTTGATTTGCATCAGAGCTCGACAGCACACAGTCTTTCTTGAGAATCAACATTGTGATAGTCCTGTGACGTTGTGATACTCTTGTGACAATGGAGGTGCATGAATCTGCATTTAAAACACAGATATAGCATTTACAGTCAAATTTCATGTTTTCCAAGTTTTTTCCTTTTAAAATCCTTCAGATACCCAGCTTTAGGTATAAAGACATGTCAGATCAGTTGCTGACTGACCTGCTATTTACTGATTCTCTCCCCCCCCCCCCCCCCCCCACCATCCCTCCATTCCAGTAAGACACTACCTTCGGAACCTCTATTTTCATTTGCCCGCTGTGAACACTATCTTTATTGTTATTCAGGGCTAGGGGCATTATCATGGAATGTTATCCAATGAATTCAGCCATCCATCCATTCATCTATCAATCCACCCAGTCAGTCGGCCTGTCAGTCAGTCAGTCACTGTAAGTCGGTCATTCGGTCGGTCATTCGGTCGGTCGGTCGGTTGGTCGGTCGGTTGGTCGGTGGGTCAGCCAATCAGTGAGTCAGTCTGCAGTCGTTCTGTAAGGCAGTCAGACAATCGTCAATTAGCGATGTTTAAAATAGATATTAATCTTATTTACCTTAATTTAATATAACTAATTTATACGCTAACTGACCAACTCACTTCAATATTGATAGTCACACAGACAAGGAAATCTTTGATGAGATCATGCAAGATGCCATGAGATCAAGGAAACAATCACTTCAGAAGGCTACCACCAGCAAGAGCTCAAAGGGCAGCTTGCAAACGTCATCTGAGCACAAAGCTCTAGTATCAGACACAGATATTGAAGAGAACAAAACTCCCGCATCACCTCTCAGTGGGGACAACAAAGTTTCTGCTCCTCAAGAGGGTGCCTCCTGTAGCAACAACAATAATGCAGCGCCGAAAAGAGTCAAGAAGAAAGCTCCAGCTCCACCCCTCCCTCCCAAATCTCGTCCAGCTCCTCCTCCACCCCTCCGTGCTAAATCTCGTCCAGCTTCTCCTCCACCCCTTCCGGCTAAGTGTCGACCAACTCCACCCCAGTCACGCCCTCCTCGGCCCCCTCCACCAAGTCAATCAAAAAGGGGCGTCAAAGGGAGTTCATTGAACCGTACCGAGGAAAAGATTGCAAACGGTCGCAAACACCACGGTGGGACAAAGGAAAAGACAAAATATCCTAAGGAACTTAATCCTTTTGGTGGGACGTCTGAAAGCGAGGAAAGTTGTTTTGATGGAGATACCTCACCTCGAGCTACCTCCAGCAAGAAAACATTAACGTGTGTGCTTGGTCAGGAGCCTGGTAACCAGGATGACGTTAAGACGTCATCAAGCCGTCGCAAACGGAATCGGCGAAAGAAGAAAGGCAATAAGTATCCAAAGGAGTTAAATCCTTTTGACGAGCAAGATTCTTTGTCATCTGAATCTGAGTCTCATTCTTGCAAAGAAACGCCTGAGAAAGATTCTGAAGTGATTGACGGACCAGGAAGGTGCAAGGAACTTGATCAAGGCGATGGCAAAGTGAAGGGGACAAGCAACGACAACGCCATTGTTTCAAAGAATGCTTCCAGTGATGTCAGGAAGAGCGGTGCTGTTGCATTAAAGACACCACTCATTCAGGATGAACAATTAGCAGAGGCTAATAGAGAGGAATCTTCAGAGCGACAGCTTGAACATGGTGATCGTGGTAGCAGTCCTAATGAGCTTGTGTCTAGTGTCGGCGTGGAAGAATTACGCGAAGCTAAGGAAGGAGAAGCAACAAAATTTGAAGAAACCAAGGGCGAGGAAACGGAGGGAGTTAAAAGTCACTGCAGGATTCTTGATGAGCCTGTTCTAAAGAGGGCGAAACCCTACGTTGCTGTTGAAGAACTGTCGGAAACTAATGGAGAAGAGACTTCAAATGCAAAGAAGGGAGATGACGGTCCATGTGGCACTACTTATGAGCTAGTCCTACAGAGCGGAAAACAACAGGAACGAGTTAATGGTCACTGCAGCATGCATGATGAGCCTCTCCTTAAGAGAGCGAAGCCATATGTTCCTACTGCTTTTGACAAAATGGACGACAAGGACGAGGAATCATCAGAAGGAAAAGGCGATGATCACTGCAGCACTTTAGAACTAAGAACTTCTCCTAGTGATGCTGCCAACAGCGACATGAGCTGCTCCATCCTACCTGTTGATGATGCGTCCACTTATGACAGGGAAACAGCTGTACACGAAGAGAAGGCTTCTCCTGAAACGGCAGATGGTGACACTCCATCATCTGCACAACAAGAGAAGGCTACTCCTAACAAGGCAGACCCTGACACTCCATCATCTGCACTACAAAAGGAGGCTACTCCTGACAAGGCAGACCCTGACACTCCATCATCTGCACTACAAAATGAGGCTACTCCTGACAAGGCAGAGACTGACATTCCATCATCTGCATTACAAAAGGAGGCTACTCCTGACAAGGCAGACCCTGACACTCCATCATCTGCACTACAAAAGGAGACTACTCCTGACGAGGCAGACACTGACACTCCATCATCTGCACTACAAAAGGAGGCTACTCCTGACAAGGCAGACACTGACACTCCATCATCTGCACTACAAAAGGAGGCTACTCCTGACAAGGCAGACACTGACACTCCATCATCTGCACTACAAAAGGAGGCTACTCCTGATAAGGCAGACACTGACATTCCATCATCTGCACAACAAGAGAAGGCTACTCCTGACAAGGCAGACCCTGACACTCCATCATCTGCACAACAAAAGGAGGCTACTCCTGATAAGGCAGTCACTGACATTCTATCATGTGCACTACAAAAGGAGGCTACTCCTGACAAGGCAGACCCTGACATTCCATCATCTGCACAACAAGAGAAGGCTACTCCTGATAAGGCAGACACTGACATTCCATCATCTGCACTACAAAAGGAGGCTACTCCTGACAAGGCAGACACTGACACTCCATCATCTGCACTACAAAAGGAGGCTACTCCTGACAAGGCAGACACTGACACTCCATCATCTGCACAACAAGAGAAGGCTACTCCTGACAAGGCAGACACTGACACTCCATCATCTGCACTACAAAAGGAGGCTACTCCTGATAAGGCAGACACTGACATTCCATCATCTGCACAACAAGAGAAGGCTACTCCTGACAAGGCAGACCCTGACACTCCATCATCTGCACACCAAAAGGAGGCTACTCCTGATAAGGCAGTCACTGACATTCTATCATGTGCACTACAAAAGGAGGCTACTCCTGACAAGGCAGACCCTGACATTCCATCATCTGCACAACAAGAGAAGGCTACTCCTGATAAGGCAGACACTGACATTCCATCATCTGCACAACAAAAGGAGGCTACTCCTGACAAGGCAGACCCTGACATTCCATCATCTGCACAACAAGAGAAGGCTACTCCTGATAAGGCAGACACTGACATTCCATCATCTGCACTACAAAAGGAGGCTACTCCTGACAAGGCAGACACTGACATTCCATCATCTGCACTACAAAAGGAGGCTACTCCTGACGAGGCAGACCCTGACACTCCATCATCTGCACTACAAAAGGAGGCTACTCCTTACAAGGCAGACACTGACATTCCATCATCTGCACTACAAAAGGAGGCTACTCCTGACGAGGCAGACCCTGACACTCCATCATCTGCACTACAAAAGGAGGCTACTCCTGACGAGGCAGACCCTGACACTCCATCATCTGCACTACAAAAGGAGACTACTCCTGATAAGGCAGACACTGACATTCCATCATCTGCACAACAAGAGAAGGCTACTCCTGTAACAGCAGACACTGACATTCCATCAACTGCACAACAAGAGAAGGCTACTCCTGTAACAGCAAACTCTGACATTCCATCAACTGCACAACAAGAGAAGGCTACTCCGAAAAAGGCAGACCCTGGCACTCCATCGTCTGGTAACAGTCATGTCCCTGAAAAGGGCTTTATACAGGCGTCAGTTCCCGTCCATGTGAACCGGCACGGAAACGACAAGGTATTTATGTAGGTGCTTCTGCATCGAGGAATTAAGACCATTATTTTGTTTAAATGTTCTACTATTGATGTGCTACTGTAAAATACCGATTTATTAAACTTCTATTTTTCAAACCTATGGATTTTCCGATGGAAAAGTGAAAAGTCATTTCCTCTACCTCGAGCAAACATTTGAATGTTCTCATGATGTCCAGAACCTTCTGATTTTTCCAGCCAATATTCGTTTGCCTTGGAGATTCCAAAAATAGGAATTCCACTGGATAAGAGTTACGACTAAGTCTATTCCTGCATGCCTCTGATACCTGTATTTTGTGATATTTTACTCTTCAACTATTTTCCCTTGTTTGTGGTGCTCAAGAACCAAAACCCATTTCTTTAACTTCTTCGCATTCCAGGCAGCTTCACTTGTCAGCCAGTCCTGTCCGGAACTGTCTCGGTATGCCAAGGAACAGATCTGCCTTCTCCAAGAAGAAATCGCGTCTTTGGATAAAGTGAGCATCAAGCTGCAAATGGAATTACTGCAAGCAATGAATATGAAAGGTCAGTTGACTGTTGACATGGCTTGGATGCCTACAGGAAAAACACTGATTGGTATACTTGGACGTTAACAACCTTAAGGCTAAGGGGCTCGTTTTATCGGGGTTTTACTGTAAAGATTGGTTGATGAATGAACTACAAATATTCTTCCTTTTTGTGCAAGAAAAGGTTCGCTGTAAGTAAACCAACCTTACCGTATTTGATTACTTTGTTTTTTAGATTGCGAGGAAGAACTCGATGGTCTAACCCAAGACTGGCTCAGCATCACTAAGTACAGAGATGAACTTATCGAAAGAAAACAAGATCTTGAAATTCTGTGAGTAAAATCAGTGTCTCGTATTTTTCATTTTCCGATTTTGCATTCATAGTCATTCATAGTCCTTCAAAATAACATTATGATACAGTTTATTTTCTTCTTAATGGTAAAACAGGCGAAGAGTATTTCAAATTAGCTGAACATTCATATTTCTATTTCTCTTTCTCCAGTGTTAAGCAGCACAATTTCGATAAATGCTGCAATATCATCAGAAACGAACTGAAGTTTCTCCTTGAACTAGAAGGTAAGAATGCAAATTATTTTCGACTAGCAGCAACTGATAGCACTGTTGCTGTATAATTTATGTATTATCTGCTTGGCAGATCTTTTCACAAATACAATCGATCCGTCCGTATACTGATACGTCGGCTGTTTCCAAGACTACTTTACATAATACACACGATAATAGGCAAACTCTTGGTAACCCATATGTTAAATTCTAACTCAATAAATACTGGAAAATGGTAGCTGTGAATTCGACTGTAGAGGGAGAGGGCAACTAGAGACGGCTTCTTCTAAAACGGCAGACCCTGAAACTCCATAATCTGCACAACAAGAGGCGGCTTCTCCTGAAACGGCAGACACTGACATTCCATCATCTGCACAAGTACGAGGGAGGGAGGAGGAGGGAAATGCCTGCAAGGACGCTATTGTTTTCGTCATTCTGCTCATGGAAAACCCAGTGAGCTGCGAAATGTCTGACTGTATGATGATCCAATCATGCTACATGAAAACAATCCTAAATCGTGTCATTGCGGATGCAGTTTTAAGGTCATTTGCGTATCCGTGTAAATGTCACCTAATGAGATGACGCTCACGTATTTGATTGGCATTTTAGTGACCAGTCGGAGAAATGAATTAGGTTTGTAGTTAATATTGACCGATCAGATTTTAAGGTTTATAAGATCTTCTAGTGGTCGTAAAACAATAGCGTTTCAATCCCGCTCGCTCCCATCACACTCGGCGCTCTTCTCGCGTCACGCTATCCCCTCTCCCAGCCGTTTGAGTGCTTCCCACGCAGGCTCTTGGTAAATCCATGCGACAGCTTTTGGGCACATTGATGCATTGAGCGTTACTTACAATACGATTTGGATGTTTTGTATTTGTTTTTCAAGGCTGGCGTAAAACTGACGAGCACAGAGCTCAGCAACAAGAATTACTAAAGATTCTTCTTTCCTTTAACTACAAGAGAGTTTCAATTTCTCAACTGCATTAAAGTTTTAAGGTAAGCGCACACTCCCACAGCAGTTTCTGCTTCATCAGCAAATAACTGTATTCAATTTGCCACGCGCCCGCGCGGGGATTGAGTCCAAAGACCTCCTGCGCAAAAGAATGCTGCTGTAACCACTGGGCTCATAGGGAGCAACACAAACCTGTCATTTTCAAGATTTAATCCAGTTGGGCAATTGAATTTTGCTTGTTAGTAAAAATTTCATTTGTTAACAAAAGGAATTCACTTGCTTAACTGGAGAATTTTAAGGTAAACGCACATTCCCACTCCAGATTCTGAAACGTGTTTAATTTCTGCGTGAGCAAGTAACTTTTTCGCGCTCGCGTGAGGATCTAAGTCCGGGACCTCCAACACAATTGGAGGATACTGTAACTACTGAGCTTTTAGGCGAGAGGGTCATTTACAAGGTTCATATCTTTGCTATAATTTTTCCACGAATAAATGTAGAGGTGGACTTTTTTGTCATGATACTCCACTGGCATAGTTGCTTGTTTGTACCTTTTAAAGTATTTAGATTTTCTTATTGTTTCAAGTGAGTATAGCCTGATCACTATGTACTTTGTAGTCCAGCGATGATAAATAATTGATACGTCTAAAAATTATTTTTCGACGAATTTATTCCGTTTTTGAAGAGTTCGGTCATTTGCGAATCCGTAATGTCGCGCTTAAAATTTTTTGACGTCTCATTTTTTTTCTTTTCTTGTTTCAGTTGTACCGTAACTTGCATTACAGTATATCCTGTCTTACTGAAGAAAATATTTTACGCTGAAAACAAATTGTAAATAATTAATTGTTCATAATTGTAAATATTGATATGTAATACAAAATTAAGTAGTTACCTCTTGCTATCGAGGAAATTGTTGACATAAGTTCTTTGTAAATAATTTTTCTAGATATATTCTTAAAAGAGTGGTTCAACAGGAAGAACCCCGTGTAAAATCTGTAACTTACAACACTATATATATTGTTTTCTTTTTTCAATGGAAAGTCTCGAGGAAAAGACGATTATTTAAAAGCTAAACCTGACTGATCTAGAGGCAATATTTTTTCTTCATAATATTTTAGTTTTTTTACTTGTTTAAATTTTGTTTTTACAGAGTTCGATCTTCATTTTTTAGCGCTTTTAATGTAATTTAATGTCGTTCGACTCTTTTAGCGTTTATAACTAAGTCAATTATATGGTAATAAGGAAAGATCATTTTGTTGGATTACGTCACTGTTCTGTGAGGTAGCCGAGGTGTAACAAGAAGTAAAATGACGTCATGCTGCACGTGTTCCAGCCTGCTTGCTACGTTTTCATCCAATCAGATGCGAGGATATAGGATCATTCTTGAATGAAAGTAACGCAAGCGTTCATGCAACCACTGCGCGTGACTAGATACGTTAGTTTCGTCCGCTATGTCAATTTCCCTGTTTCCTGTTTTCTTTTTTGTCTGCCCTTTCCATTTTAGCGTGCAGTTAGGCATTTATAGGTTTTTCACAATTAAATAAATTAAAATATAGCAAAAAAAAAGAAAAGAAAAAAAGAAAAAGAGTGTTTGTACTTTTTCACGTACAAATTGTGAAAAGACCAAGTTGACCTTGGTCTTTTCGCAATTTGTGTGATTTTGCAATCTGTAAAAGAAAAGCCAAAAACTTAAAAAATAAAATAAACAACTTTTTGCATCTTTTATACACAGAATACGAAGAGACCAAGTTTTCCTTGGTCTTTTCGTATTCTGTGTGCTTTTGCAGTTTGTCAAAAAAGCCAAAAAAAATAAAAAAGGAAAGAGATTTTTTACACACAAAATGCGAAAAGACCAAGGTAAACTTGGTCTTTTCGTACCAAGTTGACCTGGGTCTTTTCGCATTTTGTGTTCTTTTGCATTTTGAAAAGAAAAGCCAAAAATAAAAATAATAAATAAAAAAAATAGGAAAAGAACTTTTTGTATTTTTTACACACAAAATCGTTTCTTACTTTGTGTGCAAAATTACCAAAATGGAGATAAAGCCTATTAAAATAGGCTTTGGCATTTCTAGGGTCTTGCAATTTAGTGGGTTTTTTTTACCTTTTTTGTCTGTTTTCCTCAATTTGCATCGCAGAACGCAAAGCGGTTGCATCTGAACGCATGCGTCACTTTTGTTTACGAGTGAATCAATATCAGCGTTGATGATTGGACGAATTCAATAACAGACAGGTTTGGACACGTTGACGTGAATGTCTATTTTACAACACGACCTCACAGGACATGTGACGTAATTCTACCTTATAAGAAAGTAATTCAGTTTTCGTTTTGCTTTTCATTTTTTTTCGCAGTGAGTTGCAAATTGTAATTAAAATCCTAGCTTAAATTAGGATACAGTTTTCTCTTCTACAGTAGAAATTTTAAATAAAACGTTATTGCTACATTGCATGTGGTGGTCTTATATATCGGATATGCGTTAATACATATGAGGTGTGTCGCTCAAATGTGAAGAAAGTCTACAAGCGGAAATCGATAAACGTGTCTGAAAATCGAGACCCACCCGTTGATCCTGAAAAAGACACTGGCTTTGTCCCCTTGATTTAACCAGGTTTTATTTGTGATGTACAAGAAATACATAGCGAATGGACAAAACGTTGCTTCCTCGCATATAGTACATCGATTATCAAAGATAACCAAAGCGAGCTTCGGGAGTGGATGATGGGAAATTAAACCCGCTGAGTGAAGTAAGTGTGGGCGCAAAAGGTCACGTGATCTACTCGCTCCGTGCTTCCTCGGAATTTGTTAAACCTCTTTATTTTGCTCTGTTTGCTAATTACTTTCAATATGGTGGATGCAAGAATTATAGCCGCGGTAATTCTTTACAGAATACCCGCTGGAGCTCAGGTGGGTGCCGCGTCTTATTACAAGCACCTGTTGTGCCTGCAGTATATGCTAACTTTCTGTTCATTTTCGTGCGATTGAACTGTTTTGTAAGAAATGAGCAAAGGCAAACTTATTGACATCAATTACTGTACTTTTTCCTCACAAATTTCCTCAAGTCAACAAATTATTCCAATTTTGGACATAGTCTGGGATGACACCACTCAATTGTCCAGTGGACAAAATTCTACGTACTCATTCGGACCGGTAGCAACTTGCGATGACTTTTTGGCGGATCATAAGAAGAAGGAGATACCTGAGTCATCAAGACACAAATGGTTTTTAATTGCATGAAATGCAACTGAATATTTTATTTCATTTTATTCTATTGTTTATTATAAAACTTTCCTCAGCCTGTTAATCAGTCAAACGTGGTAGACTTAAATACATAACTTTACTCTTACTCTTAGATGCATTTTTCGACTCTCTGACACACGTCAAACGTTTTGCTTATATTATTTAAGCAGGTACTACAGCGATAGGTTATCCTGGACCACTTCAATACATATTTGATCGAACTCCTCTCCTACTCTTTTAATTCTTTCTCTCCCTTTTAACCCGCGAAGAAAGAATTCAAGAAACCGTCTGTTACTCAAACTGTGCGACACAGAATGAATAATTTGCTAAATTTTAGATTTTTTTGGAGACTATGACCCTGGAGATATGCAATTAAAGTAAGTTATCTTAATAACAGATTAAAAATCAGAATTCTTTCAAAAATATATTTAGTCGTGAAACAATTAAATCAGTGAAAAAATTGATATTCGTTCTAGTATTTTCAAAATAATATTTAATAATAAAGGTTTGAATTTCATCGTCTTAACTTTTCGGTACTCTTTTAGTTTAGCCTGTATGTATAGTACTTTTCGTTTGCCCGGAAGGCTGACCACCTAGAGTATGTTGATACGTACAAAGTCTTTCAACAGAAAAAAAATTAACAAAATTGATGAAAACCATGCAACACACATCACAAACTGAGCCATCAGGAAGGTAGGAATGGAACCTGGAGGAATATTTAACGAAATAAAAATTAAGATGACAGCACATATGGTTGTTTTGAAAACATTGTTTCAATTGCAGCTTTCATAAATTTCTGCACCTTACGCTTTTACTTTCTGTTTACATACCACTATTCAGGCCATTCTCGTGCACTTCCTCTTGTTTCTCTCGTGCCAGGTGGACAGAGCCCTGAGCCAAAGTGTACACGGCCACTTCGTGGACATTTCTTTGCGTACTGGGAGTCTGCTTCGGTCGTGTTTCATAAAATCACGTGACAGTGAACGAATCCTAATGGGTGGTCAGCAATGAACTTAAAGGCTTCCAACCACTAAACAGTATTTCTATTTCACGCACGTGTCACGACATCCTCAGCAGCCACAGGTATTTAAGGACGTTCGCGCGAAAATTTTCTAGTCGATAGATTTTTCTAAAATTTTTACTGAGGACGGATAATGAGTTACTTGTGTCAGAAATACAAAAAAAAGTGGGGGTCACCGACTTCGTTTCAGAGATAAAGTCTGTAGAAAACTACCCTGATTTTGAAAAATTGGCACACGTAATTTCGCACGGCTTTCAAGGTTTGTAGTTTAAATTATCGATGATGAGAAAACGGAGGCAAACGATCTTGGTGGTATTTTGAAGAAGTGCGTCTCTTGCGTAAATAATTTTAAGTGTTGCCATCTTTTATGCAAAACTTAGCCCTGGAAGAGGCATTTGAACCCGTCGTACGGCAAAACGAAAAGATCAAAAAGCGGAATTCGAACGTGCGTGGGGCAAAAAAAATCAACCTTTCAATCGATAGATTTTTTTCATTTTCTCCTAAAACGTAGATAATCGTTAACAAAAGTGATCTGTTAAGAAAAAAGTAGGGGTCACCGACCATTTAAGCTAGCAAACTGCAAGCGAAGTTATCGCAACAGCTACTCACCCTATATGTGGTTGGAAAGTTTCCTCAGCGCGCGCGCTCGATGCATGACGTGGCGTAGCATTGCGACAGGAATTACGTGCGCAGTAAGGATACGCATAAACAAATAGCGCGAACGTCCTTAACAAGACTGTGAGGATAGCTGTAGGTGTGTGCCTGCTTGTTGTGTTATAGCTGGTCAGCGGAGTTGTTAGAGCGAAGTCAGCACTGGTTTCTTCAGCTTTGCATGTCGTGTCCAGGAGGCGAATCGATTTGCTACATTTCGGAATCCCCGTGGCTGCTGAGGATGTCGATACGCGCGTGCGCGAAATAGAAATACAGTTCAGCTGTTTTTATTCCAAGTATGGCGTGGTATCATTGGTTGGCTGGAAGCCAAGTAACAGAAAACTTGTGTTTAGTGATGAAGGCAAAGGAAACTTTACACTCTCTCTGAATATGTTTCCTGACAAGAGATTCGTGAGCCTTTACATGAAGGATGATTCCCCTGTTGCTGTGGCGCTGCGCAAACTTCTGTTCTTTGAGGTATCAGTGACATCAGGTGACAAGCAGCTGTCATCATAGCTGATCGGAGTTATGCAACTCTCACTCAGGATAGTTAAAATTCTTTGAATTACGAGTTCATAACAAGAGGGTATGTGAAAAACTGATTATCTGATTTCGTGTTATTGAACAGGTTTTGGATATAATGCCTTTTATTGTTTGCAATTTAAATTTTCAGATCCTGTGAAAGCATTAATGTTTTTAAAGAGAAATGCATCAAGCTTATAAAGGTGGGGTATGCAAATATTGAACATTTCCCAATTTCTTAGTGTCTTTTTACTCTATTGTATTGCATGCACCAACAACTTTTTAGTCCATTTTATGGATTTTAGCAATTTTACCAGTTTTATACTTATTATTATTATTATTATTATTATTATTATTATTATTATTATTATTCATAGTTAGATATTTTTAAAATCATTATATTTTATAATTTAATTGTTTAAGGGAGGGCCACGAATTTATCAGTCAATGACTATAAAGTGTTTTTACCCTCGTTAAATAAAGTTACTACTACTACTACTACTACTACTACTACTACTACTACTACTACTACTACTACTACTACTACTACTACTACTACTACTACTACTACTACTACTACTACTACTACTACTACTACTTCTACTACTACTACTACTACTACTACTACTACTTCTACTACTACTACTTCTACTACTACTACTACTACTACTACTACTACTACTACTACTACTACTACTACTACTACTACTACTACTACTACTACTACTACTTCTACTACTACTACTACTACTACTACTACTACTACTACTACTACTACTACTACTACTACTACTACTACTACTACTACTACTACTACTACTACTACTACTACTACTACTACTACTACTACTACTACTACTATTTCCAGTTTATACAGCGTAAGAGTGTTGAAAGATGTAGTTGAGTTACAGACAAACAAGTTGAGTAGTATAAAGTGACGTCATTACTAGTTAATTTTAACTTGAGAACCGTTGATATTGATATCTTTTCTGTAAGTAAAAAAGGCTGTTTTTGGTTGTTTATCCTGTGAATACAGCCGACAAGCCTGGGAGAGGTAATAGGCGGATGTATTTGCAAGATAATGCGCAAACGACTTAGAGTTAATCCTTTCTTAGATGTCCGAACGACGTTATAACAGTGAAGTACCATTTCGTGCCTTCAGTCAGTTCACAGTACTTTAGCGTTGAAGTCTTCAAATTTGCTGCTGTCCATTGGTAGGCTTGTCAGAATCTTAGTACTAATCGTCATTTTCCATACCGGGTTTGAGGCCTTGAAACGGCGAATTGCGCTTCATCGTTTCAATTGCCTCCTTTTTTCGACTATTTTGCTTGGTTACCAAGGAAAATGGTAAGAATTGGGATGATCGGGGCACTCTCTGACCCAAATTTTTGTATACTCTCAAGGGACTGTTTTAATTTGTCAAGGGAATACTTTTCGCTGTGGGTGATAAAAACGTCACTGGATAGGAATGCGTCAGCACTTCTCGATCCCGAAGTTATTTTCACGCGTCGCTCGTCATTTAACCTGTCTAGCCTTTTGGAAACTACAGGTAGGTATTTTTCAAAAATCTGTGCTGTTCATCGATTGAGTCGCTTAGTTTTGCATGCTTAAAAGCTGCTGCGAATCTTCATTGTCAGAGGATATTGGCCAATGCTATTTTCTATTGTTACAAGTCTAGTGTTTGTCGTCTTCATTGAAAGAAGTATTTTTAGCTCGTCACGCAATCTTTTGTTTTGACCACAATTCACGGACTTGATCACGACTTAATGCAGCTTCTCAAGACTTCAGACAGGAAAATGGTAATGTACAATATTGCTTCGAACTTAAATGGAACTTAACTGGAATTTTTAGAAGGATCGGTAAAGCCACTTAGTGAAAAATTGACTGCAAAAAGCCGTCGGGCTAAAATTAAACTTACGCTTTAGCGTGAATAATGCAGGATCTCACGGCTTCAAAAATATGCAGAATTTTGAAGCTTTGATACATAAGTAGCTACATCTTGAAATGAGAATTAATCTAAACAAAACTTCCTTCAAGTTTCTTTCATTTGCCCAGTTAACGTTTAGAATTTTAGGCTTCTGAAGCGTATTGATTTGAAAAGCACATGGTGACATCTGATATGCAGCGTGCGGCCGACTTACCATCGCGTTGTTGTGTATTTAATAATTGTGTTCAGTTTACGACCTTTTACATGCAAAGATTTACTACAGTACTTCGGAAAATGCAAACAAGTATTTTTTTTGTTATTAGTTATAGTGATGGATAGCATAAAAAGCAATGTGAGTGTTTATTTTGTGGAAGGAATTCAGTAGTTTTCCGCTATCTCACGGCACCATGATTCGCAAATTATTATCCCCAATTACCGCTTTTCTGTACCAAGATAATACCTCTGGTGGTTAAATAAATGTCAGTGACAGTTGAACAGAATGAAAGCCTACCTTTCACCAGAGTGTTTCGAACTAGCGTTATATTTTGTAGAAAGAGTTCGTGTTTTTGCGAGTTGTTAAAATGACGCGCGGAGGTGAAGAATTTTTTTTCACCGTCTTCAAGTTTGGTTTGGGATCAATTTATCAAGGTTGATAATTAACATTTCAAATCATGAATTGGTCTTTCAGCGTGTCTAGTTGTAATAAAAGTTTACATCAGAAAGGAATTATTTGTCTGAATTTAGTACGCATATGGTATATTTTTTTCCATTCGCACGTTTATGTTAAATGCCGTTAAAGAGCAAGGAATGTTTGAGGGGGTGGGTGAGCGCTAATAAAAGCCTTCTAGACTGGGAGTCAATGGGTTAATGCATCGCAAATCGCTTTCAATAGTAACATTTCCCCAACGCATACTCTATGCAAAATAGGCGAATCTCGAAGAGATCTTTGATTAGTTAAAAGAGATAAATATGTTGAAATAAATACGCTTTTGTGGTTCCTTGTAAACCGTTATCCATAACACTGGGAGGGCGTTCTTTTGCTAACTCACTCCAGACCCGGAGACTATCGATACGTATAATTATTTCTAAACGATACAAGCGCTCAATTCCCCCTAACAAAACCGCTGAATACCGTTGTACTCGGGCTCCTGACGGAATGATAAGTTTCATTTCTTGTCGCATCTGTTACGTCAAAAAACACCACTGCAACGGAAAGAACGTCAAATTGATTTCTAAATGTCTCAAAGTAATTATTACGTGAGAAAATAGATATTAATCGTGATATCCCCTGCTGTTGTAAATGACTTCCTGTTTTTCTGAAGGGAAGAAGATACCCTTTGGGTTTTTAGACGGGCCTTGGAACGTTCACTACTAATTGAGATCAATCAGGAGTTCTCGTTCTGATTGGTCAAAAACGTATAGGCCATCGAAGTGAAGGACTCACTGAACGTTCCATTCATGGTTCGATCCGGTTTTTTTAAAGGCTGGGGACTGCTAACGTTATAAACTTTCTCTGCGTTCCTTGCTCAAAAAATACTCGCGTTGTCCTGTTGCGTGACAGTCACCACGCGATATGCGATACGTGTGACTCTGACTCTCATGCCAGATCTCTAGGGTCAATTGCCACGAAATTAAATTGCGTGCATTTCAAAACGTATGTTGAGAACGTACATCTGGCATCGTAGTTGAGGGATTTAAACTCGCATTGGCGTTTTTGAAATGGAAATTATATTTCCTTGGTAAATATCTCCATAAAAAATACACTAAATATATCTATAACTATTTACAAGGCTAGAAAAGATTTTAAAATGTTTAAAAAAGAAAAACCGAACGTTTTCGGCTTAAATCAGTTATCATCAGGGTAAAATGAAATGAAAATGCCAAAGGTTTCATTTTACCCTTTTGATGACTTATTTAAGTCAAAAACATTCACTTTTTCTTTTTCAAAACATTTAAATCATTTCTAGCCTTGTAAACATTTTTTTCATCCAAAGCGAATATTGTGAACAAATATATCTATATTCTGCAACATGATCATTCGCAACCTTCCAGTCCTCCCTTTTCGCAACGAATGTTCAAATAACCGCTAAGCAGCATTTGTCGTCACCTGAGAATCAAGTTGCTGATGAAAGATGGCCCGTACTGAGCCAATCAGAATGCGCGACCTTGAATAGCCTTCTTAGGGGTCTTCTTATAAAAAGAAACTTGCAGGAAAGCATGAAACAGGCGTTGGGCCGGTCTAATAAGAATATCCGTTTTAACAACGGAAACGCTAAAGGAACAAACTGTCAATTCAGAGCATGATCGTCTAATGTCGCTCAAACCTCCATATCAGCGAGACTAGTTCCAAATAAATCAGCAACAACGAGACAACAAGAGTCAATTTAAAACAAGTGGGAGTGGAATCTTCAGATAAGAATACTAGTAAAATGGTGCGAGTGCTTATGACATAGATAGACAGTTTACGGACTACTGATGTATATTTTTCTTATCCCCTTTAATAGATTTACAAGGCTGCCGTGTCGCTTCTGTTTCTGGGCTCCGTTGCTTGTTTCTCTGTTCCATCGTCCTCGCCAAGTGAGTCATCCCTTTCTACTTGTCTTAACTTCGGGAAAATGAACTTTTCCCTATCTGTATCAATAACTCACGTTATTTATATTCGCAAGTGATGCTATTGCATGTTCGGCAGTTGAGAATGTTTAATTAAAAGAGGTCACTCCAAAAAACATATATTTCTTCTCGCCACCATTTAAAAGTACATATAAAAATTAGATACTCACCAAAAAGCCTTGTAACCTGAGAAATTTTCCCAATGTTGCAAAATTCGATTTTGGTGGCCGCCATTTTAAATGTTGCTCAGCAACCTGGCCGCATATTTATGACGTCACTCCGTCAAACCGATTTGGCGGGAAGCTCTGTGAGATTTGAACACTACTGCTGTTTTGTTTGTATTCAAAGGATCTAAAATATCAGCTCAGTGTTTTAGCAATTTTCGAAAGGATGGTAAAAGAACAGTGACATAAATATTTTCATCGTTTAGAAGAAAAGATGCCTCCAAGGAAAGGTTAGTTTTCAAATTCGGCGGCTTACTTAAAGGATGTTCCTGCTCTTTTAATTCCGCGCTAGTATAGACAATTCATGATTTGTTATTCAGTAAGAAATATTTTTTAGTCGCAGACACGTGAAATCCGTTTGTAACACTTCTCGTGGGCCCCGAAAATATCCTTTGGCTTCAATATATAAATTCAGAACAAAATAAAAGATTTAATTCACTCTGAACCAGAAAATAAACAACCTGAACGCTTCAACAAAAATGTAGAACCCAGCGGTGTAATGTATAAAATTTTAACCAATTAAGGGTTTAAAAATAGCAACTGAAAAAGCCAGTCGATTTCAAATCACTTGCCGATTCGAGTCGCGACTGAAAATATTTTATACCTGTTTATATAGATTGCAAAGACACCTTGAGGGAAATCGCAAACGTGAAAATCTACTTCTTGCTGTCGAAAACATGCGTTGAAAACATCAAACGTGACCTCGGGGCCTCGACGCGAGACGTTTGCGGTATGACATACTATACTGTATGTAAGTCAAAACCCTAAAACTAAATGCCTCTAATATCGGCATCTGTCCCACGCTCGTGACAAATGAACGTATCATCTTTAACATCTATTCACCGAGCGCAAAATTCTCCATCTTCATTATTTATTACTCATATGACGCTTTCGACATTGCTGAACCTAACTGTATGCAGAACGCTTGTCTTATACGATCTTCACCAAGAGTCTTTCGTAGGGTTCAATTCCCATTGGGGGCCCAGAATATTTTTTTCTTTGTCCCACGCTCGTGACAAATGAACATATCATCTTCATCATTAAAGGAGGGATTAAACTTCACGATTTAATGGCAAACGTCAGAACAGCTGATTCTGTTTACTTTTCTCTAATCATTGAATAAATTCATTTAAAATGTAGAAAATAATTTACTGAGTCAAACAAAACACGAAACTACTCACTTTGACTTGTAAGCAGCAAACGGCAGACGGCTATAAAAATTGTTTTCTTTTTGGTGCTCGCGGGAAAAGCAGAAGTCAGACATACATGTATACAGAAAACAACAAAGCCAAAACAGCTTCAGACAGGAGAAACGCTAGATAATTTTTAAAACGACAAGAGAAGCTAAATTTCTTTCAGCCAAACTGATCCCGAAACCCACGGCGTCATACACCCCAAACTAGCTACGTGTAATAACCCAAATAACAAATGCAGAAACAGATCAAAATTTCTGTAACTAACGTTTATTCTACTCGGAAATTTTTGAAGCGATCTGAATTATCATCGAGTTGAGTCCACTCGCATCAGTGAACACAGCAAAAAACACATGTCCGGCGAGGTAGTCCTGTCTGTATAAATAGGAAATCCAAAACTCGCCGATGATCATCGGCGAGGTAGTCCTGTCTGTATAAGAAGGAAATCCAAAACTCGCCGATGATCATCGGCGAGGTAGTCCTGTCTGTATAAGAAGGAAATTAAAAACTCGCCGATGATCATCGGCGAGGTAGTCCTGTCTGTATAAGAAGGAAATCCAAAACTCGCCGATGATCATCGGCGAGGTAGTCCTGTCTGTATAAGAAGGAAATTAAAAACTCGCCGATGATCAGCGGCGAGGTAGTCCTGTCTGTATAAGAAGGAAATCCAAAACTCGCCGATGATCATCGACGAGGTAGTCCTGTCTGTATAAGAAGGAAATCCAAAACTTATGTAGTAATCACATATTATTACATTCACATAAAATAAAATTTCTCTATAGATATAAACATTCACATAATATGTGACTGTATGTACAAAAGATCGATTTTGATAATTTAACGATTCCTGTCTTGGTGCTAACAACAATTGACACGCTGTAAACAGTTGGCGAAAGCGCGCAATGTTTGTACTCTAAATGATAATAAATATTTAGCCAATGAGTTTGCGAGAGATTCGACAGTAATTAATGTAAATAGTTGCTTCACATCAGCAGCGGAAAGGCAATAAGGCATTACATTAAAACTTTAATCGCTTTTGCTCTTAACTTTTTTCAAGTCAACTTTGTACAGAATTGGACGCAAGGAGTAACTTAAGAAGACTCCAAGTGAAAAATCGATGATATAGAATAAAGTTAAGCCGACAATCACAGCCTACTTCGATCCGGTTTATACTTTTAGTATCTGCCACGTCACAACTAAAATGGTTCGAAACTTTGTGGATACAGTGGTAAAATTTATTATCAGTACGTCCATAAGTAACGGTAACATAGACACGTTTTTTATTCGGACGTTGGAAGAAATTAATAATTTCAAAACAGGGTTTCGCCCACCCGGCCCACTGGACGTATGTCGAATGATAAAGTAGTCATTCAGATAAACCTCATTCTTCATCGAGTTAGCGACCTCAAACATTGATAGTGACCTATTGGTTACACTGTATTCTAACTGAGTCATCAAGAAACAATACCTCCATTGTTCACTTCCTGAAATATTTGAATAAGCTAACTCGGGTAAAAACCCGTTACAGTTAACTTTATAAATAAACTTACTACTTCGGGACTGAGGTCCTTACCACAAAAAGTTTTGATCGTTTTCAAAATCCAATTCAGTACCCACTAGAATTATTATTTCAATCACACTTTGGAGTGTTAATTTGATCGTGTTGACCAGCTGGCATGGCTGTTTACCGCAGCCTTTCTGAAGTCATCGTGCTATTCTTAGTATTGGCGTCAACGGGTACTTGTCAAGGTTAGTAATGGAGTAGACTCTGTACATGTAAGCTAGGAAAATTGCGTTTCTGTTACCTATTTCACTTCCTGCAGTGGCTCGGTAGATATTCATTTACCCAAACGTAGCGATTAATGTTATATGTATTCAATTTTACACACGACGCAAAAAGAAATCGTTCTTCAAGGTCATTAAATTTTAAATTTATGGATAGTAAATATACTAGCAAAAAGACAGACAATTGCCGCTTTCAGACAGCATTCGCTTGTAGTCACCTTTGCAGTTCGACTAGTTTTAATCTTAAAATTCAGCCTGTGCCAGCCTGTGTTTGCTTTCGGATCCGCAAAAACTGAGGACGTTTTCTGTTGCAACTGTAAACATTGACAACGCCATCTAATATTATATTTAGTTTCTCTTTGTGAACTAAATGCAGTGTGAATATAGTTATAAAGCTAGAGAAAATTCGACTTGGCATAAATTACGAAACCAACTTCTCTCGAGAAATATAGAAAGCCTGTTTTGGAATGTTCTTTAACAGTAAGCTCAATTTTCCATCGACACTGAAAACATTCTCAGCGCTTCACGAAATTTTTAAGAGATAGAAAGAAGCTATATAACATGCCGGTAACCACATTAACGGATCACAAAGTGATCGCCTTAAAGTTTAGCCTTTCACACAGTTTAAAGTGTTTCAATTAAGACGCTTCAAGAGCTTTAGAGATTTGATTATTTCGTTCCTAAACTTTCGTTCCGAACTTTATTTTACATATATAATAACTTTATCACAAAATTACTTTTAGCTTGGGGAATTTATTTCCAAAACAAAGATTGTAATTTATGTTTTTTACCGTATTAAGATAATTTTCAAAACGATGAATTGAGTACTTAAGAACGGCAGAAAAGGCCAGTGGAGGATTCTGTGGCTTAGTGTGTGTCCTAAATGGTCTTCGGATAAAAATTAAAATTTATTTTCTGCCGTATTGAGGCCCACGGCGCACTTGAGGAAAGATACGGTAACATTCGGTGGAGTTAATCAACGCATGCGTCCACCATTATGGTAAAAAGAAGTACAACCTACGTTGCCGTAGCCATAGACACTATATTCTATTCTACGGATAGCGCATCGCGAAAAAAAATTGGTCTTCCAAACTATTCAATTTCATCGTAATGGGTTTTGTTCGTTTTCAGTCGTAATCATATTAATTGCCATATTTTGATTAAGTAGTCTTTGGCATTTTTAAACCTTGTAGAAAAACGATTATTTTGAGTAATTTTGTATGTCAGAAAAATTACCCAATGCAGCATTGTCTACCGCAAGAATCTTTTGCGAGGATCTTAAATATTGAGATTTTGAATTCAAGTAGCAATGCAATGTCATCAAATACCACCAATTTACGGTCATTCGGCTTCTTGTTTTGTGTAAAGAATGTTCAGGACCGCTTGGCATGGAGAGCCGCCTTATCAAAGATGCTCAAATTACAGCCTCCTCACAATGGGATGCCAATCATGCCGCTATCCAGGGAAGGTTAAACTTTAAGGCAGGTGGAGGCAAACAAGGAGGATGGTCATCTCGTACAAATGATGTTAATCAATGGATTCAGGTGGATCTTTCTAGTTACACCAAGTTAACAAGTATAGCTACACAAGGAAGAAATAGAGTCAAGCAGTGGGTAACCAGATACAAGCTAGAGTACAGTGACGATGGAGTGACCTTTTACTTTTACAAATTACCAGGCCAGGGATCACCCAAGGTAACTTTCCTTATGCTATATTTAAATTACGTCCAGGAATATTGTTAGCACGTCATTTATTACAACAACATAGACAAGGTGTGCAAAAAAAATTTACCACCAGTTTAGTTATAGTAAATTGATAAAACAATCTTTGTTAAAATAACAACAATTAATCCAGAGAATTCATTGACACTATTCCTTTAACAAAATATCATGTTTTAATTGTTTAATAGTTTTGTAAACGTTTTTACACTATTAAACGAAATGTCATGTCAAAACAATGCACATTATCACAGGGATTAATATTAATCAACCGCCCAACAGACTGGAAGTTTAATTTGCAAATAATCAGTCGCAAAAGGGTTTTACTAAAATGTTTTATAAAAGTGTAATTTATGGGGCTCAGCAAAACTCATGAGGTATTTTTAACTTGTTTGGCCATAAAGATTACTGACTGAATTATTTCAATAACATTTTTAGGTGTTTAATGGAAATATAGACAGTGACAGCATTGTTTACCACCAGTTAAACCCACCAATCATTGCACGCTACATCAGACTTAGACCCACAGCGTGGAACAATCATATATCACTAAGAATGGAGCTCTATGGTTGTTTAGGTAATTATTTCTTCCTTAATTTATTTCCAACTTGCACCATGTCTAGAATTTACCTCGTAATTTTTAAATATAATGAATGCAGCATTTTAAAGAGCTTTCCTGTGCCTTTTTCCTTTCATTTCGTATACAGGATGTGCAGCACCTCTTGGAATGGAGAGCCACATTATCAAAGATGCTCAAATTACAGCCTCCTCACAATGGGATGGAAATCATGCCCCTATCCAGGGAAGATTAAACTTTCAGGCAACTGGAAAGAAACAAGGAGGATGGTCATCTCGTACAAATGATGTTAATCAATGGATTCAGGTGGATCTTTCTAGTTACACCAAGTTAACAAGTATAGCTACACAAGGAAGAAATAGAGTCAAGCAGTGGGTAACCAGATACAAGCTAGAGTACAGTGACGATGGAGTGAACTTTTACTTTTACAAATTAACAGGCCAGGGATCGCCCAAGGTAACTTTGATTATGCTATTTTTTTAAATGTCCATGTTTCACAGGGATAAATATATGTAAATACGAAAAAGGTTGGAATTTTGCAAATAATCAGCCCCAATACTAAAACACTTTTACAACATTAAACTTATGGGGCTTTCTAAAACTGCTAAAGTTTTCTTTACTTATTTGGCTATCCTGATTAGTGAATGAATTGTTTTTATAATATTCTTAGGTGTTTGATGGAAATAAGGACAGTGAGAGCATTGTTTACCACCAGTTAAACCCACCAATCATCGCACGCTACATCAGACTTAGACCCACAGCGTGGAACAATCATATTTCACTAAGAATGGAGCTTTATGGTTGTTTAGGTAATTATTTTTACCTTAATATATTTACAACATGCACCATGTCTAGAATTTACCTCGTAAATTTTGAAATATAATGATTGCAGCTTTTTAAAGAGCTGTTCTTATACCTTTGTCTCTCCATTTCGTATATAGGATGTGCAGCACCTCTTGGAATGGAGAGCCACATTATCAAAGATTCTCAAATTACAGCCTCCTCACAATGGGATGGAAATCATGCCGCTATCCAGGGCAGGTTAAACTTTCAGGCAAATGGAAAGAAACAAGGAGGATGGTCATCTCGTACAAATGATGTTAATCAATGGATTCAGGTGGATCTTTCTAGTTACACCAAGTTAACAAGTATAGCTACACAAGGAAGAAATAGAGTCAAGCAGTGGGTAACCAGATACAAGCTAGAGTACAGTGACGATGGAGTGACCTTTCAGTGTTACAAAATACCTGGCCAAGGATCACCCAAGGTAACTTTACTTGTGCCAATCTTTTATTAAATGGGTACATTTTCCTGGTACCTTGAGGTATTCATAAGTTGACTATAAAAATTACTTTTAGGAATATTGTGAGCACGGCATTTCTTGCCAAAAAGGACATAGAAAAAACTATATATAATACTTAAGATGTGTTCTTTAATAAGGTGTGTAACCAAAATTGACCTCCAGTGAAATTAAAGTGGATTGTTAAAACAATCTTTGTTAAGAAACAAGAATTAATTCAGGGACCTCACTGCCACTAATTCTTCAACAAAATTTAATATTTTTATTATTTTCTAGTTTTGAAAAAGTCTCTGCACTAAAACAAAATTTCATGTTTTTGTTGTTTATAGGATCAAACTTCTACAAAACCATGCATAATATGAAAGGGATTAATTGAAATAAATCGACAGATTGGCAGTTTTCAAATAATTAATCGCTAACAGGGTTATAATAAAACACTTTATAACAGTGTAACTTTCAGGGCTCTGTTAGACTCCTAAAGTATTTTTAATTTATTTGGGCAACGCGATTACTGACTGAAATTTTTTGGTACTATCATTAGGTGTTTAATGGCAATAAAGACAGTGATAGCATTGTTTACCACCAGTTAAACCCACCAATCATCGCACGCTATATCAGACTTAGGCCCACAGCGTGGACCAATCATATATCACTAAGAGTGGAGCTCTATGGTTGTTTAGGTAATTATTTTTTCCTTAATATATTTACAACATGCACCATGTCTGGAATTTACCTCGTAATTTTTAAATATAATGAACGCAGCATTTTAAAGAGCTTTCCTGTGCCTTTTTCCTTTCATTTCGTATACAGGATGTGCAGCACCTCTTGGAATGGAGAGCCACATTATCGAAGATGCTCAAATTACAGCCTCCTCACAATGGGATGGAAATCATGCCGCTATCCAGGGCAGGTTAAACTTTCAGGCAAATGGCAAGAAACAAGGAGGATGGTCATCTCGTACAAATGATGTTAATCAATGGATTCAGGTGGATCTTTCTAGTTACACCAAGTTAACAAGTATAGCTACACAAGGAAGAAATAGAGTCAAGCAGTGGGTAACCAGATACAAGCTAGAGTACAGTGACGATGGAGTGACCTTTCAGTTTTACAAAATACCAGGCAAGGGATTACCCAAGGTAACTTTCCTTGTGTCAATCTTTTATTAAATGGATACATTTTCCTTGTACCTTAAAGTGTTCATAAGTTGAATCAGTTTAAATTACTTTTAGGAATATTGTTAGCACGGCATTTCTTGCTAAAAGGAACATAGAAAAAGCGATATATAATACTTAAGACGAGTTCTTTAATAAGGCGTGTAAACAAAACTGACCTCTAGTTAAATTACAGTGAACTGTTAAAACAATCTTTGTTAAGAAACAAGAATTAATTAAGAACCTCACTGCCACTAATCCTTCATCAAAATTTCATGTTTTTATTATTTTATAGTTTTGAAAATGTTTCTGCACTTTAACAAAATTTCAAGTGTTTATTACTTATAGGATCACACTTCTACAAAACCATGCATGTTATAAAAGAGATTAATATAAATACATCGCCAAAAAGATATGCAGTTTTCAAATTATCAGTCGCCAACAGGGTTATACTAAAACGTTTTATAACAGTGTAATTTTCGGAGCTCTGTTAGACTCCTTTTATTTTATTTGGGCAACCTGATTACTGACTGAATTGTTTTGCTACTATCATCAGGTGTTTAATGGAAATAAAGACAGTGAGAGCATTGTTTACCACCAGTTAAACCCACCAATCATCGCACGGTACATCAGACTCAGACCCACAGCGTGGAACAATCATATATCACTAAGAATGGAGCTCTATGGTTGTTTAGGTAATTATTTCTTCCTTAATATATTTACAACTTGCACCATGTCTAGAATTTACCTCGTAATTTTTAAATATAATGAATGCAGCATTTTAAAGAGCTGTTCCTATACCTTTTCGTTCCAATTCGTATAAAGGATGTGCAGCACCTCTTGGAATGGAGAGCCACATTATCAAAGATGCTCAAATTACAGCCTCCTCACAATGGGATGGAAATCATGCCGCTATCAAGGGCAGGTTAAACTTTCAGGCAAATGGAAAGAAACAAGGAGGATGGTCATCTCGTACAAATGATGTTAATCAATGGATTCAGGTGGATCTTTCTAGTTACACCAAGTTAACAAGTATAGCGACACAAGGAAGAAATAGAGTCCAGCAGTGGGTAACCAGATACAAGCTAGAGTACAGTGACGATGGAGTGACCTTTTACTCTTACAAAATACCAGGCCAGGGATCGCCCAAGGTAACTTTGTTTATGCTATTTTTTAAAATGTCCATGTTTTAAAGGGATAAATAATATTATAGGTAAATACGAAACAGGTTGGAAGTTTGCAAATAATCAGCCCCAATACTAAAACACTTTTACAACATTTAACTTATGGGGCTTTCTAAAACTCCTACAGTTTTCTTTACTTATTTGGCTATCCTGATTACTGAATGAATTGTTTTTATAATATTCTTAGGTGTTTGATGGAAATAAGGACAGTGAGAGCATTGTTTACCACCAGTTAAACCCACCAATCATCGCACGCTACATCAGACTTAGACCCACGGCGTGGAACAATCATATATCACTGAGAATGGAGCTTTATGGTTGTTTAGGTAATTATTTCTTCCTTAATATATTTCCAACATGCACCATGTCTAGAATTTACCTCGTAATTTTTAAATATAATGAATGCAGCATTTTAACGAGCTTTGCTTTGCCTTTTTCCTTTCATTTCGTATATAGGATGTGCAGCACCTCTTGGAATGGAGAGCCACATTATCAAAGGTACGCAAATTACAGCCTCCTCACAATGGGATGGAAATCATGCCGCTATCCAGGGCAGGTTAAACTTTCAGGCAACTGGAAAGAAACAAGGAGGATGGTCATCTCGTACAAATGATGTTAATCAATGGATTCAGGTGGATCTTTCTAGTTACACCAAGTTAACAAGTATAGCTACACAAGGAAGAAATAGAGTCAAGCAGTGGGTAACCAGATACAAGCTAGAGTACAGTGACGATGGAGTGAACTTTTACTTTTACAAATTAAGTGGCCAGGGATCGCCCAAGGTAACTTTGATCATGCTATTTTTTTAAATGTCCATGTTTCACAGGGATAAATATATGTAAATACGAAACAGGATGGAAAAATGCAAATAATCAGCCCCAATACTAAAACACTTTTACAACATTAAACTTATGGGGATTTCTAAAACTGCTAAAGTTTTCTTTACTTATTTGGCTATCCTGATTAGTGAATGAATTGTTTTTATAATATTCGTAGGTGTTTGATGGAAATAAGGACAGTGAGAGCATTGTTTACCACCAGTTAAACCCACCAATCATCGCACGCTACATCAGACTTAGACCCACAGCGTGGACCAATCATATTTCACTAAGAATGGAGCTTTATGGTTGTTTAGGTATTTATTTTTACCTTAATATATTTCCAACATGCACCATGTCTAGAATTTACCTCGTAAATTTTGAAATATAATGAATGCAGCTTTTTAAAGAGCTGTTCCTATACCTTTGTCTCTCCATTTCGTATATAGGATGTGCAGCACCTCTTGGAATGGAGAGCCACCTTATCAAAGATTCTCAAATTACAGCCTCCTCACAATGGGATGGAAATCATGCCGCTATCCAGGGCAGGTTAAACTTTCAGGCAAATGGCAAGAAACAAGGAGGATGGTCATCTCGTAAAAATGATGTTAATCAATGGATTCAGGTGGATCTATCTAGTTACACCAAGTTAACAAGTATAGCTACACAAGGAAGAAATAGAGTCAAGCAGTGGGTAACCAGATACAAGCTAGAGTACAGTGACGATGGAGTGACTTTTTACTTTTACAAAGTACCAGGCCAGGAATCACCCAAGGTAACTTTGTTTATGCCATTTTTTTAAACGATATGCATTTTCCCAGGAACTTGAAGTATTCATAAGATGAATATCTAGGGAAATTGTTAGCATGGTATTTCTTGGTCGAAACAATATAGAAAAAAATTGTAATGTTTAAAAGACGTTTGACAACAAGGTGTTTAACAAATATTGACCTTCAGTTAGATTACAGTGAATTGTTAAAACAATCTTTGATAAAACATTAAAAATTAATCCAGGGAAATCATTGACACTAATCCTTTAACAAAATTTCATAATTTAATTGTTTATAGTATGAACCCTTAAAAAAGCCAGGCACATTATCACAATACATGGCAAACAGATTGAAAGTTTGTAAATAACCAGTCCCAAATACTAAAACGGCTTTGCAAAACTCCTAGAGTATTTCTAATTTATTTTGCCATCCTGATTACTGACTGAATTGTTTTAATAACATTTTTAGGTGTTTGATGGAAATAAAGACAGTGAGAGCATTGTTTACCACCAGTTAAACCCACCAATCATCGCACGCTACATCAGACTTAGACCCACAGCGTGGAACGGTCACATATCACTGAGAATGGAGCTCTATGGCTGTTTAGGTAATTATTTCTTCCATAATATATTTAAAACTTGCACCGTGTCTAGAATTTGCCTCGCAATTTTTAAATTTAATGATTGCAGCATTTTAAAGAGCTGTTCCTATACCTTTTTCGTTCCATTTCGTATAAAGGATGTGCAGTACCTCTTGGAATGGAGAGCCACATTATCAAAGATGCTCAAATTACAGCCTCCTCACAATGGGATGGAAATCATGCCGCTATCCAGGGCAGGTTAAACTTTAAGGCAGGTGGAGGCAAACAAGGAGGATGGTCATCTCGTACAAATGATGTTAATCAATGGATTCAGGTGGATCTTTCTAGTTACACCAAGTTAACAAGTATAGCTACACAAGGAAGAAATAGAGTCAAGCAGTGGGTAACCAGATACAAGCTAGAGTACAGTGACGATGGAGTGAACTTTTACTTTTACAAATTAACAGGCCAGGGATCGCCCAAGGTAACTTTGATCATGCTATTTTTTTAAATGTCCATGTTTCACAGGGATAAATATATGTAAATACGAAACAGGATGGAAAAATGCAAATAATCAGCCCCAATACTAAAACACTTTTACAACATTAAACTTATGGGGATTTCTAAAACTGCTAAAGTTTTCTTTACTTATTTGGCTATCCTGATTAGTGAATGAATTGTTTTTATAATATTCGTAGGTGTTTGATGGAAATAAGGACAGTGAGAGCATTGTTTACCACCAGTTAAACCCACCAATCATCGCACGCTACATCAGACTTAGACCCACAGCGTGGACCAATCATATTTCACTAAGAATGGAGCTTTATGGTTGTTTAGGTATTTATTTTTACCTTAATATATTTCCAACATGCACCATGTCTAGAATTTACCTCGTAAATTTTGAAATATAATGAATGCAGCTTTTTAAAGAGCTGTTCCTATACCTTTGTCTCTCCATTTCGTATATAGGATGTGCAGCACCTCTTGGAATGGAGAGCCACCTTATCAAAGATTCTCAAATTACAGCCTCCTCACAATGGGATGGAAATCATGCCGCTATCCAGGGCAGGTTAAACTTTCAGGCAAATGGCAAGAAACAAGGAGGATGGTCATCTCGTAAAAATGATGTTAATCAATGGATTCAGGTGGATCTTTCTAGTTACACCAAGTTAACAAGTATAGCTACACAAGGAAGAAATAGAGTCAAGCAGTGGGTAACCAGATACAAGCTAGAGTACAGTGACGATGGAGTGACTTTTTACTTTTACAAAGTACCAGGCCAGGAATCACCCAAGGTAACTTTGTTTATGCCATTTTTTTAAACGATATGCATTTTCCCAGGAACTTGAAGTATTCATAAGATGAATATCTAGGGAAATTGTTAGCATGGTATTTCTTGGTCGAAACAATATAGAAAAAAATTGTAATGTTTAAAAGACGTTTGACAACAAGGTGTTTAACAAATATTGACCTTCAGTTAGATTACAGTGAATTGTTAAAACAATCTTTGATAAAACATTAAAAATTAATCCAGGGAAATCATTGACACTAATCTTTTAACAAAATTTCATAATTTAATTGTTTATAGTATCAACCCTTAAAAAAGCCAGGCACATTATCACAATACATGGCAAACAGATTGAAAGTTTGTAAATAACCAGTCCCAAATACTAAAACGGCTTTGCAAAACTCCTAGAGTATTTCTAATTTATTTTGCCATCCTGATTACTGACTGAATTGTTTTAATAACATTTTTAGGTGTTTGATGGAAATAAAGACAGTGAGAGCATTGTTTACCACCAGTTAAACCCACCAATCATCGCACGCTACATCAGACTTAGACCCACAGCGTGGAACGGTCACATATCACTGAGAATGGAGCTCTATGGCTGTTTAGGTAATTATTTCTTCCATAATATATTTACAACTTGCACCATGTCTAGAATTTGCCTCGCAATTTTTAAATTTAATGATTGCAGCATTTTAAAGAGCTGTTCCTATACCTTTTTCGTTCCATTTCGTATAAAGGATGTGCAGTACCTCTTGGAATGGAGAGCCACATTATCAAAGATGCTCAAATTACAGCCTCCTCACAATGGGATGGAAATCATGCCGCTATCCAGGGCAGGTTAAACTTTCAGGCAACTGGAAAGAAACAAGGAGGATGGTCATCTCGTACAAATGATGTTAATCAATGGATTCAGGTGGATCTTTCTAGTTACACCAAGTTAACAAGTATAGCTACACAAGGAAGAAATAGAGTCAAGCAGTGGGTAACCAGATACAAGCTAGAGTACAGTGACGATGGAGTGACCTTTTACTCTTACAAAATACCAGGCCAGGGATCGCCCAAGGTAACTTTGTTTATGCTATTTTTTTAAATGTCCATGTTTCACAGGGATAAATATAGGTAAATACGAAACAGGTGGGAAGTATGCAAATAATCATCCCCAATACTAAAACACTTTTACAACATTTAACTTATGGGGCTTTCTAAAACTGCTAAAGTTTTCTTTACTTATTTGGCTATCCTGATTAGTGAATGAATTGTTTTTATAATATTCGTAGGTGTTTGATGGAAATAAGGACAGTGAGAGCATTGTTTACCACCAGTTAAACCCACCAATCATCGCACGCTACATCAGACTTAGACCCACAGCGTGGACCAATCATATTTCACTAAGAATGGAGCTTTATGGTTGTTTAGGTATTTATTTTTACCTTAATATATTTCCAACATGCACCATGTCTAGAATTTACCTCGTAAATTTTGAAATATAATGAATGCAGCTTTTTAAAGAGCTGTTCCTATACCTTTGTCTCTCCATTTCGTATATAGGATGTGCAGCACCTCTTGGAATGGAGAGCCACCTTATCAAAGATTCTCAAATTACAGCCTCCTCACAATGGGATGGAAATCATGCCGCTATCCAGGGCAGGTTAAACTTTCAGGCAAATGGCAAGAAACAAGGAGGATGGTCATCTCGTAAAAATGATGTTAATCAATGGATTCAGGTGGATCTTTCTAGTTACACCAAGTTAACAAGTATAGCTACACAAGGAAGAAATAGAGTCAAGCAGTGGGTAACCAGATACAAGCTAGAGTACAGTGACGATGGAGTGACTTTTTACTTTTACAAAGTACCAGGCCAGGAATCACCCAAGGTAACTTTGTTTATGCCATTTTTTTAAACGATATGCATTTTCCCAGGAACTTGAAGTATTCATAAGATGAATATCTAGGGAAATTGTTAGCATGGTATTTCTTGGTCGAAACAATATAGAAAAAAATTGTAATGTTTAAAAGACGTTTGACAACAAGGTGTTTAACAAATATTGACCTTCAGTTAGATTACAGTGAATTGTTAAAACAATCTTTGATAAAACATTAAAAATTAATCCAGGGAAATCATTGACACTAATCTTTTAACAAAATTTCATAATTTAATTGTTTATAGTATCAACCCTTAAAAAAGCCAGGCACATTATCACAATACATGGCAAACAGATTGAAAGTTTGTAAATAACCAGTCCCAAATACTAAAACGGCTTTGCAAAACTCCTACAGTATTTCTAATTTATTTTGCCATCCTGATTACTGACTGAATTGTTTTAATAACATTTTTAGGTGTTTGATGGAAATAAAGACAGTGAGAGCATTGTTTACCACCAGTTAAACCCACCAATCATCGCACGCTACATCAGACTTAGACCCACAGCGTGGAACGGTCACATATCACTGAGAATGGAGCTCTATGGCTGTTTAGGTAATTATTTCTTCCATAATATATTTACAACTTGCACCATGTCTAGAATTTGCCTCGCAATTTTTAAATTTAATGATTGCAGCATTTTAAAGAGCTGTTCCTATACCTTTTTCGTTCCATTTCGTATAAAGGATGTGCAGTACCTCTTGGAATGGAGAGCCACATTATCAAAGATGCTCAAATTACAGCCTCCTCACAATGGGATGGAAATCATGCCGCTATCCAGGGCAGGTTAAACTTTCAGGCAACTGGAAAGAAACAAGGAGGATGGTCATCTCGTACAAATGATGTTAATCAATGGATTCAGGTGGATCTTTCTAGTTACACCAAGTTAACAAGTATAGCTACACAAGGAAGAAATAGAGTCAAGCAGTGGGTAACCAGATACAAGCTAGAGTACAGTGACGATGGAGTGACCTTTTACTCTTACAAAATACCAGGCCAGGGATCGCCCAAGGTAACTTTGTTTATGCTATTTTTTTAAATGTCCATGTTTCACAGGGATAAATATAGGTAAATACGAAACAGGTGGGAAGTATGCAAATAATCATCCCCAATACTAAAACACTTTTACAACATTTAACTTATGGGGCTTTCTAAAACTCCTACAGTTTTCTTTACTTATTTGGCTATCCTGATTACTGAATGAATTGTTTTTATAATATTCTTAGGTGTTTGATGGAAATAAGGACAGTGAGAGCATTGTTTACCACCAGTTAAACCCACCAATCATCGCACGCTACATCAGACTTAGACCCACAGCATGGACCAATCATATATCACTGAGAATGGAGCTTTATGGTTGTTTAGGTAATTATCTCTTCCTTAATATATTTCCAACATGCACCATGTCTAGAATTTACCTCGTAATTTTTAAATATAATGATTGCAGCATTTTAAAGAGCTGTTCCTATACCTTTTTCTTTCCATTTCGTATAAAGCATGTGCAGCACCTCTTGGGATGGAGAGCCACCTTATCAAAGATGCTCAAATTACAGCCTCCTCACAATGGGATGTAAATCATGCCGCTATCCAGGGCAGGTTAAACTTTAAGGCAGGTGGAGGCAAACAAGGAGGATGGTCATCTCGTACAAATGATGTTAATCAATGGATTCAGGTGGATCTTTCTAGTTACACCAAGTTAACAAGTATAGCTACACAAGGAAGAAATGGAGTCAAGCAGTGGGTAGCGAAATACAAGCTAGAGTACAGTGACGATGGAGTGACTTTTTACTTTTACAAAGTACCAGGCCAGGAATCACCCAAGGTAACTTTGTTTATGCCATTTTTTTAAACGATATGCATTTTCCCAGGAACTTGAAGTATTCATAAGATGAATATCTAGGGAAATTGTTTGCACGGTATTTCTTGCTCGAAACAATATAGAAAAAATTGTAATGTTTAAAAGACGTTTGACAACAAGGTGTGTAGTTAGATTACAGTGAATTGTTAAAACAATCTTTGATAAAATATTAAAAATTAATCCAGGGAAATCATTGACACTAATCCTTTAACAAAATTTCATAATTTAATTGTTTATAGTATCAACCCTTAAAAAAGCCAGGCACATTATCACAATACATGGAAAACAGGTTGAAAGTTTGTAAATAATCAGTCCCCAATACTAAAACTAATCAGTCCCAAATACTAAAACGGCTTTGCAAAACTCCTACAGTATTTCTAATTTATTTTTGCCATCCTGGTTACTGACTGAATTGTTTTAATAACATTTTTAGGTGTTTGATGGAAATAAAGACAGTGAGAGCATTGTTTACCACCAGTTAAACCCACCAATCATCGCACGCTACATCAGACTAAGGCCAAAAGCGTGGAACAATCATATATCACTGAGAATGGAGCTTTATGGTTGTTTAGGTAATTACTTTATTCCTTAAATATCTTGTTGCATCACTTCGAATTGGTTGCCGACATCATTTTTCTTAGTCACAAAATTTTTTACCTTTTATAGCACACGGCATTCATGTAAAGCAGAGTTTTGTTAGTATAAATTAGTATTGTTTTAGTTTTTAGTATTGTATTTATTATCATTAGTATTTTATAATTGACTGAACTGATGAATTTACCGTGTATAAATAAAGTTACTACTACTACTACTACTACTACTACTACTACTACTACTACTACTACTACTACTACTACTACTACTACTACTACAACTACTACTACTACTACTACTACTACTACTACTACTACTACTACTACTACTACTACTACTACTACTACTTTAATAAGCTTTGTCCAGGGCTTGGATCCTTTTATTTCTTATGTAGATTGTGCAGCACCTCTTGGAATGGAGAGCTACCTTATCAAAGATTCTCAGATTACAGCCTCCTCACAATGGGATGCCAATCATGCCGCTATCCAGGGAAGGTTAAACTTTAAGGCAGGTGGAGGCAAGCAAGGAGGATGGTCATCTCGTACAAATGATGTTAATCAATGGATTCAGGTGGATCTTTCTAGTTACACCAAGTTAACAAGTATAGCTACACAAGGAAGAAATGGAGTCAAGCAGTGGGTAGCGAAATACAAGCTAGAGTACAGTGACGATGGAGTGACTTTTTACTTTTACAAAGTACCAGGCCAGGAATTACCCAAGGTAACTTTGTTTATGCCATTTTTTTAAACGATATGCATTTTCCCAGGAACTTGAAGTATTCATAAGATGAATATCTAGGGAAATTGTTAGCATGGTATTTCTTGGTCGAAACAATATAGAAAAAAATTGTAATGTTTAAAAGACGTTTGACAACAAGGTGTTTAACAAATATTGACCTTCAGTTAGATTACAGTGAATTGTTAAAACAATCTTTGATAAAACATTAAAAATTAATCCAGGGAAATCATTGACACTAATCCTTTAACAAAATTTCATAATTTAATTGTTTATAGTATCAACCCTTAAAAAAGCCAGGCACATTATCACAATACATGACAAACAGATTGAAAGTTTGTAAATAACCAGTCCCAAATACTAAAACGGCTTTGCAAAACTCCTACAGTATTTCTAATTTATTTTGCCATCCTGATTACTGACTGAATTGTTTTAATAACATTTTTAGGTGTTTGATGGAAATAAAGACAGTGAGAGCATTGTTTACCACCAGTTAAACCCACCAATCATCGCACGCTACATCAGACTTAGACCCACAGCGTGGAACGGTCACATATCACTGAGAATGGAGCTCTATGGCTGTTTAGGTAATTATTTCTTCCATAATATATTTACAACTTGCACCATGTCTAGAATTTGCCTCGCAATTTTTAAATTTAATGATTGCAGCATTTTAAAGAGCTGTTCCTATACCTTTTTCGTTCCATTTCGTATAAAGGATGTGCAGTACCTCTTGGAATGGAGAGCCACATTATCAAAGATGCTCAAATTACAGCCTCCTCACAATGGGATGGAAATCATGCCGCTATCCAGGGCAGGTTAAACTTTCAGGCAACTGGAAAGAAACAAGGAGGATGGTCATCTCGTACAAATGATGTTAATCAATGGATTCAGGTGGATCTTTCTAGTTACACCAAGTTAACAAGTATAGCTACACAAGGAAGAAATAGAGTCAAGCAGTGGGTAACCAGATACAAGCTAGAGTACAGTGACGATGGAGTGACCTTTTACTCTTACAAAATACCAGGCCAGGGATCGCCCAAGGTAACTTTGTTTATGCTATTTTTTTAAATGTCCATGTTTCACAGGGATAAATATAGGTAAATACGAAACAGGTGGGAAGTATGCAAATAATCATCCCCAATACTAAAACACTTTTACAACATTAAACTTATGGGGCTTTCTAAAACTCCTACAGTTTTCTTTACTTATTTGGCTATCCTGATTACTGAATGAATTGTTTTTATAATATTCGTAGGTGTTTGATGGAAATAAGGACAGTGAGAGCATTGTTTACCACCAGTTAAACCCACCAATCATCGCACGCTACATCAGACTTAGACCCACAGCATGGACCAATCATATATCACTGAGAATGGAGCTTTATGGTTGTTTAGGTAATTATTTCTTCCTTAATATATTTCCAACATGCACCATGTCTAGAATTTACCTCGTAATTTTTAAATATAATGATTGCAGCATTTTAAAGAGCTGTTCCTATACCTTTTTCTTTCCATTTCGTATAAAGCATGTGCAGCACCTCTTGGGATGGAGAGCCACCTTATCAAAGATGCTCAAATTACAGCCTCCTCACAATGGGATGTAAATCATGCCGCTATCCAGGGCAGGTTAAACTTTAAGGCAGGTGGAGGCAAACAAGGAGGATGGTCATCTCGTACAAATGATGTTAATCAATGGATTCAGGTCGATCTTTCTAGTTACACCAAGTTAACAAGTATAGCTACACAAGGAAGAAATGGAGTCAAGCAGTGGGTAGCGAAATACAAGCTAGAGTACAGTGACGATGGAGTGACTTTTTACTTTTACAAAGTACCAGGCCAGGAATCACCCAAGGTAACTTTGTTTATGCCATTTTTTTAAACGATATGCATTTTCCCAGGAACTTGAAGTATTCATAAGATGAATATCTAGGGAAATTGTTAGCACGGTATTTCTTGCTCGAAACAATATAGAAAAAATTGTAATGTTTAAAAGACGTTTGACAACAAGGTGTGTAGTTAGATTACAGTGAATTGTTAAAACAATCTTTGATAAAACATTAAAAATTAATCCAGGGAAATCATTGACACTAATCCTTTAACAAAATTTCATAATTTAATTGTTTATAGTATCAACCCTTAAAAAAGCCAGGCACATTATCACAATACATGGAAAACAGGTTGAAAGTTTGTAAATAATCAGTCCCCAATACTAAAACTAATCAGTCCCAAATACTAAAACGGCTTTGCAAAACTCCTACAGTATTTCTAATTTATTTTTGCCATCCTGATTACTGACTGAATTGTTTTAATAACATTTTTAGGTGTTTGATGGAAATAAAGACAGTGAGAGCATTGTTTACCACCAGTTAAACCCACCAATCATCGCACGCTACATCAGACTAAGGCCAACAGCGTGGAACAATCATATATCACTGAGAATGGAGCTTTATGGTTGTTTAGGTAATTACTTTATTCCTTAAATATCTTGTTGCATCACTTTAATAAGCTTTGTACAGGGCTTGGGTCCTTTTATTTCTTATGTAGATTGTGCAGCACCTCTTGGAATGGAGAGCTACCTTATCAAAGATTCTCAGATTACAGCCTCCTCACAATGGGATGCCAATCATGCCGCTATCCAGGGAAGGTTAAACTTTAAGGCAGGTGGAGGCAAACAAGGAGGATGGTCATCTCGTACAAATGATGTTAATCAATGGATTCAGGTGGATCTTTCTAGTTACACCAAGTTAACAAGTATAGCTACACAAGGAAGAAATAGAGTCAAGCAGTGGGTAGCGAAATACAAGCTAGAGTACAGTGATGATGGAGTGACCTTTCAGTTTTACAAAATACCAGGCCAGAGTTCAGTTAAGGTAACTTTGGTTATGCCAATTAAAAACATTTATACATTGTCTAGATCTATTCGGGAGCTCATTGTATAAAGGTGTACAGTACGGTGCCAAGTTCTCGGCCACAAAAGACGTATTTCATAACTCAGAAAAGGCCCGCAGGAACATGAAATTTCGACCACAACTACCTTTCAGCATTCAGTTTATGTATATATATAAAGCTATCGACTCTTCAAAACTTTTTCTGCCAGAGCAAGAATTGAAATGGAAACTCCGTTTGCGAGCCCAGTTGTCGGTCAGTGCACCCAGTTCTCTATATTAAAAAAAGGTTTAAGGGTCTTTAATTAAATTTTTCCATATAATAGATCACTTTTAAAATTTATTTTTGTTTTATTTGACGATCACAAATTATGCCATCCTCGGAGACCCAGGGGCAAAACAAAATAAACCGGGCAGAAATCGTAGCGGCGAAATGTTTCTATAAAAGCGGTAAGTCCAAGGACTGCAAAGTGTTATACTTTTAATAAACGATACTTCTCTCTCTCATCTTTATTGTCAAAATACTTAAGTCTTTCTTTCATTTTGGCCACAGAAGATGAAATTGTATCAAAAATTTCGGTTTCTTGATGATTTGCGAGCAGTGTGGCCGAAAATAGTCAAAAACGCAAAAGTCGCAAGGAAATATTACGGATTGAATTTTAGCCGAAAAAATAAAAGCGTATGACAAAACGTTTACTTTAAAACAAAGCTAAATCATTCCACGAATTTCAAGGAGCCGTAAACAAACAAGTTTTCAGAAAAACAAATTCACCTTGTTTCGCTCAACTCAACGTGTCAACGTCCTGGAGCAAGTGGAAGGACAAGACTTAAGATAACGAAAGTACAGAAATCAGTCTATCTTTGGATAAAAATACTTTTTTAAAAAAATTCATTTGTGGCGCAAAAAAACCGCGTTGATCAATAAGTGGCCGACCGGCTTGATCCGGCCGAGAACTGGGATAGACGGCATTTTCTGCTAGAAACTTTTTACTTAGAATAAAATTTTTTTAAAAGGAAGGATATTACAGGGTGAGTCATATTATTTCACTTCCAGTTATGTTGTGGTGAACTTTGTTTGTTTTAAAACATCTTTGTAAAGAAAAACCAAGAAATAGTAAAAGAGAGAAATTAGCCCTGGTCCTTTCAACAATTAACGCATAAAAATTTCTATATAATATTGAAACTTATATATACTAGTTAGCTTTCGAGTTGAATACTATGGAAAATCCCACGAGTCACTTGCATTTTCTTGTGTATACTAAGAAAATGCAAGTGATCCTGACAAGTGGACATTTCGTGGTATACCACTAGGAAGTGTGAATAACTATTTTATACCATGCCATAGAAAATACGCTTACTAAATGGCATGGTATAAAAACAATACACGTAATCATGGCGATTAGTATATATATATTACCAAACTGGTTGGAAGTTTTCAAATAGTCAGTCACTGCCACCGCAATTAATATACTAAAACATTTTATAGGAATGTGATTTTCAACACTTTTCTCTCCTAACGTACTTAGATTAATTTACAGACTAAATTTCTTTGATATTAATTGTAGGTGTTTGATGGAAATAAAGACAGTGACAGCATTGTTTACCATCAGTTAAATCCACCAATCCAAGCACGCTACATCAGACTTAGACCCACAGTGTGGAACAATCATATATCACTGAGAATGGAGCTCTATGGTTGCTTAGGTAATAATTTTCCTCTCTTACTTGTTTTATCTTTACACTATTTGCTTATCAACACAATGTTACGTATGACAACTTGTATCAATTTTAATGTATAATAACCGTTTGTCATAGCTTAGCTGGCCGTTTGCTTATTTTGATACTTTCATGCAAAACTAGACATAATATTTAAATATCTGGTCTGCATCACTTTAAAGAGATTATTTGTGCCTTTGTCCTTATATTTCGTATATAGGATGTGCAGCACCTCTTGGAATGGAGAGTCGCCTTATCAAAGATGCTAAAATTACAGCCTCCTCTCAATGGGATGCCAATCATGCCGCTATCCAGGGAAGGTTAAACTTTCTGGCGGGTGGAGGCAAACAAGGAGGATGGTCATCTCGTACAAATGATGTTAATCAATGGATTCAGGTGGATCTTTCTAGTTACACCAAGATAACAAGTATAGCTACACAAGGAAGAAATAGAGTCAAGCAGTGGGTAACCAAATACAAGCTAGAGTACAGTGACGATGGAGTGAACTTTTACTTTTACAAAATACCAGGCCAGGGATCGCCCAAGGTAACTTTGTTTATGCTATTTTATTGAAGAAAATGTCGAGGATGCATTTTCTAGATGCCCCGTGCGTTCAATAAATAAACGCCTAACCTCTTTTTAAGAAGATTTCGTTTAACACGGCCTTTCCTGTTTAAAGATGACATAGAGTAAACAATATATAGATTTAGGCAGGCCCGAAAGCGGAGCACCCTATTTATGCAGTGAATTGGGTTGCTCACGTGTGCACTTACTACATCAAAATATGTAACTTCTCTACCATAACTTTGCGATAATCTCTTAATTGCCGTGTACACGAGACACGAATAAGTTCAAGACAGGCATTGAGACGGACCTTTGAACAATTATTACAGGAAATTTCTTGGTAATATAGAAACGTTTTAAAACAACGTGCATGTTATCACAGGGATTAATGTAAATACATTACCAAACAGATTGAATGTTTGCAATTAGTCAGTCGCTGCCATCTGGGGTTATTCCAAAACCTTGATTAGAAATCTGACTTACGAGTCTTTGCAAAACTCCTGAATTATATATTTTTAACATATTTGGCTATCCTGATTACTGACTTAGTTATTTCATGCTACTTTTAGGTGTTCGATGGAAATAAAGACAGTGAAAGCATTGTTTACCAGCAGTTAAACCCACCAATCATCGCACGCTACATCAGACTAAGGCCAACTGCGTGGAACAATCATATATCACTGAGAATGGAGCTCTTTGGCTGCGATTTTCAGGAATGAAAACATACTCATGCAATGAACAACCGGAATTGACTTTAGGGGATACTAGAGCTTGAGATATAACTATATTTGGCATAAATTACTTTTCAGGTTAACTCTTACTTTCACTCGCTATAAAGCGTTCAAGTAGGAGAAGTGAGTTAGACTTAGTTTACGAAGGCGTGCTTTTAACCTTTAAAGTAACAGGATTAAATACTAATGATAACGTGATCTAATATTGAAAGCAATTTTAATTAAAACAACTAGAAATTAGAAACACGAACAATAATTATTATTATAACATTACATGCACCCCGATGTGGATATGTTAATGTCGATATCTAGGCACTAAAAACATTGTTACCATGGGTGATTCCATTTTCTTTAGTTGAAAGAGTTAACTTTACTAATAGTCTTTCTACTGCATATCTGAAGCTCGAGTTGACCATAAATGTGTAGATTATCTGAGTGGTCTCAAAAACTAAACGTTCCTCGTCAGTGTTTGTTTAACCAACATTTGAAAATGCTTTTTTACATAGTTTTTGAGGCTAGTCAATATTCTACACATAAGAGTGTTATATTTTACCGGACTGTCGAAAAAAATGATTTAAATGAGGATGCTAAGCTTTTGTAGATTTCTTTTTTTTGTAAACGTGCAGAAAGAATATCGTAATGATTCGATGAAGTGCGGGCAGGGACGGTGATGACGGTTGGGAGGCTAAAAGGGGGCAGGAAACTGGGTTCGAGGGCCGATTTGACGGTACTATGACTATTTGTTTGTCTTAGGATGAAAACGCTCAGGGAAATCGTACAGTAATCAAAACGGCACAAGTGGTGGGGCCTTTAGATCGATGAAGGGGAGAGAAAACAGGGATGCAGGGACAATACGTATAATTCTTAGGAGCAGGGCCGTGATATGTTTGAATGTTCCTTAGCCGTCTGAACTTTTATGATAACAAGCAGTAACAGTAACATTTTTCGGAACTATAAATGGCGCTCGGTGTCGTCGGCACATTTATCGGTATGTGTGAAAAATAAATGTTTGCGGCAGAAAATGACCTAATAGACGATAGAACGTGGTACGAAAATGAAAAGGAAGAAATTAAACAAGACAAATCAACTAGATATAAATGACAAGCTCATGCTTCTTTGCCAACTTGTGCACGTATGCGAGTGAGATTTTTTAAAATGTAAATTTCCTGAGAGCGGTACTTGTCCCAAGTCAAGGTGGTCTTTTATTGCAACAATTGCAAGATGGGTGTAACCTTTGAAAAGTTTCATGCCATAGCTTACAGAAGCGACGATTATAGGTCTTAACTGTAATAGTCTTGTGGTGTTGGTTGCCTTATGCTGTTTTAAATGAACTCAATAAAATATTCGATTGCATTTCATGTGATGGCAAAGCCTTTGTTTAGTTGATCACGAGTTTTCTTTGAACACACCACATGTTTCCTAAAAGTTTCACTAGTCAGTTATTTATTTTCCACATATAACACTCATCAGAAACCCATAAGAGTTGAAACTGTACTTGTAACTTTATATGATTCTTATTGCACGAAGCGTTTGCAAATTCGTTTCCATTAAGTACTATATTTGGAAAATCACGAGAACATAATAAACCAATCAAAATTGCAATATTTGGCTTAAATTCAAAGAACGAGTGAGCTCGCGGTAAATGGCGTAATCTTGTTTATGAACAAGCTTGGCTGAATAAAGTTAAATTTGGTTAAATTCTTCTGTTTCATCGTCATTCAGTAGTCTGGGGTAACTTCACTTGGATACATTTAATGAATGTCTGTAGTTTCCGTAAGGAATTTACGGCGTATGGGTCGGAATTCAAAACCGAAAATGTTCTTGCGTGTGTCGTTACGTATATAAAGCATTCGCGTACAAACTCTTCGTGTCTCCAAATATAGTACTTATATAGTATATTCAAACGCTGAGAATGCGCGCGTTTCAACCCCTTCTGAGTTTTCTCACTCATATAAAGTCAGTCAGTCACTCAGTCAGTTCTTCCTTTCCTCCTTCTTTCCTTGGTTCTCTCCTTCTTTGCTTTTTTCTTTCGATGGTAGTTAAATAGTTAGTTAGTTAGTTAATTAGTTAGTCAGTTAGTTAGTTAGCGCTTGTTACATAGTCAGTCAGTCAATCAGTCAGTCAGTTAAGCAGTCGGCCAGTCAGTCAGTCAGTCAGTCAGTCAGTCAGTCAGTCAGTCGGTCAATCGGTCAGTCAGTCAGTCAGTCAGTCACTCAGTCAGTCAGTCGGTTGGTCATTCAGTCAATTGTCAGTTAGTCATATTTAATTTATCTATTAATTTATCACTTTATTTTTAATACTAAATGATGCACTCAGTCAATATATGGTTAATGTGTACTGAAATCCTTATTTACTGATAGTCGCACAGACAAGAAAATCCTTGATGAGATCATGCAAGATGCCATGAGATCAAGGAAACAATCGCTACAGCATTGACGTCTTCAAGCTACTCTTTTCTCTCTTAGTTAAAGTTCAAAGACAAGCTTGCAAAAGTCATTTGAATACAAAGCTCTAGTATCAGACACAAATGCTGAAGAGAAGAAAATCCCGCACTACTTCTCAGTGGGGAAACGTGATTTTCAGGAGGGTGCCTCCAGTACTGAACACGAGTACTTGTACTTTGTAGCATTTTTTGTTTGCTTTTTCAATTTTCATAGCAGAACACAAAGTTGTATATCTGAACGCATGCGTCCTTTATGTTTACTAGTGAATCAATATCAGCGTTGATGATTGGACGAATTCAATGACAGACAGGTTGGGACGCAGACACGATGACGTTTTTGTTCATCTTACAACACAACCTTACAGGACATGTGACGTAATTCAACCTTATGAGAAAGTAGTTCAGCTTTCATTTTGCTTTTCATAGTTTCGCAGTAAGTTCTCAATTACGATCCTTTTCTTCTACAACTTGTGCCAGCTTCACTTGGAGTTCCCATTTTTCATTAACAAGATTCATTATACCACTGTTAAGATTCTTAAAGAAATTACTTTAAAGAAGAAAATAGTTTTCTCTCCTGCAGCAGATATGTGATCGTGGTCTCTTATATGGGATGTGAATTAATCTCTCTCAAGTGCGAAGGAAGTACTCAGGCAGAAATTGATGGACTTGTCTGAAGCTCGGAACAAACCCCTTGATCTGAAAAAAAAAAAACCACTGGCTTTGTCCTCTCGATTTACAACCATCAATAGTACAGGTTTTATTTTAAGTGTATGAGAAACAAATCGTGAATGGACAAAACGTTCCTTCCTTGCATATAGTACATCGATTATCAAAGATAGCCAAGGTGATCTTGGAAGTGAAGGGGGGGGGGGGGGGGTGGGGCGGGGGGGTGGAATCAACAACAAACAATGTGGATGCATGAATTATAGCCGCGGTGATTCATGACAGAATACCCGCTGGAGCTCAGGTGGGTGCCGTGTCTTATTAGAAGCACTTTTTTGTGCGATTGAACTGTTTTGTAAGAAATGAGCAAAGGCAAACTTATTGTATTGTACGTTTTGTTTTCTTGCTGTATTTTTCTCTGCAGCTATTCCTCACAACTGTCCTCAAGTCAACAAATTATTCCAATTTTAGGCCGGAGTGGCACATTGGTCCGGTCATTGTGGACAAAATTCTACGTACTCATTTGGGCCGGTGGCAACTTGCGAAGACTTTTTTGGCGGATTATAAGAAGAAGGAGATACCTGAGTCATCAAGACACAAATGCCTTTCCATTGCGTGAAACGCAATTGAACATTTTATTGATTTCATTTTAAACAGCACCAAGCTCCCGACACCACCTGATCATTGCCTATAATTTTATTATTATCCTTATAATAACAATTATTATTGTTATTTTCTTTTCTGAAATCGTGAAAATACAACATTCGTTCTCATCGTGTTAATCACTCAAAACGTGGCAGAGGTAAAGACATAGCTTTACTCTTAGATGCATTTTTGCAGTCTATAACACATTCAAAACGTTTTGCTTGTATAGTAAGGAGGAAGCTTGAGACTTCGTGGTCAAGGCAGTGTTGTTAAATGGTTAACAGCTTTCCATTATACCAGAGCACAATACAATACGATTTCGCTCAGTTTTAATTAATTTCTTAAGCACCTGGGCACTACAGCAAAAGGTTTTACTGGACCACTTCAATCGTATTTTGACCGAACTCCTCTCCTATTCTTTTTATTTCTTTCTCTCCCTTTCTACCCTATCCAGATTTGTAACATTAGAACGTGGAGACAGAATTGAAGAAACCGTCTGTTCCTCTAACTGTGCGATACAGAATGCTTAATTTGCTAAATTTTAGATTTTCTTGGAGACTATTACCCACAGATAATAATAAAAAGCAAGCACCCTTAGTAAAATTAACTATTTTTGACAAATCCGGTAAGAAATAGATTAGTGAATGGCCTCCAAAACTGAAATAAAACACCACAATTGTTAAAACGTTTATTCGCGCAAAAGGTGAGTTTTGCGATGCTAAAAGTTTTATTCTGGGGACCATTCAGTACCTAATTATGGAACGAGGGAAAACTGGAGCTGGAGATATGCAATTCAAGTAAGCTATTTTAACAGATCGAAAATCAAAATTCTTTTTTAACCATGTCAAACAAACCGTATTAAATCAGTTAAAAAATTTGATATTCGTTCTCGTATTCAGTTAAATTGATTTTTCAGAATGAAGGTTTAAATTTCGTTGTCTTAACTTTCTGATACTTACGTATAGTATTGTTCGTTTGCCAAGAAGGCTGACCAAATAGAGTATGTTGATCCGTACAAAGTTATGTAGCAAAAAAAAGTTAACAAAATTGATTATAAACCGCCTGCAGCAGTTCAGGGCATATCTCAAGCTCGAGTAACCCTCAAGTCTGTCCAGTCCAGTCATTGCGCATGCTTTTACTCCTCGCCACCGCTAACAAGCACAGCATATCCAGCAGGCTTGTCACGTGATTTCCTGAAGATGATCAGCGCTGTCCCCGCCAAGCAGGCAACACACATCACAAACAGGACCAGCGGGAAGGTAGGACTGGTACCTAGTGGAATATATAACGCAAATAACAAAAGTTAAAATGAAAGCGCGTGGCTGACTTGAAAAGGTTATTTCAACTATAACTGCCATAAATATTAAAACCTTACGCCTTTACATTCTGTCTACATACCATTTTTATCCAGGCCATTACCGCGCGTTTCGTCTCGTTTCTTTCGTGCCAGGTGGAGTGGGCCCTGGGCCAAAAAATACACATCAGATATGTGACCACTTGCTTCACGTCTTCCTCGGCCGCTTGATGGACATTTCTTTAAGCATTCGGAGCCTGGGTCGGCTGCTTTGCATATTATCACGTGACAGTGAACAAAAACAAATGGATGGTCAGCAATGAACTTGAAGGCTTCCAGGCTAAACCGCTGTGCACTGACTGAAGGCGCAGAATGGTACTTCACAGTAACGTCGTTAGGGCATCTGAGAGATAAACAATTTCAGGTTGTAGTTCCAACTTATTGCGGTTCCCGACTGGAAGCAACGTAAGCTTCATTCGCACTATTCATTAGCAATAAATAGCACGATGAAGAGTACTGTGATTGTATGGGTGGTCAACAACAATCCTTCACATACCCTTTTCTAATAAACTCGTAATTCAAGGAATTCTTCCGATCCTGGGTGGGCGTGGCATAGCATCGATCAGCTATGATTGACAGCTGCTTATCACCTGATTTCACTGATACCTCAAAGAACAGAAGTTTGCGCAGCACCACAGCAACAGGGAAATCATCCTTCGAGTAAGAACGCGCGAATCTCTTGTCAGGAAACATATTCAGAGAGAGTGTAAAGTTTCCTTCGCCTTCATTTCTAAGCACAAGTTTTCTGTTACTTGGTTTCCAACCAACCGATGATACGACACCATACTTGGAATAGAAACAGCTGAACTGTATTTCTATTTCACGCTCGCGTGTCACGACACCCTTAACAGAGACAGGAATTTCTAAGACTGTGTTAGAGTATACGATAGCTGTAGGTGTGTGCCTGCGTGATGACTTACAGCCAGTCAGCGGTGTAGTCAAGGAGAAGTGAGCGCTTGTTTCTTCAGCTTTGCATGTGGTGTCCAGGAGCCGAAGATGCTCACGGTCAGTACCACGGAGAAGAGACTTGGGAATGATGATGGTCATATTGTCTCTGCTGCACTGAACATTAACACCTGGAGCTACAGAATTACAAATGTTAACATAAAGAGAAATAGAATAAAAGATTTGGTTAACTTAAGAATATTAGCTAAAGGGAAAAAGATGAGAGAATTTTGCGAAAATATCGGACGAAATAGTCCTCTATGGCTAATCCTGAAACTCAGTGTAATTTGTGATGAGGCGCCACCTCCCTTAATTTGTGTAAAAAGGTGCAATTGTACGTTTGACTCGAGAGTTAAAACGATTTTTATGTGTATGATTGTAATGAGTTGAAGTTGATACCCACCATGACATGTTTTGTTATCCAATGATAAACTCATTTCCGGGTCTGGACATTCACATTTGTAGCCTCCGGCAGTATTAACACACATGTGACTGCAGTTGCCATTTGTCACAGCGCACGCGTCGACATCTGAAAGAAACTCTCTATGTTATCTACACATCAGCTGCAGCTAGATGCCAGGGATATCAAAACGAGCACGACTTAATTCCTTGCTGGACAAAAATCAGTAGAAAATAACCGCGATCTGATTAACGAGCGGGAACCAGTTAATAAAATGACCGATTTTGCACCGTCCGTACACTGACCACATTACCCACACTGCCTGCAAGATGGACCTCTGGGAATAGCGAGTATTTCGTCCGAACTAATTTCGTGTGCGGTCGTGATACTGTTTGGTGATGTTTTGACAAACGACTGACGGCAAGAACTAAACACGTTCTAACTAAACTTGGAACTGAACAAAACATGCAGTTTTCTTTCTTTTATTTAGAGCTAAACCGTGTCCAAGCTATTAGCTGACGTTTTGCTCTGTATTGCTAATACTGAGATAGATTAAATTTGAATTGTTAAGATGAAAATGGTAATGATCAAAGCATGTACATCCGCACGATGCCGGCCATAATATGCGTTTTTACTTTATTCTTTAAAAGAATATATAAATTTAATAACATCTCAGTATTGACATAAAAGACAACTTTACAACCTCAATAACTTTATAAAGTTAACTCTATAGATAATCAGACAAAATATGTTTCTAGAATCCAAGTTACCTTAATGAAATTAAACACCAGGCGCCAAATAATTAAGCTCCAGGTGTACAACGTCAAGTTTTATTTGAACGCCCCAGGCTTTTCATCGAAAATCTACGAATATTAGTAATCAGGTAACACTGATACCTAAGCATCCATAGAGCTCCATCCTCATTGATATATGAAGGCGCCACGCTGTTGGTCTAAGTCTGATGTAGCGTGCGATGATTGGTGGGTTTAACTGGTGGGAAACAATACCGTCCACGTCCTTATTTCCATCAAACACCTGAATACGACATAAAAAGAAAAAAAACGTTTTGTAATTCATACCAATGGCGTGGTATTGGGTCGGAGGTCGGATTATAAAGCGCCCTCCATCGCTCCCCTAATGCTTTTCTTCTTCCGATCTTCTTCTATTGAGACACATCATCCTGAGCTCTCTCTACAATAAGACGCAATTAATTTAATTTTTTCCTTAAATCTGTCATCTTGGCTTGCTCAATTTTTTCTGGGAGTCATGAAATTTAATACAAATTCAATTAAACATGCAAATAGTTATAAAAATGTGTACTAATTCTACAACTTGGCTTAACCTGCCGGTCAAAATACTGTTGCTCTGGAAATGCAAACATCATGGTTACACATTTGACGCATCAAAATTTCTGTGAGTGATAAATGAACAGCTACAGTACTGTACGAAACGTTTTAGCATCACAGAGTGAATCCCTTGTTCAAAATTGCGACAACCGTTGTACGTCCAAGGGTTCAATTAAGGGTGGTTTATATTAATTTTCATCTATTGAATCCAAGAGAATGTTTCAAATTATGTCGAATACCTTCGGTGAACTTTTAGATAGTGATTTGTAATATAGAAAGTTCGTTCCATCTTCACTGTACTGCAGGTTGTATTTGGTTACCCACTGGTTGTATGCATTTCTTCCCTGTGTAGCTATTCTTGTAACTGTGGTGGTGCTGAGAAGATCGACCTGGATCCATTGATTGAAGTCATTTCTGGCTGTTGACCATCCTCCTCGTTTGCCTCCACCTGCCTTAAAGTTTAACCTTCCCTGGATTGCGGCGTGATTTCCATCCCATTGTGAGGAGGCTGTAATCTGAGAATCTTTGATAAGGCGGCTCTCCATGCCAAGTGGTGATGCACAACCTACATAAGAAATAAAAGGATCCAAGCCCTGTTCAAAGCTTATTAAAATGATGCAACAAGATATTCAAGGAAAAAAGTAATTACCTAAACAACCATAAAGCCAGTTATTCCTATCGAATGTTGTACAAATGTTGGTTTTAACGTTTTTATACAATATACAGTAGGCAAGACTTATCTATTTATTTACACTTTATTTTTAAACGGTTAAAAATTCATCAGGTACACTAAGTTACTTACAGATACTTATCTAAATACTAATAAATATTTCATATTAAATACCAATAAATACTAATCTAAATGGTAATAAATATTCCATATTAAATACTAATGAATACTACAGGAATATCCATTACCCGACGAGGGAATTCCACGTTAAATTTCACGCGAAAAACCGGTATCACACGAATCACTTCGCGATTCGTGCGATATCGATTTTTCAAGTGAAATTTCACGTGGAATTTACCAGTCAGGTAATGGATTTTCCTTCAATTGCATTACCTTTTAAAAATGAAAATGTGGTGAATGATGCGAGTTTTAGCGCAGCATCACTCTTAAGTCAGTTGCAATACCGCGCTGAATACCCACGCATCTCTAGCCAATCAGAGCGCGAGAATTCTTTGAGCCATGCGAGTCTAGTCTAATCAGTAATCTAAACATTAATAACCCTGTTTCCCATGAATGCCGTGCCTCTACTAGTAAGTTATAATGTTACGAGAACAGTAGTCATTTGTTAAATTGATTGAGCGATTTTGTCTTTCTAGAGGGTCTTCCTAACATTGTAGTGTAGGCTGTTCCAGATAGTTGCACTACTGTAGCTAAAGGAATGATGCAAATTTCGCACCCACCGAGTTCGCTCCCTACCTTTTTCGAGTTTGCTCCCACCCATCACTAATGTAGTCACGCTTTTCTCACGCTTAAAGAACGAGAAATATTCTAAATAGTAAGCGTACTTGGGAGCGAACGCGGTAAGTGTACTCTGAAAGTTGGGTGCGAACTCGGTGGGTGCGAACACAATTGGGAGCGAAACCTCCTTCTACCAGCTAAACCTACTTTTCAAATAGTTAGTTCGTAGAAGAGGTACAACTAGTTTGTTTACGGAATCCCTTAAAGAATGGCGCGTTTTATTACGTTTTAAGAAATTTAGACGTTAAGTATTCAGAAACCAGACCATCAAAAGATTTATATGCCATTAGGGCTTTCTGAATTTGACACTGAGTACACAAATCTTTCCATCCAAGTTGTCGTATTAGGCACTGGGCATCAGCATCATAATTCGAGGAAGTTAACACGCGAGCGGCGCGGTTCTGAAGCTTTTGTAGCCTGTCAGACAGAGTTTTACCGCAATTACCCCAGACAAGATTGCACTAGTCAAAATGAGGTTGAATTAGGGCATTATATGTATGTCTGAAGTTTTAAAAACATGGTTAGCCCTTTTTTTTTCACTTTTTTGAGCCAAAATCGCTGTAAACGCTTTTATTCTCGCCAGAAAGAAGACGATATAAAAACTAAAAGGAATGTCAGTTTTTTTTTCACGTCTCCTTTCACTTATTTACCCTCTCGCGCTGTTTATGATATAGGTACATGTTCAAAGAGACTGAGGTGACTTTTCATTGACCTGCTTTTCATAACTCCAGTTGTATATATAATTATAATGTAGTGTAGCTGGTGAAACAAAAGCCTAATTCGTTTTGTGGCAGCAATCCCAGACACATTTGTTATAGTTTGCTATGTTAGATCATGTTCGTCGATAAATATCCCGAGCGATTTGAGAGAGGAGACTCGATTTATCGGAACATATTAATCGAGACCTCAAGTATATCTGGAAGGGTAATCAATCTTTGCCTAGAGCCAATCAACATAAACTCAGTTTCAGTCGTGTTTAAAGTAAGTTTGTTGGAAGTAAGCCATTTGCTCAATAGATTAGCCTGTATTGAATTCAGATCAGCTTCCGCATATGTGATGTGGGTGTCATCAGCATACATCCTAGGTTGACATGATGATAAACAGTTAGGCAAATCGTTAATGTAAACAAGAAACAATAGGGGATCTAGGATTGTTTCTTGAGGTACCCCACATTTTGGTGAACAGGTTTTGGAAAAAGAACCATTAACAAGACATCGTTGTGTGAATATGATTATAACCAGTCAACAGCTACACTTAATTAGTTAGCAGAATTTCATGATCGACAGTGGTTGACTTTCAAGCCAATTCTTTTATCACCATCGGCGTATGGGGAAAATGTTTCAGGTTGTTTGGGAGGCCGGGGCTGAATGTAATTTGCTTTAATGAAACTAGAGGGTTAGCACCGGAGGCGCTCTCCTGTAATGGGGTGTGGGGGTATGCTCCCCCAGAAAATTTTGAAATCACTGGGCTCTGAAATGCTATTTGCAGTATTCTCAACGACATATTTCGTCAAAAAAATTGATCTCATCATGTGTAAAATGACATGTATACTTTTAGTGCTCAATTATTAGTCCATTTCTTCCTTCTGCACGAATTTTTTCTTAGCCTTTCCTTTTGCATGATTTTTTTATTGGTATTTTCCCTAGCATAACTTTTTTTTGTTTTTTACATCAACCCAGCACTTTTCTAATGGTCAGTCCCATCGTATGATGGTTATGAAGGGGCTCTAGATCACGTTTCATGGAAACTAAAACGGCTAATTCGCTTTTTACTACAAATAAAATGGGCATTTCTCGCTTCATTATAAAAGAGTCTATATAAAATCTATTTTTAATTGAGTATTGTGGCTGTTTCGTTTTCAATTTGCGTCCACAATATAGCAACAAGAACGTAGGTAGGTAGGAAGGTAGGTAAATAGTTATTATCCTAAAAGCAGAAACCCTTATTGGCTTCTATTAAAGAAAAATGATATATATAACATGTAAGTAAGGTAGCAATCATACCTAAGCAACCATAGAGCTCCATCCTCATTGATTTCCACAGGACCCACGCTGTTGGTCTAAGTCTGATGTAGCGTGTGATGATTGGTGGGTTTAACTGGTGGGAAACAATACTGTCGGTGTCTTTATTTCCATCAAACACCTGAACAATGCATAAAAACGGATCTTCAGTGTGCGCATATTTTAACAAAAGTCACTATTTTACTTTCTTTCGTTGAAGTGGCTTTGTCCCTCACGTCTGTTACCCATTATAGCTCATCACTCGGAACGCAGCCAAAACCCGGAAAACTAAATCCCAGAACGCCAGAATGCCCCCAAAATAGTGCAAACAAGCAAGAAAGTCCCCCTACCACCTCCTCCTCAGTTTACGGAGAGGCGAAAATGGCACCATTATGACGGAAGTAATGTTAGACGAGAAAAATATAGGAGAAACTGGCCGATAATAATAATAATAATAATAATAATAATAATAATAATAATAATAATAATAATAATAATAATAGCTATAAATGTAATCGTTTCCCAAAAATTGTGTTCTCTTACAATCTTTGGACTTCATTTCTGCCCTAAGCCATAACATCGTGGTTTAAATACTGTTGGGTAATAAGGTGAATGATAAACAGGAGATTTTGAGGGTTTCTGAGTTTAAGCGACCTAGCAACCCTTTTCTCGTAGGATTTGTTGCCAGTTTGCCATCTGAGGTAACGGAACGTACTGAAGTGGCCCAAATGTTCCTCTAAACGTCACGACGTGTCACAAGAAAGACAAACGCTTTAAAAGAGATTATATGTACATATTTTGACGGGTAGTAGAGTTTTCCTCCATTTAAGACAAGTACAAAGCGATAAACGCGTGTGTATTAAACATCTACTTGCAAGTGAGTTTGAAAGGTACTCTCAAACATTAAAGGCTTCTCTCTTGTCCAGAAAGCCTTTTATACCCATTCGAGACTCAAAGTTTTGTCTTCGTGGACCCATTTATCCGTCCATCTTGAACTTCTTTTACCGAATTTAGGCTGGCAATCATATATTTCAGCTTTTTTACTTCATCACTCTGAAATATAAAATGCTTATTCATTGTCAGTTCAAATCGATCTATTCCAGACTCCGTCGATCCACCTATCCATGCAGGTAAAAAAGCTTTTATCGGGACTTCACTAGCAACAAGGTTGTTTTTTCAGATGGGCGGAAGCACAGATTCACGGATTTCTTTCCTTAAAGCTCTATTATGTTGAATCCGTAGTTCTGTCACTCTGAAATATCAAATGCTCATTCGTGGCCGATGTATCTATTCAAGACTGGAAGGACTGTCTCCGTGGATCCGTTTATCCGTCCATGTAATAAACTTTTACCAGGGCTATGTTGATAATCAGATTATTTCATAGCTTTTTTTCCAGATGAACGGAAAGACGGATTCACGGATTTCTCCCCTTAAAGCTCTTTAATGTTGAATCCTTAGTTCCGACACTCTGAAATATCAAATGCTCATTCCTGCCGATGTATCTATTCAAGACTGGAAGGACTGTCTCCGTGGATCCGTTTATCCGTCCATGTAATAAACTTTTACCAGGGCTATGTTGATAATCAGATTATTTCATAGCTTTTTTTCCAGATGAACGGAAAGACGGATTCACGGATTTCTCCCCTTAAAGCTCTTTAATGTTGAATCCGTAGTTCCGTCACACTGAAATATAAAATCGCCATATATTGATACACTCTCACCAGATACCTTTATATATTTAGTTTTCATCTTTTTTTTTTCAAAGGCGGAACAACGGATTTACGGATTTCATATCATCAACAAATATATTGATAAATAAATAAATAAATAAATAAATAAATAAATATCTATTGTTTTAATATTTTTAATATATTAATATAATTAATAGTATTGATAACATTAATGATACTAATAATACTAATATAAATATTTTTAAATAATATTTTAATAGAATTATATATATATATATATATATATATATATATATATATATATATATATATATGTATATATTCGTAAAAATATATAATTTATATTTATATAAATTTATTTATTTAGATTATCAGCTCATTAAAATGAAATCCGTGAATCCGTCCTTCCGCCCTTTTGAGAAAATACTCTGATATATTGGCAGTTTTATTTTGCAGGTCAATACATGAGTGTAGCAAAAGTCAGTTTGACGGATTCAACATTACAGAGCATTAAGGGGGGAATCCGTGAATCCGTCCTTCCGTTCATCTGAAAAAGTATATAAAAGATCTGAATTTCAACATGGCCCTGGTAAAAGTTTATTACATGGAAGGATAAGCGGATCACGGAGACAGTACTTCCAGTCTTGAATACATATATTTAAATCAACCAGAATAAGCATTTTAAATTTCAGTGTGACGGAACTACGGATTCAACATTATAGAGCTTTAAGGAGAGAAATCCGTAAATCCGTCCTTCCGTTCATTTGAGGAAATCTGATTACAAACCTAACCCCGACAAAAGTTTCTTACATGGACGGATAGGCGGATCGACGGCAACAGAACTTCCAGTCTTGGATAAACAACACAATGCCATCATCACGCTAGAAGATTGTTTGTAACAATGTTTTTATTGCTTAAATTTTTACTCGTAGAAAACGCATTCTTCTTGAACGAGATCATGAAAATGACATTTCATTTGCAGTGTTCGATCTGGGCAATTGAATTCTTTAACTTTGATAATGAAACAGCTTTTTCTGCCACAAGGTTGGAATTCAATGGTTACATAACACAATTGTGTAATCAGCAATTTTAATTCACGACTATTTCTGTCACAAGGTTAGAATTCGATAGTTGCGTAACACACTTGAGCAATCAGCAAGTTTATTGTACAACTAGAATTGTTACGTAACACCATTGTGTAATCAGCAAGTTTATTTTACGACTATTTCTGCCACAAGGTTGGAATTCAATGGTTACATAACACAATTGTGTAATCAGCAAGTTTAATTTACGACTATTTCTGCCACAAGGTTGGAATTCTTACGTAACACAATTGTGTAATTAGCAAGTTTATTGTACAACTCCGTGCGTGCGTGGTTGCGCCGATATGTATGAAGAATGTACCTTGGTAACTATAAAGGTAAAACGACTCTGCCTCACTTACGTGCAAGACAAGGACATGTACAGAGCAGCCAGAAACCCCGCTCGCCAGCTGAATAGCAGAGCAGTGAAAGACGCCTCGTCATGTTACCTTTCCCCAATAATAAGAAATCGTTTATCTGTCGTGACTGCGACATGCGTTTGGCGAGTTCAACGTAAAGATCTTCCAGAGGCGTGGAAACTGGTTTGTAAAAAGCGAGAAGAATGTTATCGGTCCTTGTTGACGCTAGAAGGCTTGGAGTTTGTTTTTTCGGCAATAGAAGTTAGAGAACCCCCGAAGAAAGATAAAGAAACGAGCAATTCCGAAGAACGTAACGACGACGATGAAGATGATGACGGAAACGAAGACAGTGGAGTTTCTGAAAGCTTCTCTCAGGCAACTGAGAGAAGTTTTCTAATGGCGGCCGAAAAGAAACGCTTTCCGTCTTTTTCTTTTTGGATGGCGTTCACCAGTTCTACAGGAGCTCCTGTTTCATTACTACCAATCAAAAAAGTGCTGCTTTCATGTGAGCTGGAAATTAATGTGCAGGCTCAAAAGACGGTGGAAAAATCCATCAAGTCTTTATTTCCCGTATTAAAGGATCACAGCTCATCGTATGTGATTGAGTTGGTTGAAAATTCCTTTCAAGCAACCATGGCAGATTTAACAGATCAACTATCCTGTCCGGATCTACTCTCATCGCCGATGAACCGCTCCACGGAAAAAGTAGTATTTTGTCACGTGAACTCGTCGTCAAAAAAGAAGAGCGAAATCACCAATGCCTTGGAGGCAATGAAAAAGGCCGGTCTTCGCGTTGACATCTTTGACGCCGATACGAACGAAATGCTTACAAGGAAAACACCCGACAAGTCTATTACCAGCGATCCAAAAGTGTTGCTTTACGGAAAACTAGAAAGGGCAATGGAAAGTCTGGGATACAAATTGTATCGTGGATCTATCTACAAGAAAGTCAAAGAATCACAGTACACATACAGATATAAATGCAGTGTGGCGGATTGGCTAGGGGCGCTCGAGGGTAATGAACATTTTCGCGAGGATTTGATCAAACATGGAGATAACGTTCGAGAGAGACTATCTCGACCGGAAAGCCAGACGATTCGTCAACTTAGCGTAAATTTCGATTTAATCGAAGTGAATGTTGGATGGTGTTTTTCCATTGAATCAAAAACTTTTCTTCCAAATGCAATTGAAGACGGTGAAGTTGGAAAGATTTCTCCAAGAGCCTTTGTGGAATACGACCATTTCAACGGACCGAGTCCGCGCTACTTCAAACAAATCCTCCAGAACAGCCTAGAGGAGCATGAGGTTCAGCTGTTTTGCCACGACTTCATTAATCTTCTGAGATATAATCAGAAAACCCACAAGCAAAAGGTACAGTAAACATGTGTATCCACGGCATGAGAACATCACTTTACTGTGTAACTGTGTAACGTATTTAAAATTTCAGTAGTCAGCTTTACGCTACCTTTGCACTTTTCTCACTCATGGTAAGAGGTTGCTCAGGGACTTAACATTTTAAGCGAACGTAAAGTTGTCGTGAAGTCTCCGTTTTCATGCTGAAGTACTTACAATGTTTTTATTTAAGTCAGACGAATTGCTTACGCATTATTTGAAAGAATCGCAATTGTCTTCTAGGTTCCATGCCTTATTGGTAGTGCCGATAGTGGCAAAACGAGCCTCTTCGCTCCAATAAGAGGAATTGTCCCTGCACACCACATTGGCAAGATAACCAAACAACGCCATTTCAACAAATCGATGATGAACAGTGATTGCGAGGTAATGTTCCTCGACGAAGCAACGGCTGATCTGATGGACGTCGACGACTGGAAGGTAAAGTTCTTTATTTGGTAACTTAACTTAACGGTGTACGTACAAAAGTGAACACATGCGAGATATTAATATTTAGCTTAAGATAGTTCAGATAGATTCATAAGAGATCGGTATTAAGAGACAATTTATAGACAAACACAACACAGTGTAAGATTTTAACGCTCAATACAGCCATTTAGTTAACGTGAAGCTAGTTTTGTTCTCTGGTTCTGTTACATTGAAGGTAGTTACTCAGGGCGGGTGGACCGCAAACGATTGCAAGTACAAGTCGCCAAAGGTTTTCATCAACAAGATTCCCATGCTGATCACATGTCAGACGCAAATGGACTTTGGCAAAGATCACCAGGCTGCGATGGACTCCAGACTTAGGTATTATACGTTCAAAACTCTACCAACGGTTGATCCATCAGCAATTGGGTGGCTGGAGAAACACCCCATGGACTGCATCCACTGGGCGGCCATGCAGATGACCAATCCACTTAGATCAACCGGTGTCGAGACCGCCAGGACTTCAGCTGGAGAGCTTAACGACGAGGAGATGGAAGAGCTTTTTCAGTTTAACCTGAACGAAGATCGACTTGTTGATCCCCCTGCCAGTCAACAGACATCACAGGATGTTTCTTCTGAGACAGAGACGGACGAGTTGGAATTTCACCTCGGGCGCGCTCAAAGAGGCAGCCTAGAGTCACGTCAGCTCACTGCACTACTCCAAACAAGGGATCGCGAAAGAGAGAGGTTGCTGCAAGAGTCAGCGGAAAAGGCAATTGAAAGGTATTTATCGTTGAACACATTTATCAGTCACATAAGCACAATCTACCGATTAAAAGAGCACCGGTAAAAATGGTGCCTTGACGACCGAACATGTGGGACGATTCGATCTTTAAAAAGAGACTGGAACAGTACGTAAAACATACAATACAAACAGTCCGTATAACGCATTGCCATAGCGTCACTTGAAATGTATTTTTTTTTTGCCTTATTTGCAGCATAGAAAGCGTACTTGGCGAGTTGTCAGAAGACGATCGGCAACGTGTAATGGCCAATCCATGGACCCTACCGGAGGACCTCGTCCAAAGACAGCAGGAGGTTTTGTTGACTCGTCGCAGAGAGGAGAAAGAGAGAAAAGAGAGAGAGCAGAGGTTGGCTGTAAGACGGATGTTTCAAGACGAGCGAATATTGGAACGCGAGAAAGAGATGCGTGAGTTGCAAAAGGTGTTCGTGGAAGGCCAAGATCCCCGGATTGACCGAATGGCAGTAAAGTATCGCATCGAGCTTTTGCAGGAAGCATTGAAGAAACTGCACGAGGAGTCTGGTACCCTGTGCGACTTTGCTGTGAAGGCAAGACGACTGGCCTGTGCGAAGTTGGGACTTGTCAGTCCCGCAGAGGCGCGAAACATACAAACAGTCTACGATGCCCTACCGATGAAAAACTGGCCTGCTGAAGATGCAACCCTTTCAACTAGAGACAGTGACGACCCGAATCATGACGCGGCCGTCGAAAACACGCCCAACAGCTGCTGTGTTGAGGGGAGTGACCGAGAAGAGGAAGAAGAACGGCAGATATTTATCACACAAGTACCGTCTTCACAACGCGTGCAGGACAAGCCCGAACTGCGTCAGTTCCTGGGTCACGAAGGCAGAGGAGAAAAGCGCAAGAAAACAACTCTTTCCCAGCAACCAAGTCAGCGTCAGGCAAAAATAACCAAGTTCTTTAGCTCGCAGTTGTGAATCATTTTCCAGCCCATTTGTATTGTTGGCGATCAAATGCCAATTAAAACGTATTGAAACAGGCATTTATGTAAGTCAGTTGGATTCTAAAGTAAGCAACAAGGCTATTTCATGAGCAAGACCAGTGCGTTTTCTATTAAAATATGTCTACATGTGTTATGTTATGCTATACGGTATTTAATAAACGTCACGTTTACAGCAAACTTATCGTCTTTATGAGTCTCAGTGTTCACATCGCCATAGTTGCATTGCTAAGGACATTCTTTTGCCATCATGTGGTAATATTCCAAGGGTCTCCAGTTCACCGATTGTAGTACACCGAGTTCTTCTCTGAGAATGTCCAATCATTGTACCGGCGACGAGATCGCGTCAAGAAATTGGCTATTTCTAGCAATATCGCGATCCTCCACTTTAATAGCGATAAAAAGACAGGCCAGGATCAGCTCTCTAAATGTAAACCTTTTCCTGTCCGAAGTTTTGTTCAAGTGTCGCCAAAGTAGACTTTCCGCCAACAAGGCCTTTTCTTTCGGGTAGTCGCAGGCACACATTTCTTTCAAAAATTCCCCAGCAAATTTAAGATCGCCCAAAGACAGCGCGGGATGTTTTTCTGTAATCCTGTCCATCTTACTCATTCGGCGCTGCAAAGAAAGAGGCAAAATGTTCTAGGTCGTCCGTATTTTGTAGCGAGAAAACATTTCCAAGCATGCTTTTGGAACCGAAAACGGTTTGTGATTTGCCGGGCCATAACTAATCACTGCCAACTTGGGATAATGCTCTCATCTTTTAGAATATGATCCAAATTTTCTTGCTGCCCGGCTCAGCAGAGAGTTGGCTGTCCTAACCTTTTGAAAACGAAATTCGGGGTCCCTTAGGATCGCTTGCCATTGACCGAAGCCGTGTTTTTTAAGTCCAGCTTTTAGGTATTTGTCTTCTTCAGGAGAGAACATCACATTTTTTCTTCTCGCGCCAATTTCGTTCGGCCTGAAAGCATCTTCTCGCGTTAGTCTCGGCACGCCTGCTAGACGCTCTGGTTGTTTTTTCGTGATCATTTCGACCTCGTCGGTAGAAGGAGTGTCACTATTGTCAGCATTTTGATCTTGCGAAGAGCTTGACAGGTCTGAAAGCCTCGAGCGCACTTCCATTTCTAATTCTGTTCCCCTGTCACCGTGTAATTCTTTCAAACATTCGTGTGCCTTACTAGCGACGTCACGCGATCGTTGCTTTTGATAGTGAACCCTTGCCACGACAGAGCTGTGTTTCTGATCCTCGGAGATTGTGCTTTGCGCGTTGCTACTAAGTTGCCTGCAGCTTGCGGTCTCGACTATTTGTCGATAGCGAGTCGGATGAACGTACTTGCCTGTAGCATCGAAGACCAGTTTACTCATTAGTTCTCCTAGCTTGTTGTGTTGTCCTCCATTTCTCGTCGCTAAAACATAATCGCAGTTCGGCTTGAGCAGAGGGCGTATATGATTGATGTAGCCATCTAACACTTGCAAGCTAGTCTCAGTCAGGTAAAGAGAATCGAAGCCAAACTTTCCTGCTGTTTTGAACATTTTCTGGTCGATAAATCCGCCGTTGGTTTTAGCGTTGTTCACCATCTCAACGGTTAAATACTGATATGTCATCGGGCGCGATCCTTTGACCTTGATAAACAAATATACGGCGAGAAATTTGGTAGCAAACGATAAGTCTAGTGGGGATATTGTACCTGGATCATCCTTGCATGATTTCAGCACGCTTTCGTAGCGCGGCAAATAACGCCCTACGACTTCCAAGAGCTCTTCCAGCGTAGCCCAGTGTCCCTTGGCTTCTAAGGCGTCGATATCGAGTTCGCTCGTCCATTGTAATCGCATCATCTTGGATACGGTCTTCCGGACTCGTTTTAAGTACAGCTCTGTGGAAGATAATCCTCTTAATACCGATTCTGAAGCTCCATTGACTTTTCTGAAGTCCCCTAATTCTGCAATGGCGTCCAAATAGCCTATGCGCCCTGCGTGCCCGAGATTCCACTCGTCTTGCATCATGTCAACAAATTTGAAAAGTAGATTAGGCGAACATAGACTAAAGTCAACGATTTCAAATGTAAGATCCTCCTCCTCTTCGCAACAGAATTTAAGAAACTTCAAACACTTGCTGACAATTTGGTGCGCTTGCCGATCACTTTTACAACCTCCACCACTGCCGGTGAGCCAGGACAAGAAATCTTGAGCGATTTCACTTGACATGGCAAAAGAGACAACTCTTCTAGATTTAGGTGGAATCTTGTGATCACTGACCTCCATTTTGTTGCTTTTTTGTTGGCCTGATTCAATCTGAGTGATGTCTGGCTTTTCGTCGAAATAAAAGTACCAACGATGTTTGTTCTTTGCATGTTTTCTGCATCCTCTTGCCGTTGTAAACCCATCATGATTGCAATCTTGCACTGGACAGTGAAAAAGGCCATCAGAATCGTCTTCTTCTAAGTGAAGTCGTTTGGGTTTAGGAGATGCGTTTTCTAACTTTGACCAGTCGATTTCCACTCCTCTTTTGTTCATCTTTTAAAGATCTGATATGTGAAGTTTCTCGCGAGACTACTGTATTTATAATAAATAGCTGACTTGTTATCCATCTGGCCCGTTTCTTACACAATAAAACCAAACAAAGGAACAAACAAAGGAACAAAGGGGCAGGTCTCATCTTGTCCCAACCTGCCCTTACCTGATTAAGCATGCAGCAGGCAAGCCAGGCTAGAAATTGAATTTGCCCTCGAGCGCGCATGTTAGAATGGTAAAGTAACCTCGGAACTTGTGTTCGTGTTCACCAACGCTAAATAGGAACCCTCGTTCCCATTAAGTGACTCAAATAAAACAACGGAATGCTAGTTCTTAAAGCGGAACTAATTCCAGTTTGGAAACAGAACTATTGTTTCCATGCTTTCAGCAGAAAAAAAGGACCAAAATTGCTTTTGAAAGGGACCAATTAAAACATTTGGGAACGACAAGCAGCGACTAGGAACAGCACGTTCCTAATTGCAAATAAGATAAGACTAAAGTGGAACAATCGTTCCGTAATATTGAACTCCGGAACTTACTATGCTGGTCAATGGGAACGAATTGTTTAAAAGAGAACACTCGACAAAATCGGAACCATTCGAAAAGGAACATTTGTTCCTGAAAAGATAAAAACGGAACAAAGAGTTCCCTTTACTCGCAATAAAAAAAGGAACTTCGTGTTCTTGTTTAAGACAAAAGGACAAGTTGTTCCGATTTCAGACATCGTTGTTCCTAGGACTGATTTCGGACTAAAACCAAGTTCCTATTGGTGTCTTCTAAGTTTGTTCCTTAGACAATTAGAGGAACAAAGCAGTAAAACTAGCGGAACGGTAGCTTTTCAAGAAAGCCATTATTTTTTGCGTCGCATCAATTACAATCATGATTTGAAAACTTGTTAAATTAAGGAATACGCCAACAAGGCGGGCAAAAAAATATCGACGAAAAAGATGGTGTTAAAAGCCAAAATCTCTGCTGTCATCAATTTTGGGGAATGTATATAACGAGAGAAGGGATGTAAAAAATAGTAGCGTTTATCATAGGGCCACAAAGAATGAACGTTCAGTAACATACTGCTTTAGTAATGATGGTAAAAAGTAACAGCAAAAAGATATAAATCATGAAAAGGAAACAAGAGATCGACCCTATAACGTTCCCTAAAATTGAAAACAAATTAGATGACAATATAATAGATCACAGACCATGATGGAATTGAGACAAAAACAAAATAGAAAACTAAATTTTCTTTATGTATAGTTGCATGAAAAAATGCCTTTACAGTGCGACGCGTGTGCTGTCATGAAATGTAATAATGTCGTGAATTGTAATACCTGTCGTGAATTGTAATTACACTTGTCGTGAATTGTAATACCTGTCGTGAAATGTAATAACAAGTGTCGTGAATTGTAATAACATACCCGTCGTAAATTGTAATAACATGCTGTCGTAAAATGTAACAATCCGAGCTGTCGTAAATTGTAATAACACTCTGTCGTGTTTTGTAATAACCTGTGAAGTGGAAGGATTTTATTTCATTGTCATTTTCTATATATTCAAAATTCATAATATTGAAATGGCCTTGTAATGAACATCTTAGATTTACGCTAAAAAAATATTGGCATAGTTGAGATTTTGTCGGACACTAGCTATTTTTAGTCAGCCAATGTCCGATGACCGACCGTTTGCAGCACTGACGTTGTCATGAACGTGTCTAACGGAAAAGAAAACGGTTTATTTGTGGCTAAGAGGACAATTTAATGAGGTTGCGAAATGATAGCGTCATTACGATGTCATCAAAAGATATCGATGAATTCCTACTCGTGGTCATTCGTGGTCACTAGTGGTTATTCGTAGTCACTCGTTGTTACGTTCACTAAATTTTCTGTTCGTCCCTTTTTTGTCTTTTCATTTTATTTCTTTTTGTTCATTACTTCTTTTATTTCATTACGCCATCAAGTAATTGGCTTAAAATGTATGACATGAAAAATATTTTCTGCTTATTTGAAAGACCTGTTGAAATACAGAAGAATGGCGTTTTCTTTTCGAAATATCTTTTTTCGTTCCAGAGATATTGATATTTTTGTATTATGCAAATTAGATCAGTGATGACGTCATAATATTTGCAACTAAAAAATGGTAAAATACTGAATGAAAAATATCTCTGGAAATATTGAAGCAGTGTTCTTGAAACTTGGCACCACAAATGTGCATCACAAAAGGAACAAAATGACAAAAAGGGGACGAACAGAAAACTTAGTGAACTTAACAACGAGAGATTACGAATAACTACCAGTGACCACGAATGACCGCGAGTAGGAATTCATCGATATCTTTTGATGACATCATAATGACGCTATCATTTCGTAACCTCATTAAATTGTCCTCTTAGCCGCAAATAAACCGTTTTCTTTTCCGTTAGACACGTTCCTGACAACGTCAGTGCTGCAAACGGTCGGTCATCGGACATTGGCTGACTAAAAATAGCTAGTGTTCGACGAAATCTCAACTATGCCAATATTTTTTTTAGCGTAAATCTAAGATGTTCATTACAAGACCATTTCAATATTATGAATTTTGAATATAGAAAATGACAATGAAATAAAATCCTTCCACTTCACAGGTTATTACAAAACACAACAGAGTGTTATTACAATTTACGACAGCTCTGATTGTTACATTTTACGACAGCATGTTATTACAATTTACGACGGGTATGTTATTACAATTCACGACACTTGTTATTACATTTCACGACAGGTATTACAATTCACGACAAGTGTAATTACAATTCACGAAAGGTATTACAATTCACGACATTAATACATTTCATGACAGAACAGACGCGCCTTACCGTGGCCACCCAACAAACATTTTTACAAGTTAGCCAATAAGGTTGCACGATTATGATTGACGGCCACGCCTCCTTGCAAAGTTTCGAAAATATAATAATTTACGCACAAAAGGGAAACGTTAACAGTCAAAACAGCTCAAGCGTTCCTATCAAGGGTGAATAAATGATGAATGTATGAATTAATGGCAATTTGATTTCTTTTTTTGCTTCAATATCCCATGCATGCAACCTCATTGACTAACTTGTGAAAAAGTTTGTTGGGTGGCCACGGTAAGGCGCGTCGCACTGTAACGCTTTCTGAAAACGATTCACCTTGGGTAAACCCTGGCCTGGTTCTTTGTAATAGCGAAAGTTCACTCCATCGTCACTGTACTCCAGCGTGTATTTAGTAACCCACTGGCTGTATCCATCTTGTGAATTTCTTCCTTGTGTAGCTATACCTGTTAATTTGGTGAAACTAGAAAGATCGACTTGAATCCATGGGTTGGCATCAGTGTAGCCAGCTGACCATCCTCCTGCTTTGCCTCCACCTCCATTAAAGTTTAACCTGCCTTGGAATGCGGCATGGTATTCAGTCCAATGTGAAGAGGCAGTGATTTGAGCATCCTTTATTCGTCGGCTCTCCATGCCAAGAGGTACTGAACAAGCTTTACACGAGAAAAAAAAAAAAAATAATGACAACAACAACAACAACATACAACAAGAAAGATGATCACTGATGTCATCATTATATATCAATATAGACTTTCCTTTTCTCGTTATTTATTTATTTATTTATTTATTTATTTATTTATTTATTTATTTATCTAGGGGCAACCACACAAACAAGATAGTCACAAACTTTTTTGTCATGTTTATCCACATGTCTTTAGAATATGCTTTGCTTTTCGTTTTTATAAAAAAGCCCTATATTTGGTGAAGCAAGTGTACATGGCTACATTCCTCTTTCGCCAAATGCTTTCAACAAGTGAAGGAAATATTTCCCCTCCCTTCTTTCTGTTGTTGTTACATCGGGTTGGCGGGTTCTCCCTCACCTTTGCTGGGATAACACCTTTAGGTTTTCATATTTGAGGTTTCTTTCTTTGATATAAAAAAACGGGCACACCTGTGGCCAAAAGATCCAAAATGGGATTGTTGTGTTTTTGGTTATCCCAACAAACAGAGCTCCTCCAAAAAAACGCAAACATACTTTATATTTGTGTGGCAATCAATCCAGAAAGAAAAAGATAAATAAATTTATTTATTGAAATTCTAAACATTGCGCGACGCTTTGAGCCTTAAATTTTGCTTTAAGATAGCCTTCTCTGAGTCAAAGAATTTTGTATTTCAACTGCTGACTCCCAAGTACGTGCAAAACAATAAACAAATTTAGCTTATCCCCACAACAAACTGCTTTGCGTTTATTTGCCGCGGCTAATGTTTTTTGTTGCCTTGTGGGCTCTACAGGTATGAGGTGCGTCATGTGATATCGTTCAATAGAAATTGCGTTTCAGTGGGGTGGGGGTGGGGGAATTGGAAGGGAATAATATACTGTTCCCTAAATGTGGATCCAATCAACACGAAGACGCGCTTACGACATTGACTTCCTTTTCGACTGTCCCAAATAGTCACGTGTTAGTGACTGGTTTCTAGTGACAGTTTTCTTTTACCATCGAAAGTGAGAATATGCAAACTTTGGTATCTCGAAACAATGGAACAATCTCAATTGATGTAAAAGAATACCGTAAATGATCTAATAAACGCCCGGGGCGTCTATTAACTTTTACGGGTCCTAGGAGGAGGGTTAAGCAGATATGAGGCGTTTATTAAAGAGAGGCGTTTATTTCACTTTAACGTCAACAAATCAAATAAGATGCGTAGATAGAAAACAGAGTTTGCGAGTAGAAGACTAATCCAATCTGCCGATATGTCGTTCATAGTCTGATATCGATGTTTTCATCATCATCGGAGGCAACCATGTTGGCATCGTTGGCCTCTTCGATGGCTGAGCAGATTCTTGGGAGAGGGGGGGGGGGGGGGGGCGTCTAATAGACACGGGGCGTTTATTAGAGGGAGCGTCTAATACAAACTTTGTACTTCAAGGGGCGCTTATTAGATACGAGGTGTTTATTTGAGAGTGGTCGTTTATTAGATCATTTACGGTACTCACATACGTTGACTTATACTTCAACTCCCACCATGGCAATACTCCAAATAAGATGAAGTAAACACCGCAACAACTGTTTTACAAAACGCCTTGAATTTGCCTAATACTACCGAAGAAAGACCTCGAACGTAAAAAAGATAGGAACCTAACGGGAATAAATAACGGATTGTATTTTTTGAAAACGCTGACGTCGTAAAATCGAATTTAGCGTAGGCTCAGGCAATGTGCGCACAATTCCACCATGCATTTTAGATTCTTCTACAACTGCCTTTTACCATTTGACTCATCAAAAACTGTAGTTCGGAAAGTCAAAAATTTGTTTAGTTTTTCATAATTTTAGCCACAGATCAGAAAACGTTGTTAATAGCTCTCTATCTTGTAATTACCCATTTGAAATGAATTTACAAAAGCCAGCACTTTCTCCCTCGCTGTTCGGCAGTCCTATAGAGAAGTGGCTGTTATATTTAATGGTGGTATGACTCCCTATCATAACAGCTAATTAGTTTTATTTATAACAACAGTGAGACCCAGAATAAATTGTCTGTTTTTGCCAAAACGAAAGGTAAATGTCAGTTCTTCGCCAGTGTCTGCCTATAGCAAAACCTATATCAGTTTAATTTGATTTTCTTGTCTGGGATTTTGTACTTTTGTACAATCTACGTAAGTTATTGATATAAGTAGAAAAAAATTTCCTCAGAATTATATAACATATCTAGATAGAGTTTACTTACCAGATGGGGTCGAGGGGACAGGGAAACAGGCGATGGAGACCAGAAACAGAACCAACATCGCGGTCTTGTAAGTCTAAGGGAAGAAAAATATGCATCGTATCAGTAATCCGTAAGCTGTACGTCTACCAATTTCATAAATGCTCGTACCATTTTGGTCTTCGTAATAGCGAGGGCTGAGTTTTTATGTGGATGCCAGTCTTATCAGACAATTTCACTTTCACTCTGAATGCCTTAAAATAATACCTTGATGCCCCGCTATTTAGTAAGTTTTATTCGGGACTTGCTCGACATCCGCTCTTGCTGATATGGAGGTTCTGTAAGGAAAGTGAATGTTGAAGCACCGCCCACGCAGTGAATTGGCACTTTGTTCCTTTTGCGCTTTCTGCTGGTTAAAGTAATATCCTTATTCGCTTAAGAAAAACGGGAAGTCAACTACAACAGTAGCACGTCACGATTGTAAGTAATTGTTTAGAAGACTTGAACTTTAGAACTTTTTTTGGCACGTGAACTTACTTACATTAAGTTTGTATTTTTCTGCAGCTATAGGCGTCTATTGCTACAAAGCGAAGAAAACTACAACATTAGTTGATATTTAACAGATAATTAATTTGGTTCACAGCATTAATGAGCATAATACTGTGAACCGATGTAATTATCTATTATAATTATTGAACCTCCTAAAACCCTGTTATTCTCTCTTTGCATTACATGGACGATTTCAGTCGCTGCCACATCGATCGATGTTTTGGTGCATGGCTGAAATCGTCGATATAGTGATACATAGAGAGAACAATAGGATTTTAGGAGACTCAGTAATTATTTAGGAATAGTGTACATTTAATCATTCTTAATCTATCTTAAAGGTGCTTTGTTACGGATTTTAACAGATTTTTGAACAGCAAAAATATATATTTGTGTCGAAAGAAACCTAAAACTTGTGGCCAATTTTTATTAACAGTTGCTATATTAGAGCACCTGAACTGTTGACAAGCGTCTTTGGCCGCAGATGGCTAGGATGGAAATGGATTTCAACTTGATAAATTAAGGTGGCTCATAACAGTTTAGTCAGAATTAGAAATGCCCGTTTTAGGTGTTCTATCGCAGCTATACCAATAATTTTCAGGAAAATCTTTCACTACAAACTTGTTCAAGTTTTACCATTGAACAAATTGAGATCATTGTGACGTCAAAATTCGTTGCCATGGCAACGTCATATGAGGTCAAAGATACCCTATTTTGGACCTTTTGAGGCTAATAACTCAAAACCTACTTGGTGAAAGTTCTTGTTTTTGATATATTTTTATCTAACTGGCAAAATAAATTTTTTTGCAAATTAAAAAAAAAATCTGTAGGTAGGATTCGAAGCTACGTCATTTTTAAACTAATTTAAGGTGGCTCTGATCCCTACCTACAGAATTTTTTTAAACATTGTTAGATTGTTTGTTTTACCCAGTACTTAGACAAGAATATATGAAAAACAAAAACTTTCAATGTCTAGCCACAAACGGTAAAAAGTAAGGTATCATTGGCCTCATATGACGTTGCCATGGCAACGGATTTTGAAGTTATAGCAACTACAATTTGTTCACTGGTAAAACCTTTACAAAGTTGTACAAAAAATTTTAACCTCAACGTTATTGGCGTAACTGCAATAGAATATCAAAGACGGGAATATCTGAACCCCTTCGAGCCGCGTGTCTTCAAAGAACATCGATATTTTTAGCCGTGGTTTGATTTCTCTCTGCAAATTAAGGCTACAGAGCTTTCTTTAGATGATCAAAGATAATGTTTTCATGGGTTAAGTTGCCTACCACTAATTTCAGAATAGTTTAGACCGAAAGTTTCGATCTTACAAGAGCATTTGTTGACATCGCCGGTTGAATATTGCCGAAAAATCGTTCCCTTCATAAAGCTCATAATCATTTTGAAATCGCTTTTCAGTATAGCATTGAATGAAATTGGGATCAATGAAAACCCTAACAACGCAATTCTTAAACATTTGAACTTTTAATCACATGTTATTTAAACATTTTTCAGTGAGTCGTTTTCGATGTTACTAAGCTGACAAATCTACGCCAGTGATGAATTACCTGCATTTACATTGTTAAAACAAAGCTAATAAATAGGTTAGTAAATGAAGACTTTTCTCATCTTAGGTAATTTAAACGTCTTGACCGAAAACCAGAAAACCAGCGAGGAGAAAACCAAGGAGATTTAATACATTGATTTAATACATTGATCCCAACGCGGATAAGGCAAAAAGTACTCAGTTGTCCTCAAAACATGGAATAGAAAGAAGAAATAGGATCTGTTATTGTTGTTATTTTGAGATTTTCTCTAATTCGAGAGTAATCTGCTCATCACAAAATATTTAACAAATATTCCACGAGCGCACACTGGAAATTTCATATTTGTTGTACATGGTATATGAGCTCATATACCATGGCTTATGTACCATCAGCCTTCGGCTTCGGTAACACTCTCCTCGATCATAATTCTTCATATCATACTCAGCCTCATCTAATAATTGTTAAATATACCATGACATAACCCCTTTAAACATAACCGAATTCTGCCCATGGGTTTCACTGCGTAGGTACTGGGTGTCGCCCTACTGCGCATGCCTTCTCAAACAATTGCTTCCAGAGCGACCACTGGTCAGGAGGAACGCAACCTCTAGGAAGCATTTGCATATCGCATCTTTTCATGTTGATCTTTGGTAAAACCCTATTTATAAATAAAAATATCTGTCTTGCTACCATTGTAAAATGTTATTTTGAGGCTTTCCTCGTCCAAAAAATGACTTTAAAAGTATTCACTGGCATGGCTCTTCACATGACTTGCCACAGAAACCAGAATGATACTGAGGATGTGGTCTGTATTGGGTGAGATAGGAAGGGAGGGAAAAGAAGGAGGATTATTTGTAAACGCGTGTACTTACAGCAGATTAATGACATAATATAGTACATGGAATGTCAGTGGGGTAAATGTTTTACCAGTTTATTGATGGAAAGTTCACGGTAACTTCCTTAATCTCATTTGCCATTAAACACAAAAAAAAGGAAACCGAGAAGTAATATCACTAAGTCGAACAACATTCTTGTTGTGCTATTGTGGAAAATTCGAGCTTTTTGCATTCATTCCCACAAATCTCCATAAATCAACTGATTATCCCAATTTTGGACAAAGTGTGGGGTGACGCATTGTCCTAGTGGACAAACTTCTACGTACTCATTCGGGTCGGTAACGACTTTCGGTAACGTTTTGTCGGATTATAAGAAGAAGGAGATCCCTGAATCATCAAGACACAAATGCTTTTCCATTGCATGACGTGCAGTTGAACATTTTATTGATTTCATTCTAAACAGCACCAAACTCCCGACGCCACGTGATCATTACCACTAATATTTATTATTATTTTATTTAAACCGTGAGCATGAAGCGTTTGTTCTCAAAACGTGGCAGACTTGAAAACATTCTTAGGTCATTTTTGATTCTCTGACACACGTCAAAGGTTTTGTTTGTATTATTGTATAAGGTGAAAGCCTAATGCTTCTCAGTCAAGGCAGTGTTGTAAAATAGTTAACAGGTTCTGCGGTGATACCAAAGTAGTAGTTAATTACTTAAGCACCTGGGCACTTCAGGGAAAGGTTATACTGGACGACTTCAATACATATTTGATCGAACTCCTCTCCTTTATTATTCTTTTTAATTCTCTCTTCCTAGCTTTTAAACCCCATCTGTATTAGTAACGGTCGATCGAGCGTTCCTAAGAAAGAATCGAAGAAACCGTCTGTTCCTCTAACTGTGTGACACAGAATGCTTAATTTGCTAAATTTTAGATTTTCTTGGAGACTATGACCCACAAATAATACTAAAAAGCAAGCAGTCTTAGTAAAATCAATTATTTTTGACAATCCGGTAAGAGATAGATTAGTGGATGGCCTGCAAAACTGAACTAAAACACCACAATTGTTAAAAACGCTTACACAGAGAAGGAATGTTTTGCAATGCTAAACGTTTTGTTCTGAAGACCACTCAACATCTACTTATGCAAGGAGGGAAGACTGGAGCTGGAGATATGCGATTCAAGTAAGTTATTTAAACAGATTGAAAATCAGAATTCTTTTTTGACCATATCAAAAAATTGCCGTATCTAGTTATGAAACAGTTCAATCAGCCAATATTTCTAAATTTCTGAATATGAGTATAAATGTCATTGTCTTAATTTTTCGATGATTGTTAAAGTTTAAGCCTATATAATATGTATTTTGCCAAGAGGGCTGGCTAACTAGAGTACGTTGATACGTACGAAGTTTGTTAAGAAAATATATTTTGTGATGATGTTCATTGCATATCTCAAGCTCGAGTACTCCTTAAGTCTGTCCAGTCCAGTTATTGAGCGTGCTTTCACTCCTTGTCACTGCTGACAAGCACAGCGTACCCAGCAGGCCTATCACGTGACTTCTTGAAAATCATCAGCGCTGTTCCTGCCAAGCAGGCAACACACATCACAAACAGAGCCATCAGGAAGGTAGGACTGGAACCTAGTTGAATATATAACGCAAATAACAAATATTAAGATGACAGCGCATCGCTGTTTTAAAAACGTTATTTCAATCACAACTTCCATAAATTTCTGCACCTGACGCTTTTACATTCTGTTTACATACCAGCTTTATCCAGGCCTTTTCTGCGCGTTTCCTTTCGTTTCTCTCGTGCCAGGTGGAGAGGGCCCTGGGCCAAAGAGTACAGGTCAGTCACGTGATCACTAACTGCACGTCTTGCTCGGCCACTTGATGGACATTTCTTTGCGCATTTAGAGCCGGGATTGGTTGCATTGCATACAGTCACGTGACAGTGAACGAACACAAATGGATGGTCAGCAATGAACTTGAAGGCTTCCAGGCTAAACCGCTGTGCACTGACTGATGGCGCAGAATGGTATTTCACCGTTACGTCATTGGGGCATCTAAGAGATAAACAGTTTTGGATATAACTCTATTTCACACCACCAACAATTCAGTTTAGTTCTAGCATTTTTTGTTTACACGATAGCGAAAGAAATGTAGCAGGCAGATAGATAAAATAAACTACCCATATTTCTCTGCATAAAGTTTTCATTTTCGAAAATGAACAACCTGATTCAGTCTACATTACATATTTTAATTTTGGGAAAAGCTCCTGTCTAGATTAAGTACGTGATCCGAGCAAAAATTTTATCCTTCACCTACAACACTTGTTTTAGACTCACGGATAGTCAATGACAAACACATCTCTCCTTACCCTTTTCTGATAAACTCGTACTTCAAGGAATTCTTCTGATCCTGAGTGGGCGTGGCATAGCATCGATCAGCTATGATTGACAGCTGTTTGTCACCTGATGTCACTGATACCTCAAAGAACAGAAGTTTGCGCAGCACCACAGCAACAGGGAAATCATCCTTTGTGTAAGGACTCACGAATCTCTTGTCAGGAAACATGTTCAGAGAGAGTGTAAAGTTTCCTTTGCCTTCATCGCTAAACACAAGTTTTCTGTTACTTGGCTTCCAACCAACTGATGATACCACGCCATACTTGGAATAGAAACAGCTGAACTGTATTTCTATTTCACGCACGCGTGTCACGACATCCTCAGCGGCCACAGGGATTTCTAAGACTGTGTTAGAGTAAACGATAGCTGTAGGCGTGTGCCTGCGTGTTGTGTTACGGCTCGTCAGCGGAGTTGTTAAAGAGAAGTAAGCGCTTGTTTCTTCAGCTTTGCATGTGGTGTCCAGGAGCCGAAGATGCTCGCGGTCAATACCACGGAGAAAAGACTTGGGAATAAGGATGGTCATATTGTCGCTGTTGCAGTGAATATCAATACCTGGGGATAAAGAAATATCAAAGTAATTTATATGGAGTTATGGGAAAAATAAAAATAAAATCCTAAAGCCAAATGCTGAGTAATGGTAATGGTAACGGCAATTTAAACACGTTGTTTTGTGATACCATCTTGGTAACCGTGCAAGTTATGCAGAGGCACATGAAAGGATAGCAAGGTAACACACTCATCCCCGAATTATTTTAAAAGTATTATATCTCTCCTGTAAGAGACAGAAAATACGTAATTAAGGTGATAAGAATTATATACCGAGATCGGATATTTCGCTTTAAAGATAATTTCTCTGTGTAGCTTAATATAATTGTAGTATCAGTCAATATTTACCATGACATGTTCTGTTATCCAATGCTAAACTCAGTTCCGGGTCTGGACATTCACATTTGTAGCCTCCCGCAGTATTAACACACTTGTGACTGCAGCCGCCATTTGACGCAGCACACTCGTCTGTGTCTGAAAAAAAAATTGTCTGTGTTTCGCTATAGCTAAAATTTACTAGATTAGATATTCATAGATAACCACCTTAGTAGAAAATAAACACGATATTTAATAGTGAACCCACCAGTGCATGAGACTGACTTAACACTGTCCGTCCACTGACCACGTGATCCACACTGTTTATACGATGGACCTTGTAACTTGTATCCGTGTGGGCATGAGAACAAGCATTTCGTGTTGATTTTCATCTGTGACGTCACGCAACTACTTGGTGAAGCTTTCACAAGACGATTAACGGTCAGAACTGGACACCAGATACCTTTAAGTGAAATTAAGCGCATTGAAGTATTGGTAACGTTATACAACTTTTGTTAATAATCTGGCTTAAAAAAGGTAATACGATGGTAGTCATGTTAGATATTTGTAACGAATCATAACTACCAACTCAGCAGAAAACATTTCAACTATGAGTGACACCTCTAACCTTCTAGGTAAGACATTACCTATTCGTCAGGATTCGTTTAAGTAATAATTAGCTGATTAAGTCTTTCCCTTATTGATCAGTGGGTGCCAACCCTCTTAGTTGCCAAACCTCTCGTAAAATAAAAAAATTAGATGTTAGGGATTTTCTCAATTCACGCAAAAATTACTATCATGGAAAAACGATGTAAAGAAAATACTCAGGGAGTCAAAGGTAAGTCAACGAAAGTTGAATCTTGCTTGACTCAGCTACAAGCTTGACTCAATAAAAAAAATGGTCCGCAAAGCTGTTTTCTGGTGACGGTTAACAACATCGTTATTTATTTAGTTTACAGAACAGGTATGTGTTTATTACATGTCTCCTATTGATTAGCGCGGGTTATTTGCTATGCATTACCATCTTAAACTAAAAATTTCATAATAATAAAATCCAATCCCGTGTTAAAATATTCTTAATAAAAGGATAAAATTTGTCATATATTAGTCTAGTATCAACAATACTATGGTAATAAATTAACTGATTATTTTTTGACCCAACGCGGTCATTTACCTTGAAGTAATCTTAGGCTTAGGTAACAGTCTTACCTAAGCAACCGTATAGTTCCATTCTCATTGATATAAAGCGGTACCAGGCTGTTGGTCTAAGTCTGATGTAGCGTGCGATGATTGGTGGGTTTAAGTGGTGGGAAACAATGCTATCCCTGTCTTTATTTCCGTCAAACACCTAAACATAATATCAAGATCTCAGGCACCAATCGGCATGACCTTTGTGATTTTGAGGTCACCACTAATCAGCATTTATTAAAAGATTAAAGGGTTTCTTTAAAAAAAACTGCTAGTGTGCTCTGACAAAACTTGTGTGGTTTTGATCAAGGTTTCTAGCGACTTTTTATCACTGCTTGGGTTAATTCGTCCCTCGCCATCTGAAGTGCTCTACGTCTCTTTTGAGACCTATTTTTGTAGTTGGGAATAACGAATTTACAATCTGCTGAAACTGACCTACCGCGAACATTTACCATGCTACTGAATTCCAAATATACTTAAAGGTCAAATGAACCAAAATTTCGAATTTTCTCTTTTTTAGGCCAACTTGTTGATTAAGAACCAAATAAACATATTCCGAAATTTCAAAGTAATTGGACTGTGCAAAACAGAGAAATTTCAAGGTGAAAAATGCTTTTTTAGGCTTTCATAATCGTATAGCGCTCGGGAAAATTGTCGAGAAATTTTCGGAACTTAAAACTGTGACGTCATTATTGGTGTGCTGTGAAATTGCGGGAAATTCAAAGTCTTTCAGTGATGAAGCTCGCAAGAATGGTGTTTTGTGCAGCACCAAACTGCTTGAACAATTCTAAGTCGAAAGTAAATACGTTTAAGTTTCCAGCAAATTCAAAGCTCAGGAAACAATGACTTTTGAAAATGAAAAGAAAAGAATTTAAGCCAGACAAGGACTCTCGCATTTGTGCGGTTCATTTTACCGAAGACTGCTTCAGAGAAAATCTGGCGATACGTAGGTTTTTGGTTCTGATTGCCTCCCGAAGCACAAAGGTCCCCCTGTACGTTCGGCTTTTGCTAAACGAAGGAAGTTAGAGGTATGCATTTTGCACCTTTCTTATTATACCTAGAGCTAGATAGAGTATTTGTTATGATTATTACCACTTTTACTTTAATTGTTGGTTTGGCTGGTCATGATCAAGTATTAGAATTTGAATTCGTTAGTTCAATATCCTCGCCAAATAATTTGCTTCCATGCACGTGCACGTGCTTTTTGACGCGTAGAAAATTATGCTTCAAAGGTTGTATTTATGTTGGGTTTACAACCGTTAATTTCGAGCACTAAATAACAGGCACCGGCAAAATAAATATGGACCAAAAAACAGCTAATACAAACAGAACTCACAGTGTCCACAGGAACAGTGTGTAAACGCTCTGTACTTATTTCAACATTGAATTTTCCTTCAGTTAAAAATAAAACGACACGAATTTGTTCATTGAAAGTTTTACCCTGCGTGATGCTTTTGCGGTTTCGAATTTGCATTCAGAAATATCCTTACATTCAAGTTAAATTTTTGAGTACAAATTTATTTTTGTGTTTTGTGTGACTCTCGAGTACGGAAAAGAAACAGTGAATTCAATCTTAGATATGGCTTTTGGCCACATCCTATGCAAGCCGCACACGTCCTGATAAGAATTACGTGCAAATCCAAAAATACTGTATTTCCCTTGGGGTATATAACGAAACTAATTGTTCTATACCAAGCTGAGCAGACTGATGATTTTTATACGCCATCCAGTGTTTGAAAACCTCCTATATCGTACAATGCTTACAATTTTACTCAGTGCTTTGATAATTATTAATCTTTGAAACTGGATTCCAATGTAGTAAAAAATATAACAACGTTTAAAAAAAAGCTTAGATCCTTTCAGAATTATTTGAATTACTCGGACTGACTGAAACTCTCAAACTTTACATTATTCGCTCTTTAAACGACGATCGTCTCTTAGATCGCAAAGCCGTTAAATAAAACTATTACGTCACAAAATTCAAAGCTCGATCCATTCCTTCCATTTCAGTGCGCGGTCATTTTGGAAACGTTTTCGTGATGTCTTCGGAAATCTTCGTAGTTTTTGCTATAGTTCGCGCTTTAAGGCTCAGAAAGCAAAATTTCGCCTTAAGTTTACTTAATAATGAATTCTTCCAGCGTTTGGTTGCTTTAAAATCGCTAAAGAAAGAATGTCGAAATTTTGGTTCATTTGACCTTTAATGATACTTGCATTGAAAGCGTGTTAAATGTTCATCTCAAGAGATCTAGAAGAAGCATCCAATGATTCCTGTGGTCATGGTTTTACCTTGGCTGAACCCTGGCCTGGTCCTTTGTAATAGCGAAAGTTCACTCCATCGTCGCTGTACTGTAGCTTGTATTTGGTCACCCACTCGCTGTATCCATTTCTTCCTTGTGTAGCTATACTTGTTAATGTGGTGTAACTACCAAGAGCCACTTGAATCCATTCGTTGGCAGTATTCCTGTAAGATGACCATCCTCCTGATTTGCCTCTGCGTGCTTTGAAGTTTAACCTGCCCTGTATAGCGGCAAAATTGGGATTGTGTTCTGAAGAGGCCGTGATTTGAGAATCTTTGATAAGGCGGTTCTCCATGCCAAGAGGTCCTGAACATTCTTTACACAAAAAAGAAGGGACCCGAATATAATAAATGCTTGGTGACCCTTTTCTTGGTACTTGAATTGAAAATGGTATAATTTGTAACTTGAAATTATAATGAAAAATATGGTATAAAACAAATATTTACTAGATATCCAATAAAAAATGATTGAAGCTTTCAATTTGTTTTGTGATAAAGAATCGAAAATGACAACAGCCTAATTGTCCAACGTAATTTGCAAGAGTGTTAAAAGCCAATAACCAATGGCCAATGTGACCTATCAATGAAAGGACTTAAGGTGGCTGGTAACGGTTTCCAGCAGCTATTATACTTTGACGGAAATCATCGGGTAATAACTTGCAATTCGTTTTCTTAATTAAACGCAAAAGCGATTCAGTGATCTTTATTTTTTCATGGGGTAAGGGGTCTGCTAAGGGGTCGGAACTTCCCGATTCCCGTAAGCTTTTAATACTTGTTGAGTCCCAACCTTTCTTTGTGGTGGTTTCTGCTTTTATTTTGCTTTTCCATTGCGGTAAATTGCGCAATGTTGGGAATTTTTTGCTATTTCCCCGGTTCCCTTTGTCAAGGAATCTCTCCGCCCCCTATACATTTCCGCTTCTCTTTGACATTTCTGCTTCCTTTACTTTATGTGTACTGCCCTTCTATTCCCCCTTTTTATAACGAGCGTAACAAACAAACTTGGGATATAAAGCATTGGGAGCCGTAGCAAGACTTCAAAACAAGACGAGGCAAGTTTCGAGCGCCGTAGGCGCGAGCCAATAGGGGGGTCCGCTCAGAAAATTTTGAAATCTAGAGGCTCAGAAATGCTCTTTTAAGCATTTTCCAATTTTTTTCTGGGGATTATTTTCTCAATTAAACGTTTATTAAAAAAGGCCAAAATCAAGACGAGGCAAGTGCCTCGTCTTGCCTCATGCTAGCTACGGCCCTGTAATACTGTCTTTTTGTTTTGATACATTACCGATTAATAAGCGGGAATGTGGCTCTCAGATTTATGATTGAATTAAACAAACATAAAAAACAGAAGAGAATAAAACAAGTTCCTGCCTCAATTTCAGGTGGTACATATTATCAAAAAAATTACAGTCGATTTAAAATCTTACTAGAGATGCACTTAATTTATTGTGAGTAAAGGGTATATTCAGTGAGAAATAAAATAATATATATTCGAGCTGATGAAAGTGACTACTCACCCGCAACTTGACGAACTAGCCGCAAGGAAGAAATTTTATAGTTAGCGGAAAACTTGAATTATTAGGCGTAACGACCGACCGTCGTCTGAAATTTAATTTTTTAGGTAGATCCAACTTATGAAAACACTTTTCTATGTTTTACACAGCAGCTCACCTTTAGGATAACTTGGTGACATCAAAACTGAGAATCCCACGAGGAATATAGACAACCAGTGGAAAGCAGCCATGCCACAAAATCCGGATTAACCCTTCAAAACCGTCTGTTGAAAATTGGGCAAGAAATCAGATTATGGATAAGATCAGTTCTGAAAATACCTCCAGTCTTGATCGAAGCAGTAAGCTAGTGTACGTGTTATCAGATTAATTCATTTACGGTAACTGGTTTTTTCTCGAGCTAGCTTATGCAAACATTTCAGGAACCAAACAATCGAAGTATTGTCTCAGTGGTGACTTCATATTTAGAATACAACAGGAGTTACGACAAGATAGAAGCCTCAATTATTGCGACAAACAAACAAACATTGTTTGAAAATGACTAGTCACGCCATGCTCTGTTATTCGTGGAAGAGACGTATTTCTGCGGACAAATATTTCTTTGATGAGCACCTTTCCCCTTCTTGCTAACAAAGTACCGCAATTTTGCACTTGTTGTTTATGGAGTGATATCGACTGTTTTTGGAAGGGGACTAAAAAGTATCCAAATTTTTAATCCGTTATCAGCTGTCCACTGTAGACGTCCACTCTAGACTCTAAATAGACTGGGAAACAAAGCGGGCCGGGTTCGAGTCCTGGCCGGGATCACTGTGTTGTGTTCTTGGGCAAGACCCCTAAACCTCGCAGTGCCTCTCTCCAACTAGGTGTATACATTGGAACCGGTGAATTTAATGCTGAGGGATAACCCAATCTAGGGGGAGAAGAAATACTAACTTCTTGTCGCTCCATGTTTCTGAAACCTGAACATTAAGCTCCGGCGGTATAGGACACCTACTAGTAGCCTGATGCGGACTTCACCTTTTCTTTTTAATCCAAAGTTAGAACCTTCAAAGAAATGCCCGGCTGCGTTTCGGTTGCTTACTGACCTTGGCATAACCACTATCTTATTTAATTCCATTTTGGATCACACAAAAAAAGAAACGTTACAAAGGATTAGGTCTTTCTCTAGACTGCGAGTAGTCTCTCTTTTGCTGTGAAATCGACGACTGGTAAGCGGCGAAGCCGCGATCGGCAAACAGTGGGGGCGCCAGCTAACCGGTCGTCGATTTCACAGCAAAAGAGAGACTGCTCGCAGTCTAGTCGTTCTCTTATTCTCTTACACTCTGATGTATCTGGCTCTTTTAAGCTGATATGATAATTAAACACGGCTAGAATTATTTCAAGGAAATGATCAATTTGAAATGAAAGTCCTTAGGCAAGCTTCAGGGTATTGTGTTAATGAGACAAGTATGAATTTGTATAATATTTAACAACTGAAGGTGTGTAGATTCGCGCAACAAAACTAACATTCAAATGTAACGCAAACATGTCTGCTTAAAGAACTAATTATTATTCTTTCTTTGCTGATTATAATTTGTCTCTTTGACATCATAATATTTATCTAGTTGTCAAACGAACTTGAGTAACAAATACTTAGCCCTTCTATAGTTTACTTTATAGTCACTTATTGGACAGAATTTTGCAAGCTTTTTGAGGAGTATAACAACTGATCAGTGAAATAGATCGTTGTAATCGTTCTTGAAAGAAAACTTTCTGTTCATTTGCATGTGTGCGATTGAACTGTTTTTAAAAGAAATAAAGCAAAGGCAAACTTATTAATATCAATTACTTTACTTTTTTGCATTTTTCTGCACTTTTTCCTCACAAATTTCCTCAAGTCAACAAATTATTCCAATTTTGGACATGGTCCAGGGTGATACCACTCATTCTACGTACCCATTCGCGCCGGTAGCAACTTGCGATAACGTTTTGGCGGATTATAAGAAGAAGGAGATCCCTCAGTCGTCAAGACACAAATCATTTTCCATTGCATGACATGCAATTGAATATTTTATTGATCGCGTTTTAAACAGCACAAGCTCCAAACATCACGTGATCATTACAACAATGTTTAATATTATTTCATCTAAACCGTGAAAATAAAACATTCGTTTTCATCGTGTTAATTACTCAAAACGTGGCAGACATAAAAACATAGCTTTACTCCTCGACGCATTTTTTTGCAGTCTATAACACATTTAAAACGTTTTGCTTCAATAAGGAGGAAGCTTCAAGTTGAGGCAAGGCAGTACTGCTAATTGGTCAACAGCTTCCGTCAGAGCACAATAAAATATGATTTCTCCTAGTTAATTACTTAAGCCATTGGATACTACAGCAAAACACTTTACTGGACCACTTAAATACAAATTTGATCCAACTCCTCTCCTATTCTTTTTATTTCTTTCTCTCCCTTTCAACCCCATCTGGATTTGTAACAGCAGAACATGAAGACAGAATTGAAGAAACCGTCTGTTCCTCTAACTGTGCGACACCAAATGCTTAATTTGCCAAGTTTTTGGATTTTCTTGGAGACTATGAACCACAAATAATGATAAAAAGCAAGCGCCCTTAGTAAAATCAATTATTTTTTTGACAAATCCGGTAAGAAATAGATTAGTGAATGGCCTCCAAAACACACAGAAGGCGAGTTTTGCGATGCTAAAAGTATTATTGACCCATTATTCTAGGGACCATTCAGTATCTACTTATGGAACGAGGGAAACCTGGAGCTGGAGATATGCAATTCAAGTAAGCTATTTTAACAGATCGAAAATCAGAATTCTTTTCTAACCATATCAAACAAGCCGTATCTAGTCGTGAAATAGTTAAATCAGTTAAAAAATTTGATATTCGTTTTCGTATTAATTGATTTTTCAGAATATAGGTTTAGATTTTATCGTCTTAACTTTTTGGTACTTGTTTAGTTTAAGACTGTACGGATAGTATTGTTCATTTCTAGGAAGGCTGTTGATACGTACGTAGTTTTTTTTTTAGCAGAAAAAAATTTAAAAAAATTGATTATAACCCGCCTGCAGCAGTTCAGTGCATATCTCAAGCTCGAGTAACCCTCAAGTCTGTCCAGTCCAGTCACTGCGCATGCGTTCACTCCTCGTCATCGCTGACAAGCACAGCATACCCAGCAGGCTTGTCACGTGACTTCTTGAAAATCATCAGCGCTGTTCCCGCCAAACAGGCAACACACATCACAAACAAAGCCATCAGAAAGGTAGGACCGTAGCCTAGAGGAATATATAACAATTAACAATTAGCACATGGTTGTTTTAAAAGCAGATAAAAATATTGTACTGGCCCTGAAGAAGAATAGCTCTGCTAGTTGAAATATTGACCAATAAATTTTGCCCTTCTGTTGTATTATTAGCCTTGCAATCAATATGGCTTTATCTGCACTTAACGTGACGTCTGGTACAAGCATTTCTTAAACAAGAGATCCGGCAACAAGTAGTTTAAATTTTATTCTTCGTTGCGTCGTCCTCTGCATCCAAACGATTTTTTTTGTTTTAAAAGCGTCATTTAAACATTTTTGAATCTTTACACTTGTTCATTCTGTTTACATACCACTTTTATCCAGGCCTTTCCCGCGCTTTTCCTCTCGTGTCTCGCGTGCCAGGTGGAGAGGACCCTGGGACAAAGAGTACACGTCAGTCACGTGATCACTCAGTGCACGTCTTCCTCGGCCACTTGATGGACATTTCTTTGCGCACTGGGAGTCTGGGTCGGTTGCGTTGCATACAATCACGTGACAGTGAACAAACACAAATGGATGGTCAGCAATGAACTTGAAGGCTTCCAGGCTAAACCGCTGTGCACTAACTGAAGGCGCAGAATGGTACTTGACAGTAACGTCATTCGGGCATCTGAGAGATAAATAAAGCATTATGGGTTTTATTCTCGTCCACACCACCATGCAATGGGTGCTTTGCAGCTAATGGTTGCATGGTGCGAAAATACCTTTCAATAAACACAAATAAAAGCTAAGCTTGAAAAGCTAAGTTCAAAACCTACAACACCTAGTATAATGATAGATTATTCTTCACGTACCCTTTTCTGATAAACTCGTACTTCAAGGCATTCTTCTGATCCTGAGTGGGCGTGGCATAGCATCGATCTGCTATGATTGACAGCTGCTTGTCACCTGATGTCACTGATACCTCAAAGAACAGAAGTTTGCGCAGCACCACAGCAACAGAGAAATCATCCTTTGCGTAAGGACTCACGAATCTCTTGTCAGGAAACATATTCAGAGAGAGTGTAAAGTTTCCTTTGCCTTCATCACTAAAGACAAGTTTTCTGTTACTTGGCTTCCAACCAACCGATGATACCACGCCATACTTGGAATAGAAACAGCTGAACTGTATTTCTATTTCACGCACGCGTGTCACGACATCCTCAGCGGCCACAGGGATTTCCAAGACTGTGTTGGAGTAAACGATAGCTGTAGGTGTGTGCCTGCGTGTTGTGTTACAGCCAGTCAGCGCAGTTGTTAGAGAGAAGTGAGCCTTGGTTTCTTCAGCTTTGCATGTGGTTTCCAGGAGCCGAAGATGCTCACGGTCAATACCACGGAGGAGGGACTTGGGAATGACGATGGTCATATTTTCCCTGTTGCACTGAACATCAACACCTGGAGCTAAGAATATAAATATAGTATTTGAAAAGTAAGTTATACACAGTAAAGGCAAAATAAAATGAATCTGTAAAACCAAACTTGATAACAGGCTATTTTTACCGCCGTAGAAAGCATGGAATTGCGAAGAAACACATGAAAGAATAGTTAGTTTTAAAAGTTAAGGCATTTGTCCACATTACGCATTTTTTTGTAAAAGTATTTTAGCTCAAGGGAGCGACAGAAAATATATAATTGAGGTGTCCGATGGTGCGGTTTTAATTTATTAAAGAAGCTAAAACTGAATATTTCGCATTAAAAATGCAAGTCGATAATTACCGTGACATGTCTTGTTATCCAATGCTAAGCTCAGTTCCGGGTCTGGACATTCGCATTTGTAGCCCCCTGCAGTATTTACACACTTGTGACTGCAGCCTCCATTTGACCCAGCACATTCGTTAATGTCTAAAAGAAAAATTGGCTGTGTGACACTACAATTAAGAGTAATTAGCTAGATATTAACAGAGCACGATATTTAATAGTGGACCCACCGGTGCATGAGATTGATTTAGCACCGTCCGTCCACCGACCATTTGCCCCACACTGCTTATAAGAGGGACCTTGAAGCTGGTAGCCCTGTGGGCATGAGAACGAGCATGTCGTGTTGTATTTTATCTGTGACGTCACGCAACTGTTAGGAGACGTTTTGACAAGGCGGCCGACTGTAAGAGCTGGACACTTTACCACTAAAACAAAATATATCATAATCAAACATCAGAGACAGATCGACACGAAGAAAAAATACATACACTAATTTGGACAACACTAAAGTAACCAAACTCAAAGCGACGTTGCATGTATTACTTCACTGTTCTTGAGACTCGACAAAGGACTCATTTGAAAAAGTCTGTGACTTTACTTTAGGCATCCTTCCTAAGGCTCATTAAACCCCTTGGTCGGTGTGTATGTCTGCATCGTTCAATAAACCTGCCGAAATCTGTCATTATTTGATCAGGGTACAATCGTGACAGTGACAATAGACAGTGCGCAGATAAACAAAGCGGGGTTGACGATGTATAAAAGTTTGTCACTGGGGACACAGGGAAGTGTCCGTTGTTCGTATTAACGGGTGTCCGTATTAAGCGGGTTAATTTTAGTGAAAATATATGAGCTTTTTGTCGGGACAAACGAAACTGTCCGTAATACCGGGGTGTCCGTATTAAGTGGGTGTCCGTAGAGCGGGGTTCCACCGTACGTGCTTTTAAAGCATTCAAATAAAAATATCTCAAAGTAGGGTATTATTTTTTTAAATCGCGATATATTGTAGTCAACTGTATGTCATTTGAAGTAATGCATTAAAAAATTGGGGGTCATCGTGCTTGTTTAAAAGAAAATGACCATTTATTTCCCTGCCGAGCTTAACCTGATGGAAATGCTGTAACGTTGTGTGTGTGAGCGCACGCGCGCTAATTGACCATGATGATCAGGTCCTTTTCCCTCATTAGGCGTTCAGGGATGAGGTCAACCCTCTCAGTTTTATTTTACGTTGAATGATTAAAATAATTAACGTTGGGGAGACTGAAACACCTGTTCAATACGATGACTGTATCAGCAAAAACAGGTAGATCGACTTTTTAGTATTGTATGTCCTTCTTTCGGACTGTTTATTTAGTGGAACCGCGATGTATTAATTAAATAACACCATCGCTCCCACGCAACAAAACTTGCTCGGTGGCAGAACTCGTGCTGTGTTCCAACGCTGTCCAGTGCAAGAGAGAATGAAATTTCATCACTCCTTTCCGTTCTCGAGACCAGAAATCCATGTCCAAAAAGAATTGGAAAGGAGCACGCTTAATAGCTGAGTAAAACAATATTAGATTATTAGTCGACAAGAAAGACGAGAGGTTGTGGGAGTTTTATCAGGCAGGAGATATACATGCAAATAACAATAAATCTTTTTCTGAATTGTAAACCAATCAAATTAAGCTCCTAACCTCATGAATCAAATGGCAAAGACGCACCAGGCTAGACAAAAGTTCGAAATGAACAAATTTGGCTACAGGGCAGTGTGCCACATATATTATTGCATGGGCTCCCACCCACACATCTTGTGAAGCATACAGATAAACCCCTGAAAGACAAAAGACCTTATAACTATGAATTTGTGGTAAAAATGATGTCACCATCATTTTCAAGATAAGAGTGTTAACCGATGTTACAAATATCGAAGAAGCTTGATTCGTTTTGACTTACCATTAGTTTCGCAGATGTACGGAAAAGAAAATTTACATGGCATGTCGTTCCATTTATGACCACGATTCTTAGAAATCATTTCTCCACAATCCTCATCACCCCCAGAATTGTTAGGCTCTCCGCTATTCCAATAAGTGTAAGTTGGACGTGATCCGTCAACCCACAACCAGCGAGACTTGTCTTTGGGATCCCTGTACAAACCAATCCACATACTCTTACTGCCTGATATTTTTGAAGTAAGCGCTCGTTGTTCAGCTTGTGAATTTACTATGACAAGTTTGGATCCGAGTGCTTCACAGGCGGATTTTGCTGCATTCCAATTCAAGGACTTGGAAGAGAACTTGTAACAGGAATTTTGCATGTGAATCCAGTTGTTTGGACATACTCCTAAAACATTGGGCCAAAGGCTGAGCAGTCATTAAGTAAATCAAAACAAAAATTTCTTAAATGACTGAAGGAAAGTCCAAACGTATGTGACAAAACTACCAGCATAAATGAATGTGTTTGGCTGAAATTTTTTTTATTCAATTTTTTTTTATTGTACTGAAATCCATGAATGTATGATTTTTCCCAAGTGATATCTACGTTAAATTACAAAACAAAGAGACAATTTCGTGTGAAACTGGTGAAAAGTAACCTAGCTATGCCCTGAACGAATCAGTTTATACAAGAGTGAACATTCTAACAGGCGGAAGATAGATCAAAAGTTTTCAATCTATTTTGATTTTCAGGATCCTGATAGGCATAATAATTTTCCAAAGTATACAAAGTTTAACCATCTCAACATGAGAATTACTTCTAATCATTAATGCCGAGGACATGGACAATTATCTTACGAGGAATATAGACAACCTTGTAGTGGAAGCAGCCATGACAAATTAAAAAGAAAAGTTCTACAAACACTCTAAGAACGTCTGTTGAAATGTATACTCGCGAACGTAACTGAATTACATAATTACGAAAACGATCAGAAGGTGATTAGTTGTGCTAATAGCGTCGTGTTTGATTTTTAGATGGCGTGCATTTTATAAAAAAATAGGAATTTGTGAGTCAAGTTTACAGTCCTATGATATGTGAACTATAGAAAAAACATTCGAGCTGATGTAAGTGAATATTTACGTGGAACTTACCATAAGAAGGATTATTTTTAGTCAGTGGAAAATTTATCACCAATCACGCATAACTGATTTTAGGTCCGACTTATGAAAACATTTTTTTTAAGTTTACATGTAACACAGTATCTTACCTTGAGAATAAATTTGTGTCATAAACATTAAAAACGCCACGAGGAATACAGACATGAAGCAGTGGAAAATAGCCATGCCCGTTGAAACGACAGGATTAATTTTTCTTTTCGTCCGTGGGAAAAATAAATTCGAGAATGCAACTGGACTGCAAAAAGGTCCGTTGAGGAAATACCTCGAGTCTTGATCAAAGCAATATAAAGTCTAGTACGTGTTAACAGATTAATAAATTCACGTATACGGGTTTTTTCTCGAGCTTGCTTATCCAAACATTTCAGAAACTAAACAATTGAAGCATTGTCTCTTGGTGACTTAATAGTTAGAATACAAAAGGCCTTATAGTGAAAAACCTAAATATATAACGACAGACAAAAAGACAATGGTTGGTTGCTGAAAAATGAATTGTCGCGCTATTTCGGTATTACTGATATGCGCGCAAGCGGCCTCTGGAGGCGAACAAACCTTGTGGAGTTTCTTTGATTGGTATTCTTTTCCTCCTTGCCAATCAACTAACGTAATTTTGCAAGTTTGGCTAAGATGGCAAATCTACTGTTTCGTGAATGGAGCTAAATGTATGGATTCTCTTTCATCCGATTTTGATACATTTCAGACTTGAAGTTCGGCTTTCTGTTCATTGTTAATTCCTTGTTTTTCTAGTTTTCATAGCACTGAATAAAGAAGCTCTCAATAAAAAAAAACAAGAATCTGCAATTTAAAATTATATTTACAATCGTCAATGCGTAGTTAGAGCCTATCCGCTCTAGCAAAAATATTTGTTTATTTAGACAAACGTTTTGTCATCACCAACGCTCTACAAGTGTGGATGGTTTGTTGCGACTTGACAAATTTTGTCCGAAGTGGACAAATCTTCAAATTAAATAACGTACCTCCGACAAAATTTTTCCCGATGATCTGGGTAATACAACATCAATCGAAAGCGAGAATCCACGATTTAAAAGCATATTTACAATCTTCAATGCCTAGTTACGGTTCGGGGTTAATGTAAGGGCACAATAAATAAAATTTACAGGAATCACAACTAAACTTCACCGAACGTTGGCAAAAACGCTTGTTTTAATTCCGCTTTGTTTCGATTTGTTCCACTTTGTCGCATAAAAAAGTACAATTAAACGTTTCCGGTCGATACTAAACTCTTCAACCGTTTTAAGCTGTTATTTCAATCAAAAATACACGACTGGAATTAATTCAGTCTAAAAAGGTACTTGTCTTCTACTGAACAAGAGAATATTGAATATGTATATTTAACAACCTGTGTTGATTCGCGCAACAAAGCTAATATTTATAGAAATGAAATGCAAACGTGGCTGTGTAGAGAATTAATTATTATTCTTTTTTTTACCTATTAGTCGCTTTGACATCATAATATTTATCTAGCTAGCAGTAAAACGAAAGAATCAATAATACTTAAACCTTCTACATATTCAGGTTACTGTAATAGATCTACTTATCGTGACTTATTAGAAAGAATTTTACAAGCTTTTTGATGAGTTAACAACTGATCAGTAACGTAAACCGACCTAATCGTTTAAGGAAACCTTTAATTAGACAGTTTTAATATTTTATAGAAGGATTACTTACAACAATTAACGAACCTCTGCATAAAAATGAAAACAGGAAAAAGCGCTGTACGCGCGCCTGTAGAAAGATGTCAATTTCCCGCCAAAGAAATAAGCCAACCAGCAGAGAAGACTAAAACTAGAGAAAGATTTGAATGAGCCACGGAAATCGCGCAAATCAACGGTTCAATTTTAGGTTATAACACACTAAGAAAACAATTTTTATTCACTTGAAGATGATTTCCAGTCCGTACTGCGCAATATCCGACTGCAATGTTTATGTGAGCCTCGCACGAAAGAATATTTACTGGCAAAGATAAAAATTCTGGAACAAACGTACCTTTTTCTTCATTTGTAGGACTAGATGTCCTTGCAACACAATAATAACGAATAGAAAAACATCCACGCTTTTCAAAAAACGACGTTTGAACTCATCGAGCATTCTTGAACGAAACGACCCGTAAGGGCGGACTAAAAACTTCATCTACGCTATTACCGAAGTGTGACGTCAGCAAGGAATTCAAAACAAAAATGAAAGCAAACCCCTGCCGCTGTATATATGCGCCCGACGGAAAATACGTGTACAAAGTCGCCTTTCTTTGAGGTCACAGTTTACGTTCCTGATTCGATCTTAGACAACACGTGGCAACAACGCCGCTAGCACTGGTCAAAATCGAGACACGCCTAATAACAAGACCATCATAAGGTTTGAGAATGTTGCGCTTTTCTGCGTGTTTACCATATTAACATCAAGGAAATATAGTCCGTCTGTAGAAAATCCAATATATCACCGGTCTACTAAGGACTCCACCTCAGTGTCAGCAATTGAGCTGTACTGATATGTTGCATTATGCATCTTTTAACCTCAGGTTCCCGGAATTAACACAGTGCATTTGCGGTTTGGCAGTGAGTTAATTTTATCATGTTTAATTTTCGCGACGCTATATCGACGCGCTTAGGTTCGCGCGTAAGGAATGGATTCCTATTCTGCCTCTTTTTGTAATGTCATTTACACCGGCTACTGATACATATACCCACTGTATATAACGTAGCACAGCATGAAATGAATGCCTTTGCAAGCAAATAACGCTGTTGATTTTCTGATAATGACCAACAGTAACGATAGGAATATTTGATACAATGCGTCCCACAGTATCGTCCGTTAAATGAGAAGGATATTAGCTTGCCTTGCGCAGTTTGGGAAAATGCTTTCCTGTATACACTGACGGAAGTGTTATTCATTGGACAGTTTGTGCCTACTTGCGACCCTGTTTGGCCTTGCCTATATATGGCCACATTGCATGCTGCGTGCAGGTCTAACTGGTTTTAAAGACCAGACCAAACGGCGAGGCAAGTAGTAAACGAAAAAAGTAACTGAAGGCTGCATTCAAGCCCTTTTGCCCAACAGCGACCTAGGAGCGACTAGGAGTATTTCTACTTCCATGGCTGGGATGTTAGTCCATTGCAGGTTGTCCTCCAGCAGTAAATTCGCCGGTACCAATTTATACACCTTGGTGTACAGAGGCACTGTGAGAGTAGGTATTGCCCAAGAACACAACACAATGACCCCAGCCAGGGCTCGAACCCGGACCGCTCGATCCTGAGTAAAGGGCTTTAACCATAAGGCCACAGCGCCTTCCAATAGACTCAAGTAGTCGCAGTCTGAATTTCCGAACAGACTTGAGTTGAGTTGCCAAACGGACTCACAAGTTTACTCTCAAGTGTATGCAAATTGTCAAAAGCAATTTGGATAGATAGATAACCTTTATTTAAACACGACAGATGTTTAAGCTTATAGCTTGTGGGGTCGTGTAGAAAAATAATAATAAAAAAATTCTTAAGTTTAATCAACAAATACGCCTATCTAAAAATGTGCAATTATTTACACTTGCTGAAATTTACAAATTATTTACAATTATTTGCACATGATTAAATGTGGATAAAATCACCATGTCTACAGCGGACGGTACTTGAAATGCAGAAAGAATGTTGAATTCAAAATCTCTAAAAGTGTCACTATTATATAAACGTCCTTTTAATTCCCTAAAACTTAAATGCCAAGCTTATTGCTAGTTGTTATTTATATAGTTCCATAAGATAGAACCTCGGTATGTGATTTCAATGTGGACTACTTGCAGTCTATTCTCTCGCAGTCTATTTTTCTCTTGAAATTCAGTAAAGAAGTGCGAGGCGAGCGTTTATGAGGCGCAAGAACGGATTGGGGCGAGACAAGAGTGCACGCGCGAGGGGCGCGAGGACTTCCCCCAAACCCGTACCTTTCGCCTCATGTACTTCTGGTCCATACCGCTTGTCTTAAAACAGCGCGCGGACCCAGGGCGGAAGAAGGCTAAGAGAAAAGACCTTCTTCGAGTAGTATAATTTTAATGCTACCGCGTGCGCTACAATTCTGTGTACCGTTAAACAGCAAGACTTGGCAGGCATGCATGCTTTAGGTGGCCAAACGCTGATAAACGTGCGCCGATTTGCGTGCAAATGCATCCAAGCCCCAAGCAAACGTAATCAGAGTCGAAAGCTAGACGCAAGATGAAAATCGCAAGCGGAATAAATGGTTAGAACCCAGGCAACAAACTTGAGCGTGCGCGCATTATATTAGAAGCAATCATCATAGTTAAATGACATCACAATAAAAGACATAAACGCTTTAAAGTTTGTCTAGAGGTTTTCGTCGTGTCTAAACATGGTTTCAATAATGAAACATTTTCGCTGGAAAAGGTCAAAGGCCGACGAAATTCAGATCACGGCATCCGTGTCATCACTCACGATCATCGTAAGCGACGACACGGATGCCGTAATCTGAAATCTAATTGAATGCGTGAAGGAAAAATGGTAAGTTAAGAAACAAAACAGCGCGGATTTAACGCTTTTACATGCTCGGATAGAGCCATACAGAGTTAAGAAACCCTTCACCAAACATTCCAAAACCACACCGAAAAAACTGTACTGTCAAGCAAGTTAGATCAGCAGCGGTGGTTAATTGGATGTGACAATATTAATAACCCGGCGTGATTTTCTAGAGTATAAAATAAATGTCGCGCACGCTTTTTCGAAAACATTTTTCGATGTTTTTCTTTTGTTTAATACTAAGGCTTAAGACTCCTTAATATCGTTTTGTAGATAAAGTAAACGAACCCAATGAATAGCGCATCTTTTCAGTTGATCTTTGGTAAAACCCTATTTATAAATAAAAATATCTGTCTTGCTACCATTGTAAAATGTTATTTTGAGGCTTTCCTCGTCCAAAAAATGACTTTAAAAGTATTCACTGGCATGGCTCTTCACATGACTTGCCACAGAAACCAGAATGATACTGAGGATGTGGTCTGTATTGGGTGAGATAGGAAGGGATAGGAAGGTTCACGGTAACTTCCTTAACCTCATTTACCATTAAACGCAAATTAAAAAAAATAGAAACCGAGAAGTAATATTACTAATACCCCATTCACACCAAAGCTTAAACATGTTTAAATGTTGTTTAGTTAAACACGGTTTAAAATTGTTTTCTTCGTGGAAGTTGCTGACTGATGTTTATCGACTTCAAATTTCGCACAATGAAAGCACAACTTTGAGCATGCTTGATCCCTATGTCAAATTTAAGGCCGGGCCAAACGAGGATGAGAGTTGATGAGAGTTTAAACTCTCGCTCTCGTTTGGCATGGAACTCTCATGCGCTCTCATCGACTCTCATGCGCTCTCATCGACTTTGAACGTGCTCAAATTTTTCGTGAGAGTCGATGAGAGTTTTCTCTCGTTTGGCCCGAGTTGATGAGAGCGCATGAGAGTTGACGAAAACTCTCATGAGAGTCAACTCTCATCAACTCTCATCCTCGTTTGGCCTGGCCTTTAGTCTGTCAGTTGTTTGTTGCTGATTTTCATTTTCTTTAACCTGGTTTAACTAAACATGTTTTGTTGGTGTGAATCAGATATAAGTCCAACAACATTCTTGTTGTGCTATTGTGGAAAATTAGAGCTTTTTGCAGTTATTCCTCACAAATCTCCATTAATCAACTATTATCCCAGTTTTGGAAAAAGTGCGGGGTGACGCATTGTTCCAGTGGACAAACGTCTACGTACCCATTCGGACCGGTAGCAGCTTGCGGTCGACGTTTTGGCGGATTATAAGAAGGAGATCCCTGAATCATCAAGACACAAATGCTTTTCCATTGCGTGAAACGCAATTGAACATTTATTGATTTCATTTTAAACAGCACCAAGCTCCCGACACCACCTGATGATCATTACCACTAAAGTTATTATAATTTTATTTAAACCGCGAGCATAAAGCGTTTGTTCTCAACGTGGTAATCAGTCAGAACGTGGCAGACTTAAAGACATTCTTAGGTCATTTTTTGATTCTCTGACAAACGTCAAGCGTTTTTCTTGTATAAGGTGAAAGCCTAATGCTTCTCAGTCAAGGCTGTGGTGGAAAATAGTTAACAGGTTCCGCGGTGATACCAAACAAAGCATAATGCAATATGTGAGAAATGATTTCTCCTTTAAGTGTAATTTATCTCAAATAGCTTCACGGACCATTTGATGTTCAGTAGATGTTACCCTTTTCATTACTTAAGCACCTGGGCACTACAGCGAAAGGATATACTGGACCACTTCAATACATATTTGATCGAACACCTTTCCTTTATCCTTTTAAATTCTCTCTCCCTAGTTTTTAACCTCTTCTGTATTAGTAACGATCGAGCGTTCCTAAGAAAGAATTGAAGAAACAGTCTGTTCCTCTAACTGTGTGACACAGAATGCTAAATTCGCTAAATTTTAGATTTCTTAGAGACTATGACCCACAAATAATAATAAAAAAGCAAGCACCCTTAGTAAAATCAATTATTTTCGACAACTCCGGTAAGAAATAGATTAGTGAATGGCCTCCAAAACTGAACTAAAACACCACAATTGTTAAAAACGCTTACACACAGAAGGCGAGTTTTGCGATGCTAAAAGTTTTATTTTAGGGACCACTCAACATCTACTTATGCAATGAGGGAAAACTGGAGCTTGAGATATGCGATTCAAGTAAGTTATTAAAAACAGATTGAAAATCACAATTCCTTTTAACCATATCAAACAAGCCCTATCTAGCTGTGAATCAGTTCAATCAATCAACAAATTTGATACTGGTTTTCATATTTTTAAATTTCTGAATATAAGTATTAATTTCATTGCCTTAATTTTTCGATAATTGTTGAGTTCATGCTTGTATAATACTTCTTCTTGTAGTTTACCAAGAGGGCTGAGTAACTAAAGTACGTTGATACGTATGAAGATTTTTAAGAAAACAATTTTTGTAATGATAATTTTTCAGCAGCTCAGTGCATATCTCAAGCTCGAGTAACCCTCAAGTCTGTCCAGTCCAGTCATGGCGCATGCCTTCACCCCTCGTCACCGCTGACAAGCACAGCATACCCACCAGGCCTGTCACGTGACTTCTTGAAGATCATCAGGGCTGTTCCCGCCAAGCAGGCAACACACATCACAAACAGAGCCATCAGGAAGGTAGGACTGGAGCCTAGCGGAATATATAACAATTATAAAAAATAAGATGGCAGCACATGGTTGTTTTAAAGGCAGATAAAAATATTGTACTGGCCCTGAAGAAGACTACATACATACATACATACATAACTTTTTGTTAAGGCAGGTCTAGTAGGGCAACCATAAGGCTGGTGTGGACCTGCCATTTAAATTCAACGGAAACTTGTTAAGAATCCCAACTGGCAGGAGGCTGACCAGTTGGCTATATACAAAGCGTGGAGGAGTTGAATTCGGGACCACCGAAGACAAATCCATCTAGTGGCAGGGAGGAGGATTTGAACCCGGGACCTCCGGATTACAAGTCCAGCGCCCTAACCACTAGGCCACGCTGCCTCCTAATCAAGCTCTGCTAGTTGAAATATTATACTAGCTCTGCTAGTTGAAATATTGACCAATAAATTTTACCCTTCTGCTGTATTATTAGCCTTGCAATCAATATGGCTTTATCTGCACTTAACTTGACGTCTGGTAGAAGCATTTCTTAAACAAGAGATCCGGCAACAAGTAGTTTAAATTTTATTCTTCGTTGCGTCGTCCTCTGCATCCAAACGATTTTTTTTTTTGTTTTAAAAGCGTCATTTAAAAATTTTTGAACCTTTACACTTGTTCATTCTGTTTACATACCACTTTTATCCAGGCCTTTCCCGCGCTTTTCCTCTCGTGTCTCGCGTGCCAGGTGGAGAGGACCCTGGGACAAAGAGTACACGTCAGTCACGTGATCACTCAGTGCACGTCTTCCTCGGCCACTTGATGGACATTTCTTTGCGCACTGGGAGTCTGGGTCGGTTGCGTTGCATACAATCACGTGACAGTGAACGAATACAAACGGATGGTCAGCAATGAACTTGAAGGCTTCCAGACTAAACCGCTGTGCACTGACTGAAGGCGCAGAATGGTACTTGACAGTAACGTCATTCGGGCATCTGAGAGATAAATAAAGCATTATGGGTTTTATTCTCGACCACACCACCATGCAATGGGCTCTTTGCAGCTAATGGTTGCATGGTGCAAAAATACCTTTCAACAAGAGTGTATTCAAGCTACATCTAGGAAATCAAAACAAATAAAAGCCAATCATTACTGGTTGAAGTCGCTTTGGTTTGAATGTACAGAAGCAGGTAAAAGTTAAAATAAACTACCGATTGCATAATGTTTTCACTTAGGGAAATAAATAACCTTATTCAGTGTACACATGTTTTAAATGTTGCAAAAGCTTCTGACTGCTTAATTAAATATAAAGTATTACCCCGGTATTGGTTGTGGTAAATTGTTCAAAACTTACAACACTTGGTTTAGTATAATGACAAATATTCCTTCACATACCCTTTTCTAATAAACTCGTACTTCAAGGAATTCTTCTGATCCTGAGTGGGCGTGGCATAACATCGATCTGCTATGATTGACAGCTGCTTATCACCTGATGTCACTGATACCTCAAAGAACAGAAGTTTGCGCAGCACCACAGCAACAGGGAAATCATCCTTCATGTAAGGACTCACGAATCTCTTGTCAGGAAACATATTCAGAGAGAGTGTAAAGTTCCCTTGGCCTTCATCACTAAACACAAGTTTTCTGTTACTTGGCTTCCAACCAACCGATGATACCACGCCATACTTGGAGTAGAAACAGCTGAACTGTATTTCTATTTCACGCACGCGTGTAACGACATCCTCAGCAGCCACATTGATTTCCAAGACTGTATTGGAGTAAACGATAGCTGTAGGTGTGTGCCTGCGTGTTGTGTTACAGCCAGTCAGCGGAGTTGTTAGGAAGAAGTGAGCGCTTGTTTCTTCAGCTTTGCATGTGGTTTCCAGGAGCCGAAGATGCTCACGGTCAATACCACTGAGGAGGGACTTGGGAATGATGATGGTCATATTGTCTCTGTTGCACTGAACATCAACACCTGGAGCTAAATGATATCAAAGTAATTTAAAAGCAGCCGTGAAAAAAATGAAAAATAAATGAATCGTAAAAGCAAACAAGATAACAGAGCTTATAAAGTCAGTTTTATACACTTTATTTTGTGATACCGTTTACTTTTTTTTTGTCACACCAAACATCGACAACCAGAGCTAAAACTTTACAGACAGTCGTTGCAAAAAGAAAATAAAGAAAATAAATAGTGCGTTGAATAATTCGGATAATTGACTGTTAGTTAACGATTATTAACGAAGGACGTAGTCAAAGTTATTATGGACTTCTTTCTCCGAAATGATTTTTGACTTTTTTGTTGTATAGTCGATATTTACGCTGACAACAAAAGAGATCCAAATGCTAAGAGTTTCAGCGGCGTAGCGAGCAGTTTTCGCGGAGTACGCCCGAAACAGAGATTTAAGCGAGCGCCAAAGGTGCGAGCCGCTAGCGGGGTCTGGGGGCATACACCCCCAGGAAATTTTTATTTTTTTTTTGGGGGGGGGGGGGGGAGGGGCTCGTAAATGCCATTTTCCATTATTTCGTCGCGACAGTTTCATAAATCAACACATAGAAATGTTAAGTATTTAGAACAAGTTATGTTGTTCAAATTTCAACCTTTTGGGACAGTTTATAGACTAATAAACAGTTGTGTCCAGTGTTTACAAGCAAAGGGCAAGACATCTCCTCTTGAGATGGGCAAATTCCAAAACCACATTGTCAATGTTGACATCCGTATGCTTATGAATGTGGAGGACTGCCAGGGAAGACAACCTCTTCGCACTCATGGTGTTGCGAAGCAGAGCAGGTTGACAGGATACGGGACCAGAGTGAACAGGGCCACAAATATCATTGTCGTAGCGATGACTGGGTTTTAAACTTCCGCATTGAATTTAATAGGGTTTTCAATTTTCGCAAAGCTTTCATGAAATTGCAACAACGTAATGAAAGAAACTCTTCCAAATCTGCCGATTTCATTATAAAAGACGCTTTTCGCCAATAAAAGTATATTTTTATAGATTTCTGTAGGTACAGGTACGCACGTGCGTACTTGCGTATATGGGTACTATGCCCCTGAGTTTAATGAAGAAGCTTTCCTTCGGCATTGCTTATAAATAATTACCGTGACATGTCCTGTTATCCAATGCTAAGCTCAGTTCCGGGTCTGGACATTCACATTTGTAGCCTCCTGCAGTATTAACACACTTGTGACTGCAGCCTCCATTTGACACAGCACACTCATCAGTGTCTGAAAGATAGATTGTCGGTTAAAACACAGCGAACATTTTTGGTAAGATTACCTAGCGCAATGTTTATTGTTTATTACCTCAGTCAAAAATAATCAGGATATTTAATATTAAACTCACCAGTGCATGAGATTGATTTAGCACTGTCCGTCCACTGACCATTTGCCCCACACCGCTTATAAGAGGGACCTTGTAGTTGGTATCCCTGTGGGCATGAGAACGAGCATGTCGTGTTGTATTTCATCTGTGACGTCAAGCAGCTGTTAGGAGACGTTTGGATTAGGCTGGCGAGTGTGAGCACTGGACACTTTACAACTGAAAATGAATTCAGAAAGTGAATAACTTCTTACATCTCTTTATATGATAGAGTTATGCTCCATACTAACACAAAACCAACACAATAGAAAGTAATCACGATATAATTATTAAAACTCACCGGTGCATGATATTGATTTAGCACTGTCAGTCCACTGACCATTTGCCCCACACTGCTTATAAGAGGGACCTTGAAGCTGGTATCCCTGTGGGCATGAGAACGAGCATGTCGTGTTGTATTTCATCTGCGACGTCACACAACTGATAGGAGACGTTTGGACAAGGCGACTGATTGCAAGAACGGGACACTTTACAACTGAAAAGGAAGTAAAATATCCTAAGCGGTTTGGAGACACGATTGATGAAAGAGTCTACCTGAGGACATTAGCTCCAACAGAATGAATTTAAAATTCATGATTTGGCTCAAAAAGAAGTTTGATAAACTAGCATTTTCTATACTGACACATAACCAACACAGTAGAGCAATAATCACGATATAAATAGTAAACTCACCAGTGCATGAGATTGATTTAGCACTGTCAGTCCACTGACCATTTGCCCCACACTGCTTATAAGAGGGACCTTGTAGCTGGTATCCCTGTGGGCATGAGAACGAACATTTCGTGTTGTATTTCATCTGTGACGTCACACAACTGTTAGGAGACGTTTTTGCAAAGCGTCCGACTGTAAGAACTGGACACTTTACAACTGAAAACAAAATATATCATAAGTAAAACAGACATGAAAAAGATAAGTATATGCTGTGGTTCGATTTTCTCTTGGTACAATCTGGTATTTTTCTTTGTATTATATTCATTGTAACATATTACCATACACCAGAGTAAAGGAAAATACCAAATGTACTATGGGTAAAACTGAACCACAAGATATACACTAGCGAAGCCTTTGCTTTGTAACTAAATTGAGAGCGGCCATGTATGATTCATATTTAGGGTTAACCCGCAGCCTAGCGATGAATCTTTCCTTGACCACTGATGATCAGATGATCAGAAGAATATCACTTGTTAGTATATACAAGTCAATAGGTCTTTTCGCGCGCTCTGACTGGTTAATATCGGAGGTGATGAAAAAAGTACTAATCACCTCCAAAACAAGGGAAACAAAATGATTTCCCGTGCCGCTTTGGTTACCGAAAGTAATGTTGTGCTCCGCTAGTTATTCAACTTGTGTGGTATATACTAAAACAGTTGTTCACCTCAGTGTCGGTGAAAGTGGTGGATATTTACCTCGCCACTTTGCGGCTTGGTAAATATCCATCATTTTTATTGCATTTTGCTCTATTTTACCATAAACGGTCTAGAGAACGCGCAAAATAGTTAGTAATTATTCACCCCAGTGGAGGTGAATAGATACACCTTATTCGATGGTTTAACATAAAATACGCGCGGATATTTTGCGAGTTGCATAGTATTTTTCCTCGTCCGTACGGGGCTTTGAAAAATACGAGAGAGAATGAGCAAAATATCCACGCATATTTTATGTTAAACCATCGAATAAGGGATTTATTATTCTGCTGTTTCAAGTGTTTAGTAAAATCAACGCAGCCCTCTTCTTCATCAAACATCAGAAGCCACCCCCGTCTCATTTGACACAAAAAATAAACAGTGGGGGCTGATGTCACAAGGAATTCATTTCAACTATAAAATCTTAAAACAATCTTAGTTATGACTAAAAATTTCAGAGTAAAAAAACAAACAAACAAACAAACAAAAACGAAAGGAAACGAAACAAAAAAAAGTTTTTTTTAAAAAAAGCAATTGCAGACCAACTGTAGACCTGTATCTACTCCTAATGTGAAAATAATTCCTGAATCATATATAATTAGAAAGTTTCCTCATGGCCGATTTCACTCACGCAGGATTTTTTTGCTTTAATTGATCAAGGTATTTATCTGTAGTTTGGCAAATAAATCCTACCTTTACAACTGACTGTGTTCACCTGTCTGCTCCAGGCTCCATTTCTCCCGCACTGAGTAGACGAAGGACCACTGAGTTGGTGTCCACGGGCGCAAGTAAAAGAACAAGTTGATCCATAATTTTGATTGGACGAGACACAGTGGTAAGGTGAAACTCGGACACCGCTCTTTAATGAAAGCTTTTGGCACTTGACTGACAATCGAAGGTAAGAGGCAAATGACAAAATAGAGAAGAATAAATTAAAATATCAAGTTGAAGGTTCATTAATTAACTCAAACCAAATCAAATACCATTTTGTTTACTTACCACTTAAGTGACACTTTATAGAAAAATGTCAATAAACATTATGTTTTCAACAAAAATCAGTTTTATTTTATACTCTAGTACTATTAAATAGATAGGAAATAGATAAAACAAGTACTATTACTTTCAAATGCGGAGTAAAGTAGCATATCCAGATATCAAGCCGCGTTTAAATTTGACCACAATGTTTCACAAATGTAAAACAGCATATTCTAACTTGCCAGAAATATTTACTAAATAGTAAATAGTACAAAAACGTGTTTCCTGACCTACCACTGGTTTCGCAAACGTAAGGATAATTGTAAGAACATGGCAGATCGTTCCATGCCGAGCCACCGCCTCCTTTAGGATATGTTTCTGTACAGTCCTCTCTTGCTCCTCTAAAATTGTTTGGTTCTTTAGCATCCCAATTACTGTATGTTAGACGTGACCCGTCAACCCACAGAAAGCGAGAGTTGTCTCTAGGATCCCTGTACAAACCAATCCATGTATTCTGTGTTATTTTCGCTGTAACAGCTTGTTGTTCAGCTTGTGAATTTATTGACACAAGCTTGGATCCGAGCTTTTCACAAGCGGCTTTTGCTGCGGTCCAGGTTAATTTCGTGCTAAAGAACTTGTAACAGGAACCTTGCATATGAATCCAGCTGTTTGGACATACTCCTAAAATGAAGAGTTACCGAAAAGAAACGTTAAACATTATTTTGTCAAAGCTCCTTGAGTCAGGCACTTAAACACAGGCACTTCCCCTCTCTACTTGCTTCAAGTTTGACTAATTTAACTTTTTTTACGAGAAGTTTCTGATGCTCTTTAAACGAATGCAGTGATTTCTTCATATCGTATTTTATCGATTAAATTTTGGGACGTTTCTTTCTTCATTATTTCTTAACAACCTCATAACATAACATCCACTGAGAACAAGAAAATGATTTTAACCACCTCGTCTAACAAAGACAATAAACGCTAAAAGAAGGTGTGGAGAGTATCATTATTTCCAAACCTCATAATATTGTTGTCAGAGGATATCTTCGTCATATAACTTGAATTGCCAAGTCAGAATTTTTAAGCTTTCTACAGCGCGTTTTAGTGCTTACTTCTTTTTCTTCTCAGCTCACTCGACCTTGGCTCGGTATTAAAAGGGAACCGATTGGCTGTTTAGTTTTTGATGTCTTAAAAATTTCACAGATGTGTTTTCAAGCGAGTTTCAAGTGATAAAAGTTGAAAATTAAAATAAAAATATCATTCGAAGTTTATCATAAAACGGTCTTACAACAAAGTTCGTACTCTAAACGAGATTCCGGATGTAGCGAGATGTTTCAATCAAAATCCGAACATTTCAGAACTATCCTAAAATTCTCAGTCAAATATTTCTTCTGTAAATGTCTGCAAATAAAACAAGCGAACACTCTTGCCAGAAAAAAGCTCGAGCGATTTGATCTAACTGATAATTTTTGCTCCACTGATAATTAATCGATCTTAAATTGTTACCGTTCTGCTAAGGTGTATGAAATTATTTTGGCCAACTACCGTTTAATTAATTGAAAGTTGCGAGGTGGCTCTCTGCGGATAAATGACTGAAACTAGCCTTTGAATAAAAAACTGAGGTGGATCCCGTGAAACGACAAAAATAGTCATTTGGGTTTGTGTAAATGAATATTCACCGAGCTTCTTGCAAGAAGGGATTTATCATGATGGTCAGTAGAAAACAGGCGAAAGGCTGTTCGAACAAAATGACTGAAATGATATTATTTTAGATTCTACTTTTCTAATTTTTACAGAGTAACTTACCTTGAGAATTACTTCGGAACACCGATACTAAAAATCCCACAAGCAATATAGATAACCAGTGGAAAACAGCCATGCCAAAATGAACACCGAGGATAAACCCTTAAAAAGCTAAAGCGTTTGTTGCAACTAGATTGCGATAAAGATCAGTTGTGAAAATACTTTCAGTTTTGATTTTTGTAGTAAGGGTACGTGTTGTCAGGTTAATAAATTCATGGTAACGGGTTTTTTCTCGAGCCGGCTTATTCAAACATTTCAGACACTAAACAATTAAAGCATTGTTTCTTGGTGAATTAATGTTTAGAATACAACAGGTTTTACAATGGCGGAAAAGCCTCAATTTAATTGCGACAAATAAACAAACAAACAAACAAGCAAACTATGTTTGAGAATGAATGGACACGCTATTTCACTGAGCTTTCAGTATTCTCTGATAATCGTCTAAGCAAGCTTATATGTTTTCGGCCCATTGCGGACAAATCCTCTGGAGTTTTTATGATCGGAATCTTTTCCCTTCTTTCACCTCCCACAATTTTGCACATGTTGCTTCTGCGGTGATATCGACTGCATTTCGTAAGCAGACCAAAAGGAATCCAAATTTCTTATTTGTTATTGATAAATCAGCTGCCCTCTGCAGAGCCCGCTTTCTTGTACGTTTTACTCCGGATCGAGCGGGTCGGTTTCGAGTCCTGGTCGGGGTCACGGTGTTGCGCTCTTGGGCAAGACACCTTCATATCACGTGCAGTGCCTGTCTCTAGCTTATGTTAATTAGTCCCATTTTGAAAGCCGTTGCCACATAAACAACCCAAAACGTTTCAGGTCGTTGGTTTATCGAGACTTGGTGGTCTAATGAATCCAGCGGTTTTAAGCTAATACGAATGTCGATCGCACGTACATCACTAGAAAAAAAGTACTGGTCTTGCATTAAACGAAGCAAGACTACATTTGTATATTTAACAATGAATGTTGATTCCCGGGTTGATCCGCGCAACAAAACTATTTATCGAAATGTAACGCCAAACGTGTCTGAGTAAATAACTAATTATTATTGTTTACACGGAGGTGGGGGACCCCGGGTAGGTGAGTTAACCCGTCCAGTCGGGGTGGAAAAACAGCTCGCGTTTACATGCAGTCTTTCCCCACCCCGCCATCTTAGGGGTGACCTATTACAAAGATATTGGTCACTAAGCACGTAAACAGACAAAATGGCTTCGTATTCTTTCTCTCATTTCTTTCAGTGGTTTCACAGGCTTGTCGGCCTCGAAATCAATAGCCAGCGTAGCAAGCGTTCCCGTGCGAGCGAAGTATCGCCTCCCTCCCCCTCACATTTTCCTTTTTTTGCTCTCGCCCCAATTTTAGCGCGGCCAGAATCTTCACTCAAGCGCGACAAATAGCACTTCGCTCGCACGGGAACGCTTGCTACGCAGGCTACGAAATCAATTCCATTGAAATCGCACTACGGTTTGTAATACCTCAGAAGAAGTTCAACCAGGTTCAACTCGATCGGCTGTCCTTGCCTTGGTCTTTGGGGACTTCTTGGCGGTTGTAGCCTGATTTTCACTCTCCGGAGAGAGACCAGGGGTTTCTCTTGCTTTGTGCTATCGGCTGTTTGATGATAAGCCAAAGTAGTCGAAACAGTACGTGAAAGAAGTGTTGTTTATAGTCGAAGCGTGACACTTGCTCAGGGCTACACTTGATGCTCCACTTTCACTTTCAGTGCTTCAAGCACCTTCTTAATTGTCTTCGTAGTGCCGTACCAGATTGGGCAGATGACGCTGGAAGAAAAGCTCACCGATTCTGCAGTAGGCATTCATATCTTGTATGGCTCGGGCGGGTTACCCCATGTAGGCGGGTTACCTCACCATCATTGCTGTAGCCCCGTCTGGGGCAAAGGCCACCAATAACAACAACAATAACAACAAGCTTTATTTGCATGACTATAAGTACATACAGTATTGCAAAAGCGTAACACGTTTCACGTTGGGACGTTTTGTCCGGCCATTTTGTTGCTCCGCTTTGTGTCAGTATTTTTGCCTTGTTCTAAAGTAATATAACGTGTCATATTTTGCGCGTTCTCGTGACCTAATATGGTAAAATGACGCGATAGTGGAAAATAAGGATAAGCAATGATATAATTTTAGTAGTTCAGTGCATATCTTAAGCTCGAGTGCCCCTAAAATCTCTCCAGTCCAGTCATTGAACGTGCTTTCACTCCTCATCACCGCTGGCAGGCAGGCACGGCACACCCAGCGGGCTTGTCACGCGAAGTCTCGAAGATTTCACACCAAGCAAGCAACGCACATCACAAACAGAGTCATTAAAAAGGCAGGGCTAGAGCCTAGAAGGATAAATAAGACACAACACAATTTAAAATTGTAAATTTAATTAAAGGTTAAAAAGTGAATTGGAATTTTACAATTCGTTTACATACCACCATTATCCAGGCCATTTTCACGCGTTTCCTCGCGTTTCTCTCGTACCAGGTAGAGTGGGCCCTGGACCAAAGAGTACACGACAGTCACAGGATCGTTCACTGCACGTCTTGCTAGGCCATTTGGAGGGCGACCTGATGGACATTTCTTTGCACACTGGGAGTCTGGGTTGGTAGCGTTGCATACAATCACGTGACAGTGAACGAACACAAATGGATGGTCAGCAATGAACTTGAAGGCTTCCAGGCTAAACCGCTGTACACTGATCGAAGGCACAGAATGGTACTCCACAGTTACGCCGTTCGGGCATCTAAGAGAAAAACAATGCTTTATTTCCATTAGTGCCGACAGCGATGTCTAGTTACAGAGAAGAAACAACATCATTCCCAGGGTCTTCTCCGCGACGTTTTTCAAAATGGCGGCTCATCGGGAGAAGACCTTCTTCTCCCGCCCGCCATTTGGAAAGGTGGAGAAGACCCTTGGGGACGATGCTGGATAATATATTTCCTCAGATGCAATAATTATATCGCTACCACTTCAACTCGTTTTTGTTTAATTTTAGACAACTTTTTCACGTCTTTATTTTAACAACTTTCTGACGGCATTCGCTTTAATTTTCCATGCAGTCAAAATGCAAAAACTGTGAGGTGAGTAGCTGTCAAGCTCCACGTTCGCTCTCCAACAACTATCAATTCCGTCCCCCGGCTTTTGATTGGACAATTTAGACAGAATTTATCAGAAAATTACCAAAAGGTTGTCAAAAATGGATCAAAAACTTTGTCAAATGGCAACTGTACGGCGATTTGCTTGATGGTAATTTTTAATGCTCTATATATTGGAAGGGTGGGTGGGGGAGGGGGGAAGAATAGATAGTGCAGTGGACAGCGAATCAATCAAGCGATCTGGGTTTGAACCCTGACCGGGGTCACTGCGTTGTGTTCATAGCAAGACATTACTTTCTCTCTCCATCCAGGTGCATAAATGGGTACCGACGACTTTAGTGCTGGGGGTAACCCTGCGATAGACTGGCATCCCACCCACCCGAAGAAAAGAAATACTGCAACTCGCATCATGCTATGGAAACCGAGATAAGCTCCGCCCGATGGGCCACTAGGCTCGATCGCAGACTTTCTTTTTGCATTACCAATAAAGTGGAAGCAGTACAAGAAAAATGCAACTGCAATAAGATGATGTGGTAAATCAGGTCAACAGCAAAAAGTTAATTCTTCACGTACCCTTGTGTAATAAACTCGTACTTCAAAGGACTTTTACGATTATTAGTGGGTGTGGCATAACATCGATCTGCTATGATTGACAGCTGCTTGTCACTTGACGTCACCGATACCCCAAAGAACAGACGTGTGCGCAGCTCCACAGCAACCGGGAAATCATCCTTCGTGTAAGGACTCACGAGTCTCTTGTCAGGAAACATATTCAGAGAAAGTGTAAAGTTTCCTTTGCCTTCATCACTAAACACAAGTTTTCTGTTACTTGGCTCCCACCCAACCGATGATACCACGCCATACTTGGAATAAAAACAGCTGAACTGTATTTCTATTTCACGCACACTTGTCACGTTATCCTCTGCAGCCACAGGGATTCCCAAGACTGTGTTGGAGTAAACGATAGTTGTAGGCGTGTGCCTGCTTGTTGTGTTACAGCCAGTCACTGGTGTTGTTAGGAAGAAGTGAGCGCTTGTTTCTTTAGCTTTGCATGTGGTGTCCAGGAGCCGAAGATGCTCACGGTCAATACCACGGAGGAGGGACTTGGAAATGATGATGGTCATATTGTCTCCGTTGCACTGAACATCAACACCTGGAGCTAAAAGATATCAAAGTAATTTACACGCAGTCGTGATAATGTTAATAACAACTTTATTTATACATGACAAAAGGTTTAAGACGGAATCCGCCAGGACTTCGAGTAGTTGTTGGACAAAATTATGTACCAAAATCATTTACACCTTATTGCAAGCTTTTGTGTTACTGCTTCAAATATCTTATCAAAAGAAATCTTTTCTAACAACACCAAACATCGAAAACCAATCTCGAAGTTCCGCTGAATTCCACTAAATCGCTTAAAAGACCCGAGCTTTTGCCTATAGCTTGTGAACATTAAATTTCATTTTCTCAGGCTCTGATAAGAAATTGTTGTACCAAAATTATTTACACCTTATTGCAAACTTTTTTGTTACTGTTTCAAATATCTTATCAAAAGAAATCTTTTCTAACAACACCAAACACCGAAAACAAATTTTGAAATTTCACTGAATTCCACTGAATCGCTTAAAGACGATTTTACAAAATGGCCGCAAGTGAGAATTTCCCTATAGCTTGTGAACTTTGAAATTCATTTTCTAAGACTCTGATAAGAAATTGTTGTTGGTGTTATCAATGATAATTACTTACATCTTTACCTTTAATTTAGGGTAGAAAATAACTCAATAGGATTTAAATTATTCTGGTACTCGATTTTTGTCCAACGTAAAGAAATATTACTCGACTTCCTGGTGGATTCCGTGTTAAAGCTTCTAAGCTTGTGGGGCCGTGTACAGAGGAACATGGAAGGAAGAGGAACATGGAAGGTTGGGCAGTTTTAGAGGTTATGGTGTATCTCCCCGGAACGTTTTTTTTTTTGATTGCAAAAGCTAAATTATTTCAAAACATCTGAATTTTGAATTTTCCGTCTTTTTGTTGCTGATACCGTAAAATTCCAGTTATAAGCCCTCCGCTTACAAGCCCCCTCGGTTATAGGCCCATTAACCTGGAAACAAAGATATAGATCCGGTTATAATCCCCCCGGGTATAAGTCCCATTCTGCTGACAGTACTGAACAGGGCTAAATGTTGCTTTATTATGACTTTTTAACTTAAAAGCGTATTTCTATCAAAAAATCACAGGATGAGGCATTTTTTTAAGCTTATGCGACAGTCTTCGCGCGGCCATCTTGATGTCGTGTGGCGCGAAACTCCGAAATTCAAAACGCGGATGCTATCGAGCTAAAAACCTTCAACGAGATATATATTAAGGAAGTCTAATAGCCACTAACACAGAATCGCACGTCGAAGGCATGAAAACAAAATGACGCCAGCTTGACGCCGTCAATGTTTATAAAAAAGAAACATCACCATAAACTACGCCATTTTCTAATAGCCAGTGAAGGATTTTAGAATTTTATTGTCTCCATGATACCACAATGGTTTAACGTGGCCACTAATAACAAATTGATACACTTCAAGCGACTTGAAGACCTTTAGACTCTCCTTCGTATAAAAACCCAGCTCAAGTATTTAAGTGTACAGATCGCCAAACGTCAAATCAGGCCACGAACTGTGATTTTTGCCCACCCTTTCAAATTATATGAGTTTGGAAGGTTACTCGCATCTTCATTGTAGCTCGATTTCAGATGATTTCGCGATCTTACAACTGAATCGAGACTTTCGACCTACACAGAATCGCACGTCGAAGGCATGAAAACAAAATGACGCCAGCTTGACGCCGTCAATGTTTATAAGAAAGAAACATCACCATAAACTACGCCATTTTCTAGCGCGCAAGGTTTGCTCTAAAAATAGCCTACAGCGAAAGATATAGCACGCGCCCTAATACTAGATGTTGACTTCTAGCTTATGAATTTGTAGACCCCTTTGTAGTATGACATAGCATCCAGGTACAGACGTGTTAACGGGGAAAAATGAAAATGATGGCCACCTGATGGTGAAGGCTTCAGACTCGCAAAAACGTGAACTAAGACCGTCCCCCAAAATAGACCCGACATGTGTTTGCATAACTTACAAGTCTAACCTTTACACAGCTATAAAGTACATGTAATTTTCGTAAATTACTGTATTTTTATACCAAGAAGTATTGGAAGAGCAATGAGAAGCAAAAAGTCGTTTTGCTGTTTTATTTGCGGAGGTTAATTAGAAGAGTGAACAATCAGGTAAAAAAGAACTTTCATGGCAATGATGATAATTGAGAGAGGTGGCCAAGTTTTTTTTTTATATATATAATTGAAACTGGAAAGTTCCTCATTAGTTTACTCTTACTGATTCCATGTCCTGATTGCAGTATAGTTCAGTAATTACCGTGACATGTTTTGTTATCCAATGATAAGCTTAGTTCCGGGTCTGGACATTCACATTTATAGCCTCCTGCAGTATTAACACACTTGTGGCTGCAGCCTCCATTTGACACAGCACACTCATCAGTGTCTGAAAAATACATTCTCTTTCTTTATTACAGTCTGCACACAATGTACATGTCTTATTAATTTGTTGCCAAAAGGTAGTATGGAATACTACTGTCCAATTTTGTAGACAATAATCACGATAAAAGTTAAGCCAAGTCTAAAAGCGAATTCAGCAGGGCAAAGCTTTCAAACTAGTTCAGTAAATATCGAAGACAAAGTGTCAGTTATTGGTGACAGTATAAGCTTATTCCAACACCACAGACATATAAGCTATAGCGAACATCAATCTCTTACGCTCTAGCTCTCAATCTCTTACTTTACTCGTGCTCTCCATACGTGTATCTTTTGACAGTTTATTTTATCTTTCACTTCAGCCAATTGAACGGCTCTGAGCTCACTTTCATTTCAGCTCAATCAAATTTTTGGTCTTGTTCACTCGCCGAAACAGTATAGAATGCTTTTAAGTTTGAAAACTCTCGCTCGTTCTTAATTGTGCACATTGAATCATGGTCATCTCCAGAATTCTATCGGATCTTCTCGTTGAGTAAATTAGTTATCATGAACTGTTTCCATGATGTAGAAAACTTAAGGTAAGCTGACGTCTTTCATTCAGCTTACAAAGTGAACAACGCGCCAGCGATTTTGACTCCTTTACATACACTCTCTTCTTCTGGGTCAAAATGAAATGTCCAGTTCAATTTTTCAATAAAAGAAATGCAGTTTTCATACAAATTCCTACGACAAGTAAAATATTTTTTTTTTGCGTAAAATAAAATACCCGTGTAGGAAGCCAAACCAAGGGTAACTCGCCCCAGTGCTTTTCCGCGCGTACGTTCGGACGGATAGATGGTCGGACGGTTGGACAAACACGTGACAACAAATTTTTTCAGCTTGATGGGTTAACCAATTTATATTAGGTACCGGACTACGCTCGCGCGCAAGCTTCGCTCATAGACTCACTACATGATCAATATAACTGAGAGTAAAAAGACTACGACACAAAACAAAAACTATTAATAATATAGATGTTGTTACATGATCAAAATCAAGAAGTTCAAATGTGGTATAAAATAACAAGTGTTTAAAAACGTAAAAAGCAGTTAGGTTTTCGGACAAACTTTAGATTTAACATGCCATACAAAACATAATTTTTCTGACCTACCGTTGGCACGTAATTCACAAATGTAACTAATAGATTGCCAACATTCGGCGTCGTTCCATTTCCATCCAACGGATTTATATTGCATTCCACAATCCTCATGTCCCCCAGCATTGTTAGGTTCTCCAGTATTCCAATAGGTGTAAGTAACGGGTGAACTGTCAACCCAAAGAAAGCGAGACTGGTCATCAGGATCCCTGTACAAACCAATCCACGCACCATCTGCATGTACAGTTACGTTTGTAGCAATTAATTGTTGTTCAGCTGGTGAATTTATCACGACAAGTTTGGATCCTAGCGCTTCACAAGCGGATTTTGCTGCCGTCCAGGTCAATTTCGTTGTAAAGAACTTGTAGCATGAATCTTGCTGGTGAATCCAGTTGTTTGGGCATAAACCTGAAACATCATTGACAGTAAAGAAGTGTCAAATCGCTTTTTCGTGGAAACGAAACCGGATAAGGTTGAAAAGGAGAAAGCTAATTTCTTGAGGACATAAAACACAGGCTGAGCATTAATTGATCACTGATTAGAATGATAAATCTTAATCGGTGTCATCTATCACCTAACTGATAAGCTAAAATCTGCTAACTGATTCACCTTAAGAATTGTACTGCATTCTTTTGGCTTGTTGTTAGTGCACTGTTACTTCTTTAAGTTTTAAAAAAAAACTTGAAGTAATATATCACATACAAGGGAGAGTGTTTCATCGCATTTCCAAACACCGAGAAGAGAGTTGAAAATACGACGCGTAGCGGAGTATTTTTGACGAACTTCGAGGTGTGTACTCATGTGATGAAACACTCTCACGAGTGTTTGATATATCTTCTTAATCCAAACTAAAGCTACGGAGAAAACAGAGAAATAAAATCTTAAAAATCTATGTTAATTAAGAACAGATTTCGAACCACCGTCACGGTTCTGATTTCCTTTGTGTTTACCAGATGAATTATTAATGAGTCTAAGAAAGGAATTTTCTCTGTTTATAGAGTTAACCAGCTTACGTTGGGATGTACTTCTCCACAATAAGACTGAGAATCCCACGATGAATACTGCAGACAACCAGTTGGAAACAGCCATGGCGACGCGAACAGATTAACACTCCAAATATGTCTGTTGAGGATAGAAGTTGTAGTACGTGACTGGATTAAAACAAAAACAAATCTTCGTCAAAGGCTTCAGACTCACAGTAGTAAATACCGCATTAAAAATGCCAGAATTTACGGAAACTGTTTTTTTTTTTCGATCGAGTTACGTTATTTGATCGCAGATTACAACACGTGGCATTTAGTTTCCGCGCTTTCCGCACGCATTACGCTCCAATTACCTTTGGAATTAAAAATCAGCTCTACCCAAAGATAGTATGTCGCGCTCCCGCCTCTTTGTGCTCTTTCTATATACAATAGTTTACACAGTGAAAGTGATAATGATCATCGCAGTGAATTTCCAATTTAAGCAATTGGAATAAAGAAGCCTGAAAAAAATGCAGGGCTTCGACGGGATTCGAACCCGTGACTGTCAATATTTCTTCTCAACAAAATGCGTCATTTTCTCGCGAGCAAGGTTTATTATACTAATAGCCTACTCACGAAAGACATAGCACGCGCCCAAATACATGTACTAGATGCAGACTTCTAACTTATGAACTTAAGCGGAAACTTACACAAAATCAGTCCAAAATGCTAGTGGAATGTAAAAAGGTACGAATTTTGCAAACTGTACTCCCCCACCCCTCCACTCCCACCCCTGTAAGTCCGAGATAATGCTGAGGCAAAATAAATGAGCGCTGATTGGTTGAGACAGAGAGTGTTTTTTTTAATTACGAGGGCTTTTTTGGTAGTCAAGAGGGCATGTTTACTTGATCCGGACTGGCTGAACGCGCGTCGTCTGCAGTGAGTTTTCACGGAGCTTAAGCAATGACGACGGCGACGCCGAGGACAACGCCCGGTGAAAAAGGAATTTATATTTTACTCTAGAATTTCGCGATTATTCAGATGTATTCAGCGTATCTGTCGGTTTAAGAACTGGCTCAAGCTAAATGTGTAAAGAGAGCGTTCAACTCCAAATAGAAAAATCAAAAATTTGCCGTCGTGGTTCACGTTGTCCAGAATACGCAGAATTGGGTCATTTCACGTTGTTGTTTTGCAGAGAACGGCTAGGAAATGTATCAAGATTTCAAACGCACGTGCAGAGCTATTGTTCTGCTCATTAAGCCTTTTGTTTGGTGACGTTCTCGTTGCCGTTGCCGTCGTAGTTTGCTTAAGCTCCCTACCGAGTTTTCATAAAATTTCAGAAACGCAATGCTTCTGAGTTTGAATGCGGATATTTCATCAAATGTTAAAGGAAATCGGCAGGCAGAAATGAGTGGTGCCTTGGTGGAATAGAAAGAGGATTTCTTAATCCAAATTTGTTTGTCATAGCCTGAAAAAACTCCTGACCGGTTGGCGCTGCACGAAGAATATAGAAATTCTTCGGCTGATACTGAAAGATAATATTTGGTTTTTGCTTTGCTTCGCCTTATTAGAAAGGGCCTAAAGTTTCTTTGCACTTACAGTTTTCGCTGTGGAAAGAAGGATGTCAGGTTCAAGAAGTTACTTAAGCTCTTTCGGACACTTTGCTTATGACTTTCATCGATTCAGCATTTCCGCATCGTAGGAAGCCTCACAAACGAAGGTTAAGATAAAATTTAAATTGTTTTCAGTTTTATCTGTGAAGGAAATATTATGAGCGAATTGCACATGCTGTATTTTGCTAATTTTTTCTATACGATTTTCTGTTTCTCGACAAAAGTTGATTATTTATGTGGTCATTTTGTTAAGAGCGAATATTCTTGCCAACCTCGTTTAAATTTTCGTTTGTACAAAATTTTGTCCTTTGATGTGATAAACACTAATCGCAATGTGCCCTCGTGCAATTAAGGATTAATTTCACTTGCATTTTCAAAGTTTTACAAATTGCCCTTGTCGCTTTGATTACATTTACGAATAGGCCAATTCCGAGTTGCCTTTTGTATCTATGTTAAAACGAGGCTTTGTTTGAAACTATTCATATTAAAATAAGCTTCACCTGCACGTTCATTTTCTTGCAAATCCAACTCATTTCTCAAAACTTTTGCACCAGGCCTCGTTTTAAAACAGAGGCAAAGGCAACTTGGAAATGGTCTATTTATTTCCTCGATTCATTCTGCATATTTTACATTCTGTGTAATTATGCCATTCCACAAGTCAGGGAAACTTATTCCGCCTCAGTCGTTTTACGACTTTTACATCTCATCGCACGCGAAACGAGCAATTTTGGCCTAAAGGTTGATCTCCGAAAGTGGCATTATGGTAGTATACCGTTGTCATTTAGCCAACTAAGAATGCTGCAATGATTTGTTTGATATAAGGCCTTTAATAATATACCATTGTCTGACGGTTAGAAACATTGGCTTGTAACTTGCTTCCAGAAGTTTAATTCAACCTAGTTGCGATTATCCTTCAAGTGCTTCATTAGACTGTAAGCAATTATAACAGTCAATATTTTGCTCAAATCTGTGGGGACGAACGGGAAAGCGAGCGAGCGCGATATACCATAAGAGCATTACGTCGAGGGCAGCACCCAAATATAGTGCGAGATCACGGAATCAACCGATAACCGATTTTATTGACTGAACTGGAATGCAAGGTTGAAAATGACACAGAAAAGAAAGACGTCACCATCATTATATTAGCTCCGAATTTGCTGTAAAATTGAAGCAAGAACCTTACCTCCGCAGATGTAATTCCAGATGTTGCAGTCAAGCGCCTCAAACCTCGGCTACCAGGCTAAGTGTTTGACATCTTCTTGACAAGTTTTTGATCAGTTTGGTGAGTTTTATGGCTTCCGGTGGCTTTAAACTACCAATCAGATGCCTTGAAAAATGGAAGGCGGGGTATCAAACATTGCATGATTTGTCATCAAACTTCAAAGTTTAAAGGGGTTACAAGTAGGTTTCAGACAACGATTCGCAAGAGCGATTATGAAGTTGCACTGGTGATAAAAATATTTTATTCCGCGGACAAAACTCTTTTAAACTGTTCTTAACTGCTGAAGATAAAAACCCTTCTGCTCGACCTATGCAGCTATGTTTTAAAAAGGGCTGGCTTCGCTAAACCGTCGGAATACAACACCATGAAAGTAAAAGGTACAAAATCTTTTATGTTCAGGGTCGTTCAGCGAGCCGTAAACATGTGGTACGACGATAGAAGTCTTAGGCTCTGTTGGGTTCGTATAAAATAGAGAGGTTAAGCATGACGTTTACGGCAAACGGCAAACGGCAAAAATCGAACTTTGGTGTCTGATTTTAGCCGTTTGCACAATTTAGGGAAATTGTTTGCATTTACTGTGATTAAGGGATTTTTTCCTATTTTTCGACTCGCTAAAGAAAAAGTGAGCAAAATCAGTATTATTTTTGCCGTTTGCCGTTTGCCGTAAACGTCATGCTTAACCTCTCTAATTACAGCTCCGTAAAGATCTGTAAATCGTTCAGTTTCACCCGGTTTACAAATTGGCCATGAAAATATGTTCGTACCCAGTCCCGAAGAGAAAATATGTTCGTACCCAGTCCCGTGCTCGTTTAGAACATGGCTAATTGAATGTTAAGTCTCACAAAGACCTTAAAAATGCATTTCCTGTATTAAAAGAAGTTAAGTTAGACCAAATTTCTGTTCGACCAAATGTCTGAATTATTGATTCAGCTTCAACTTCAAAATCACTCGTGCGAACCGTTGTCTGTAACCTCACCTCTTTAAACTTACAAGTTTCATAACAAATCATGCAACTCTTGATACCCCGCCTTCCAGATATAACCGTTTGCCAAAAACAAAACAGTGCGGCCGCAGGCGTTCTTTTTACCCTGTAAACAACACACTTTATTTCGTTATTTTGCTGGAGATCTTTTCAGTGGCAGTATTAGAGGGCGCTAATGGGGTTAACAGTTAACTGACAATTGGCCAAACTGAAAATAGTAGTTAACTGATATTTGACCAAAAAATTAGTAGTTAACTGATAAATGAAAAGTTAACAGTTAAGTGACATTCTAGTAATTATACTGGATACGATTATTGTTGTTACTAAAAGCAACAAAGATTTTTCCTAACAGCAAAGCTATTTCGTGACATTTTCCTGTCCCGCTGTGTGACCAGGTGACATATTAACCATGTTAACTGATATGCGAAAGGTACCAGGGTCGTACCAGGCACGAGCGTACTGTTTGACATGGCAAAACACAATCTCCGCATTTACGAAGATTTTGGTTTTTTTTTTTACGAAGATATTCCGACCATTTCCTGAGATTTCCGAAGATGTTCCGACGACTTTCGAGCATTGCCGAAGAGCACCGACGATGTTCTAACGACTTTCAAACATTGCCGATGCGTGTGAAATCAAGTCAAATGCGAATAACGATGCACATTTTCTGGATTATTTTTTCGCCAAAATTGAATTGAATTTAAATTTCTCTTGAAAGCGTTAGGCAAACTATATAAATTTCGTTTGGAGAATCGTTTTCGGTTTTTATCGAGTTATTTATATCTCAGCCATCTTTGTGAAGTTTGTTTAGTAGTAGTTGGCAAGACATGCATGACCAGGGCGGGAAGAGCAGTACGTGCATTTGTGTGTCTGAATTTACGAGGTCGGTATTAGCTGATGCTTATACGATCTTATACGACTTAAAAAATTAAATCTTCTTTTCAATCGCACTTAATTTCACTACTTTGGCTAAATAATTGTTATTTTCTTTATCGTCTTTCTTATAACTCACACTATTGGTGGAGGTTTTGCGAATTCATGTAATTTATACCTCGATTCTAGTAAGTTCCACCCCCAAAACCGATTGACGTGCTGAAGCAAAGAAAATTCGGGCTATGACGCAATAATTTTCGCCATAAGAAAATGAAAATTAATAGCTAACTTAAATTAGCAGTTAACTGACAATTGGGTACCGCCATTAGCACCCTTGTATTAAGAACAAAAAGCTAAGTACACTCCAATTAGATATGACGAAATACTTTTAAATAGAAGTCAAAGGCAAAAAATCAGAATTGTAGAAAAATGGAAAGAAAAGACCCGTGGACAATCAGATAATTGTAAAATAGCACGTTTAAGCTCCTATTAAAGACTGTTTAAAATGTAGATTGCGGGAGGGTGGAGCTTGTCTTCACTGAAAGTTCATTATTTGCCCATGAAAAATTAGTATAACGCAGGCAAAAGCATCACGCCCATGACCTGTAGAATCAATATTTATGACATATAGATCTTAATTGCAATAGCCAGGTGTAGTATTGGTATATTAATATACAATCTTCGTTCACTGTCCAAAATCCACGTGTGCAATTGGTTAAAATTGAGCACGTGATTTTACTTTACCTGTCGTCAGCAAACTCTGACAGTGCGTTATTGACAATAACGCATAAAAATCGTGCATTATTGACAACGGCTTTAGCTGACAGATTTGCAGAAATAGTGAAAGAACAACTATGAACTTATGAACGATTTTGTGAATGATTCTAAGCCTCATTTATATTTAATTATGTATGGCTTTTTGTGATTTCTATATTCTTAAACTACGCCATTAGAATTTTGTGCTACTTAGATACAACTGAATTCTTATTTATTAAAATTCTTGTTTCAGTGGCATGCCTGCAAACTAGCTATCTCGAAGCTAAGTGCATGACCACTATAAACAACATTTACATTTTACATTTTTTTTTGTTTCGATCTTGTTCAAAGTTCGCGAAATTGTGTATTGAGTGCAGTGTACTCAGATTGCATATTAAAAGGGTTAGAGGCTGCTAGTTCGTGTTTTGTTTACAAATACACGCACTTGCTGGCAGCCCAATGAACTCGAAATTTTCAATACTGCACTCGGCTACGCCTCGTGCAGTATTGAAAATTTCTCGTTCATTGTGCGGCCAGCGCGTGCGTGTATTTGTAAACAAAACACTCACAACAGTCTCTAACCCATAAGTATTGTGTAAAATCAGTTCAATAAAATATAGTCTGCAGTGCAGGTGTCTTATCGTCCACTGAGCCGCCATGTTTGATTTACGGTTAGAGCGGACGGGGTGGATTGGGATACGCGAGAAGACGCGTATTTTTTCTTCCTCCCCCCTCCCCTTCCCCCTCCTTTCTCTCGCCTACCAACCACCCCTCTTGGTAGAAATTTGTTTCTCTCCCCAACCTTCCTCTGCCTAAAAAATCCAAGATGGCGGCCAAACATTTCGCGAAGAAAGTCTGAGCGTTCGCTCGCCATAAATACGCCTGCTCTGCGGGCTAAATAAAATATTCAGTCATGCAATGGCAAAGAATTTTGTGTGATTGACACATGCAGGATGGTAAGTAAATCCAAGTTTTAAATTTGTGTCTACTTTCGACTCAGTTGAACAGGCCTTTAAACACTTTACTGTAAGCAAGTCTAACTGGCCTTAAAGCAGGTTTAACGTGTTTTAAAGGCCCGACCAAACGAAGAGGCAAGTAGTAAAGACTGCGTTTAAGCCTAGTGGCCCAAAAGCGATCTAAGAGCAACAAGAAGTTATTCTACTCCCCTCCACTCTGGCTGGGATGCTAGTTCATCTCGGGCTTTTCCCGGCGGTAAATTTCCTGGTACTCATTTTTTTATACCTTGGTGGAGAGAAGCACTGTGAGGGTATGTCTTGCCCAGGAACACAGTTCGAACCTAGACCGCTCGATCTGGAGTCCAGTGCTTCAACCATAAGGCCACCGCGCCTCCCAATAGACTCAAGTAGTCGCAGGCTGAATTTCCGAACAGACTTGCGTTGCATGCTTTAGGTGGCCAAACGGTGATAAACGTGCGCCGATTTTCGTGCAAATGCATCCAAGCCCCAAACAAACGTAAACAGAGTCGAAAGCTAGACGCAAGTTGAAATTTCCAAGCGGAATAGATGGTTAGAGCCCAGGCAACAAACTTAAGCGCGCGCATTTAATTAGAAGCAATCATCGTAGTTAAATGACATCACAATAAAAGACTTTAACGCTTTCAGAGTTTGTCTAGAGGTTTTCGTCGTGTCTAAACATCGCTTCAATAATGAAACGTTTTCGCCGGAAAAAGTCCAAGGCCGACGAATTTCAGATCAGGAAATCCGTGTCGTCACTCACGATCATAGTAAGGGACGACACGGATGCCGTAATCTGAATCTAATTGAATGCGTGAAGGAGAAATGGTAAGTTAAGAAACAAAACAGCGCGGATTTAAGCGCTTTTACATGCTCGGTTAGAACCATTAGCGTTAAGAAACCCTTCACCAAACATTTCAAAAGCTCACCAAAAAAACGGTGCTGGCAAGCAAGTTAGATCAGCAGCGGTGGTTAATTGGATGTGACAATATTAATAACCCGGCGTGATTTTCTAGAGTATAAAATAAATGTCGCGCACGCTTTTTCGGAAACATTTTTCGATTATGTTTTTCTTTTGTTTAATACTAAAGCTTAAGACTCCTTATGCCATAAGTCTTTCTTTCATGTGCTGTTTTCTCCCTCACTGAGAAAAGGGAGAATCCATGGACAAGGGATACAGTACGCATACATTTCCCGCCGGGTCGCCTTGTACTCTTTGCAAATTTTTTTCGGCTATAAAGATTGCAGATACTAGAAAACAATAACTGGTATTAGTATTTATATAATGCCATAGAAAATACAGCCAATCAGAATACAGGAAAGCCATTGTATATTCAATGGTATTAAACCCAACCTTCTCATCGTGCGCTGCGACTGCGAAGTTTAGGAAGCGTATTTTCTATGACATAATATAAAATAGCTATGTAACACTTTCTCGTGGTATACCATGCAATATCCTACTTGTCACTTGTAAGTGACATGTGACAAGTGGGAAAGTGAAAGGGAAGTGAAAGTCAGGCTTTTAGGTCATGTAAAACGCTGTTAGCGCGTATATGAAAAAAACGCAAAGAGAACGTATATGGGAACGCCAAGCTAAAAAAACAATATATATTTCCACTCTTGTCAAGTATTCTCTAATTTATGTAAAGAGGCTTTGGAAAGAGTAAATAACATCGCCACGCTAATTTTATGATGACATTTTGATAGCACGTGCAAATTTGTTATATCGCGACGTAGAATACGAAGAGTAAAATTCACTGGTAAAGTAAAGTCTGTCTACGAGCCTTGGGGCCCATCAGGCCGGAGCTTATCCCGCTTTCCGTAGCATGAAGCGACTAGGAGTATTGCTACTCTCCCCTGGATGGGATGCTAGACCATCGCAGGGTTACCTCCAGCAGTAAATTCGCCGGTACCCATTTATACACATGGGTGGAGAGAGGCACTATGAGAGTAAAGTATCTTGCCCAAGAACACAACGCAGTGCCCCGGCCAGGGCTCGAACCCGGACCGCCCGATCCGGAGTCCAGCGCATTATTAGATCGAAAGTGTGCTTTGATCATAAGATAAAATTAGGCCTAAGTAAGGCGACTATTAATTTTATTAGTGAGATTCACACTTAGGTTACGGATAGTGATAGCAGCATCTATTGTGGATGTAACAGTTAAGAAAGTCACCTTATATAATCAAATAGATTTTTTGGTGGTTTGGCGGATCAATGTGGTGGTGTAGTGGTGAGAGCATAATGTTTGCATGCCAGAGGTTCCGGGTTCGGTTGTGGGTGTTGACGTGCTATTTTCCTTTTTCTTTTAGTAAAAAAAAAAAAATTACTAGTAAAAATTTCTCAGTGTCGCTAACATGGCATCGACCGTTTACGAAATGGAAACATAAACGCGGTGCCTCGCCACCAACAAATCAAGTTTTGCAAATCCTGGTCAACTCCATGCTTTACTTCTGTGCCTCACTAACGTTATCCGCAACTTTCAAGACAAGACATTCTCTAAAAACTGATAGGAGCTCTGTCATAGGGATTTCGCAGGTTTTTGGTCTAAACTGTTCTGAAATTAGTGGTAGGAAACCCATGAAAACCCACCCATGAAAAACAAAATCTTTGAACATCTAAAGCAAGGTATACCCTATATTTGTGGATAGGAATCAAACGAAGGCTATAAATATTGATTTTTTGAAGTCGTGCGGAAACGACTTGAAAGTTTAGCCTCAATTTTTCAAGTTGCAATCCATTTCCATCCTAGCCATCTGCAGCTAAAGACGCTTGTTATCAGTTTTGGTGCTCTAATATAACAATTGTTAATAAAAATGGACCATTATTTTTTGGTTTCCCTCGATACAAGTCTAAATTTTGACAGTTGGAAAATCTGTTGAAATCCGTGATAAAGCCCCTTTAACTTCTGCTTTATGAGAAAGATGCTCACGAGAATAAGAGTTAATCTCCTTTCTTGCCTTTTTACAGTCTGTAAGCATTTGAAAATGAAATTTCATTAAACATTTTCTCCTTGGGATTCTCTCGTAATAGATCGCAAATCCCACCAGCTTAGTACACCTAAAAAATATGTATTAATAAATTAAAGTCATTCACTTATTCACCTACAAGTTGCTTCTGCATTCATATTGCAATTGAAACAAAAAAGAGATGTAAAATGCATACCGGTGCATAAAAATACCAAGACTGGGAATAAAAATCCTCTTCATGTAACCGCACCTGAAATGGCACTTTAGCTGTCATTACTGTTATGCAAATAAGTAGAATCGGAAGATGCGCTCATGTGGACATTTTGCAATTTCATATTAATGCTGCACGTGGAAAATTTGCACTTTTGATGAGTATTCAAAATTAATCGACGCGATTGTATTCATCCATGCGCACCTTAGCCCAGTTGCAATTTCAAATTTCACAACCGTCTTTTAGTTTGCTCCAACGGAATCTTTTGAACAAAGTTACATCCACTTACAAAGTTACTTTACCAATCTTCCGTCAACTTCGGGTAAACGAATCTGCTTTTAAAGAGCACGGCGAATTTGCTTTGAAATAAGCAAGCAGGACTCCGCTTTCACGAACAAGCTTCTCGAAAGTTATTCACTTTACCATGAAATTGACATCTTGCTTGGCAGGTAAGGGAACGTTCGTAACGGTGTAATTTACTTATGTGGTTCTCAGAATAGTCAGCATTTCAGTTAGTGAGCTACACTCTTCCTGTAACTGGTGGCCAACAATCTATGGTGGACAATTGACATTATTTCTCTTATTTTTTCAGAACTGAGATCTTTGGATAAAGTCACCAAGTTCAAGTATGTGGCCACAAATACTAAGACATGAACGGCAATGGAAAATACCTGCCTTTTAGAGGCAAGTAAGAGGTTAGAACTCAAGTTTTATATAATCACATATTTCAATAATATTTTGTGACTTCACTCAGAATAGTAACTAGGGCTCGTTATTCAAAGCACCAGCAAACCCTGATCTTTTTTTCAGTTGGAGATCAATACTCAATCAGCAATTATTTGATATTTGAAAAAATCTTTGCTGGAATCGATGGAAGACTATTACTTTATCCCGGTAGATGAGGTTCGCACACTGTGCCTTGCATTGTTTCTAGTAGTATAATTCTTTTCATGAAAGAATAAATGTGGCAAACAACAGCAAGACTTAAGCCAAAAGCTAAATGTTTATAAGGCACGTTTTCCTTTGTGATTTACTAATTTAAATGCCGATTATTTTCTTTACATCAGAACTTTAAAGAGCAACTGGTTGCAGTATACAGTTGATCGCATGTATCTTGGTATCGCACGACTTCTGTAAGATTCACAATAACGAAAGCCATGAATCCTGCAGCGGGAGAAACAGAAAGCTTGAAATGGAAATCCTTCGAGTGGCGTGGCATTCTGAAAGAGCCAAGTTTTTCCTGCGTCGGATGTAGAACTGATTTATCCTGACATCAATCCTACTGCGTGGATAATTTCTGCTGCTCGGGTAAGAACTATTTTACCGTAAAAATCCTAGATCAACACCAAAGCATGCCAATAAAATTTTCAGCTTGAGATTGGATTTAGAGACAATTATATAATCCCAAACTGGGTGAAGGGTTTCGCGCGTTACATGTACAGATTTTCTGTCAATTTCCGGTAAAATAATCCGCTTGTAAAGAAGAGTTCTGCTTGGAAATTAAGCAAAGACTTTGCTTTCACAAACGAGCTTCTAGTAGTCATTTGACAGCTTGCTTGGCAGGCGGGGGAAGGTTCCTTCGGCATAAATTGCTCAGTGTGGTTCTCAGAATTGTCAGCATTTCACCTACCGAGCTGTACATTTCCCGCAAGAGGCTTGGTGGACAATTGCCATTAACTCTCTTATATTTCAGAAGATCTTTGAGTTAAGTCTCCAAGTTCAAGTGTGTGGCCACAACTAAGACAGGAAAAGCAATGGAAAGTCAGCCTGCCTTAAAGACTGAGGTAAGTAAGAGTTTAGAACTCTTGTCTTATATAATTACCAAATAAATTGCATTTTATTTTGAGACTTTAGAACGGGACTATTTGTGAACAATTTTTTGTGTGTCTAAACAACAACTCAGTAAAATTTATCTCATAATAGTAACTAGGGCTCGTAATTCAAAGCACCAGCAAAAACCCGATCTTTTCTCAGTTAGAGATCAATTCGCAATCGGCAATGACTTTACTGAATTCGATGCTGCGAAGACTATTACTTTATCCCGTTAGATGATGTTGCGCACGTTGACTTGTATTTTATCCTATAGTTTTCTACTTTTTATCAAAGAATAACGGGGACAAGCCACGCTTGACCTAAGGCGAAAGTTAAATGTTCATACGGCTTATTCTCCTTTGAAATTTACTAATTTATATACCGATTATTCTCTTGCATTAGAACTTTAAAGAACAACTGGTTGCAGTACAGTTGATCGCACAGCCTGCGTCAGATACAGAACTGATTTATCCTGACATGAATCCTACTGCGTGGATAATTCCTGCTGCCCAGGTAAAAACTCGTTTACCGTAAAACTCCTAGATCAACAACAAAACAAACTAATAAAACTTTCAGTTTGAAATCGGAGCTGGTGACTGTAACGTAATCCCAAGCTGGGTGGAGTGTTTCGCGCGTTCCACTTGGTGCTTGTCTACTTGCACGCTCCCGAGGACCGGTTGGTGGTAATACGGTTGGGGAAGACGGGGGCTGGTCATGATGTGCTTGTATTGGAAACCCATCCTATTTGGCATTGCACGTAGGTATCATGAGTACCATACGAGTCAACTCGGATAACATGTGATCCGAGAGTCACGATTTGGTGGTTCTTCTTCCAGCGGGCAGTACTTGTTCTAGATAACCCCCTGACTCTAACTCCCAGTGGGACTACCTGGGCTCTAACCCCCGGAGGACTGCCTGTATTCAAGCGGGGATTACATATCATCTTTCTATCTGCATCCAAATATTTAAAAGAAATAAATGATCTAGGGTTTTCGAGAACGAGTTGTACTCCCTAGCGTAAGAGAAAGGTTGGGATTCGAACCCAAGACCTTCGGGTTACAGGTCCACTGCTCTACCATCTGAGCTATAGAGCCATGATGGGAAAAGCGCGTGAGTGATTCCCAGTTGATTCACTCATTTTTGTGCCTGAGGATAATTCTAAACTAAAATACGCTGTAAATCCTGACCACTGGGGAATAAAAATCAGTGGCTTAGGTGGGATTCGAACCCACGACCTTCAAGTTACAGGTCCACTGCTCTACCATCTGAGCTACAGAGCCATGATGGGAAAAGCGCGTGAGTGATTCCCAGTTGATTCACTCATTTTTGTGCCTGGGGATAATTCTTAACTAAAATACACTATAAATTCTGTCCACTGGAGAATAAAAATCAGTGGCTTAGGTGGGATTCAAACCCACAACCATCGGGTTACAGGTATACTGCTCTACCTTCTGAGCTACAACTCTGGGAACAGCGCGTGAGTGAATTCCATTTGATTCACTCATTTTTATGCCTGAGGATGATTCTCAATAAATGAAAATGCCACACTGTCAATTCTGAGCACACAAAAAAATTCAGTGGCTCAGGTGGGATTCGAACCCAAATAAAATTAACAAGATTTTCGATATTTCGCCGGTGTAAATTTTAGCAAAACAATTATTCCTCTCGCACGTGTTGGATATGAGATGATTATAACTAGCCATCCCATGTTCACCGTATGCTTGGGGAATAATTGTTACGTATACTAACTTGTAAGTTATGAATTACGTTAGACAGGGAAAAGTCCGTTGCTGTCCGCCAGACTGTTGTGTTGGGTATGGTATGACAAAGGATGGCTACGTAGGGTTAATGTATGACTGAACACTGAAGTTTACTTGATTCAACTATTGATTTCGAAAACTAGGTGGAGAAAGAACATAATGTTGCTGTTGATTAAGATTTAAATTCTTACTACCTGCAAAGAGCTTAGCACGGATAACGAACACGCAATAACATTTCTAGCTTTGCAGCAAATTACTTGAATTTCGACTTAAACCGTAACCTTTCTCAGAGAAATTCAAAGAAGTTTATATATTTGTAATTTCTTACGTCTGACCTCTTGGCACAGGCCAGTACCAGAATGACAGCCAATGCCAGTGTTGACGCTTCCATGCCAGTGCTAGTGCAAGAACCTGAGTGTGTGCCTGTGTCCATTTGGTCAGAGAACAGACTGCCATTTATGTCAGTTTGACCGAAATATCAACATTAGAATATATGATATGGCTAATAGCATTAGATGAGATCATATTGATTTTGTTTACAATTTTGGTTTTATCCTTTTATGATGATGCAATCAGAACCCCTTACTGTACCTTTAATTTTTCAGGGAAAAACTCAAAAATCTGATGATGACAAAATCAACATCAAACGTTTATTGACATCGATCAGATGATTATGATGATGAAGAGGTGATGAGCTAAGAATGGATCATGATCATCGTCGAGCAGAGGGTCGCAAGAAGACATTTGCAAGCTTATAGTCATGTTCCTGATGTTTTGTAAAATACTACATTATCTGTAATATTCAGCTGGGAGCATTCTTTTTGCGTTCTACAGAAACCTCAGTAAAATATAAGACAGAATCTTCGGAAAGCTTCGGAAACCTTCCGCAGCGCCCGTCCGTACATCGTATACCGAACATCTCAGAATATATTCGAACCACGTCAGGAACATGTTCCGAATCCCGAGTACTCTGAAGATCGTCGGTAAGCTTCGAACATGTTTCCGTACATCGTATACGAACATCTCGGAGTATATTCATGAAACGTCAGAAACATATTCGGCCGGAATTCCAGGTACTCTCAAAATCTTCAGAAAGCTTTAAACATCTTCAGCAGCGTCTGCACATCGTATTCCGAACATCTTCGAACTTGTCAGAATATATTCGAAAAACGTCAGAAACATCTTCGAAGTTCCGATTACTCTAAAGACAAAAATGATTCAAATCATGGGGCACGTATTTTTTCTTCGTGAAATTGTTTTGAGATTATTTTAGGAAAACACTGCGACTATTGATAAGACGACAGGGGGTCAATGTAATGGACCAGTGCATTCACTTCTGACTATTTCTTCCTTATCGAGCAACATAACAATTGAATTCAATTTCGAGAAACAATCAGTCATGATCGAATATCCTCTAAACCGTGTCCAAATGCATTGTGGGACTGACTGGGCACGACGCCGCGAACTCGCTCATCGTTTTACTTCCGGTCTTTCGCAACCACAAATTTTCGGCAACTTTCAGAAATCGTCATAACATCTTCGGACATTTCCGACCATTTTCGCAAGTCAGAATTTTGGTTTATATAGCACATGCAAGCGCACATTTGTTTGCACTCACTGCACAGGCATCCCAAGCTCACGTTTAAATAAAGGGAATAATAATTTATCTATTTATTAGTATTAGCGTCACGGTACACTGTGTGAGCCGGAACGTGACCTTTCAGCTGACGGAGTCTTGTGAAAGGAATAACAGCAGTGGCATAAAAGCCTCAAACGGCAAAAATAACCATCAAACACAACAGACACACAAGAGGTGAGTTCATTTCATTAATCTAGCGTAAAAAAAGTAGTAATTATGAAGAATTTAGCGTTCTAAATCAGAGTTATTTTATTCCCCATACATCGTCTTATAAAGCGCTCATATTCTCAACGGTCGTGTAATCTAATACCGCGTCAGCTGAAAGGTCACGTTCCGGCTCACACAGTGTACCGTGACGCTAATACTAATAAATAGATAAATTATTATTCCCTTTATTTAAACGTGAGCTTGGGATGCCTGTGCTCACTGCGGACCTATTTTCTATGCAAGACTGAAGAAAAAGCCATCACATCAACAAACCAATGAGGAGTGTCGAATTTTTTGCAGACTTAAATTATTTAATTAAGAAAAAATTACTCACGCAAAAACGGTAAATTGATCCTCGACACTTTTAAAAAATGTTTGCAACGGCCAACTGACAAATCCTGGTGGCTCTAATTTTGACTAAATAAAGGAAGACCGGCCGTACCGTTCGGATGATAAACTATAATTTCCAATATTTTGTCAAGGATGGTCTGACTTCCTCAGAGAGCGAACTGTGTGGTTCATTCCCTGAAGACGTGAGGCCATGCATGACGAAATATTAGAAATTATACGGTTTATCATCCCAACCGTACAGTTGGACTTTACGCGAGGACATAAAGCGCATTTACGCGAAAGGGAAAATTGGATACGGACCCGTCAAAAAATCGGTCCGGACCCGAGCATATGCATTCTGTCGAGAAACAGTCAACTTTACGCGGGGCAATAGGCGCCTATGGCCCCGCGTAAAGTTGACTGTCTCTCTACAAAAGTGCTCGGGTCCGAACCGGTTTTTTGACGGGTCCTTGCTCAATTTTCTCTTTCGCATAAATGCGCTTATAGGCGCCTATGGCCCCACGTAAAGTTGACCGTTTTTATACAAATCTGGACTGGTCGACACCGATTTTTTGCGGGTCCGTACGCAAAAAATTTTCTCTGTCATGTAAATGAGCTTTCTAAACCTGATCACCACAGCAAGGAGAAGAAATGGAGTAAAAAATAATGTTAAAAATATCGAATATATTTGCCCTGCATGTATTCAACTGACTGTCGATCTTTTCTCCTTGCTATGCAGCCTAGTAGCTATCAGTTTGCATTTTCTTGTTATATTTTTCAGGTTTTTGCCTGCATCGCCTGGATGACTATCGATAGTCACCTGTTGCGCTGTTTCTGGATATGTATGTGCAAGGTATGGTTTCGCAAGGCTACGAAGGGCTGCTTCAAAGTTTAAGCTTATTGATATTATTTTTGTTTTTGTCATGTACATTTATTTACGTTAGATTTGTGTTTTTGTTTGCGATCACAGCTTCTCAAGAGAAGAGGAGAACCTGGGAACAAGGAAGAGTTCGTGAGACGACAGTACAAATTTTTGATGACCAGCAGTTCAAGATGGCGGACGGTAAGAGTGTTTTTCTGTGCGATTTCTGTGCGAATTTTGACATAGTAGAAATGAACCAGGGTTTTTTCCTCTGAAGATGTTGACTCTTGTTGGATTAAGGGGTCAACCGGTCTACGGGAGTCTCGCAGGATATTTTCTACCGTAAACTTGAGGTCAGCTGTCTTCAAGAATCGTGAACGTGAACTGTGTTGTCACAACAAAACAACTTGGATGTGTTTTAAATCAGTATATAAATGAATAATCTTGCGTTTTCATTGATCTTCCAGGCTGGAATTATGGATGCTGTGGGCCGAGAATGATGAATGTGGAGGAAAAATGCATATACCAGCAGTGTTCTTTTGGGTGAGTCGATAAAGTTAGTTTATAGTATGATCTTTGAAATTTTTGACTTCCCAATACAAGTTTAATAAATATCATTTGGTTGTTATCAAAGCTTGCTTATTTTTCCTGAGTTTGCATTTTCTAATGCCAGAGCTGTACCGTAGCTTATTGGTGCAGCCGCACCCCCTCACGTGCCGCAAAGGTCCGATTAATATGAGAGGGAAGATAAAAATGACTCTCAGAATGCAGGAAAAGTGGACTTCAGTGACTTGATTTTTCAAAATTTCCAGGGGGAATATATCCCTTGATTCGCACTGGATGCTCTGATGCTTCCCGCACTTGCACCCACCCAAGCAAAATCCTGCCTAGGGCCCTGAATGCTCCATGTACATTTTTACTGATCATTACTTTTTTAACCTTTTTTCTTAGTTGTGTTGCAGCCTACACAGACAAGGGATAAATGACTGTTATACATGTAAGTTTCTTACTAAATGCTAGAGTCAGTGTTGATGACAATCTAAATTTTGTGGGACATATGAGCAAGCTGTGTACTAAAGCTCACCAAAAAGTAAAAATACATGTGCATCTGCATAATACCTTGTAATATTGTGAATTTTGTTATTACTGTATACAAGAGAAACTTCTGCAAGTCATCTGATAACCGAAAGTTCGGCACAGTCAAGAGTGTGTATTGTAAGCAGCCACACTCTTGGTACCAATACTTTACAACAGGTGCTTTCAAGTGGCCATTCTAATGTTAAGTTAAAATGTGCTTGTTCAAAGTTGTCTCTGAATTTTTTTTTTGTTATTTCAAAGCACATGTATAATCCGAAAAGGCAAAAAGAAATTTCCACACATGTACCCTACACATGTATGCCTTCTACAAAGCAATGTTAAGCCTGGTATATTTGTCTTCAGTAAAAGTTTTAAAATTGAGGTTAAATTGTATAAATCCAGTCTTTACGAATGTGTTGTTTACAACAAAACAAAATGGATCCATTTATAAATGGATAATCTGTGTAATTTTTTTTTCTTCAGTTGATCTTCAAGTTGCGATACTGGATGCTTACTTTTGTGGGCCAAGTATTCCAAGCATGATGAATGTGTGTCACTTAGAAGATATCAGCAGCAGTGTTCTTCTGGGTGAGTCGTAATTAAATAATAGTAGTTTTTAACAACCTCTGAATGGTTTTGACTTTATTACAAGTGGCATAAATAATTATGTTGTTATCAGAGCTTGCCTAAATTATTGAATAACTTTGCATTTATAATGTTACCGGTATATTTTTACTGATAATTGAAACTATTTTTCTTAGTTGGGTTCCAGTCTATATGGATCCATTTATAAATGGTTAATCTGCTTTGTGTTTTCTTTGATCTTCAGGTCAGGATACTGGATGTTGACTTACGTGAGCCAAGTATTCTAAGAATGATGAATTTGGAGGGAAAGACACATTAATTACAGCACAGTGCTCATCTGGGTGAGTCATAATGAAATTAAATTTAAGTGTAGTTAGTAATGATGCTTGGATGTTTTTGACTTAACGGTAACAACAATTTACATTTAAATATGTTGCTATCAGAGCTTGCCTATATTGACTGAGTTTGAATTTTTTAATGCTTCATTTTTACTGATCATTTAATCTTGTTTTTCTTAGTTGGGTTCCAGTCTACACAGACAAGGACCATTGTCTTGCTGTCCTGTCATTAGGTTCCTTAGCTTGTTAAATAGCAGGGATGTGGTGTGAAGATAGAGGACCTAAGGAAAATGGTATTTATTCAAATCTGTGTTACTTTCAAGTTTTATGGAACTTGTTTAAGAGGAGAATGGACTAGGAGCTTGGTTTCAAAATTTTGATAGAATTGGGAAGGGAACTAATCATTTGATGTGTTATCTGAACAAATATTTGGTGGAGCCAGGCAATTGTTAGGACAGGATAGGAGGTAACCATGGCAACCCTGTGAGCAGCCACTACCAGGCACCGTCACTCTGAATCGATCAGTGGAATACTTACCAACTGATACTTACCCAATCTTCTTCAAGGGAGGGTGGAGTGGGCAAAACGGTAGCTAAATGCACTGCATGCAGGCAAAGTGCGGCAATGACCAGTTGCAAATCGGAAAGCAAGCAAGCAACTGGATTTATGAGTCACAAGGTGCCCCTGAAGATGACGCATGGCCACCCCAGGCCATTTTAGCCAACTGACCGCTGACCGGCATTGTCTTGAAGTTTACTTTGCCTAAATAATATTAAGCCACATTTAAACTCATCTCCAATCAATGAGCTTGGGAGTGGGTGCCTTTGGTTTGGTGGAGCAGGATAGGAGGTGACCATGACAACCTTGCGAGTGGCCACCACCCAAATCCCCCCAAGGGTGCTTGAACAAGGAGGCCCACCAAGCGAGAGAATGGCAACCTCCAACTTCAACAACCCCAAGCACCAGAGGTCAAAGTACAGTGTGCAGCTACAAATGTGAACTTACCAAAACAGCAGCCATAAGGCCAGCCAGCCTTGGAAGTAGTCCTTATATAAAGGTGACAAGCATTGCTTATCCATCACCCCAAGGCCTCTATGCCATTGCAACCTGCAACAGTGGCTGCACCAATGCGAAAGCTGTGGCTGGAAAAATTGCCACAATCCCAGCAGCTGATAATATCTGTCATAGCCAGACAGTTGAGGGAGTGTGAGTCAATGGTTGTGAGTCCTTGAGTAGTAACAGCGGGCTAGGGACATTACCTTGCAATGAGAGATACGCCAGCATAGCTTGGACTGCACACAGTGGCGCCTTGCCCTGGCTGATATACTCAAAGCAACCATTGCGAAAAGGGTCTGTTTTGGAGACTTTAATCCGGATATGGAGACAAGATGGCAAAACCGCTGAATCCACTGCTACATCAGCAACCATTAAATGAAGGTCTGACACATAGCTGGCCAAGATGGGGACCGTGAATTTTTGCAGAGCGGAGAAAACCCAAATAGCTCAATGTGTAAGCATCCCAAAACATGTGGTGATTGTGCAAGCTGGTGTCCAGTGCTTTCCTGATGATGGCCATGATGGTATCACTGGGCAGACGGAGAGAACCCGGAGAACCTTGGACCTGCTTGATCCCTCTAATTACCTGCTGGAGACAGAGACAGTTGAGCAGTGAGTCAGAAAAACTCTGTTAAATATGAAGGGAGCGAATGGCTGATAGGTAAACTTTAATAGATACATGTTGGATGGAGTCAGCACGAAAAAAAAAACAACAAACAGACATAGTATCCATTCTTCCACTGGGCATGGAGAACCATTGGGATGAAGTTTTCTTGCCTGCAGACAAAAGTCGTAGAACTTTCTCTGACCTGAAGCATATGGATTTCTGAGAAGAAAGGGCCAGACTGTGAGCCAAGAACTGGTGGCAGATCCTCTAGCAGAGAAGTGTCAAGCTGTCCAGCAGAAAGCTGCAGAATTGGGCATGGATTAGGCTGAGCCTCAAGGCTAGGACCTTTGATGTCCTGGAGGTGAGAGTTGTGACCACAGCCTCATTGTCAGAGTGAAAAAGGACATGCTTCCTGGACCACTGAGGACCCCACAAGTGAGCAGCAGTTACCACTGGGAAGAGCTCTTTATAGGCAATGGATTGGTCAACCTGTGAGGATGCACACAGGCCATAAAACCATTGACCTGGTAAGCTCTATAACCAAAGGCACCAGCCGCATCTGAGATGACTTCGATGTCAGGAACTGCGGACATGCCTGGGTACAGCCAGAACCTGACACCATGCCAGGAGGACAAAAACCACTGCCAACACCGGAGGTCCAAACATAATTCATGATTGATCCAGATAGGGTGCTGTCTATTGTGGAACTAACACATTAAATCGATTAGCCTTCAAAAATATTCTCCCTGGCCACATTATTTTCGCAGCTCAATGCAAATGGCCGATGAGGGACTCTAGATCTCACCTACGACACCAACGGCGTGGGAGCCAGGAATGAATAAGCTCTCAAAGAGCAAGCAGTTTGTCCTTTGGAAGGCAGGCCACTAGCTGGATAGAGTCTAACTCAATGCAGAGAACAGTGAGAGGCATAGAAGGTCCCACGCACTTGCCCGGGTGAAGAGGCAACCAGCCTCTTGCACACTGTGACAGCGGTGTTAAGATTATAAGCACATTGAAGCGAATGTGGAAGACCAGCAGCAGTAATGAAGTCGTCTAGATAATGCATCAAATCTGAAACACAATGCTGGCTCAGCAAAACCCACTTCACTATCAAGTTGAATATAAATAAAGCAGAGCGCCGGCCAAAAGGTAGTGTGAGGTCAATGTACAATTGCCGCCCACCAATTCATGCCAAGGAAGCAATGGTCCTCTGGATGAGTACGAGTAGGCTGCTTCCAAGTCGAACTTGGCCATCAAGGCTCCTGGAGGAGAAACCATATGAATAATTGGATCCACCCTGATGTACCAGAGAGTGAATCCCTTGGGGTAGTATGCCATCATTTATGCTTGCACCACCAGGAGAGGACAAATCGACAATGAGCTGCAATTTGCCAGGTTGACCTGTTTAGGGATTATCCCAAAACTGCTAATGGGTAAGCATGGGATCTGAGGAAAGGTAAAGGGCCTCCAACTCGACCTCAAGATACCTCATTGGCCAAATACTCGTCCAGGATCCTAGCATGTTGCAATGAAGATGTTTTGTTCCTTTTCCCGTCAAAATTCCTCCACCTTAAGTGGGGTGACAGTAGAGGCCAGAGGAAGGACTAGGCAGGCTGAGAAGGAAATGGACAAAACCAAGTAAATATGCTATCCTGATGAGTTGGAGGGGAATAAAAAAATAAACAAGGGGGGGGGGGGGGGGGGGGATTGGACCACTGAGCAAAGAGACAAGGAATACTATGAGGATTATAAAGAAAAAAGATCTAATAAGCAAATGGTAAACTCAAGACTAACAGCAATACAATGGACAAGCGAGACAAAATCGACTAGAAAAACTTTTGTCCTTGAAATTTCTAGGCATGTGACCAACTATGCCTAAAACAACATAACACAAAATATAAATTGGGCTAATGAAACAAACTGATATATGGTAGATCCAGAGCAGCAACAAAAGGCTGTCACAGTGTCTGATTACTAGTATAAGAAAATTAATGCACAAACAGTCCACTGCTGACAGGATCCTCAATGATGCCTAGACTTCGAGCTTGATGAAGATGATGGTGGTGAGGATTGTGATCTGCATTTGCATTCCGTCTTGGTCTGGTAATCTGCCCACCTGGAACAATCCTGGCAAGATGAGATCCACACAGGAACACAACTTCACATATCTGCAAGTCACATGGGAAGAAAGAAATAAGCTTACAGCTAACTACAAGATGGGAGTGGTCCGGATACACTTGAGCCCTGGCTGGGTTGAATGGTGCAGGTTCAAGCCCTGGCTGGGGTCATTGTGTTTGAAAGCAATGAAAATATGAGTAAACACTTTACTCAGATGTATATATGTTGGGTACCGGCGAAATAATGCAAAGAGGTAACCCTGTGATGGACTAGCATCCCATCCAGGGGGAGTTGAAATACTCCAGGGAAAAGAAAAATTATGGTCGGGATTGGAATCAGCCAATTAAGATTGTCAGTGTTACGGAAAGTTGTAGTCAAGATGGTGGTATCCAAAAACTCTAATGGGGACATCCTAATTAATCTAAATGTGGTTAGTCAGAGCCAGTTTTGACAGTTTTGAGTGTCTTTACATGCACATTAGGGAAACACAGCTGTAATGCCTTAAAATTGAGTGTTCATTTCCACAGAGAAAGTTCTTCTAGCTCTCTTGTGTTGACAAATCTTCAGCTATATTTTTGTCTTCCTTCTTTGCAGGCTCTATTCCAATGGATGCCAGCCAAACATAATCCTAAGAAGAAGGTCAAGCCTTGGCTGACCTGTTTCCTAACTCATCTACACTGAGCGACACTACATCCAAGCTGGTATGCAGTAGAGATCAATGATCAATGTGGTCAGGTTAATATACCATCTGCAGTCCAGCCAAGATTCCTGTTGCTACTGAGAAACATGACCAAGAAGATCATGTGATCAAGTACTGGTTTCTCCTTACATTGTTAGTCCATAATTTGTCCATCAGTCACGTGATGAGAACAAAGACAATCATCAACTAAGAAATAATTATTGTTTTCATGAACCACCAAATTCTCACAACAAGCATTACAAGAAATGTATAAGAACTAAGTAAGGAGAATTGACATGAAAAGAGAACAATGCCAAACAGCATCTTGATTAGGAAAGATCTAATTTGCATTTAATTTCAACATACATTTACTTGATATATGTGATTACAAAACCAGTTTTGTCTATGACCTCTTTAGTTGGTTGCCATAATAGATTTGATTCTGGGATGACTTCATGTAACCATGCATGAAAAGTAATCTTTCATACCATGTTTCAAATGACAACAATGTTAAAAAATAAACAACAGAAATATTGATAACTAATAAATATAAATATTAAATACTTTAAGAGAAAGACGAACAATAAGAATTACATAACATTTCGATGACCACTTGCCACACTCATTTACATTTGAAAATATTGCAAATGTAAATGCACAGGGTTCAACGTTTGTCGAAACCTTATGTAGTTAAAATGCTTGTCTCAATCTTAATGTATTTATCAAAATCTTTAGTTGTAGAAGTAATTTAATTAACTATAAACATATTTTAAAATAAACATCAATTTAATAAAAACAGTTTGGATCCTGACATAGAGGTATACTTTTCATATGTGGTTACATGAAGTCATCCCAGATTCAACTCTTACATGGCAACCAACTGAAGAGGTCACAGACTAAACTAGCTTTGCAGTTGCATATATCATGAGAAATGTGTTGAAATTAAAAGTAAGTAATGTCTTTCTGATTGAGCCTGTATTCATCAGTTAAATAAATGGCCAATAAATGTAGTAACTTTTATTTAAGAAACTGAGAAATTGTAACAGATGAATGGTCAAGAATCAGAGTAAAGCTTTATGAATATTTGTAGTCTGCGATTATTATTTGCGTTTTTTTCTGACTCATTATCAATGTCTCCATCTTGGAAGGGCAAAGATGGATTGCGTTAGTAGGGGACTGGAAAGGAGCAGATAATGAGCATGTGGTTAAAACCTGAGTGGTTTATCAACATGTCTACATAGTTCCTGTCCCGTGGCGCCAAAATCAACATGTCTACATTGCTAATATTTTCATTGCTTTCAATAAAAAGGAAATTAAACAGCTTTTTGTTTAACCGTGATATTTTTTTTTCGTGAAAATTAAGTTGAAAAAGGCAATGGGATTTGCGTTTCAACTGAAATACAATAAAGATGTGTATTCCGCAGATAAAGAACACAAGATTTGTTAAGTTAAAATTAAACGCGTGGACAAAATGAAATTTTCTTTGAATTGGAAACGAGGAAAATTTCACTTCCGACGATGCGTGGAGCAAAGTCAAACATGTGACTAAACAGGCGTGGCGTACACAAGAGGCTAACCGAGATTTCTCATTCACAGTAAACGCGTCAAAAAATGATTACATTCCAGAAGCAGATCCAGGATTTTTCTTAGAAGGGGATGCACATAGTTTTTTTTGCAGAATGCCAGTTATATTAGAAAGCCGCCTGGTCATCCCACGGAGGCGGGGGGGGGGGGGGGCACCCCCTGGGGCCCCCTCTGCATCCTCCCCATAGATCCGCCCCTGCCGGCTCTTCTCTAACTTTCTCGCAAGCAAGTTATTCGCGTGTCCTCACGTGTAATCCAAGGTGAAGGAGATTTTGATCATGGGAAGTTTTGCACGCTTTTCAAAACACACATTGCCTTCGCGTTTACTTCAATCATCCGCGTCTCCTCTCGCGCACTTTTTCTTCATCAAGCAAATTGTATCTTTAAGGGTAAAAGTTTAGGGGCCAGGGTTAGGGGTAGCGGCATTTCTCTTCGTTCATTGAAGAATTTATTTCCTAACTTTCATCAAACCTAACCATAAGCCGTCCGTTACGGTTGCCCCTAACCCTAAACCCTAAACGTATCTCCAACGCTAATATATTCCGTTTCGTTTCGATACGCTTACCCTAACCCTAACCCCAACCTTACCCCAACCCTAAGCCGGGTTAGCGGAACGGAAAGGGAACGTAATAAATTAGCGTACTGGTCGCATGGAATAGATGCATGTTGCAGGAGAAAAAAAAACAGATCAAAGCTTTTTCTCGTACTAGTGTTAGGATTATTTCACTGGGAATTCAGAGCTTGCGCGGGGAAAATCCACTTGTGCTAAACTATTTCATGGGATTGATGCAGGGTTAAGCAGAAAAATTTCAGATCGAAGGGTTAGGGTTAGTGTTAACCCAACGCTAATTTATTCCGTTAGGTTGGGGTTAGCGTTAGGGTTGTCTTTCTGGGAATTCAGAGCTTGCGGCGGGAAAAATCCACTTGCGCTAAATTATTATTATGGGATTGATGCAGGGTTCAGCAAAAAAATTCCAAATCGAAGCAATTTTGAAAAAGGGTTGGGGCTGGGGTTAGTCTGCCGCACCCCGACGGAATAAATTAGCGTCTGCCAAACGGTGAGTGATTATTTTACTCGGAATTCAGAGCTTGCGGCGGGGAAAATCCATTTGTGCTAAACTATTCTCATGGGATTGATGTAGAGTTTAGCAAAAATTCCAGATCGAAGCAATTTTGACAAAGGGTTGTGGTTAGGGTTAACCGAACCGAACCGAACGGAATTAACTTGCGTTTGGGGTTAGGGTTATTTTTTTAAGGTGTCATGGTCAGTCAGGGTTATTCTGCCTGGATTTGAGAGCAAAATCGTGTTGCCCTTGACTATTCCCAGGGATTGATGCGGTATTCAGCGAAAAATCCCTAAACGGAGCGATTTTGAAAAAGCGTCGGGGTTGGGGTTAGCGGAACGGAAAGGGAACGGAATAAATTGGCGTTAAGGTTAGGGTTATTTTTCTGGGAACTGGGAGCTTCCGACGGAGAAAATCCTTTTGTGCTTAACTATTTCCATTGGATTGATGTTGGGTTCAGCGAAAAATTGCAGATAGGAGCACGTTTGAAAGAGAGACAGGGTTAGGGTTTGCGTAACGGAAGGGGAAAAAATATATATTAGCGTTAGTGTTAGGGTTATGTCCTCTTGCGCGTAGCTATTCCCATGAGATTGATTGATTGGAGCAATTTTGAAAAAGGGTTAGTTTGAGGGTTTGCGTAAGTGGATCGGAGGGCTAAGGGTTCGGGTTAGCGTAAGTGCAACGGAGAGATTAGGGTTAGGGTTAGCCTAAGTGTAACAGAGGGCTCAGGGTTCGGGTTAGCGTAAGTGTCGCGGAAGGCTCAGGGTTAGGGTTAATGGTAAAAATATTGACGAAATCATTCCTTAACTTTCGTTCGTTTTCAGACGGCAAATAAAATGTACAAGTAAAATTTTTGCTTCACGTCTTTATTTATTTATTTCTTCATTACAGTCATTGTGAAACGCAGCATATGCTCCTTGGTTTGCTCTTCGCTAGCCCGCTGTCCTTTGGCTCTTATCGTTCCTGGGTAGCTGGCGTAATTTTCTGTCTCTCTGAAGCGACTCAGGTTTTACAAATTTCTGTTGAACCTTTTTGCCGATTGGGCAAAATAATACAAAGGAGTTTTTTGCTCAGTCAGGAGCCAGCATTCGCAGAGTCACCTGGAAATGGTCTGGAAAGCTCGTTTCCCAGGGTCTCTTAAACTTTATCGAAACTTTAATAGAAGAAGTTGTGGTAGTGCCTTTGCTGCGTAGTTCTGCCGAGCACAAACAAAGGAAGTGTTCTACAGTGTCTCCAGTGTTGTTATATCAGATGCGGGAAAGATAAATTTAGATGGTATGATGAATAAACAAAAACAAACATTCAATTTCTAATGTTTAAATTTTAAAGGCAAGAAATAAGGCAAGGGATTTTTTGGGGGGTTGCAATTAACAGAATTAACGGAATGAACTAAACTTCACCAAATGTTGGTCGGACGGTCTTGCATTGGCCAAAACGCTATATTTCTTTATTCCACTTCATTGTTTCACAAGCAAAAACTAAAATCAAGCGTTTGAGGTCGACACTCTTGCTAACACTATGAAGCCTCCAGCTCTTAAGGTTCATTAAGCTAATATTATTATTATAATCAAACACACAGGACTAGAATTAATTCAATCTAAAAAGGGAAGTACTTGTCTTGTACTGAACAAGACAAGATTGAATTTGTGTATTTAACAATGTGTGTTGATTCGCGCAACAAAACTAATATTTATTAAAATGTAACGCAAACGTGTCTGCATAAAGAACTAATTAATATTCTTTCTTGTCCGATTAGTCGCTTTGAGCATAATATTTATCAAGTATTCAAACGAAAATAACAACAATACTTAGACCTTCTACACCTTCCGTTACTTATGGTGACTTATTGGACAGAATTTTAGCAAGGTTTTTTGATGAGTAAAACAACTGATCAGTAAAATAAACCGTTCTAATCGTTCAAGGAAAGCTTTTATTAGACAGTTGTAATAATTTCTAGAATTATTACGCACAAAAATAATAAAGCGCTGTACGCACACACTTCATCTGTTCATGTGGTGACGTCATGTAGGCCAGAGAAATCAGCGAACCAGCATAAAACTAGAGAAAGATATAGACAAGAAACGGCAACCGCGCGGATCTTATTCAACAGTTAAATGTTAGGTTATAACACGCTAAGAAAAAGAATTTAATTCCATTTAATTTATGCCGTGCACAAGACCGACGGAAAATACGTGTACAAAGTCGCTGTTCTTTGAGGTCACACTTTTCGTCCCTGATTCTTTATTCTTAAACAACGACAACCCATGGCAATAACGCTATCACGTACACCCTCATAAGTTAGAGAAGGTTGCGTTTTTCTGCGTATTTAGCTGGCGTGTTTTCTGCATAACCGACGTGAGATTTTTATCTTTACCATATTAACATCAATGAAAAGTGGTTCTTCTGTAGAAAATCCAACATCACCGATCTCAGTGATAAGTCTAAATTGAGGGCTCCGCCTCGGTGTCTGAAATGGAGTTGTACTGAAGATACGTTTCACTATGCATCTTATAACTTCAATCGTCAGGCATGTTATAGAAACTCTACCAAATGAAAACTTTTTTTATGCTGCCATAAAAAGTTATAATACCCCATTTCAGCAGTATTTAACTCTGTTGAATGGAAAATTTCTCAGGGTGGGTGAGGGGGGGAGTAGCACTCCACATATCGCTAATACCTCGGTGCTTGTGGTAGATAAAGGATCTATTCATGAGCGGTTTATTAAGAAATGCGACCATGTTCTGATGCATGCATGCGACGTACGATTCTGACAACGAAATGCCCTTGTTCGTTTTATCTCTTGAAAGGGGTTAAATTTTTGTGAAATGAAATGGTTATAATTTCAATTCGCGCATGGAACATGTTTTGCGGAAATGGAGCATCGAAACCCTGCCTTTTATTTAACATGACCAGCACAGCGCTAGTACTGAATAACACGTAGGACTAAACTTTCCACAATTTAACCCTGTTCTGCGTGTTGAATGTTGAATGCTGATGTTTTGCCAGTGAACAACAGCTAGATATAATGATATGATACAATGATATGATATAATGATATGATACAATGCGTACCACAATATCGTATGTGATATATTAGCTTGCCTTGAGCAGTTTGGGAATATGCTTTCCTGCATGCACTGATGAAAGTGTCATTCATTGGACAATTTTTACTGGCTTTAAATCACGGATGTTCTATGAATGTAGTAATTATTGTGTTTAAGTCAAAGCAGCAGGATTCATGAGACGGTGTAAGTGATTAAATTATTTTAAATAAGTATAATAGAAAATGCAGTGCAAAACAGATGATGTGCAATATTTTAAGTGCACAACTGTGTTTGAGAGTCTGCTTTTATTAAGAATCAAAAACTGTACTAAAAACGTCCGTTAAAAAAATGGGAAATGACCTCTTGAGGTACCATTTCGCGCGACACTGATCTTGGCGTGCAATATGATTGGTTAACTGCAGACGGGCAAAAATTACATATTATAATCAGCCATGTCTTCAACTTATGATACATACTGTAAGAGATAGATCTAACGGCGGCCTTTACCTAAACATGTTAAAACAACAAAATATTCGCTTTTTAGTTCTTTTTGCAGTCTTCATTGGCTGCCGTCATCAAGGTATGTTAGCATCCACAGAGGCCGAAGAATTCTTTCCTGAAAAGTCTTTGTGTCCCTGGAACGAGGAAAGGTGTGCGGACAACAACGAGAATGATCATTTAAGTCGAGAGGCGTATGGCGATGGAATTGAGAACATCTTTGACGAACGTGACAGCGCGGACCCAACTGATACCCAACGCGCGAGTAATAATTGGCAACGACAAGTCTTTGATGGAATGTTGGAAGGGAGCAACAGCAGAGACGACGAGGGCCAAAAAGGTAGGAAATGTTGTGAGTCTGCTTTGATGCAGATAAAAAAGAAGAGAACAAAAGTGTCTATAACCCCTAAAACTTTTTTTGATCGGATTAAATTTTTACATTATACTGAGTAAAATGCCGCAAAAAGTTTTCGATTTGGTCAAAACCGCGATTTTTTAACGAAATTTTCAAAGTCGAGATTATTCTACGCACTACCGCGCGAGTGAAGTGGAAGCTGGGACTAGTGACATTAACCCAGGATATTGCATTTTCGTCCCCATAGCCCTTTTCGCTTCTCTTAGCCGGCGGGGCTTTGGCACGAGAAACGAAGGGCTCTGGGTACATTGGATTTTTTTAATTAATTCAAATTTTTTTGATGGCCGTTTGAAACAAAGAAATCTTGTTCCGAAGTAAAAGACGCTATGACTCTCCCATACAGTATATAGAAACATCACGACTGCACACATGAACACCGGAAGTCCAAGAATCTAGGACTGAAAATCGTTTGTCTCCAGAGCCCTTCGTTTCTCGTGCCAAGGCCATGCGGGCTAAGAGAAGCGAAAAGGGCTATGGTGACGAGAATGCGGATATTGGTGATAGTTCTTAAGTGGAAATAATAGGAGTAGCTTGTAGATCTGGACGGCTAGTAAAGAATGTTCGTAGAATATCATTGTAATAACTCATTATTTGGAGAACTTGAGTACTAATGTTTATACATGTCTACATGTAGATATGCGGGAAAAGATTAACAACATGAATCCGTGACCTTCGCACAGCTTTAAATGGAATCGCTTCAGAGTTTAAATCTATTGACGTAGTTTATTAGTAAGTAATGAAATTCTGCGACGAAAGTCTGAGCCACTAGCGTATGAATAATTTGCAGTCGTACCGGCCCTGCGGTACACCAACTTGTGTTTGACTTATTTTAATACACCTTTTTTTCTATATAAGAACGTCTAATCTTTGGGCTGATGCTGAGCGTTCTTATTTTTTTACGATTTGAGACTGAGAACGTTCTTAAGATGTTTTAACTTTCATGTTATAAGTCTACGTAAAGCTACAAACTGAGATTGTCCACATAGTGTATCATGCAATAAGAAAACATCGTGTTAAGGTATTTCCTTTTAAGCATTGAGTTAATTGTACCGTTAGACCACAGTCTTGAATTTATTTATGGGGCTCATTGAACAAGAAATTAAAACAAATGGGCAAAATAACGACGTTCTCCAGCTCTCAGCCTGGGATATGTTCAGTCTTAGCATATTCTTATAAAAAAAGGTTCTTACATAAGAAAATAGTGCACTCATCACGTTGATAATCTTCTGAAGTTCTCTGTTCGAAGTTAGCATTCGACTGGAAATATCTTACAATGCTCTGAAATCCTTTTGCTTAACACTTGTGTTAACTAACGCAAAGCCCGAAGACGCCGCATCTATGCAATGTGAATCAGTGAAGAATCTGTTTCCCTTTACTGCTAGTAATGTAAGAGTCTGTAAACAAAGTGTCGTGGAATGAGTCGATTGTTATTTAGTCAGAGATGACATACGAAATATTTCTGAGACATCAAGATGATGTTGAAGATCTTCTGCCAGACAAAGGAAGTTGCGGGGAGGCCAGCGACCTCGACTCCGAAACCATTACAAGCAGACGTGACAGACGGAATGCCCTTACGTACATCATCTGGAACAAGACAGTATGAGCCTACTCTCTTGTCTGGAAGGAGTGTCAAACGTCCAGATCCGCTTGGACCTCTGAGCAGCGCGGATATTTTGCTCATCGCAAAATATCCGCGCGTATTATATGTTAAACCATCGAGTAAGGTGTATTTATCGTAGCTTCGTTTCAATCAATCAAGGTCAAATTCCTAACAACTCGTCCGAGAAGAAATTCCGACAGGCGACATAAGAACCTTGCGAAATTCAGAAAGGGGACATGGGTACCCCCCCCCCCCCCCCCCCCCCCCAACAGAGCCTCTTATTTTACATCGTGTGCACATGCAGAGGAGCAAATAAGACTGAAACAAATCAGGAGCGCTCTCTAGAATCGTGCGTCAAGCAAACAGTAGTCATAATTTGGACCGGCAAGAGAAGATAATTACCCTGAATTCTACGAACATTTTGGAGGCCACATACGAAGCAAATTGAAGTTTTTTTTCGGCATCCTGCTCAGAGAAATGCAAATATTCTTTACACAATGGGAACTTAATGTAGAATATTCTAATTCCTTTTTTGTTTTTGTTATCACCGTGTTAATAAAGGTAATTTAAATACAGTGGTGAATTTGGGAAGCTGTTAGGAGCGTTACTCCGTCGTCCAAAACCAAAGCCAAATCTTAAGGAGACGCTCAACGAGGTTCCATCCTAACTACCAGTTGCTATAAGAAAGGTTTCTTACCGTCATATTTGAAACCAGACTTCCTATGGATATGCTTTTTGCACAACTTTGTTCAATTGGAGATTCCTTCAAAAGTTTCATATCACGTAAACATACGTGACCAGAAAACCCTAAAACCGACGAAAGGGCAAATAGATCTGAAAATTAAAATCATTGCCTATAGATGAAGAACATCCACATGCTTAATGCTTCGTATGGTTTTGTGAAATTCTCATCATTGTAAAAGTTATGACGGAATAAACACCCGTTTTCCCAGACCTTCTTCAGTAGCGTTCCATTTTAACATATTTAAAACGATTATTTAAGCAAAACGAAATCTTAATCGCTCATTTTTATATAGTGATAATCAAAATCCGGCCTCTCAATAAATTTACATGCTCAGAGATAAGCAATTCGCGATAGTGTCATGTTGCATAATCAATCGTATATTATTCTCTTTGTTTTTCTCAAACCTGTAGCCATCAACGTTCCAGATCCAATTGCCTTCTATCCCTTAAACAGCAAGTATGCAACACGAGAAAAAGAAAATCGACAGCCCCAGGGTACCCCTGTTGGTGTCTCTCTCGCAGCAGGCCCCGATGGAAAGGCCAATGGCTCGTACCAATTTGCAGGAAAGGCCAACAGCTACATTGAGTTCCCAAACAATGGAGGCTTAGACGCAAAACACTCCATCACCATGTTGTGTTGGATTTATCCCCAGAATACAGACGGACAGATCTTCACTTATGGGGCAAGGGGTTCCTGGGGTGTTCATATGGTGTTGTTATCGGGAAAGCTGTTCGTCCGCTTTAAACACAGAAATTACCAGACCACACCGAATTTGATTACCAATCAGTCTCTTGCCCTGAACCAATGGCATTATGTTGGTTCGTCCTATGACTACAAAACTGGCAATGCAAGTTTATGGCTGCATGGACAACAAGTCGTGCACAGGAATATTGGAGCTGGAATAACTCTTGCTACTCAAGATAACGTCAGAATGGGTGCAAGAGAAAATTATAGCAAGTATTTTAAAGGAAGAATCACCGCCATGAAGGTTTATGATGTCGCTTTGACCAGGGAGCAAATAAATGCAGTAAAAACCGCTGGCCAAGGTAACAGCTTTGAATCTCGATCTCCCATCGGGCAAATCGTGATTTATTTAACATTACAAACCCGTTTTTCTCTCGCTCTTTTATATGCAAAAGATATTGACGAAGAACACATACCATAAATGAATGAGGCAAATAATTGGTGGCAATTATATCTAGCTCGGGAACCAGTTTCGTTTATATTGTTCAACCCCCTTAAAAGCAAACCGAGTGTCGATTATTTCGACAATGGGAAAAATACTGCCAGTGCAGGAGCAATTGCTCACCTACATATTGTGTATTGTTCACAATATATTTGTCCATATACACATCGGAAAGCCAAAAAAATCAAACGAAAATAAGCAAATAATCCTCACTGAGCAAAATTAAAACTAAATTCATCATACTGCTGTTCAGTGTTCTATTTACGATACTAATTTAACAGTATATTGCTAAAGAGTAGGAGACTTTCTCGCCAAAAAAAATCGTAAGAAAAAATAGAGTTGTCATGATAATCATTCCATGGTCTGCACAGCACGGATCCTGCCTATCTTGAACACAGCTCAATAAAATTCACAGTTTCATAGAGAGCGGACTACAATTTAAGGGTAGTGGTCTTGTGCTGCTGTATGCCGTTTGATATCGAAATTATTTTCTACTGAACTGGTTATCTATTCGACATAGACCTAGTTAATCTTATCTCTTTTGAATCCAAACTTTCGTGTGATAGAGATTCTTATAGACGATCTTTCGCTCCTTCAGATATTGACGAGTGTGCTGTGTCAAATGGCGGTTGCAGTCACAAGTGTGTTAATACTGCAGGAGGCTACAAATGTGAATGTCCAGACCCGGAACTGAGCTTATCACTGGATAACAGAACATGTCATGGTAGCTACTAGTATATGTAATGCAACCGTACCTTACTTAAGTGATATAACCTTAGTATAAAATGCAAGCTTTGTATTTTAAATTTCCCTACTCTATTCATTTTATTCGGACACTGTTTGCTCTCACAAAGCGCATACTATACATTGATTATAATAACAACCAAAACTCATAACGGAGAATCCCTGCTACAGCTTTATAATCTGACTACATTCACATAAGGCTGTCTCAAAGATGCTCGGCAACTTTTGGGCAACTTTTCACATTTCGAACAACTGTGTTTCGAGCGAGCTTTTTGTATTCTCGGCTGAGCAACTTCTACACCGAAGATTTTCGAAGATTGTCGGAGTGTTGTTTGAAGGCTATACGAACGTTTCTGAGAAGTTTCGAACGTATCTAGAGTTCATCGAAGTTTACCGAAGATTTCCTATACTAGGAAGTTTCGAAGAAGTTAGAGCTTTCGGCTCATTCACCTTTAAAAACTCGCCAGCAAACATGACGTCATCGGTATCATCACAATTTCTGTCAGTGAAAGAAATCCTTGTAATTCAAATAATTTGGGCATAAAAATGTTATTTAGATACTTTCGCTGCAGTGAAATTGCATATAAATGCTATTTTACCTTCAAAGGGAAATTAGCATATATTTTGAAATTTGTTCTTGAAAAAGCAACTTTTTGAATTTTTGGAGCAACTTTCGAGCAACTTATTAAGAAATTTCGAGCATCTTAGGGACAGCCCTACAGATATGTCCAGGATTGAACGTTAATGAGATGCACGTTCTTTATGATAGGCATCACAAAGTGTCCTCGTTAATAAGGGTTCACCAAAAATCACCTAAATTCGGTCAAATAGGAAGAAATATGGAAATGTCATGTCAAATAGCTCATGCAGTCAAACATGAAGCACTTGTGGAAAGAATACTTGCTCTCAATCTTGGGCATAAGTGCAGCCCTACACTCCCATGTGCCTCTTCGCAAATTACACTTTCTATAGAGATTGCACCACAAAAGACTATTTTAACCCATTTTATCGCAAACCATTTTATCTTCTTGTGACGATGTTCAGTTTATTTCTTCAGCTCCAGGTGTTAATGTTCAGTGCAACAGAGACAATATGATCATCATCATTCCCAAGTCCCTCCTCCGTGGTATTGACCGTGAGCATCTTCGGCTCCTGGACACCACATGCAAAGCTGAAGAAAAAAGCGCTCACTTCTCTCTAACAACTCCGCTGACTGGCTGTAACACAACACGCAGGCACGCACCTACAGCTATCGTTTACTCAAACACAGTCTTGGAAATCCCTGTGGCTGCTGAGGATGTCGTAACACGCGTGCGTGAAATAGAAATACAGTTCAGCTGTTTCTATTCCAAGTATGGCGTGGTATCATCGGTTGGGTGGAAGCCAAGTAACAGAAAACTTGTGTTTAGCGATGAAGGCAAAGGAAACTTTACACTCTCTCTGAATATGTTTCCCGACAAGAGATTCGTGAGTCCTTACAGGAAGGATGATTTCCCTGTTGCTGTGGTGCTGCGCAAAGTTCTGTTCTTTGAGGTATCAGTGACATCAGGTGACAAGCACCTGTCAATCAAAACTGATCGATGTTATGCCACGCCCACTCAGGATCGTCAAAATTCCTTGAATTACGAGTTTATTACAAGAGGGTATGTGAAAAACTGTTTACGTCAGGTTTTGTGCTGTTGCACATGTTATAAACTGAGTGCAATTTTAATTTTCTTATTTCCTTGCAATGTTTCCAGTTCATAGCATAAACCTGCAGAGCGACGTAGTTGACAACAGAAAACAAGTTCAATGATGTAAGGGGACGTCACAAGCAGTTAATTTTAACTCGAGAACCGTTGATATTGATATCTTCGATTCTTTATATGTAGTTAAAAGGGCTGTTGGGAATTATATCCCATGAATCCAGCCGCCAGGCCCGGAAGAGATAACAGGCGGCTGTATTTGCAAGCTTATGCGTAAACTGCCTGAAATTGATCTTGTTTCTTAGATGCCCGAACGACGTAACAGTAAAGTACCATTCCGCGCCCTCAGTCAGTTCACAGCGGTTTAGCGTTGAAGCCTTCAAGTTTATTGCTGACCATCCATTTGTGTTCGTTCACTGTCACGTGATTGTTTGCAACCCAAGCGACCCAGACTCTCAGTGTGCAAAGAAATGTCCATCAATTGGCCGAGAAAGGCGCAAAGTTAGTGATCACGTAGGAGAAAATGTGAATGTCCCGTACTATTTGTCCCAGGGCCCTCTCCACTTGGCACAGGAAAAACGAGAGGAAAAACACGGGAATGTCCCGGATAAGGGCGGTATGTAGACAGACAAAAACAATATAAATTTAGAAAAAAGGAAATCTTTGAACTTTCTGAGGAATAAAATGAACTTTTTATGTAATACATAAAAAAACGAATCAAAGCTTTTCATCAGGGGTTCCAAACACCAAGAAAAAGATGAAAGCACGACGCCGAAGTCGGGGTGCTTTTATTGTTTCGAGGTGTTTGGAACCCCTGATGAAAAACGAAGCACGTGTTTTTGAGCTGGCTTCTCAAATGCAACAATAGGAAATTATGCAGTGACATGTTCTGTCAAATGAAACAACAGGAAATTATACAGTGTCAAATTTTTGCCCTTTTCTGTAAGAACGTAATTGCATGCATGATTCATTAGCGTCCCAGACATGAGCGAGGAAGGAGCGAAGTAGTTTAGGAGCCGAAAATGGTCAAGAAAGCCTTATTCCCCGTCAACAAGGTATAAAAACAAATTCACATTAACGTTTTTAGACAATGACGAAGAACTCGGGTGGAGAAAAATTTCCATGCTTTCAGGAGGCTCGTTTAGAGATCACAATTTGCATTAGGTTTCGAAGCGTTCCACTCTCTGAATTGTTGGCAAAGCAAATTTGTCCTTGAAGTAGAGCAAAAAGAACGAAGAGTTATATCCACCAAAAACAATTTATGTAATAGTGTTTAGTATCCGATGCTATCTGTATTTAAGGAATTGTTGTTAGCACAATTTTCGATTTCATGTGTTGTATTGTTAAAAAATTTCAAGGTTACTGCGGACTAATAAATATTCGTGAATTTCGTGCAAGTTGTCGATGTGCATAACGTAGTGGTATATACCACTCTCACTGGAGATTGGTATACTGTTTTTCATTGGGTATCCAAATGCATGCACATGATGTGTTTATACATCTCGTGATTGGAAGTTGACTTAATGAATTATTAATTAAGTATCAAATTTGAGAATTTCAAATCAACCATATGTTGTCATCGTAATTTTTGTTATTTGCATTTCTGTTGTCCCCAGGCTCCAGTCCTACATTCCTGGTGATGGCCCTGTTTGTGATGTGTGTTGCCTGCTTGGCGGGAACAGGGCTGATAATCTTCAAGAAGTCACGTGACAGGCCTACTGCGATGTATGGCTTGCTTGTCAGCGATAATCAGGAATGAAGGAATGCTCGATGACAACAACCGGAATTAACTTCAAAGGGGTCTAGTGATTGAGACATAACCACTTGTCAAAAACGAAGCAATGCCACCGGCGGCGTTCTTTTTACCTTGTAAACAACATGACACACTTTATTTCGTTATTTTGATGAGGATTCTTCACTGGCAGTATTAAACATCAATCATTAAATTTTCAGAAAGAAGTCAAAGGCAAAAAATCTGAATTGTAGAAAAATGGAAAGAAAAGGCGCGTGAAGAATCAGCTAAAAAATCTAAGTTCGAGCTGCTATTAAAGACTTTTTAAAATGTAAGTTGCAGGAGGGTGGAGCTTACAACGCAGGCAAAAGTTTCACGCCCATGACCTGTAGAGTCGTCATTTATATCATATAGCTGTTAATTGTACTAGCTAGGTGTAGTGTTGGGAGCTTGGTGCTGTCAGAGGTGCATGGACTTTTGGTGCTGCATAAAATCAGTTCAATAAAATGCTCAATAGCCGAGAGAAGCAAGGAAATAGGAGACGTCTACACGCAGGCTAATGTTCAATTGCATTCATGGCAAAGTATTTGTGTGATTGACTCATGCGCGGTAGTAAGCAAATGCAACTTTTCAAGTTGTGTCTACTTACGATTCTGTATGGACAGGGTTTTAGACACATTGCATGCTGCGTACAGGCCTAACTGGTTTTAACGCAGGTTTAACGAACGGTGAGACAAGAAGTAAAAAAAAAAAATAGGCAAAGACTGCGTTCAAGCCTAGTGGCCCAACAGCGAGCTAGGAGTGACTAGGAGTATTTCTACTCCCCCCGGCTGGGATGCTAGCCGTATCGTAGGGTTTCCCCGGCACTAAATTTCATGGTACACATTTATACATTAAGGTGGAGAGAAGCACTGAGAGAGTATGTCTTGCCCAAGAACACAGCACCATGACTCCAGCCAGAGCTCGAAACCCGGACCGCTCGAACCGGAGTGCAGCGCTTTACGGCCACCGCGCCTCCCACTAGACTCAAGGGGTCGCAGGCTGAATTTCCGAACAGTGGAGCGAGTGGCTGAGCGATCTCGCAAGTTTACTCTCAAGTGCATGCAAATTGTCAAAAGCAATTTCAATGAAGACTGCTTGTAGTCTGTTTTTCTCTTGAAATTCAGAAAGTGCGGGGCGAGCGTTTTAGAGGTGTGAGAACGGATTGGGGTGAGACAAGAGTGCGCGAGTACTCCCCACAAAAAAATACCTCTCTCCTTCTCGTCCATACCGCTTGTCTGCGTTCGCACTCCCGATTTAAAACAGCGCGTGTCGGACCCAGGGCGGGAGAAGGCTAACAGAAAAGACCTATAACAAGTAGTACAATTTCAATGTTACCGCTTGCGCTACAAGTCGATACCGTTAACCGCAAGACTTGGCTGGCATGCATGCTTTAGGTGGCCAAACGGTGATAAACGTGCGCCGATTTGCGTGCAAATGCATCCAAGCCCCAAGCAAACGTAAACAGAGTCGAAAGCTAGACGCAAGATGAAAATCGCAAGCGGAATAAATGGTTAGAACCCAGGCAACAAACTTAAGCGCGCGCGCATTTAATTAGAAGCAATCATCATAGTTAAATGACATCACAATAAAAGACATAAGAGTTTGTCTAGAGGTTTTCGTCGTGTCTTAACACAGTAAGACACTACCTCTCTGAAACCTCTATTTTCATTCGCCCGCTGTAAACACTACCTCTATTGTTATTCAGGGATAGGGGCATTGTTATAGCCTGTTATGTATTGTTTTAGGAACCAATGAAATAACTCGTTCCGAGAGGTAGTGGGCGACCCGTCTTAACATGGCTTCAATAATAAAACGTTTTCGCCGGAAAAAGTCCTAGGCCGTCGAATTTCAGATCACGGCATCCGTGTCGTCACTCACGATCATCGTGAGCGACGACACGGATGCCGTAATCTGAAATCTGAAATCTGATTGAATGCGTGAAGGAGAAATGGTAAGTTAAGAAACAAAACAGCGCGGCTTTAAGCGCTTTTACATGCTCGGATAGAGCCATACAGAGTTAAGAAACCCTTCACCAAACATTCCAAAACCTCAACAAAAAAACTGTACTGGCAAGCAAGTTAGACCAGCAGCGGTGGTTAATTGGATGTGACAATATTAATAACTCGACGTGATTTTCTAGAGTATAAAATAAATGCCGCGCACGCTTTTTCGGAAACATTTTTCATTTTTCACATATCAACCTAGTAAATCACGAGTCTCACCACGAGTCTCTGGTAGCTCAGTTGGTTAGAGCGCCCAACCGGTATCTGGGAGGCCATGGGATCGATTCCCGTCGGGTACTCAGAATTTTCCTTTGTCCCATGCTCGTGTCATTGTTGAAAAAATCAATCTTCATTATTTATTACCGAGCTTAAAATTTGCCATCTTTATTATTTACTACACACTTGATGATTTCGACATTGCTGATCCTAGCAGTATGCAGGACGCGTGTCACCTATCAACCTAGTAAATGCCCCAGTTCTCCACGAGTCTCTCGTAGCTCAGTTGGTTAGAGCGCCCAACCGGTATCTGGGAGGCCATGGGTTCGATTCCCGTCGGGGACTCGGAATTTTTCTTTGTCCCATGCTCGTGTCATTGTTGAAAAAATCCATCTTCATTATTTTTCGATAATGTTTTTCTTTAATTTGTTCAATACTTCGGCTTAAGATTCCTCATGCCCTTTCTCAATATCGTTTTGTAGATAAAGTAAACGAACCCAATGAATACGTCACTGGTTAATTTTTTTGCATAGCGCATCTTTTCATGTTGATCTTTGGTAAAACCCTAGTTATAAACTATAAAAATATCTGATGTCTTGCTACTATTGTAAAATGTTATTTTGAGGCTTTCCTCGTCCAAAAAAATGACTTTAAAAGTATTCACTGGCATGGCTCTTCACATGACTTGCCACAGAAATCAGAATGATACTGAGGATGTGGTCTGTATTGGGTGAGATAGGAAGGGATAGGAAGGTTCACGGTAACTTCCTTAACCTCATTTGCCATTAAGCGCAAATAAAAAAATAGAAACCTGGAAACCGAAAAGTAATATCACTAAGTCGAACAACATTCTTGTTGTGCTATTGTGGAAAATTCGAGCTTTTTGCAGTTATTCGTCACAAATCTCCATTAGTCAACTGATTATCCCAGTTTTGGACAAAGTGCGGGGTGACGCATTGTTCCAGTGGACAAACGTCTACGTACCCATTCGGACCGGTAGCAGCTTGCGGTGACGTTTTGGCGGATTATAAGAAGAAGGAGATACCTGAATCATCAAGACACAAATGCTTTTCCATTGCGTGAAACGCAATTGAACATTTTATTGATTTCATTTTAAACAGCACCAAGCTCCCGACACCACCTGATGATCATTACCACTAAAGTTATTATAATTTTATTTAAACCGTGAGCATAAAGCGTTTGTTCTCAACGTGCTAATCAGTCAGAACGTGGCAGACTTAAAGAAATTCTTAGGTCATTTTTTGAATCTCTGACACACGTCAAGAGTTTTTCTTGTATAAGGTGAAAGCCTAATGCTTCTCAGTCAAGGCAGTGGTGTAAAATAGTTAACAGGTTCCGCGGTGATACCAAACAAAGCATAATGCAATATGTGAAAAATGATTTCTCCTTTAAGTGTAATTTATCTCACATAGCTTCACGGACCATTTGATGTTCAGTAGATGTTACCCTTAATACTAGTTAATTACTTAAGCACCTGGGCACTACAGCGAAAGGTTATACTGGACCACTTCAATACATATTTGATCGAACACCTTTCCTTTATCCTTTTTAATTCTCTCTCCCTAGCTTTTAACCTCATCTGTATTAGTAACGGCCGACCGTTACTTAGAAAGAATTGAAGAAACCGTCTGTTCCTCTAACTGTGTGACACAGAATGCTTAATTTGCTAAATTTTAGGTTTTCTTGGAGACTATGACCCACAATTAATAATAAAAAGCAAGCACCCTTAATAAAATTAACTCTTTTTTGACAAATCCGGTAAGAAATAGATTAGTGAATGGCCTCCAAAACCGAACTAAAACACCACAATTGTTAAAATCGCTTACGCAGAGAAGGTAAGTTTTGCGATGCTAAACGTTTTGTTCTGGAGACCACTTAACAATCCACTTATGAAATGAGGGAAAACTGGAGCTGGAGATATGCGATTCAAGTAAGTTATTTTAACAGATTGAAAATCAGAATTCTTTTTTGACCATATCAAACAAGCCGTATCTAGTTGTGAAACAGTTCAATCAATCAGCAAATTTGATACTGGTTTCAGTGCATATCTCAAGCTCGAGTAACCCTCAAGTCTGTCCAGTCCAGTCACTGCGCATGCGTTCACTCCTCGTCACCGCTGACAAGCACAGCATACCCAGCAGGCCTGTCACGTGAATTCTTGAAGATTATCAGCCCAGTTCCCGCCAAGCAGGCAACACACATAACAAACAGAGCCATCAGGAAGATAGGACTGGAACCTAGAGAAATATATAACACACATAACAAAAATTAAGATAAACGCGCATGGTTGTTTCAAAAACGTTATTTCAATCACAACTTCCAGAAATTTCTACACCTTATGCTTTTACATTCTGTTTTAGTTTACATACCACTTCTATCCAGGCCTGTCGCGTGCGTTTCCTCACGTTTTTTTCGTGCCAGGTGGAGTGGGCCCTGGGCCAAAGAATACACGTCACTCACGTGATCAGTCACTGCGCGTCTTCCTCGGCCACTTGATGGACATTTCTTTGCGCACTTGGAGTCTGGGTTGGTTGCGTTGCATACAGTCACGTGACAGTGAACGAACACAAATGGATGGTCAGCAATGAACTTGAAGGCTTCCAGGCTAAACCGCTGTGCACTGACTGATGGCACAGAATGGTATTTCACCGTTATGTCATTGGGACATCTGAGAGATAAATATTTTGGGTTTAACTGTAGTCCACACCGCCAACAATTCAGTTTAGTTCAATCAGTTTTTGTTTACAAGACAGCGAAAGAAAAGCAGCAGGCAGATAAATAAAATAAGCTATCGATATTTCTCTGGATAATGCTTTCATTTTCGCAAACAAACAATCTACTTCAATCTACATATTTTAAATGTCGGAAAAGCTTCCGACTGGATAAATTACATCATCCGAGCAAACGTTTAATGAAATATTTATTATCCCGGTATGGTTAAACTGTGCAACACCTAAAACACTTATTTAAGACTAATTGATAATAAATGAAAAATAATTCTACACGTACCCTTTTCTAATAAACTCGTACTTCAAGGAATTCTTGTGATCCTGAGTGGGCGTGGCATAGCATCGATCAGCTATGATTGACAGCTGCTTATCACCTGATGTCACTGATACCTCAAAGAACAGAAGTTTGCGCAGCACTACAGCAACAGGGAAATCATCCTTCGTGTAAGGACTCACGAATCTCTTGTCAGGAAACATATTCAGAGAGAGTGTAAAGTTTCCTTTGCCTTCATCGCTAAACACAAGTTTTCTGTTACTTGGCTTCCAACCAACCGATGATACCACGCCATACTTGGAATAGAAACAGCTGAACTGTATTTCTATTTCACGCACGCGTGTCACGACATCCTCAGCAGCCACAGGGATTTCCAAGACTGTGTTGGAGTAAACGATTGCTGTAGGTGTGTGCCTGCGTGTTGTGTTACAGCCAGTCAGCGGAGTTGTTATTGAGAAGTGAGCGCTTGTTTCTTCTGCTTTGCATGTGGTGTCCAGGAGCCGAAGATGCTCACGGTCAATACCACGGAGGAGGGACTTGGGAATGATGATAGTCATATTGTTTGTGTTGCACTGGACATCAACACCGGGAACTAAAAATTTAAATGCAGTATTTGAAAAGTAGGTTACATCCAGTGAAGGCAAAATGAAATGAAGATGGAAAACTATATCGAGTACAATGTTTAGTTTGAGCAGGTTTGACTCATACGCTTTGTTCTGTGGTACCGCCTTAGAAATCGTGGAATTTGGAAGAGAAGCATGAAAGTGAAGAATAGCCAGTTTTAGAAGTTAAGGCATTAATCAATATAATGTATTTCTTTCAAAAGTATTATATCCCTAGGGGGCGAAACTGAAATTGAATATTTCATATTAAAAGTAAAAGTCGATACTTACCGTGACATGTCTTGTTATCCAATGATAAGCTTAGTTCCGGGTCTGGACATTCACATTTGTAGCCTCCTGCAGTATTAACACACTTGTGACTGCAGTCACCATTTGACACAGCACACTCGTCAGTGTCTGAAAGAAAAATTGGCTTTGTGACACTACAGCTAAGGGTAATTAGCTAGATGGTGAGCAGATATGAATTTCAAATGAGATAATTATTGTTTTTGCCACGAGAACATAAATGTAATATCTTTGAGTCAAAGTGTAATGCTCTTTTTATGATGTAGAAAAAAACTACAGAAGCGAACCAAGCTCAAACTTGTTATACATACACTCTTGCAGCTCGGCAGCCGGAATTTCTACATCTCGCCGTTCGTCTGCTTTTCAAAAAACAGTCTTGAATTGTTTTGAAGTTCCCATAACGTCAATTTTTTTTAAATCTCAGCTGATTCTACATTTCACCCAATGAACTTCTTTAAAAAAAGTTTTCGATTTGGATAAAACGCAATTTTTTTACGAATTTTTAAAAATTTCAAAATTCTATTTTCTTGCAGTCGACCCCTGCCGCAGATCACAAAAACAACATGCTCAAAAATGACGTAGATTCAGGAATTTGATGTTGTTTTCTGAATCATTAAAGTTGTAACAAAGAGCAGTAACGAACCTTCCCAACATTTTGAACTAAATCAGATTCTGCAGCAAAATTCCCACTTGGTTATGCATCAGTCAATTGAAACCCCGGCCCCCCGACCCCCGGGACTTGGCGGGGATTTAACGCGTCCAAAGCCGGGATTTAAAACGGCGCGTTGGCCCCGATGGGCGGTGGATTTAACAAATTGTCAGTAGATCGGGGCCGTGGAGCGGTGATTTAACAGAACTTTAACATCAAAATAAAGGTGGACTTCTGCATCTAATAAAAGTAAAATCGGCATATTGAAGGCCAGCTTTCGCTGCACATGGAAATTGCAGCTTAAGAGGCTGGAACTTTTAATGATAGAACCGAAAACAGGTGAATTTCAAATAGACCAACGATATCGATTTAAGTTACAGTCGACTTCCGATAACTCGAACCTCGCGCTAACTCGAACCAAAATCGATTTCCCCTGGATTTCCGTCATACATTTTCTGTAATTTTACCCTCGGCAACTCGAACCTCCCGCTAACTCGAACCAATTTTCGTTTGCCTTCAGGTCATTTTCTACATAATTTTACCCTCGATAACTCGAACCATGTCTGTCAATACGTGCCAAGTCAAAACAAGCAGTGTACTATAGTCCAAAACATTGATTTTATCTTGAAATGAAAACGAGTCACGAGTCAAACCGGCCTCCGAAGCGCCACTCAAAATATGAACTGTGCCCCTGGGACTGTGCCACGCTGTTGACGTGCTGCAGACGTTCAGTTTGTTTGTGGAGGTTGATAACGATTCTTTCAAAGGGCGTACTTATTCTGACTATTCTGCTGCTCTGCTTTGTTTCACGTTACGTTACGTTGCAATATAAACGGCTAATTTTAAAAATGCATTGTTCCATTTTCACTCGACCTCTTTATACTATAATCAAATTTTATTAACTGAAAATACAGACTGTATGAATGGTAAAACACCAGTTTCTCGTTATTTTTTATTGCTCAGTCTCAACTCCCGATAACTCGAACCGTTTTCATTTTCCCTTGAAGGTTGGAGTTATCGAGAGCACGGCAAACACGTAAAACAGTATTTAGTCTAATTTCCAGAGGTGAATATAAGAATGGAACATTTTGATTGGTGGAAAAGCTCTAGTTTATGACGCTTTAGTATATACACACTCAGTGATCTTGGCTATTCCAGCAATCTGATTGGTTCGCTATCTCGGGCTAATGCCGCATTATTCACTCGCTAGCGAGTGGATAATGCATTATCCCATAAAACAGAAACAAAATGGCCGGCGTAAACTCACGTTTCGCTAGCATTTCGGAATCAAAAATAGTGCAAATAAAAGACGACAGCGAGCCAGAAAACATCAAGAAGGCAACGAACTCTGGCCTAAAAGTTTTTAAAGATAAGTGAAGAAGTCATGTTTTGCAAACAAGTGTTTCTCAGTTTGTTTATCGAGATAATTACTGTGATCAGTTCGACCTATCGCTAAATAAGCAGCAATTAATCTTCACGACTACAATTTGTCTCATTACGAGTATTTTTGTAGACTGGTTTGCCTGACAGAAGACAGAACGAATTTCTCACCGAAATCGAGGAAATAGAAAAAGAAGAATTGAAGTTTTATATCTCCGCAAGAAAACAAGACAGGTCATATTACAACAAGGTAACACTCACCTCAATTCGAGCCGCCATTGACAGGCACCTTCGTAACGAGCCAAACAACAAGCCTTTCTCGATAACTTCGAAAACTTTGTTTGATCAGTTATCGATTTCCAAGCAGACTTTCGATTAAAGTTGCCGATTTGTACTTTGTAAAAGGACCATTTTGACGAAGATTTTATCGAAGATTGTGTATTTGCCATGTTAAAAGAATCTGTAAATAGTTTTGTACGTGTTTCACGCATGAATTGAGACGTCAAATTAGACGTCAATAAAATTGCCTTTCATAGGTTTCCTTTTGAAAATGCCTAGATTGTCTGTTTTGAGATCACTTCGTGTGTATATACTAAAACAATTATTCTTTTCAATCTCGGTGAATAGCGGCAGAATATTTACCTCGCCGCTACGCGGCTCGGTAAATATTCTGCCACTTTTCACCTCGATTTCAAAGAATAATTGTTAAATATTCACCTCGCTAGGAGGTGAATATAGCATTTTAGGGCTTGGTTACTCAGCCACGCCACCTTTGACATCCAGGCAAGTAAACATGGCAGCCTTTGCTGAATGAAATTTTCGTTCACTCTGAAGAAATCACTCCAAATCTGTAGTATTCATCACAGAGATGATTCCCAAGGCATTAGAATTGATGGTAAACACGGTGGTTTTGTAGATCGCACGCGGCCATCGATTGACCCAAAATTATTCAGTTCTCTTCAGACCAGAGCTCCTCAACTCATTTCAAGAGGATTTAGACAATTGTTCAGAAGTCACCAACGACTAATCAAAGGTACTAGATATCTGTCTTTTTCTTAGTGTTTGTTTTGTTCCGTTTTATTGCTTAAACTAAAGTGTAAATTCTGATTTACGATGAATTAAACTTGTTTAGACGTATGCAAGCGAGATTTGTGTTTGTTGTTTCCGTGTTTTAGTTCTTTATTTTGTAGTTCTTGATATTCACCTCTGAAAATTAGACTAAAACAATTATTCGCCTCAGGCTCAGTGAATCTCGGCGAATATTCCCCTCGACTTCGTCTCGGGAAATATTCGCCGAGATTCACTTCGCCTTCGGCGAGTAATTGTCATATATTAGATATTAGATATGTTTATCATTTTGACGTTTTATAATAATAAAGTTTGTCATTCATTCATTCATTCATTCATTCATTCATTCATTCATTCATTCATTCATTCATTCATTCATTCAGTCAGTCAGTCAGTCAGTCAGTCAGTCAGTCAGTCAGTCAGTCAGTCAGTCAGTCAGTCAGTCAGTCAGTCAGTCAGTCAGTCAGTCAGTCAGTCAGTCAGTCAGTCAGTCAGTCAGTCAGTCAGTCAGTCAGTCAGTCAGTCAGTCAGTCAGTCAGTCAGTCAGTCAGTCAGTCAGTCAGTCAGTCAGTCAGTCAGTCAGTCAGTCAGTCAGTCAGTCAGTCAGTCAGTCAGTCAGTCAGTCAGTCAGTCAGTCAGTCAGTCAGTCAGTCAGTCAGTCAGTCAGTCAGTCAGTCAGTCAGTCAGTCAGTCAGTCAGTCAGTCAGTCAGTCAGTCAGTCAGTCAGTCAGTCAGTCAGTCAGTCAGTCAGTCAGTCAGTCAGTCAGTCAGTCAGTCAGTCGACTGTAACACTTGGTAAGTGTTAAATTCCCCGCCAAGTCCCGGGGGTCGGTGGGCCGGAGTTTCAATTGACTGATGCATTACAAGGTCAGGTAAGGCCCGGTTCAGACGCGATCTTTTCATGAGCCGAACCTAATTCCTTGAATTAAGTACATGAAAAGATCGGCGTCTGAATCAAATTAGAACGGCTATTTCAATTTGGAACGGCTCACCCGTTCTTCCCGCCTGGCTTGGCCGAGAATTTCGCCTGTGGAACGCCTTTCGAACGGCTTTGATTCAGACGCCGTATTTTTCATGTGCCGATCCTAATTCATAAATTATTATAATGTAGTTTACCTGGTTTTATTGGAACTGTATTAGGAACGGCCAAAAAGTACGGCGTCTGAATCAAGAGGCGTACTTTTGTCAATTTGGGTCGGTCCAAATTCGAATTGAGTTCGGCTCATGAAAAGTACGGCGTCTGAACCGGGCCTTAGTCACGATTTAAAACACGTGTTCCTGAACCTACGTCACAACTCACTTCAAACTGAGGAAGGCTGGTTTGAATGGTAGACCAAAATGGCGGCCAATTTAAACGTCTTTAAAGAAATAATAAAAAAAATATCCTTTTATGCAAATCGGAATTTTTTTTCGAATACGTTATTTAAATTGGGTATTCTGAAGAATCAGCTGAGAAAAGACAAGAGAATTGACGTTATGGGCACTTTAAGCCAAGTGAAGTTTTTTCTTCACATTTGTACTTTCGTGCTCCTGTTAGTGAACGACTTCATGACGGCTTCAGTGAACTAACGTCGCTATTACTCGCCATCTTTCGACTGGCGTTTGACAGCGATATTACGCCGATTCGGTTCCGGATGTAATTTCGTTTCGAATTTATCAGGTCTCTTTTCCAGTAAAACACTCGCGTCTATTTACCTACTGGAAGATGGTTTTCCATGTTCTATAAGAAAATAATGCACGCTTGAGGTCTAGAAAAGCTGCTTTTCTAGACCTCAAAAGTGCTTTACTTTCTTATAGGACATAGGAAAACCATCTTCTAGTGGGTTTAGAATATAGCATATAAATGCAAATTATTAAAAATAACACTTTTGCGCGCGCGTGCTGATCTGAATGAACAAACGCTACGAAACCTGACAACAGCAATCAAATCCATTTTAATGCTGTTTTGAAGTCGAAAGTGAATTTCTATATCGCTGTACTTACCTTGAAAAACCTTTGCAGCCCATTTTGTGTTTGCTTTTGTGCTCTTGGAGTACGATTTCATAACAATTTTGTTTAAATCAGTGTCTTGCAAGTCTGCAAAGCGGCCGCCTTCCTGGCACTCACTGCTCAACAACTCGTCCACGTCTTCATCTTTTCAGTCACCGAAACTTAATTAAGGTGATCTGTTTTTAGCGGCCATAATTAAGGAAATAAAATGACAACTTTAAAAGATTGTTGCTGCCATGTTTTTGAATTCGTAACGCAGCAAAAGTTGCATCCGGGGTACCGGGCTTCTATAGTTTTTTGCTACGTTCTATAAAAAGACAATGCCCGCTAGAATTCTATTGCGTGTATACAGCGGCTATATTCTAAATATTTTTAAATATTAAAATAGTGGACCGACCGGTGCATGAGATTGACTTAGCACTGTCCGTCCACCGGCCATTTGCTCCACACAGCTTATAAGAGGGACCTTTAAGCTGGTATCCCTGTGGACATGAGAACGAGCATTTCGTGTTGATTTTCATTTGTGACGTCACGCAACTGTTAGGAGACGTTTCGACAAGGCGGCCGGCGGTCAAAACTGGACACGTTGCAACTGAAATTGAAATAGATTATAAGATAAACCCTTGAAAGATAAGGGACGTAAGAATATAAATTTATTTATTTATTTTTTTTACATTTTTATTGCCATTACAAACAGATTTTTTACAAACCACGCAGCTTACATTACATTCTAATAACAACAGACGTATTACCACTAACTAATTCACGATAACTAATTAACACTACTAACTAATTAACACTAATTACAAACGATAACACTAATTACAAAGCACATTTCACAGTCAGCCAGACCTAAATGATTACATTGAAAGCGAGTCTTTAGCCTACTAGCACCTAAATCTATTGTTTTGACTAATTAATTCTGTGTATATCTATCTACTGCTTAAAGCTTAAAATTTTACAATGACATTTTCTGCCACTTTCTATAATGAAAAAATTCCTTCTTAATCTTTTTTGCAATGAGAAGCTCCAGCTTTCGAGTTTGTATTGTTTTGGCTTTCAGTAAGGATAGCGATGGCATGATATTTTTGCAACGGCATATGTAAATAGTATATTTCCCTAAAAGAATTATATGGTTTAACAAAGTACAATCTGGAATATTGTCGAAACAACCAAAAAGAATGGTTATCTCGTCAAGATTATCAACTTGTATATTGTGATTATTTAGCCAAGAAGTGGTGGCAGACCAAAATTCTTTTGAATACGCACACTTTACCAAGAGATGCTCCAGAGTTTCTTCGTGATCTTCACAAAAGGTGCATAACGGAGAAGGAATTGATTTCACTTTGTATAAAGTGCTATTTGTGTAGAGGATACGATTTAAGATCTTGTATTGAAAGGCTCGCGTTCTGGTGTCAAGAGTGACTCGACCAGGCAATAGATAAATATTTTTCCACTCTAATAAGTCGGAAATATTATATAAGCAATCAAACTTAGATTGAGCAGTAGGAGAGATTTGGACTCGTTTAACCAGGGCCGAATAAATCGATTTAGAACTCATGCTGGTAATATCGTTAAGGTCATCGTCGGGAACCGTAATATCGATTTCATTCCCATCATCTTCATTTTTGAGAAGGAGTTTCCACTCAGGCGGGATAGCACTAAAAACGCCGAGTAGAAGGAAATAATCCGACAAAGAGAGATTTTTCTCCTTAAAAGCGTCCCAAGTTTTTAGTTTTCTGTCATCTAAAAGGATATCTCTCAAATGTACAAAACCTGCATCCTTAATTTTCTCATTAAATACCGATTCTTTATTAATCAAGAGGTTTTTGTTGTTCCAGATAGTCTCGTTTAAAATTTCCTGTCTTGTAACGGGTGTATACCTTTTAACTTCGAGACAATCTTTGTAATATATTGGTATCTTGCAGGGTAGACAAGATAATTTAAAATTACATTTGAGGAGAAATTCAAATCCTACATTCTTAATGTAATGAGATAAAAAGACTTTCCACGGGGCAACGCTATCGTCAAGGTACCTTTTGACACATCCAATTCTTTGTGTAGCAATCAAGGAGTCTATGTGAGGCATCTTAAGACCACCATCTTCATATTCACTGATTAACGCCAGTCTCTTAATTTTATCTTTACCTTTCCACACAAAATTGTAAATCACCGAATTTACGCTTTTAATTATATCCTTGTCAAAAGAGATAAGGGAGGCACGGTACATCAATTTTGGAATGGCGAAAGTTTTGACAAGTTGGATCTTTCCGATCAGTGTTAAATTCCTCCATTGCCAGCAATTCAAAGACTTTTTGATAGATTTAAAAGTTGAGTCAAAGTTAAGTTCTTTGCTTTTATGCTGATCATAAGTGAAATAGGTACCCAGTATTTTGATTGGTTCGTTTACCTTATTTATATCAAGAGTGTCATGATTAATGTGAGATTTTCCTAGCCAGTAGGCTTCTTTTTTTCTCTTTGTTGACTTTAAGGCCAGAGCAATCGCCGTATGTATTCAACAATAAATTCAACGCTTCATACGATTTTTTATCTCTAAGAAAATTAGTTGTTAGTCGTCTGCAAAGGCGGTACACTTAATTTCTTTACCTTCTACTTCAATACCTGTGATGTCATTGTTTTGTTTGATGGCAGTGAGAAGGGACTCCAAAGCTAAAATAAAAAGATAGGGCGAAAGAGGATCCCCCTGTCTAACCCCTCTTCCAACTGAAAAGAGCGGAGTAGCTATTCCGTTATTCATAATGCAGCTCGATATGTTTGTATAAAAAATGCGTACCCAGTTAATGAAGGACTGTCCAAAATTAAACTTTTCCAAGATCTTAAATAAAAAACTCCAACTTAAAGAATCGAAAGCTTTCTCGAAATCGATGGTGACAATGAGTCCGGGGATGTTGCGTAATTTTGTGTAATCCTTAATGTCGCCTATAGTCCGAACTGCATCAAAAATATTCCTTCCCTTTACATATGCGCACTGATCAACACTGATTAATTCTGGAAGAACTTTTTCGAGTCTTAATGTTAATTCTTTAGATGCGATCTTCACATCGACATTTAGCAGAGAAATAGGTCTCCAGTTGGCAATATATCTTTTATCTTTATTTTTCTTCTCAATAAGTTTAATAATACCTTGTTTTTGCGAGTTCGCCAGTTCTCCATTTTCGAAAGAGCTGTTTAAGGAGTCGACTAAAAGGTGACCCAGGACTGGCCAGAAGACTTTATAAAATTCTGCTGTCAACCCATCGTTACCTGGGGACTTTCCGTTTTGAAATGTTTGCAGAGCTTTGAAGTACTCTGCATTTGTAAGAGTGCCTTCACAATTGTTCCTGGAGTCTTCACTAAGAGTTGGCAAGAGACAGTGGTCAAGAAATGCATCGCTTAAAACGTGATGGTCAGGTAGGTCACGGTTAGAGTACAATTCGTTGTAAAAATCGTGCAAATCAGACAATATTAATTTAGGATTGGTAATTAGTTTACCATGTTTATCAAAAATTCTGCGGACACATGAATTGCTCATCTTTCTGCTTTCGAGATTGAGAAAGTATTTGTTATTTTTCTCACCATGTTCATACCAATTTACTCGTGATCGGATAGCGTGGCCTTCGGTAATATAGTTATACAGAGAATTGTATTCACATGAAATCTTTTCAAGCTCTATAGAGTTGTCCTCCGTCGGATTAGCATCAAAAATTTCTTGGCGTTCTTTTAATTCCTTTTCAATTTCACAAAGGCGGCTTCTCCTTTCACGTGCCTTTGTTTTACTATATTTCATTGTTAATTGTCTTATTTTATATTTGATTAAATCCCACAAAAGACTTTTGTCGAAGACATCTTTAAATTCCGTTTGCCACAAAGGAATGTTATCTTTTATAAGGTCAACATATTTCGGGTCGTCTAGGAGACTAGAATTAAACTTCCAATAAGACGGGCCTGGAGGCTGTTTTTCGATACTGTTCATGTAAAGCATGTATGGCAGCATGGTCCGTTTTAATTGACGAAATTATATCTGCGCTATCAACGTCGTCTTGAAAATCATCACTTATTAGCCAATAATCCAGCCGACGTTGGACTACGGGTTTCTTTTGTTTCCACGTATATCGCCTTTTATCGGGATTTCGTATCCTCCATATATCTACGAGGTTTAAGTCTAATATTAACTCCTGAATTTTTTTAACTACCTCTCTTTTTTCCGTTTTACTTCCGTAGCTATCCAATTGAAGATTTAAAGGGGCATTAAAATCACCTCCCATAACGATCTTGTAATCCTGATCATAGTCGCTCTCAAGCAAAGTTGACCGAAGATTTTCGTAAAAGTCCGTAGCTTCATTGGTTTTGTTAGGGGCGTAAATATTGATCAACAACACAGGACATTCTTGGACTAACGCTTCGACAATAACGAATCTGCCTTGATTGTCCTTTTTAACTGATTTCAATTCAAATTGCAAGGTCTCACGTATTAACACGAGAACGCCTTTGCTGTGATTAGAGCCGTGTGAATAATACATATCTCCCGGCCATTGGTATTTCCAACTATCGATCACCTCAGACGTACTGTAGGTTTCTTGTAAGAAAATAATGTCGGCTTTACGGTTCCGAACCCATGTGAAGATTGATTTGCGTTTGGTGAGATCACGAATTCCTCTGACATTTAAGGATAGAGCGTTAAAGCATACATTATTATTCATATGACTAATTACTTGTCAAGTAAAATACATTTGTCGTAGCAAGCAGACAAAGTAAAAGAAAGGTACTTAGTGGCATGAAAATAAAACTTTAAGTAGACTGCGACTGCGATAAAGCAACTGTACACAAAACGTAACAAAGAACGGAAATCGAGGGCGTAAACAACGTTGAAAAAAATAAGGAAACACATACCTTTTGCTCCAGACAAACTGTTAACGAGCCCAACCAATCGCCTCATACATTAACTCACAGCCCTCTCACCGGAATGTGAAAAAATAGAATGGAATAGGAACGCCCATGGGGTGTTAATTAGACAAAGCGTAGCCCCAAAGGGAAGGACGCGCGGAAACACCGCTTATCGCGAGTCTTAACTCCTAATAGGCATACATTAAATAGAAAAAACACAAGAACGAATAATTGTTTTGCCTACCGAAGTAAACCAAATAAATAAAGCTTACATCTGTACGTATTTACCATCAATGTATAGTTTGTCTGGTTCGGATTTGCTGAAATAGGCTAGTTTACCATCCTTTCTGGCCTTCTTTAGTTTCTCTATTTGACGTTTCCGCATGTCGTGTATTTCTTTCGGGAGGTCTTCATACATTCTGTACTCGGTGTCCTTGAGTCTTCGGCCACATTTTAAAACTCTCTCTCGGTCTGAATACCTCAAGAAGCGCGCAATGATGACTCTGTCCTTGTCGCCTTGTCGTTGTCCGTTCTCGGCTTGGCTAAGCGGTGCACGCGTTGAAATTCTATGCTGTGTGCGTCTTGTATTCCAAGAACATTCTCTAGGAAGTCGCTTAACACCGCTTTGGTATCTTCAGTCGGCGCTCTGTCCTGTATTTCTCCCTGTGTTTTCCTTTCAGGGATTCCTTCGAATTTCAAATTTTCACGTCGACTGTAAGTCTCCAAATAAAGTAGCTTTTTGCGAGTTTCGCAGACGTCGTTGTTGGTTTTAACGGACTCGCAGTGCAATTTCTTTAGTTGCTCGTCGACAAACGTGGTGTTTTTTTCCATAGAGGTAAAATTGTCTAAAGTTTTCTGCTTGGTTTTCACTGCGTCTACGTCAACTTCCAGCGAAGCAACTTTGCATTGCAAACCTTTGACCGCTGTGTTTCATTCTTCAAACTGGGTCTCGAGGTTGGTTAGCTTCGAAAGCACGACATCGAGTTTGTTAACGATAGCTTCCACGACTGCTTCTTCGTCGCTCGATGACTCGGCCGGAGAATTAGACTTTTTGAGTCTCTTGTTTTCCTCTGGAGAAGGCTCCGAATTGCTACTACGGTATCTATTTCTTTTTGGGGTGAAAAACAATGATTCCATGGACATTCAACGATAAAAAATTGTCCGGTTTGTGGAGCTCCTTCAAACACGTCTTTACTCCATGACGCTCTCCCCAATCTCCCAAGAATATAAATTTATGGTAAGAATATAATGTCACCAGAGATCTATTCTCACGGGAAAACAACCTCGTTCCCAGGCTCTCTCTCCTTTTCCTCCCTCGTCGAGGACAAGGAAGGAAAAGGAGAGAGGGCCTGGGAACGAGGTTGACGGTGAAAGTGTTAACCAATTTTATAAATAACGAAAAAGTTTGATTCGTTTTTGTTTTGTTTTTAAATTAAGGTATATGTTCCTGGTGTCACAATATGACTGAAATATATGAATCATATTATTGTATAGATAATGTTAGGGATGATGCCCTCTAGGCAATAATCAATGCTTGTTTTTTCTTCTTTTTTAACCGATCACGACACTTCTACTGTGAACATAGAAATAGTACATTATCCTCCCTGCTTAGTCATTAGCATTAAGTATTGGGAGTGTATGCCGAGAGAGCTAAGAGTAGCAGGGGGGAGTGGTGGGGGCGCTTCGTCTATCCTTCTTAATATACAGTATTAATTTACATCTGTCTCTACTAACTTGCTTAAATGAACCCATGCTACTCTTGGCAAACGCTCGCAACAACTGACAATCCTAATTAATTCAACTTTATTTTATAATGCTACGCGACGTCACAGGGTTGCTAATGAACTATGAATAGAATATTACGCGAGCATATCCTACCTTTACAGCTGACAGTGTTCACTTGTCCGCTCCAGGCTCCACCTCGTCCGCACTTAGTAGACGAAGGACCGCTGAGTTGGTATCCACGGGCGCAAGTAAAAGAACAAGTTGCTCGATACTTTTGATTGGAGGAGACACAGTGAGATGGTGAAACTCGCACACCACTCCCCAGAGAAAGCTTTTTACACTCGTTTGCTGACAGCAATAAAAGTTAGAGAGAAAAACGACGAGACGAAGATATCAAAAATTATTGTAAATTACTTAAATAATATATACATTTAGCCAAGCCTACAAGCGGAGCTCCCCAATCAAATTTTGATGGCGTTTATTTAATTCTGAGTTTACACGACCATACATACGGATAAAAACGAGCAACTTCGTCGTAACTATTTTCACTCCGTTAAGACTCGGTAATTGAAAGTACTGTATTGAGTTGGTTTCCTCACACAAACACTTCTGAATCAGTCTAGCGCTTTTGCTTATTTGTTAGGTCCACAACAGGTTACTTAAGGTTACACAATACCTTCTGAGGGCTAAGTACTTTTCTCGAAAAAAACAATTTGGACTAAAATAAAAGTTTGCTATAAATCTAACATTTTCTCAAATATGAAAGTAAAACTCAATTCCAGGTGCTATAATAATCTTGAGAATGCGGCAAGTTTGAATAATTTACTGCTACGCGAGCGTTTCCAAAGCGCTTCAAAATGGAAGACGAGAAGCAGCTATCTTGGCGAGCAAAATTCAATGCGTTTCATCGAAACTAGACACACGAAACTGGATAAAGCCGTTTGCATATATGCTGTATTTTCTCATACTTAAAAATAAAAGGGAAAAAAATCGATAGATTTTTTTGAATTAGCAAAAAATGAATCTTTCAAAATTCACAATTTACGCATCGTAAACCTTTTCCTTTTCATTTGTTTACAACTTTTGCTAGGAGTTTTCGATCTTTCCATACTTTTCAGCAACGTTTTAGCTGGCATTATGCGTTCAAATAATCCCTGGGATCTTAGCATTACCTAACTAAATTGTTGTAACAGCTCCCAACAATACACAAGCATAATATTTTGAAGCAAAAAATCAACAGTCAACTGTGCAGCAATTTCTACCCAGCCAATTTCGTTGAAACTTGCTCGCTTTAAAACTTGGATATAATTTGAACAAGGTGACATTAACTAGAAAAAAAAAATCTATCGTCGTGTTTGGAATATATTCGCATTTTGTTTGCCCTATAATTTAAAGCCTAATAAACTTTGAACATTTGTTATTTCGATTGCCAAAAATCAGGAAAATCGGTTGAGGTTTATATGCCAAAACTCGATTTTAAAAGAAAAGAGCACCTCTGTCCCCCTCCCCCCCCCCCCCCCCCCCCAAAAAAAAAAAGCCGCGGGCCACCTTAACTCATTCCTCCCATTCGTTTAGTTTAAAATTAAATACCTAAACATTGCAATTACATACGAGAGATAGCCGTAGTGGAAAATGGGTTAAATGCGACGCCCAGTTTTGATTAAGTTTATCAGTCCACTTAATCCTGCATGTCCTGCATAGTTGATAAGTTCTTAAGGGACGGATTTTTGTTATATTATTATAGCGGAGCTCCTGCGCGCGAAGCGCGCCAGCGGAGCACCATGGGTAAGAAATTTTGGTAAACCCATGAGGCCAAGAAAATTTGGTGCGTACGTCCGCCCGCCCGCCCGTACAGACTCTCTGGGAGGGGGAGTGGAGTCCTAAGGCAGCCCGACCGGGGGTGGGGGGAGGAGAATAGGCTGAGGGAGATGGGGAGCAGATGAATGCCATCTCTACTTATCCCTACTTACGTACTTACGTACGTAAACAGAGCTTACAACTTTGATCAATTGACAGCTGTCAAATCAAGGTATCTGCTGACCAGTATCACGTGGCCATATCGCGGGCTCATATATGGAGGTCATCGAGGTCACGTGTTTTTGTGAGGTTGACCGCTGACCAGATGATGGTTTTCTAGTTGATCGCGGGCTCAAGTCCTAGTTTTTTACAAATTTTTTGATCATTGCGTTAATTCAGATTTAGATATAATGGGGAAAGTTAATAACCGAAGAGCTCCGCTTTTAGGCATGGCTAGATCTATTGTAAAAAGTTATTTCTGTTAAAAAAAATGATCTGGACATTTCATTTCTACTTAAACGAAGCGATTGTATGAAAAGGCGGCAAACTGCTTTGCACGTTGTTCACTGCTGAATTGAAAGACGGGAAGAAAGCGTCCTGGAGGACATAGATCTTCGTGAATATTTCTCGCTTTATTTACTTATCTACAGCATGGAAACTTATGCCAAGTGATTTAGGATAACCTCTTAACGGGAAGATCCGAAATAATTGTTGACCTTAACATGATATATCGGAGTACGAGTCAAAAACAGCGAGAGTTGAAGCACTGTCGTCGGTTCCTGCGGCTGACCAAGACTGGAAAATTAACTGAGGTCTGAGCTAATATAAAAGTGTGCTCAGAGCCGGTCAAGTTGACTGAAGTGACGGATAAAAGACTGTTAAAAGCTACACCGAAAGGAAGAAAGATATTGATCTTCGCTGATAATTCAGATTATGCATATGCCGGTGGTGTGAGTTTATAACGAACATTGGACGAAACTACCGTTTTCGTTGCTTCGTCTCCGATGTTATTTGGCTGGTTTAAAACCTTTGCCCTGCAGAATTTACAAGCCTTCTCAAAATATGAGGTAACAAACGTAAATGTACACATTTTGTTATGAGAATCTGTTTATGCTTCATTTATGAGCGAATTCGATGTTGTGTCGGTTTTCAGATCTTCCCGTCAATTATAAGCTTAAACCACTTAAATTTCGTTAAAACGGCTGCTTTCAAGCCTCTTAGCTTTAATCACTTTTGTACACTTTCCCCTATTAAATGTTTCGTTTCAAATATTGTGTTTTTTTAGTTAGTGGAGTTAACTGTGAGGTTCATCGTTGGATTTTGAAAAGAATATTCAATTATTGAGCTACAAAAACATTATTTGGCGCGCTGCATTTACAGAAAAATCCCGCAAACAAATCAAAGCAAAAAAAGAGTAAACCTTCGGCAACGATACTTCACACCAACGATTAAACGATTCAGCATCCAATTGCTTTATTTCACTCGCTTGCATTTTTGTCATTTTGGTGAGTGTGTTGAAATCTCGTACGCGTAATAAATTTTTAGATTCGTAAACGAGTATTTACGCCGGTTCTTATATTGCGAGTTGCCTGTGCTTTGGCGAGTGAGTTCAGACTTTCGTAACGCACATTTGCCTGTTAGAAACGAAGGAAATTCATTCACTTCTCTGGATAAAATTCTCTAGGGTATTTAGCAATGTGTGCGATAACACATGCAGCGTAGTAATCATGCAACCAAACCAAGATGTTCAAAACTACATTGTAAGGTTATTAGACAGCGAGCACCACTTCCTAAATCACAAACTGTCACAATTCTTACACAAAAAAACTGCCTAAAAATGACCGGCTCCCAATGAATTTGCTGAGTTAGTTTTGCCGCTGTGATTTTCTTTGTTTTGGCGTGAGTTCATTTTGTTTAGCCGCGAGTTCACTTTGTTCAGTGCCTTGAGTTGATCTTTTTGCCTTGACTGTTTTGAAGTAAATCAAAACAAATTTCTTCGCCCTCATCAAGGTCTTTTTTACATTGAATAACCCTTAGAGTTATGAGAAGTCTTTACACTAAAAATTGATGTGTGCGGCTACGTGTGTACGTGCATGAGGAACCCAATAAAGTGCAGCGACATGTACCTATATGGGCAACCGTATACGCTTAGAAATAGTGTGGCTACTTATTAATTGGGAAACAGTGCAAACTCAAGCAAAAAAATAATAAATAGGAGCTCCGCTTTTAGGCCTGCCTAAATCTATATATTATGATTGTTTGGGATTTAGCCACAAATAACGGCATAGCCTTTAATGAGGACAAGGTAGTTGTTGTATAGTCTGCCTGTTTCTGACCGATGCTACGTTTGTGCAACTGCATTCATGTGCACTTGTGCTGCCCCTGCCAAAAATGCAGAAGACACTCATCGCCGGTAAAATAAAATTTCAACTTATGCGGTACGAATGTATCTAGTAGTTATATTTTTGTAATAATTTTGTCATGGTTAAACCATCCACCTTTAATACCAGATCGAAAGGCAAAATTCCACAACCAAAAGAAGCATGAGATATTTTAAAAGAATTTGCTCGTCGGAAATTTTGAATTTTACCCCTAAAAGAGACCAATCTAAGCGTGGCCGAAGCTTATGCAGACCCCTAAAAGAGACCGGTTTAAAATACAGACAAATAAAAAGTACAATGGACTTTAGATATTAATGTTATGATAAACTTTGTTTATATGAATCGAGTAAATATAACAAATCAAAATTCTTTCTTTTTTGTTATTTCTTCGAGTGCGACCCTAAATAAGACCTTGACGGCTAAAAATAATGACATTTTGCCCAGAACACCCTAAAAGAGACCAAAATCCGAAATTTACACCCTAAGCGAGACGACGAGCATCCCCGTACCTTTCATATCGGAGTTCCCCCTCCCCCCCCCCCCCCCCCCCCCCCCCCGTGGGTAGAAGTCACAAATATTAATTAATTACGGATGTGTTTTGGCATGGATGTCAAATAACATACGCGGATTAATGTATCTGTGGATTTTGATGTGCAAACTGTTAGATTTCGCCTTTTTGTTAGTGTCTGTGCTTAATTCGGTCAAGAAATAGGAAGGAGCGAAGGCGAGACGAACATTACAAATCGTCCTGAAGAAATTGTCAAAACTTGCAAGGTACGCGTTTGTATTAAGGGGGGTCCTTCTTAACTACTAAGTTGTTGCTAAGGAAGGTATCTAACCGCCATATTTTGGAAACTTGACCTGCTACGGATAAGCTTTTTTCGCAACTTTGTTCAATTGAAGAGTCCTTCAAGAGTTTCAAATAACGGCCATATTTGACAAGTGGCGTGGCCAGAATAGAAAAAACCCTAAAACTGAAAGGGCATATAAAACTGAAAGTTAAAATCAGTGCCAATAGATAAAGAATGTCCACATGCTTAATGCTTCGTATGGATTTTACAAAATTTGCATTATCGTAAAAGTTATGACATAATAAACACCCGTATTTTCAGACTTTCTTCAGTAGCGCTTTTTTCTTTCTTGTAAACGGTAATTCCATACGTAGGTTTATAAAGAAGGCTATGTTATCTCCGATTCTTTAAAAAACTCAGAACTCTTCCTTTTTTCCTCCAAGTTTTAGGGATTTTAAATTCTAACGCGCGGTTTAGGACTGGCACTAGTTATGCAGGCGCAATGTCAATATTTCAAGCAGGTATTTCCTGCCCCACAAAATTTACCATTCAGCGTTACAAAACGGTTCAAAATGGCTTGCCACTAAAACTGGTCTTCAGGAATTCCCTAGCAACTGCTCTAGATCTGTAGTTAAGAAGGACCCCCCTTAATTCAGATTTCACCAAATTCTCGAGCCAAACCCTTATTAATCACATTTACGTAAGAGACCAGGCAAAAAGTGTGGTTCTAAAAAATGGCCAATCTTGTAATTCTTGCAATTTTCCTTGTATGTCTTGAACGCCCACGGACAAAATGTAACTTTCTCCAAAGAAGATTTTATGGTATCCGTATTAGCTCTGCTGCTAATTTGGTTTTAAGAAAATGAGTACTTTGGGAAAAATTGCAAAATTGGTTTTGCTTGATTTTCTCGCTTGTCAAAATGGCCGACAGGCATTATGATAAAGCGACAATTGTTTCCATGTTCATCAATCGAAAAATATCTTTGTAATGAATTTCATAAACTAGAAGAATGACTTTATTTTCTGCTGAAATTTCGTTTGATTTGGTTAAAATTTACCCGAGAAATCGACTCGTATATTTCTACCTTTTGGGAGTGAAATTTTAGCTTAAAACATGAACCTGAGATTTGCGTGACCAAGTGCGGTTACCATGACAACAATACGTCTGCCATTCAAAATATGTTCGTTTTTGTTCATCCCCCAATACAAGGTTACCTACCTCCACACAAAAAATGAAGGGGGGGGGGGGGGGGGGGTAAAAATGTTCATTTCCAACTTTGCTTCACTTTATCAGAGAACTGCTCTTTTAAAATGGCTAGTTTGAAATTCTAAATATCGTACTTGATATGAATTTTTGCAACTTGTTTTAATCATTGTCGAATTTCTGATAATAAATAAGATGATGTTTTCTGACTTCTTACCACTGGTTTCGCAAACGTGAGGAAGACTATATTGATGACATGCCAAGTCGTTCCATCTAAATCCACTTGACCTAGGACGCAAATGTACACAATCCTCATTCCCTCCAACATTGTTAGGTTCTCCGCTATACCAATAAGTGAACGTTGGGCGTGATCCGTCAACCCACAGCCAGCGAGACTTGTCTTTTGGATCCCTGTACAAACCAATCAGTGTTCCCTGACCACCCGTTATTTTTTCCCCAACTGCTTGTTGTTCAGCTTGTGAATTTATCGACACAAGCTTGGATCCGAGTTTTTCACAGGCGGATTTTGCTGCATTCCAATTCAATCCTTTGGAAAAGAACTTGTAGCAGGAACCTTGCCAGTAAATCCAGCCGTTTGGACAAACGCCTAAAATATTAGATAACCAAATAGACCTTCAGTATCATTCTTTCGCCAGAGCAGGATGCTTTCTGAGTCAGGCATGAGCTGATCAAACATCAGGTATCCTCTTTATCTACTTGCCCCACGTTGATCGTTGCAGTTTCTGACGTTTTTTGATGTTGTCTAAACGAAACCGGTTGGCATGCTCTGCATGCCAAACGCGCCAATGATTTAATTTCAGTTTTCAATTTTGAATCAACGGCTGCTTCACGCGAGGGCGACAAGCAAGGCTAGTGCATCAAGTGTGTGAAGCGCGGGTCAAAATGACCCGCAAACCATTGTTTACTTACCAAGCCATCGCGCTCGTGTTCTGTTATACTCGCGCGTCGAACACGCAAGCGTGTTTTCAAGTTATCAATGACAGTCATACCAGAATGATTGAAATAAATACAATTTAAGCAAGTTAGCTACTATATTTTTATTGAGCAGAAACTGTTTGCAGAAGCGACCACTGATACCAGAAAAGGGAGATCTGTCTGACTGATACTTTCTACCCTTTGTTACAAATCTGCTATGGTATTTTACGGAGATTACCGATAAACAGGTGGTGAAAACTGAACTAAATAAGGTGAATCTGACATAAAAAGTTGCAAGTTCCTGACTCCAATGGAGATGGTATGTCTTGGTTATCTTACTATCGATAGATTTTTAATCTTAGGTTAATATTTGTATTGATTATTATCATAATCCCGTATTGCGTGAAAACACAAAAACAACAATTAATTTGCGTTGACGTATGTGAATATTCACCCAGCTTATCACAAGGAAACTTTATAGTCAGTGGAAAATATATCAGGCATATTTTATGGACTAACAAAACTAATAAAATTTCAATATTTCAGATTGTACTCCTTATACATTTTTCTAAATTTTACAGAGCAACTCGCCTTTAGAATAACTTGGTGTCATCAGTACTGAGAATCCCACGAGGAATATAGACCACCAGTGGGAAACAGCCATGCCAGAAAGAACAGAATTAGCTTTTTCTCGGCTAGTGGAAATGTAAATCCTAGTACGTAACTGGATTGCGAAAATGATCAGTTGTGAAAATAACTCCAGTCTTGATCTTTGCAGTAAGTGTACGTGCTATCAGATTTAATGAATTCATGGTAACGAGTTTTTTCTCGAGCTCGCTTATTCAAACATTTCAGGAACTAAACAATTGAAGTATTGTCTCTTGTCAGATTTCAACAGTTCTCACAGTGAAAAACTCAGTATAACGAACGACAAACAAACAAATACGCAATGATTGAGGTCGCTTGCTGCAGTATGACTTCAAGTCGTTGTTCTGTGACCTGTCGCGCTATTTCCGTATTACTGATATGCGTAGAAGCGGCCTTTGGATGAGGGCAAATCCTTTGGAGTTTCTTTGACTGGTATCTTTTTCCTTCTTGCCAATCATCAACTAACGTAGTTTTGCACATGTTTGGTTAAAATGGGACATCAACTGTTCTTTAAATCGAGCAAAATGTGTCCATTCCTTTTTATCCCACTTTGATACAACAGCTGTACCTTTCAGACTACTTCCGCCTTCTTTTCATTGTTCATTCCTTGGTTTTCTGTTTTTCCTATCACTGAATAAAGAAACTCTCAGTTGAAAGCGAAAATCCACGGTTTCAAACCAAATTTACAATCTTCAATGCTTAGTAAAATACGGTTCGGGGAACAGAATTAACGGGAATCAACAAAACTTCACCAAATGTTGGTCGGACAGTCTTGGCCAAAACGCTGTATTGCTTTATACCACTTTATTTCGTTTTTTTCACCCTTTTTTTCGTCACTAAAAACTAAAATCAAGCGTTCGATCGACACTCTGAAGTCTCCAGCTCTTAAGGTTTATTTTACACTCTTGCCGACACGCTGAAGTCTCCTTAAGGTTTATTATGTTAATATTATTATATTCAAACACACATGACTAAAATTAATTCAATCTTAAAAGGGAAGTACTTGTCTTGTGCTGAACAAGACAAGATTGAATTTGTGTATTTAACAATGTGTGTTGATTCGCGCAACAAAACTAATATTTATTGAAATGTAACGTAAACTTGTCTGCGTAAAGAATTAATTAATATTCTTTCTTGTCCGATTAGTCGCTTTGATCATAATATTTATCAAGTATTCGGACGAAAATAACAATAATACTTAGACCTTCTACACCTTCCGTTTACTTATTGGACAGAATTTAAGCAAGCTTTTTGATGATGGTGAGGGCCCAGACTAAAGCAGCACCTAAGGGAAGGAAAACCCTGACAGAAAACCACTGGCCCTCCAGGTCATGGGGGTTGGGCGGTAGGCCAATCACCTGCCCCCAGAAAATCCAGAAGATTACTGAAACTGTAACTTATCAAGAACAAATTAGCAATGGCGAAGCGGTGGCCGTGGACGGAGGAACAGCCGGACACACCATGACGTCAGTGGGTAAAAGCCTACGGGAAGCTCACAGACCGACAAGGTCATTGGCAACGCCAAAATCTAAAATGCGTGTTGGATGCTGGAACGTACGAATAATGTACACAGTTGGAAAAGCAGCCCAAGTGGCACGAGAGATGGAACGATACAGACTTGACCTGATGGGGCTAAGTGAGATAAGATGGACAGGAGCTGGACGTATTAAGATGAGAAATGGCTATACAATGATATATGCTGGAGAAGAAAGTGAGCACCAGAGAGGGGTGGCAATCATGATGAGCCAGGACACACAGAAAAGCCTGATTGAATGGACAGCAGTAAGCAGCCGCATAATAACTGCACGATTTTACTCCCGCTTTAAAAATACAGCAGTCATCCAAGCGTATGCTCCGACAAATGAATCTACAGATGATGAGAAGGATGATTTCTATGAGCAACTCCAGGCAACTTTTGATACATGCAACAGACATGACATAGTCATTGTTATGGGAGACCTGAACGCAAAAGTTGGTCATGACAACAAAGATATGGAAGGGATAATGGGGAAACACGGATTGGGTAACATAAATGATAATGGCGAACGATTATGTGATTTCTGCTCAATGAATGGCCTTGTGATCACAGGAACATGCTTCCCACACCGAACAACCCATAAAGCAACTTGGGTGTCACCTGACGGAAGAACGCAAAACCAAATTGATCACATGACAATCCGTAAAGAATGGAGAAGATCTGTGGAAGACACCAGCGTGTACCGTGGTGCAGATGCAGCCAGTGATCACTACCTGCTAGTTATGAAAATAAAGCTGAAATTACACAGAAACCCAGATAGAGCAAGGACCAATGCAAGATTTGACACACAAAAGCTTGAAAACGAAATGTTCAAATCAAAGTTCAGCGTTGAACTGCGCAATAGATTTGCAGTATTAGAGGTGGAAGAAAATATCAACGAGGACTGCATACAAATGGAAAAAGTTTACATAGAAACTGCAGAAAAAGTCCTAGGTCGAGTAAAGAAGAAAAACAAACAGTGGCTGAGGGAGGAAACCTGGGAAGCCATAGATCAACGGCAGATGATCCATAACAAAATACAAAGCACAAAATCAGAGAGGAGAAAAAGCAAGCTACGACTAGAGTACAAGATGAAAGACAGAGAGGTGAAACGCAGAGCAAGAGAAGACAAAAGGGTTTGGTTAGAACAGACGGGACATGAAGCAGAAAAATATGCAGAGAATGGAAGAACCAGAGAATTGTACCAAACAGCCAAAAAAATCACCAACAAGCGGTGGTGCCAAGTTGCAACAGTTAAGAACAAGAGGGGTGAGATAATAAAAGACAAGGATGCCAGACTTGAAAGATGGGCTGAACACTTTGAGGAGGTCCTAGTCAGGGAGGCCCCGGCGAACCCAATTGAAGAAAACGAAGTAGAGACAGACGAAATTAGTGAGATGGACACAACAGAGATAAAGGAAGCAGAAGTGAAGCAGGCACTGAGGAAGACCTCTCTCCTCCGCAGAGGCCTCTATTGTTTTTTCTTTCGTACAGACTGGGAATTGGGGAGAGGTGAAAAGTAAGCGCGAGGATAGAAACGAAAGCGCGCGGGGGACACTGGGAAGAGAAAAGGAAAGGCGGGAGGCCTCTGCCAGATAATGTGCGGTTCTCCGGACAGATTTGCGGTTCTGTGGTCATCCTTTAATTATGGCTGAAGGAGACGATGATTTGAACGACTTTGAGTGTTCTTTTAAAGATCTAAGTATAGAAGGTAAGTAGACGCATTTTGGTGAAGTTTCGATCCTTATTTTCGTTTTTTTGGCCAGTTCAGATTGTGGTGTGAATGTCCGCCATTTTGGATTTATTTGGAACAGTTTTCCTTCTAATAAACTATGTTTTTTCGATCTTACCATTCTTAAAATCGAAAATGACGACGGATGTCAGCCAATCACTGGTACGGCAGTAAAGGGAAGAGCCGGTGGATCAGGAAAGCATTCTTTGACGCTGAGTTCCAAGTGTGCGAATGAGCGAATCAAAGGTCAACTATTAAGCAGTGCTGAAGGATTTGACGGCTATACAGGTCTCTTATCTGGGGCTACAACGGGTTTTATAGATTTCTTGTCTTACTTTTAAGGAATATACAGCTACTGGTTACGCTATGACATAATTTCGAAGCTTATTAAGTTGTCAAATCAGTGAAAAATAGTCTTGTTTCTTGTTTTATGGTGCAGGGATGACGCAGTTAAAAATTTTGACAGCCGGCATTGTGTACTTGATAGGCGGTTATCTATAATAATAATAATACATAATTTTTTAAGAGGAGGCCTCCAATCACCTAGAGGTGGTTTTCAGGAGGGTCCTCTGAGAAAATAAATGTCATAGGCCCAGAAGCCATAGGCCCAGAAGATGGTGCCAAAGGCACCATCCCTCTAGGGGAAATCAAGCCGCGGAAATCAAGCTGGGAAAATCAGGCTGACAGCTGGGTATTTTTCCCTGCTCCTGGCTATTATCTACATCCCTACTGGTGACCTTGAAATTAAAAGTAAAGTATCTATTTGTATGTTGATTTCATTCAGTAATAAGCAATCTTTAGGTGTACATTTTTTTTTAAATCTTTCACTCCTAAGAGTGCAAATCAATTTAATGCCAGTAGTGATCAGCACGCAATTTCTCATTTAAAAAAAAAAAATAGGCATGATCAAGATTGAACTATAGTAAGAGAATTTTGACATTTAAAGGGGTGAAAAAATAGATTTAAAAGTTGGAACCACATTTATTAACTGTTCACTAGCAATAGTAAAGAGAATTTATTTTGGTCAGTTGTTTGATATTCTATCCACTGGTTGCATGACATTCAAATTTTCCTTTTGATTCATGATAAATCAACAATGTGATTGCTCCAGCAATTCTTTTTCCATGTACCACATGTCCATATCTTGCTGCAATGACAAAATTACACCAGCCATTTTATTTTGTTTTGTGTAATTTTTGGTGCCTTGAAATCAAAATATAGGGTTTACCTCGGTGTAAGAACCTGTGATATTTTTCTTTGTTTTGGAGCTATTGTTTTCCTTCTCTATCTTTGTTTTGCCAGCTCTTTGTTGTATTGTTCGTTCTTTGTTTTATGTCACCGGTGAGTTTCACAGGTTCTTACACCGAAGATGAGCCAAAATATAAGTGCTTTGTGTCTTTATTATTTGATTGCTGTACTATCAGCTAACAAATTCCCTTCAGCTGCAAAGAAGGGAGTGAAAAAGTATGTATCATGCACATCACCAACTTGTTTATTGACTGCAGAATTTTTAAGTCCAGAGCACTTAGCCTACTAGTTGTTGCCAACTAATTTTAAGATTTTGCTAACATGTTCTTCTGAGGCAGATGAACTACAGCAACAAGTGTATGCAGAGATTAGTAACAAATGTACAACTGTTATACAATAAATTATAGTACCCTTAAGGTAGTATATGCCCCCTGGCCCCTGAACAATTCAATATCAAAAGGTATTGTAATGCAGAATAAAACAGTTGCCTTGAAAAGATGTGTATTTATTTTATTTTTTTTGCACAGTTAGTAAAGTAAACACTTCTCTGTTGCATAAGCCTATCAACTGGGGTGTAACTACTACATTATTCAAAACATCTCCTATTTAATTTCAGAAGCTCCACGTTTCTTTTGCTTTTGAGGATATGCCCTTGACTGTTTTTAACAAATGTACCCTGTAGCAGGAGTAATGCACCTTTTATCCATTTGGCATCAAGTTTGAATCCTCAAAAAGATTGGAGCCATCACATTTTACTGATCATATTATAATTTCACTCTGAGCATGTGGGAAAAACAAAGAGGAAACTCTTGTCATTCAGCAAAATTTTCTTTACAAATTTTATGAAAATTATCCTTTTAATGTCAGAGGGTTGAAATCGTCCATGTTTCGGTAATTGTGAAGAGCTTTCCTCAGCCAACTATTGGTCGTCAGTCGGCCAACAGGCCACAGACAGATGACTGACAGTTTCCCAAAACAGACATTTTACTGTAAAATAGACCATTTAAAGCCAGGGTTAACCCAACACTGAAAGCAATAAGACCAGATAAACTTTATATTTCATCGTAGTACATCATCTACTTACTGGACTGCTCGTCAAGATTTTCTTTTATACCAAGCTTTATTTGTAATAAGTATATCACCTGCACAAGTTGCAGTCCACTGGGCAAGCACTGAAATTATCGACAGATGAGCCAAAACCTGTCGACCGACAAACGGCCAACAGTCGGCTGATTGACCACTGACAGTCGGTTGAGGGGAGCTGTTCTTCACAATTATCCATGTTTCTGGCCAGTTTGTCCAATCAAAACATATATGCCCCAATTGCCTTTGCCTTTGAGCGCCCCATTGCCAGAATTTTAATGACTTTCCATTAGAACCAGAGGGTAATACAGTAATTTTTTTCAATACCTTCCCAACATCTCATTTGAATTAAAGTGTGTTGCTCAACTTATTGATAACTTCAGCGGTTTCATCTCCATGAAACTCTTGAAAACGCGCTTTGCATTTCCCACGAACAGAATCTGACATCGATAGCTGGAGTTGCCGTGCATCGTATAAGTGCCGCCTCAAACCATTATACTGCCGTCGCTCTCGAAACACTTATAACACAAAGCTTTTCCATTTTTCTTCGCAGACTGAAAAGGTCGATAAGAGTGGAAGAGAAGTTGCCGTCCTTGTCGAACTGCATGTTAAGCTTCCACCGCCATGTTAGCTCATGTTGTAAAGAACTTGGCCTCAGCCCAGACTCTCTCGGAAATCGGGCGCCATTTTGAAATCATTATCTGGCAGAGTTCGCTCTTCCCATCGTCCCCCGCGCTCCCCCTATTTTTCATTTTTCGTGTTTTTCGCCCCCTGAAGGAGCCTCTGCGGAGGAGAGAGGAGGAAGACAAAGAGTGGAAGAACACCTGGAATCGACGGCATCCCAGCAGAGTTGTATAAAGCAGATAGTGACGTAGCAGTAAAGGAGTTGACAAGACTCTTCAATAGAATTTGGCATGAGGAGAAAGTACCTGACCAATGGAAGAAAGGCTTGATAGTGAAAATACCAAAACGAGGAGATTTGAAAGAGTGCAAGAATTGGCGTGGTGTGACATTGTTACCTGTGGCAAGCAAAGTAATGGGGAGAGTAATCATTGAGAGAATACAAAACGGAGTAGATCATGTACTTAGAAAAGAACAAGCTGGATTTCGAAAGAATAAGAGCACAGTCGATCAAATATTCATCCTCCGTAACATCATAGAACAGGTCAATGAGTGGCAGGCAACATTCTATGCACACTTTGTCGACTTCGAAAAAGCTTTCGACTCTGTACACCGCGAAGGACTGTGGAGAATCATGAAAGTCTATGGCATCCCTGACAAGCTGATAACAATGGTGAAGATCATGTATGACGACTTCGAGTGTTCTGTACTGGACGAGGGAGAGCAAACAAGATGGTTTAAGATCACCACTGGCGTTAAACAAGGATGCGTCATGTCAGGCTTCCTGTTCCTGCTTACTGTTGACTGGACAATGCGCAGAACAACAGAAAACCATAGAAATGGCATCAGATGGAATTTCAAAAGTACACTTGAAGACCTCGACTTTGCTGACGATATAGTCCTAATTTCATCAAAATACGAACACGTACAGAACAAGACCAACCGACTGGTAGATAATGCAGGAAGAGTGGGACTGAAACTGAATGCTCAAAAATGCAAAGTTATGAGAATGAATTCACGAAGAGAAGACAAAGTAATGATTGGAAGAGAGGAAGTAGAAGACGTCGAAGAGTTTGTATATCTGGGTGCGACTGTGACAAAAGAGGGTGGTGGCACGGAAGACATCAAGGCGCAAGGAGCATTTTTCAACTTGAGGAACATCTGGAACACACGGAGCATTGGTCGGAATACAAAAATCAAACTGTTTAAGACCTTAGTACGACCAGTTCTTTTGTATGGGTGTGAAGCATGGAAACTAACAGCTGCTGAGGAGAAGAAACTGGATAGATTTCAGTTCATGTGCCTGAGACGGATTCTAAGAATTTGGTGGCCGCAACGCATCCGAAACGACACAATTTCACAAATAACAGGCGTAAAGAAGATCAGTGATGAAATCCGAAGGAGAAGATGGAATTGGATTGGCCACGTGCTCAGAAAGGAGAGGAATGATGACTGTATGGTGGCAATGGAGTGGCAACCTGAAGGGAAGAGAAAAGTGGGACGACCTAAAACCACATGGAGAAGGACAGTGGGAAAAGAATCCAGGCAAAAGAGATGGTCCAGCTGGTCGGAAGTCAGGGGCGCAGCGCAAGACAGGGCTAGTTGGCGAGAGACAGTTACAGCCTTATGCGCCTCATGGCGTGAAGAGAACTAACTAACTAACTTTTGATGAGTAAATATATTTTATTAGACATTTTAGTGTGTAGTATCGCTGTATATTTTTACGAGTCATACAGATGATGAGTACAAATTTACAGCGATACTACACACTAAAATGTGAAATAAGAGATTTATTATCCAGCGTTTTCGTTTCCCCAAAATTCTGGCTTGCTAAGGTTTTTAATCTTTCGCGCGGTCGGGGGAATAAGGGAGTACGAATATCGTGGAACCCACCGATTAATTTTTGAGCAATTTTATTGGCTATATGACAATTGAAATGATTTGAATTTTTCACCAAGACTGTATAAACGTTTTCTAACCGTGTTTTCGAACAGCGCTGTTGTAGAATTATTTCTTCAAGCGCCGAGTTTTCGAGTTTTTGATCGAGGGGGCGTTGTAACAGCATATTTGACATGACAGTCTGTCAAGTTTTTATCAAATCGCAATTGAAATAAAATGTTTTAAACCAATGAAATGGTACTTACTTACGTCATATGCAATCGCAATCAGATCGCCGCGACCGTCACTGGCTTTTTTTAGGCGGCCGCGAGACAGACTCGTTCCCAGTCCCTACTTATTTGTTCTTCAAAGGCGGTGAAAGACTGGGGAGAAATGATGTGAAGGTTCCGGGTCAGGCTGGGAAGGGCAAAAGAAAAGTAGGGACTGGGAGATAATGTTTTCAAGATGGCGGATCTGGAAGTACCGAGTTTTGCGAGAGCAGCGGAAAGGCCATTCCACCAAGCCTTTTAACAGAAAATGTTACCTTGTCCGCACAACCAATGCACGAATGAAAACTGCTTTCATTTGCCGGAAGGTTTGGACCAACATTTTCGCACAATTCATGGTCGGCCGTCCCCTTTGCGAGATGTAGAACGAGATGTAGAAGAGGCAAAAGCTCTTTTGCGAGTCAAGCATTCAGCAGAAACTTAAGCGTGGATCAGAAAGGCCTCTGAGATGGCTGTAAGACTTGAAAGTTTCACTTTTTGAAATACCGATTTTAATTTTCACTTATATATGCTTGTAACAATTTAATAAATAGACACTTGGTTTTATTGTTGCTTTTTTGTTGATATTTGCTTAATCTTTTCCATGACATGTATTTAACCCTTTAACTTGTTCCTGAAGAAATACAATGGCTACCAGAAATATTAACTTATATTGATGCTGAGGCGGCGGCTGAGTTGCTTGCAGCGTATTTGTACCACAAAGGAAGACTCTGTTCCTATGAGAAAGCCAGCCAACCAGATCAGTGCTTGTTGAATTGCAGGTGTAAAAGCCAAAAAATAACAAAATATATTAATGTATTTTGGGCTGCAGAAATTACTCATAACGTAAATAAAATATATTTTTGGCTGTAGAAATTACTAATAACATAAACAAAATATATATTTTCTGTTTTCAATCATTTATAATAACTTCCTTTTAAGGAAGTTATTATAAAATACATGTTGATTTAAACCCAATTGTGCCACATTTAATCTATGAACTAATGGCTCTACATATGTTAATAGTTATATTGTATTTAAATAAAATTATGCAATAATATTTCCTAGCTAGGCTGAAAAAGGTATGGTTCTCACTCTAGTCCCCACTGCCTCTCACCACACCCACTTTGATAGAGCATTAACTGAAAGATACTTGCAAAGAACCCCAGTGTAAACGTAAACCAATGCTACTAAGCATATTGATGAATTGCTTGCCACTGTCATATGGTATGTACAGTAGCACAAAGAACAGCTGAAAATTACTTGGGAACTTCTGGTTTGTCATGATTGCTTCTAAGCCTGAAAGTGCATGGTTGCCACATCCCATTTTCATAGCGTGGGTTTTGGTTTTATTTCAATCTTTCTCAGGGAAGGATAGGAAGGTTTCCAGAATTTCATTGATGAGCAGGCTCTTCTCTTCCAGTTGCTGCGCCATGTCTTTAAATATTGTTGGTGGAATTACTTCACTGCCATTCATTTCAATTATTCTTCTATTCACTAGTTAGAGCACTAGGATTTCTTTACTGCGTCTGTAGATGTTTTCATATACATTTTTAAGTGCAGAAATATAATTCTCCCTGGCATCATGAGCCGCTGTTTTCTTGAAATGTATGTCCTGATTTAGCAAAGGGAACTGACAAAGGTTAACAACTTTCTTGAACGTACCCTCCCTCCCTCCCCCCCCCCCCCCCCCCCCGTAGGGTTTGGGAGAGCATGGAGCACTGCAAAAAAGCCTTGCCATGATGCCTGGTCACAGCTAACCAATCAGAGGCCTTAAGGCTGCTCAGCACAGCTGTCAGCAATAAAAGGCAGGAGCCAGTCTTGGCCATATTTCAAAGTGAAGTCGACTTTGAGCAGTTGCTATTTGTTTTTTCAGTATGTGCAAAGCAGACAAAAAATAACTGCATCAAAAAAGGTGGAGTGAAGCCTTTGCTTAAACAAGTTTAAAAAGCTGTTTTTAGCCACCCCTCCTGCCAACCTACAATGAGTGGATCCATAAAATATCCATACCCACCCCATGGAAGGTTATTGGAAGTTCCAAGGGGGTGGGGGGGGGGGGGGTCCTAAAAGCCAAAATATTTAAAGGAAAGTATGCATGGAGCTTAACTGGAACTTCCTGAGGGGTGTGGGGATTAAAACCAAAAATTCTTCCAAGGGAGGGTTACCGATGTTTTCTGGGACAACACAATTTAACAGCTGACCCAATACTATGATTGTCAGGGCATGGCCTGCGCTATCTGCCCCAAGTGTCCTTGATGAAGGTCCCCTACACATCCCCCCCCCCCCCCCAAAAAAAAAAAAATTTCTTGGACACCAGTGGCTTAAAGGCCTCCTGTGGCCCTTAAGCTGCCCAGATCCTGGAGTTCATGTTGTCTAATGTCTCTAATCCTTGTGTCTTTGTCTTGAAATGATAGCTTGGTCTTCATTATCAAACCAGAGTATACAGTTCTGTCTTTATTAAGGATCTTTTCATACATTGCTAATTTTCCCAGTGACAACATCTAATATCTTTCCTAAATGAACATTTTTGAACCCCTAATTTAAGACTTTTTCTACACATTTTCAAACCATCCTTCTTCAGCAGAATCATAAGCTATGGATCTGGAAAGCTAACTTTGCAGATTTGAAAACATTTCCAAAAATTCTCTGTATGTGAATCCTCATTACATAATAAAGAGCTCAAGGTGAAGTAATAACAACAAAGAACCTATCTTGCAAGCAGAACTCAAACACCATTTATTAAATCGTGTTTGAACGCAAGAGATCTCCTTGGTGTTGAGCAGGAGAGACGATTGTCTACAAACACACGCAAAAAATTGAAAGTAAATAATCATTCCTATTCCGTTGAGGCAATAACAAAAGACGAAAGAAAGTTAAAGATTACGTACCATAGAGACCATAGAGAGTGATGTCTTCAAAGAACTCGTTGAAATTCGATAAATCATTTTCCATCGCTATCAATTGACTTGAGGTTCAAGGAAACCTACGTCTATACATAGAAATAAAAATCCGCATTATAACACGCCTTAATTGTCAAAAAATAGCCCTGTCCAAGATATTGCCAAACTGGCCAAGAAATTGGACGTTTTCTGCCAGTCGCTCCCCGATTTTCGTACAGCCTTCCCTTGATGCAATGCGTTGTAGTCAAAACCGCCTCAGGAGCGACTGGGAACGAGTCTGGCCGCGAGATATGAAAATCGGAGGGTTATAATTACTAAATATTTGTACTCGTTTCGCGCGTTACGTTATTTGTACTCTACGAAGCAGTGTTGGATAATAAAACAACTGATCAGTAAAATAAACCGTCCTAATCGTTCAAGTAAAGCTTTTATTAGACAGTTGTAATAATTTCTAGAATGATTATTAATAACAGTAACCGAACCTCTGCACAAAAATAATGAAGCGCTGTACGCGTGAACTTCATCTGTTCATGTGATGATGTCATGCAGGCCAAAAAAAATTGGCGAGCCAGCACGTACAGTTCAGTGCTAAAAAAACAATAATACTTCAATTAAATTTATGCCGTACACAAGACCGACGGAAAATACGTGTACAAAGTCGCTGTTCTTTGAGGTCACACTTTTCGTCCCTGATTCTTTATTCTTAATCAACGACAACTCGTGGCAACAACGCTAACACGTAGACCATCATAAGTTAGAGAATGTTGCGTTTTTCTGCGTGTTTAGCTGGCGTGTTTTCTGCATGTCGGTGACCGACCTGAGATTTTTATCTTTACCATATTAACATCAATGAAAAGTAGTTCTTCTGTAGAAAATCCAACATCACCGATCTACTGATAAGTCTATATTGAGGGCTCCGCGTCAGTGTCAGGAATGGAGTTGTACTGAAGATGCGTTACACTATGCATCTTATAACTTCAATCGTCCGGCATGTTATGGAAACTCTACCAAATGAAAACTTTTTTTATGCCGCCATAATAAGTTATAATACGCCATTCCAGCAGTATTTAACTATGTTGAATAGAAAATTTCTCAGGGTGGGTGAGGGGAGAGTAGCACTCCACATATCGCTAATACCTCGGTGCTTGTGGTAGATAAAGGATCTATTCATGAGCGGTTTATTAAGAAATGCGACCATGTTCTGATGCATGCATGCGACGTACGATTCTGACAACGAAATGCCCTTGTTCGTTTTATCTCTTGAAAGGAGTTAAATTTTTGTGAAATGAAATGGTTATAATTTCAATTCGCGCATGGAACATGTTTTGTGGAAATGGAGCATCGAAGCCCTGCCTTTTATTTAACATGGCCAGCACAGCGCTAGTACTGAATAACACGTAGGACTAAACTTTCCACAATTTAACCCTGTCCTGGGTGTTGAATGTTGAATGCTGATGTTTTGCCAGTGAACAATAGCTAGATATAATGATAGCAGTATATGATACAATGCGTACCACAATATCGTATGTGATATATTAGCTTGCCTTGAGCAGTTTGGGAACATGCTTTCCTGCATGCACTGATGAAAGTGTCATTCATTGGACAATTCTTATTTGCTTTAAACTACGAATTTTCTATGAATTATTGTGTTTAAGTCAAATCAGCAGGGTTCATGAGGCGGTGTAAGTGATTAAATTATTTTAAATAAGCATAATACAAAATGCAGTGCAAAACAGATGATGTGCAATATCTTAAGTGCACAACTGTGTTTGAGAGTCTGCTTTTATTTAGAATCAAGAACTGTACTAAAAACGTCCGTTAAAATAATGGGAAATGATCTCTTGAGGTGCCATTTCGCACGACACTGATCTTGGCGTGCAATATGATTGGTTAAATGCAGACGGGCAAAGATTACTTATTATAATCAGCAATCTCTTCAACTTATGATACATACTGTAAGAGATAGATCTAACGGCGGCCTTTACCTAAACATGTTAAAACAACGAAATATTCGCTTTTTAGTTCTTTTTGCAGTCTTCATTGGCTGCTGTCATCAAGGTTTGTTAGCATCCACAGAGGCCGAAGAATTCTTTCCTGAAATGTCTTTGTGTCCCTGGAATGAGGAAAGGTGTGCGGACAACAACGAGAATGATCATTTAAGTCGAGAGGCTAATGGCGATGGAATTGAGAACATCTTTGACGAACGTGACAGCGCGGACCCAACTGATACCCAACGCGCGAGTAATAATTGGCAACGACAAGTCTTTGATGGAATGTTGGAAGGGAGCAACAGCAGAGACGACGAGGGCCAAAATGGTAGGAAATGTTCCAAAAGGTGTTGTGAGTCTGCTTTGATGCAGATAAAAAAGAAGAGAACTAAAAGGCCTATAATCCCCAAAACGTTTTTGATCGGATAAGTAATAATGCAAAATGCCGCAAAAAGTTTTCGATTTGGTTAAAACCGCGATTTGATTCTCTTTTTACGAATTTTCAAAGTTGAGATTATTCTCATTCTTCGCACCACCGCGCGAGTGAAGTGGAAACTGGCACTAGTGACATCAACCCAGGATATTGCATTCTCGTCCCCATAGCCCTTTTTCAGTCGCTTCTCTTAGCCGGCGGGGCTTTGGCACGAGAAACGAAGGACTCTGGGTACATTGGATTTAAATGGAATCGCTTCAGAATTTTAAAAAAAGATATTAAATCTATTGACATAGTTTATTAGTAAGTAATTAAATTCTGCGACGAAAGTCTGAACCACTAGCGTATGAATAATTTGCAGTCGTACGGACCCTTCCGGTCCGCCAACTTGTGTTTGACTTATTTTAATATACTCCTTTTTTCTATATAAGAACGTCTAATCTTTGGGCTGATGCTGAGCGTTCTTATATTTTTACGATTTGAGACTGAGAACGTTCTTAAGATGTTTTAACTTATATGTTATAAGTCTACGTAAAGCTACAAACTGAGATGTTCCACATAGTGCATCATGCAATGAGAAAACATCGTGTTAAGGTATTTCCTTTTAAGCATTGAGTTACTTGTACTGTTAGACCACAGGCTTGCATTTATTTATAAGCTCACAAGAAATTAAAACAAATAGGCAAAATAACGACGTTCTCCAACTCTCAGCCTGGGCTATGTTCTTAGCATGTTCTTAAAATTTTAGTAAATCTCAGCCTCAACGTTCTTATTAAAAAGGTTCTTATAAAAGAAAACAGTGCACTCATCACGTTGATAATCTTCTGAAGTTTTCTGTTCGAAGTTAGCATTCGACTGGAAATATCTTACAATGCTCTGAAATCCTTTTGCTTAACACTTGTTAACTAACACAAAGCCCGAAGACACCGCATCTATGCAATGTGAATCAGTGAAGAATCTGTTTTCCTTTACTGCTAGTAATGTAAACAAAGTGTCGTGGAATGAGTCGATTGTTATTTAGTCAGAGATGACATACGAAATATTTCTGAGACATCAAAATGATGTTGAAGATCTTCTGCCAGACAAAGGAAGTTGCGGGGAGGCCAGCGACCTCGACTCCGAAGATGAAAGCAATTACAAGCAGACGTGACAGACGGAATGCCCTTGCGTACATCATCTGGAACAAGAGAGTATGAGCCTACTCTCTTGTCTGGAAGGAGTGTCAAACGTCCAGACCGCTTGGACCTCTGAGAAGCGCGGATATTTTGCTCATCGCAAAATATCCGCGCGCATTATATGCTAAACCATCAAGTAAGGTGTATTTTTCGTAGCCTCGTTTCAATCAATCAAGGTCAAATTCCTAACATCTCGTCCGAGAAGAAATTCCGACAGGCGATATAAGAACCTTGCGAAATGCCGACATAGCTGCTTGCGAAATTCAGACGGGGGACATGGGTACCCCCCCCCCCCCCCCCTCCCCCAACAGGGCCTCTTATTTTGCATCGTGAGCACATGCAGAGGAGCAAAGAAGACTGAAACAAATCAGAAGCGCTCACTAGAATCGTGCGTCAAGCAAACAGTAGTCATAATTTGGACCGGCAAGAGAAGATAATTACCCTGAATTCTACGAACATTTTGGAGGCCACATACGAAGCAAATTGAAGTTTTTTTTCGGCATCCTGCTCAGAGAAATGCAAATATTCTTTACACAATGGGAACTTAAGGTAGAAAATTCTAATTCCTTTTATGTTTTTGTTATCACCGTGTTAATAAAGGTAATTTAAATACAGTGGTGAATTTGCGAAGCTGTTACTGAGGAGCGTTACTCTGTCGTCCAAAACCAAAGCCAAATCTTAAGGAGACGCTCAACGAGGTTCCATCCTAACTACCAGTTGCTATAAGAAAGAATAGTTACGCAGCTCTCGTAAGCTTGTAATTCTACTGGTCCTTTAGTGTAGCAGCTGCTATTGTTTTGGGGGCAAGAAGCATTGTTCTTGTTGTTTGTTCTATTGTTCTCTCAGCCACTCATGTGAGACCTTACGAGAGCTGCATGGCGACCCATAAGAAAGGTTTCTTACCGTCATATTTGAAACCAGACTTCCTATGGATATGCTTTTTGCACAACTTTGTTCAATTGGAGATTCCTTCACAAGTTTCATATCACATACACATACGTGACCAGAAAACCCTAAAACCGGCGAATTGGCAAATAGATCTGAAAATTAAAATCATTGCCTATAGATGAAGAACATCCACATGCTTAAGGCTTCGTATGGTTTTGTGAAATTCTCATCATTATAAAAGTTACGACGGAATAAACACCCGTTTTTCCAGACCTTCTTCAGTAGCGTTCTATTTTTACATATTTAAAACGCTTATTTAAGCAAAACGAAATCTTAATCGCTCATTTTTATACAGTGATAATCAGAATCCGGCCTCTCAATAAATTTACATGTTATAAGCAATTCGCGATAGTGTCATGTTGCATAATCAATCGTGTATTATTCTCTTTGTTTTTCTCAAACCTGTAGCCATCAACGTTCCAGATCCAATTGCCTTCTATCCCTTAAACAGCAAGTATGCAACACGAGAAAGAGAAAATCGACAGCCCCAGGGTACCCCTGTTGGTGTTTCTCTAGCAGCAGGCCCCGATGGAAAGGCCAATGGCTCGTACCAATTTGCAGGACAAGCCAACAGCTACATTGAGTTCCCAAACAATGGAGACTTAGACGCAAAACACTCCATCACCATGTTGTGTTGGATTTATCCCCAGAATACAGACGGACAGATCTTCACTTATGGGGCAAGGGGTTCCTGGGGTGTTCATATGGTGTTGTTATCGGGAAAGCTGTTCGTCCGCTTTAAACACAGAAATTACCAGACCACACCGAATTTGATTACCAATCAGTCTCTTGCCCTGAACCAATGGCATTATGTTGGTTCGTCCTATGACTACAAAACTGGCAATGCAAGTTTATGGCTGCATGGACAACAAGTCGTGCACAGGAATATTGGAGCTGGAATAACTCTTGCTACTCAAGATAAGGGGTAGCGAATGGTAAAATCCGAGCCTTGCCGAGACGCCGAGACCCTAGTTTAAAAATCCGAGCCCGAGACTTGAATTTGTTTGTAAAATCCGAGCCCGAGACTTAGCGCTACAAAAATCCGAGCCCGAGACGCACTTGATCAGAAAATACGAGAAACAGTTCAATTCTCAAACGATTGTCGTTGGGTACCCATGTAATATTATCATGACATGATTTCCTCTATAAAGTGGAAATTACGGTTTACTATATGTATTTTACATAACAATTGTAAATGCAGATTCCGGCAGCGGTAAATTTCTTAATTTCTCGTTTCGGATAAGCTTGCGGATAAAAAATTGGCGAGATTTTGAGATCCAAATTTTCAAAATCCGAGACTCCAAGATCCAAATTTTCAAAATTCGAGACTCCGAGACCGTCATATTTCCAGAAATCCGAGATTCCGAGACGCTATTTTTAAGCGCCGAGATTCCGAGACTCGGCGTAAATTTGCCGAGACTCAACATTTTTGAAAGGCCATTCGCCACCCCTAAGATAACGTCAGAATGGGTGCAAGAGAAAATTATAGCAAGTATTTTAAAGGAAGAATCACCGCCATGAAGGTTTATGATGTCGCTTTGACCAGGGAGCAAATAAATGCAGTAAAAACCGCTGGCCAAGGTAACAGCTTTGAATCTCGATCTCCCATCGGGCAAATCGTGATTTATTTAACATTACAAACCCGTTTTTCTCTCGCTCTTTTATATGCAAAAGATATTGACGAAGAACACATACCATAAATGAATGAGGCAAATAATTGGTGGCAATTATATCTAGCTCGGGAACCAGTTTCGTTTATATTGTTCAACCCCCTTAAAAGCAAACCGAGTGTCGATTATTTCGACAATGGGAAAAATACTGCCAGTGCAGGAGCAATTGCTGACCTACATATTGTGTATTGTTCACAATATATTTGTCTATATACACATCGGAAAGCCAAAAAAATCCAACGAAAATAAGCAAATAATCCTCACTGAGCAAAATTAAAACTAAATTCATCATACTGCTGTTTTCTATTTACGATACTAATTTAACAGTATATTGCTAAAGAGTAGGAGACTTTCTCGCCAGAAAAAATCGTAAGAAAACATAGAGTTGTCATCTTAATCATTCCATGCTCTGCACAGTACGAATCCTGCCTATCTTGAACACAGCTCAATAAAATTCACAGTTTCATAGAGAGCGGACTACAATTTAAGGGTAGTGGTCTTGTGCGCTGAGTATGCTGTTTGATATCGAAATTATTTTCTACTGAACTGGTTATCTATTCGACATAGACCTAGTTAATCTTATCTCTTTTGAATTCAAACTTTCGTGTGATAGAGATTCTTATAGACGATCTTTCGCTCCTTCAGATATCAACGAGTGTGCTGTGTCAAATGGAGGCTGCAGTCACAAGTGTGTTAATACTGCAGGAGGCCACAAATGTGAATGTCCAGACCCGGAACTGAGCTTATCACTGGATAACAGGACATGTCATGGTAGCTACTAGTATATGTAATGCAACCGTACCAAAAAACTCATAACGGGGAATCCCTGCTACATCTGACTACATTCATATAAGGCTGTCTCAAAGATGCTAGGCCACTTTTGGGCAACTTTTCACATTTCGCCGAACAACTGTGTTTCGAGCGAGCTTTTTGTATTCTGAGCAACTTCTACACCGAAGATTTTCGAAGATTGTCGGAATGTTGTTTGAAGGCTATACGAACGTTCCTGAGAAGTTTCGAACGTATCTAGAGATCACCGAAGTTTACCGAAGATTTCCTAGGAAGTTTCGAAGAAGTTAGAGCTTTCGGCTCTTTCACCATTAAAATTAAAACCCGCCAGCAAACATGACGTCATCGGTATCATCACAATTTCTGTCAGCGAAAGAAATCCTTGTAATTCAAATAATTTGGGCCTAAAAATGTTATTTAGATACTTTCGCTGCAGTGAAATTGCATATAAATGATATTTTACCTTCAAAGGGAAATTAGTATATATTTTGAGAAATGTTCTTGATAAAAGCAACTTTTTGAATTTTTGGAGCAACTTTTTAAGAAATTTTGAGCATCTTAGGGCCAGCCCTACAGATATGTCCAGGATTGATGCACGTTCTTTATGATAGGCATCACATAGTGTCCTCATTAATAAAAGTTCACCAAAGCACACCTAAATTCTGTCAAATACGAAGAAATATGGAAATGTCATGTCAAATAGATTATGCAGTCAAACATGAAGCACTTGTGAAACAATACTTGCGTTCAATCTTGGACATAAGTGCATCCCTACCCTCCCATGTGCCTCCTCGCAAATTACACTGTCTATAGAGATTGCACCACAAAAGACTATTTCAACCCATTTTATCGCAAACCAAATATATTAGCAACTTCAATTTTAAAATGAGCTATTCCTTTTCTTCTTGTGACGATGTTCAGTTTATTTCTTCAGCTCCAGGTGTTGATGTTCAGTGCATCAGAGACAATATGACCATCATCATTCCCAAGTCCCTCCTCCGTGGGATTGACCGTGAGCATCTTCGGCTCCTGGACGCCACATGCAAAGCTGAAGAAACCAGCGCTCACTTCTCTCTAACAACTCCGCTGGCAAGCTGTAACACAACACGCAGGTACACGCCTACAGCTATCGTTTACTCCAACACAGTCTTGGAAATCCCTGTGGCTGCTGAGAATGTTGTGACTCGCGTGCGTGAAATAGAAATACAGTTCAGCTGTTTCTATTCCAAGTATGGTGTCGTATCATCGGTTGGGTGGAAGCCAAGTAACAGAAAACTTGTGTTTAGCGATGAAGGCAAAGGAAACTTTACACTCTCTCTGAATATGTTTCCTGACAAGAGATTCGTGAGTCCTTACACGAAGGATGATTTCCCTGTTGCTGTGGTGCTGCGCAAAGTTCTGTTCTTTGAGGTTTCAGTGACATCAAGTGACAAGCAGCTGTCAATCAAAGCTGATCGATGTTATGCCACGCCCACTCAGGATCGTCAAAATTCCTTGAATTACGAGTTTATTACAAGAGGGTATGTGAAGAACTGTTTATCTCAGGTTTTGTGTTGTTGCACATGTTATAAACTGAGTGCAATTTTAATTTTCTTATTTCCTTACAATGTTTCCCGCATAAACCTGCAGAGAGACGTAGTTGACAACAGACAACAAGTTCAATGATGTAAAGGGACGTCACTAGCAGCTAATACAGAGCTTAAGCACAGGCGTTTTTGAGCCACGGACGGCAGCCGGAAATGGAATCTTCTCGTCTTTAGCGCTTATTGTCGGCTTTTTGTTCATAAATTCAAGTTGTAAGTGCTAAAATGAAAGCTTTCTAACTTATTTTTCGAGGTAAAAGTTCGCGAGAACCTTAAACATTAGCCTTCCGGTTACCGTCCGTGGCTCAAAAACGTCTGTGCTTAAGCTCTCTAAATTTTAACTCGAGAACCGTTGATATTGATATCTTCGATTCTTTATCTGTAGTTAAAAGGGCTGTTGGGAAGTATATCCCATGAATCCAGCCACCAGGCCCCGGGGGGGGGGGGGGGGGGTACTCCCATATATGGGCTATATAGGTATGTGCCGCGGGATAGGGTATGTTTTTTGAGGTTCTCGGTCGTTAAATAGGGTATCATTTTTGGTCCTTTTGGCATTGTGTTCCCGGTGTGATCCTTAGATGGGGTAGCTAAATTCTATCAGCTAAAATAAACGCCCAGCTAAACGAAAAAAAAATTGTTAAAACTGAACTATCCGTCATTAAGTATTAACAAAGCGATTTCGAAAGATTTGAGCTTTGGCGTGCGCGGTTAGCCGTTATTTGAGTCGTCACGCAATGCTTCTCCTCCCCTTGAATAGGGTGTCAATTTTCGGGTTTGGGCCTTAGAAAGGGTATTAATTTTCGTTTTCTTTATCCTTAGATAGGGTCAGGGTTTGAAAACGTTCGCAGCACACCCCTATCCGAAATTTAGGGGAGTACCCCCACCCCCCCCCCCCCCCGGGCGCCAGGCCCGGAAGAGATAACAGGCGGCTGTATTTGCAATCTTATGCGTAAACTGCCTGAAATTGATCTTGTTTCTTAGATGCCCGAAGGACGTAACAGTAAAGTACCATTCCGCGCCCTCAGTCAGTTCACAGCGGTTTAGCGTTGAAGCCTTCAAGTTTATTGCTGACCATCCATTTGTGTTCGTTCACTGTCACGTGATTGTTTGCAACCCAACCGACCCAGACTCTCAGTGTGCAGAGAAATGTCCGTCAATTGGCCGAGAAAGACGCAAAGTTAGTGATCACGTAGGAGAACATGTGAATTTCCCGTACTATTTGTCCCAGGGCCCTCTCCACTTGACACAGGAAAAAAGAGAGGAAAAACACGGCAATGTCCTGGATAAGGGTGGTATGTAGACAGGCTGAAAATTACAAAAAAATAAACCCTTGAACTTTATGAGGGATATAATGGACTTTTTCTTCAAATGGATCATAGGTTGTCTTTTTAATTTTTGCCATTTGCATTTCTGTTCTCCCTAGTTTCCAGTCCTACCTCCCCGATGATGGCTCTGTTTGTGATTTGTGTTGCCTGCTTGGCAGGAACAGGGCTGATTGTCTTCAAGAAGTCACGTGACAGGCCTACTGCGGTGTATGAACTGCTTATCAGCGGTAATCAAGGATGAAGGCATGCTCGATGACAACAAATGGACTGGACTTCAAAGGATACTAGAGCTTGAGATATAACCATTTGGCAAAAACGAAACGTTGCCACCGCAGCCGTTCTTTTTACCTTGTAAACAACACACTTTATTTCGTTATTTTGCTGAGGACTCTTCAGTTGCAGTATTAAATAACAATAATTAAGTCGTGTTATATAAATATACGGTGAACGATTCGATTTTATCTTTCAGTTTGTAAAAAATCTGCCGTTCTGCTTCAGCTAGTTGTAAAATAAAGTTAGAGCTTCTTTTTCAAAAGTAAAACATGTGCGAGTGAGACTGTTTAAAATATATTTTTCTGTAGGATGGAGCTTTCTTCGTTGAATGTGCATTTTTTGCCCATGACAAATTAGAACATCGCAGGCAAACGTTTCTTTCCCATATAACCTGTACAGTTAACATTTATCCCATATAGCTCTTAATTGAAATAGCTAGGTGTAGTATTGGGAGCTTGGTGCTGTTTAAAATCAGTTAAATTGCATTTCATGCAATGGCAAACAGTTTGGGTGATTGATCATGACTCATGCGCGATGGTAAGCAGATGCCAGTTTTAATTGTGTGTCTACTTTCGACTCTGTTTGGCCAGGCGTTTAGATACATTGCATGCTGCGAGCTGGTCTAATTGGGCCCGACCAAACAGAAATGTAAAAAGTAAAAGAAAAGGGTAAAGTCTGCGTTATTTCGAGCCTAGTTGCCCAACAGGCCGGAGGTTTTCCCGGTTTCTGTAGCATAAAGCGACTAGGAGTTTTTATACTCACCCCTGGCTGGGAAGATAGTCCATCGTAGAGTTACTCCCCAGCAGTACATTTCCTGGTACCCATTGAGGCACTTGACGAAAGAGGGGCACTGTGAGACTATGACTTGCACAAGAACACAACACAATGACCACGGCCGGGGCTCGAGCACGGACCACTCGATCTGGAGTCCAGTGCACTAACCATTAGGCCACCGCGCCTCCTACTAGACTCAAGAAGTCGCAAGCTGAGTTTCCGAGCAACCTTGCGTTGAGTGGCAAAATGGACTCGCACGTTTACTCTCAAGTGCACGCAAGTTGTCAAAAGCAATTTCATTGTAGACTGCTTGCAGTCTGGTTTTCTTTTGAAATGCAGCAAGGAAATGCGTGACGAGGGTTTAAGAGGTGCGAGGAGGAATGGAGGCCAGACAGGAGTACGCGAGGACTCGCCCCAAACCCTTATCTCTCGCTCCAGGCCACTTCTCGTCCATACCGCCTTTTTGTGTTCGAATAGACCATTTGCATTATTACGTCAAATGCGCAATCTTCTGGTAGTTATAGTTAAGATAGCGCGCAAATGGCAAATTGCTCTGAAAAGTAAATAATGAAATTTTCACACGTAAAGTCGCTAAGGGTTACAATACAACGGAGCAATTCTGACTATTTCAACATTTTATAAATTGCGGAAGCTTTTTTGGTGAACCAGATCCAAAATGGTGAAACACCTGATGAAAATAATGTCATTTTGTCTACCCTTGTAGTGACAAACATGTTCGCTTAAATCGTCATGCATTCTTTTTCAAGTGTTTCATCGTTTCTGCTACACTACTTCAAACTGCTGCTCAAGACATGCTTCACGCAGAAAAGTCGTACTCTCGAAGAGACCTTTGAGTAGTTAAGAGGGCGTCTCCCTAAGATCCACAAAGTCAATTTGGCCCAAGAAATAGAATTCGCTCAAAATCCATCCACTAATTTCTTATAATAAGTAGGTAATAAATATGAAATTAGATTGGAGAAAACAATGTTTTCTTAATGAAATCTGGATGCAAACTTTTCACACCTCCTGAAGGCCTCGGCGGCCATTGGCTGGATCGTGACATTTGGTAATGTCGAACACTTCGCTCTAATAAATATATTTCTGTACAATCTTTAAAAATCCGACATTGATAAACAATAAGCCTTGGTCTTTTAAACTAAGTGAAACGAGGATTCAAAGTTTGGATATTTTGGACATTATTCACAAGGTAAAATTTTTGTCAATTTCATGTAGAAGAATATCAAAAGTGGCTCGTACTTACAAGTTAAACTGCGTATCAGCAGGAAGCTCCATCCTTCTGCTCTAAGAATATTTAAAAATATTTGGCCGCTCTCCACTCCTTCGTTTGTTGGCCAAGGATAAAGCAAGCACTACTCGGCAGATGTGGCCATGTTGTCATCGTATTCGTTCCGACCCAATTTCAGTACCAATGGAGGAGAATTTTGTTAAGTCACTAGTGGATTTAACCCATTGTGAAAAGAAGAAATCACTTAGCAATCAAATATAATCTGAGGAGAATTGATCTGCTCGAGAACGCCCATTCAAACAGTAAAAATCGATCTTCTACTGTCCGCCATGTTGTTTTTAACAACCGCTGACCAGTTTAGTAGCAGTCAGTGTAAGTTACAGACTTTGGACTACAGACTGCGCTAAGTGAGGACTTCGGACTGGGTATAAATTTCGGACTAAGCATATAAACTGCGTATAAGTGCAAACTGATTTTAAAAACAATGAGAACCCATCAAGGCTGTAATCATGAAACTGTGAATTACCTCCGCAAAATAAGTGAATACTTCATGTTCGAGTGGCAACGCGACTCAAACTCAAATGCTGATTTCATGTCTAGCTTCACGCGAGAGAGCGTGAGATTTCAAACATCCATAATTTGCTTAAAATCGGGAAACGGTGTGAGAACATTTTTAACGGTAATATACCTTACTATTTAAAAAACTAGTGACATATGTTTTATTAACCATTAAACTCGTCGAAGACTTACATTTAACCTTCACTTTCACCAGTGGATTTAACTAATTGTAAAGGGAAAAATCAAATAAAATCAGATATAGCTTGAGGAGGATTCATCTGTTCTAGAACGTCCATTAAACATCTTCTACCCTATCCGCAATGTCCTTTTTTTGTTAAAAAAGCCGCTGACCAGTTTGGTCATTCGATGAACGGGGCCTGGGTTGGGGAAAGGAGGGGGATCCGGCCGGGTAACAGGAAATTACACTACATTTTGCAAGCCAAAAACACATATTTGATTAGGCCCACATTTTCCGTTCAGAAAATCAAAGCGGCAAGACAAGATGTCTTGAGATCGCTTTTTGAAATGTCAGCTCTGATTAGAATGGACTAAGCTTTAAATGTCATACACGTAGAGAAAAGCAATCCAAATGGTTCGGGAAGAGAGGACTCAGCAGGCATGTCAGCTGCAGTGTTATCCCCCAAAACGTCGGCAACCTGAGGATCCAGTGATAACACTTTGCAGGCCTGTTCGATTCTTGTACGCGAGAATGGAGTTGCGGTTGCTTCCATTTTGAAAACAACCTCTTGCTTAACACTGAAGGCCCATAACCTTTATCTTATCTTATGTCCATCAAAGATCATATGAAGCAGAGTACTACCAAAGCAACGTGTTGGTAGCTTGTTAAATCTTGTTAAAAGTACGACTTTTTGATAGCGTATCATCTGTCCCGTGAAACTATCAGTGAACAAATATGATGAGGGTTATGACATTTTATTTAAAACTAGCAATGGTATATTGCAATTCCTGAGTTTTGGTTGGTTAACGGGCAATGGACGTATATGAGCTCATATACCATTGACCACAAATGTCGTAGGCGATACGCGTCAATGAAAACAGCTGGGGAACTCAAATATTGCAATTCTTCAGTTGGGCGTTTATAATAAAACAATTATTCTACTCGCGCTTGTTGGATATGAGATCGTTATAGCCAACTCGGCGCTACACGCCTCGTTGGTTATCTGCCATCTCATATCCAACGCACGCTCGTGGAATAATCGTTGAGTTTTAGCACAGGATATAAGACAAGAACTTCTGAAGAGCCCTGTCCAAGGTGTAATAATAATAATAATAATAATAATAATAATAATAATAATAATAATAATAATAATAATGATGATGATGATGATAATAATAATAATAATAATAATACCGAACACACTGCCATCTAGTGGCAAGGAGGAGGGTATGACAGGGAACTTTCGGATAACGAGTCCAGCATCCTGACCACTAAACCACGCTAACTCCTCCACCGTTTCTGTTAGTGAGGTAAAAGAGGATTCCAAATTCCAGCATATACCACAACGCTGAGTTTCTACGGGGAGGGATACATTTTCAGAAGCTTTATTTCTCCAGCGAAAACTGTTAACTATAACTTTCAAAAGGCTTTCAAAGTTTTGACGCATTACAACATCACCATGATTGTGGTCCTCATGGCAGTGCAATACAGGAATCCTTCCATGATTAGTTGCACCGTGACTGCACAACACGGATTTTTATCTTCTTTACAAGAAATGCCCTTAGGCCAAATAGTTCTTTCATCCACGGCTACTTCTCCCTACATTGAAGATGTGATGGAATAGCAAATTCGCTGGCAACAAGTGGGTGAAGGTTTTGAAAAGATATCAGAACGGCATCCAGTATATGACGCCTACAACCTCTGTGAATTGCATCGGTAGCACAAGATCAGTTCCTTTAATTAATGTAAGCATGCTGAATTCAGCCGCAGTTTTTCTAAAACTTCTTCGAAGTCAAAAGAAAGGACATTATAATTTGTCGATAAATTAGCAGCGATGATTTCCGATTGTCCCTGTAAGTCTTTTGGAAAGGTTTAGAGGTTTAAATCATTTGCTGATGTTATTTATGCTTGCTAACAAGACAGTTCTACAGTACTTTAGTCGACCGCATCAATCTTTTCTCAAAATGTATGTACCGCAAGTGGATCATCCTCTACTCTTAATTTTTATGGTGTATCGGAAAGAGACTGGACATAAAACCGTATGTTTTCTACATGGTAGCTGTTAATCCCAGAAACTAGAGCTATCAAACTAGGCATTTTTTAAACAATGAACGTGTTACGCTCATCATGGCTATTACACATCCACTCAGTAAACTTGCTGTCAATGTTCACATTAATTGTTGCGTTAAAAGCTTAGGTTGCCTAGGTAATTCTGTACTTCCCCTTGGCAACGAGTTAAATTCAGTCGGGGCTAATGCAACTTTTATGCAAGTTAATGAAATAACAGTAACACCAGTCAGTAGGAGGTTATATTTCTATGATGGACGAAATCGCAACCCAGCTAATATCCAGGCTCAAGACTTTTATAATCCTACAGCGAACAGGGCAAGAGTTGTTCTTTGTTATATGCAAAGGTGGATCTAGGGGGGGGATGTAGGGGTGCGCGTCCCCTGAAATGACCTGTGGCTTTCTAATACAACTAGTATTCTGCAAAAAATAACTATGTAGTGCACCCCTTCCTAAGAAAAATCCTGCATCCGCCCCTGAATTGTACCAGGCTTATGCAAGCATACAAATTTATCTTCCTTTAGAAAGCTTTAAGCCAAAAGGTTCTTCTAAAATGGTAAACTGAATTTGATATCTGACCTTTGTGATCACAGTAAATCTCACGCGCTCTCGCGTGAGTTTGAGTCGCGTTGCCACTTGAACATGAAGTATTCACTTACTTTGCGGAGGTAAATCACAGTTTCATGATTACAGCCTTGATGGGTTCTCATTGTTTTTAAGTTTATATGCTTAGTCCGAAATTTATACCCAGTCCGAAGTCCTCAGTTAGCGCAGTCTGTAGTCCAAAGTCTGTAACTTACACTGACTGCTACTAAACTGGTCAGCGGTTGTTAAAAACAACATGGCGGACAGTAGAAGATCGATTTTTACTGTTTGAATGGGCGTTCTCGAGCAGATCAATTCTCCTCAGATTATATTTGATTGCTAAGTGATTTCTTCTTTTCACAATGGGTTAAATCCACTAGTGACTTAACAAAATTCTCCTCCATTGGTACTGAAATTGGGTCGGAACGAATACGATGACAACATGGCCACATCTGCCGAGTAGTGCTTGCTTTACCCCTGGCCAACAAACGAAGGAGTGGAGAGCGGCCAAATATTTTTACATATTCTTAGAGCAGAAGGATGGAGCTTCCTGCTGATATGCAGTTTAACTTGTAAGTACGAGCCACTTTTGATATTCTTCTACATGAAATTGACGAAAATTTTACCTTGTGAATAATGTCCAAAATATCCAAACTTTGAATCCTCGTTTCTTTCTTAATGACAACAGCTATTCAGTGCGGTTCACTTAGTTTAAAAGACCAAGGCTTATTGTTTATCAATGTCGGATTTTTAAAGATTGTACAGAAAATTAATATATTTATTAGAGCGAAGTGTTCGACTTTACCAAATTTCACGATCCAGCCAATGGCCGCCGAGGCCTTCAGGAGGTGTGAAAAGTTTGCATCCAGATTTGTACCAGTAATCTTTTTCATGATTTCGAGTGCAATTTGGAATAAATAAGCACGAGAAAATTTTTCAAAGGCAAACAAAATTGCACGAGCCCGTAGGGCGAGTGCAATTTGTAGTCTTTGAAAAATTTACGAGTGCTTATTTATTCCAAATTGCACGAGAAAAATCATGTGATTAGTAGTTACAGTCAAAATACTCAGCGCGTGCCGCTTAGAATTCCGGAAAAGTTTTGATTAACAGCGAACGGATTGCATTATTGGTTTCAAACATTCAAATTTAATTTGAATATTGTAGATCATCCAACCGTGAACACGTGAACACGTGAGCCTGTCAGAAATGAAGCAATTTGATTGGTTTATTTTTTACAGGTTCACGTGCTCACGTGTTCACTGTTGGATGATCTGCAATATTCAAATAAAATTTGAATGTTTGAAACGAATAATGCAATCCGTTCGCCGTTAATCAAAACCATTCCGGAATTCTAAGCGGCACGCGCTGAGTATTTTGACTGTAATAATATACAAGCAACCATTTCTGTCACGCTTTGTTAATTTTCGTGACAAATTCAGGTGTCGAGCGCCTGGCTGTAAATTTGACGTGTGAATTCATGCGTAAATATTCAATTCATGCACTCGCTGGAAGTGCTGCATGAAAAGTTTTTAGTTTAGAATTAGTCTTCTCGCCGATAAATTTGAAGAACTTGAATAGCAAAGCAAATTTTCCTAAGCGGCTAAGGTTCTGCTGCTGTTCTTTTCGGTGGGTTTAAGAAACTCCGTCTGTGTCGTGTTTGTGCACGGTCGAGCCGAAAACAGCCTTCATATCAGCACATGATGTTTTGACAGAATATCGAAATACTGAACTAGAATCCACCGAAGGGATCTTCTCAGTGCAGAGGAGAGCATTCAGCTACAACTCCGTGTTGCTGGCTGATTTCACCGGACGTTCTACAGGTTAGATTTGCCTTTTAATACCACTTTTGGCGCCTTTTGTTATTGAGCGAGCTTTAACAACAGCTGCAAAAATTTAGCTAAGCTTACCTAATTTCTCAGCTTTCCCAGTCTCTTGAAAAAATAGAATGCTTGCTTCTCTCGTCTTCAAAACTAAGAAGTAGTCTGTTCCTAGGCAGTCTGGTTAGTACTTCTTCGCGTTTCCCTTCAGAGAATTGAAGTATTCAGAGTATATGTTTCGGCGAGGATTGGCAGTGCCGCTTTGGCGTACTAAAATTGACCGTCGACCTGAGTTTAATTTCAAGTTTATGCTTTGTCCTCATTGCTTTTGTGATTATTCCTCGTCTTTCACACCTCTCGACCATTGGTAATTTTTGTAGTGCTCTTTGACTTTGCGTTACTGTCAAGCTTTTCAATAAAATTGCGTTATACAGATCAAACAATCTTGTCTCACTTTTGTCCGCCATTTTGTTTGTCCGAGATGGATTTTGCATGAAGCTGGGGTAAATGTCAATCATTTTCAATTTCACCGTTTTGCACTGCTAATTTGACGTTTTGCACTGCCAATTTCACTTTCTGCACTGCCAATTTCACTTTTTGCACTGGTTTGGAATTAATTGACATGTTCTTAGCCAATCAGAATGAAGAAATTGCTGCTTGTATATTATTACATTAAGAAAACATTGTTTCTCCAATCTAATTTCATATTTGTTACTTACTTATTATAAGAAATTAGTGGATGGATTTTGAGCGAATTCTATTTCTTGGGCCAAATTGACTTTGTGGATCTTAGGGAGACGCCCTCTTAATTTAACACAGCAAACGGTTGTTATTATTAAGATTTTAATTCTGTTTAGTTAGAAAGCGGTATAAAATGAATTTATTCTGAGATTTTATTTTGAAACTACATTTGCCGATTTGAGCGGCATGCTCTTTCAACAAGTATCACACCATATCTCGCAAAAAGTATCGAGCGGTGATTTCTTCGTTTTCTTCAAGTAAAGTGTTCAATGTCTTCAATGGAAGAGATCCAAAAGCGGTTGAAACAATTCAAAAATCGACCAGGATTTGTTTCACTTCAAAGCAAACAGCAAAGAATTATTATTTGCCTGTAAAAAGACGAGATATTTGTGGATAGTAAACATATATGCATATCTGGAACAAAGTTAAATTTGACCTTTATGTTTACACGTCGCTTCGCGAAAATTTCACTTAATTTTCTTTTCATCTTTGGTCCAAACAACCCTTTACCTCCAAAAATATCAATCTAACTTAACTCGAATATAAATCAAGATATTTATTTCAAAGTATCAGCCAGGTTTCGAACGTAAAAAGTCAATTTTATAAAGCGTCTCATTACATTTTAGACCACGCGTGGAGTAACACGTCGCGAACAGTTTACTCTTACCCCGATTTATCGCTTGGATTTTTTTCAGCTGATGATCCAAATCCCTTTCCTCGTCAGTTGACATGCCATCGTTGCTGTCACCGTCATTTTTCCAGAAGTTCAAGAACTCTCTCCTGCAAGCGACAGTTCGCGAACGCTTCGAACAATTTTGCGTTAAACAGCGCCCCAGAATAGAACAACACGAAGAAATCCTTTGGTCACAACAGGCGAACCATGTGCGAGTAATATTCCTCTTGCATCAGGTACACATAGGCTGGATTACCAGCCGCTGTTCGGGAGAGCGGCGGAAATCAAGCCTAGGTACACAAAGCATAAGCAAAATATTGCAAAACCGTGTTTTGTGCTTGCCTAATTAATATACAATTAATATAAAATTGCCAGGTTACTTAGGAAGTTTACACCAATTAATCACTTCCACACCCACATTTTACGCAGACAGCGATAAGTCGTTCATTGCGCAAGCGCATTCACGACTTAAAAAGCAAGATTTGAAACTAATCACAGGTGAACCAATGATTTGCTCCGAGAGCTGTTTCTTTCCTTTATCATATAAAGGCAGAAGCAAATCGATTTGCAAAGCGCGTTATAAAATAAGGCAAATAGTAAGTTTACGGTCTCTCCTGTCTTCAATGAAGAATATTTGAATAATTACAACAGATAGACCAAACAAGTACAGTTCTTCTAGAATTGTGTTATTTGCCTTCGCAACACCTCAGTCTCTACTCATTTGATAAATTGATGACAAATGCAGTGGAAGTTATTTTCGAAGCTAAAGACTAACTATCTACCATCTCATATCCGACGCGCGCTCGTGGAATAATTGTTAATTATTGCATGAATGATAATCTGCTTTCTCGGCGTGTCGATAAGAATCACGAGTGCTATTTTTTCACTTTCTAAACCGAACTGTACTTCGAGCTCGCCGTGGTAAGTAGAATTTTCTTTCTCTTATACTGCCTTCTATCTTATCCAGTAGAGTTTACAGTTGGTATATACATTTCGATTTCGCCATATCAAGTTAACAAAGCACAAAACGACAAATGATTGGAAACAAAAGCGAAGGTCGCAATTCTGAGAACCACATGAGTAAATAACGCCGTTACGATCGTTTCCTTACATGCCGAGCAAGGTGTCAATTTTAACTGGTAAGTTCGTGAGGCGGAGTCCTTACTCAATTTCCAATAAAACTCGCTGTATTCTTTAAAAGCGGATTCGTTTACCTGAAATTGCAAGTGGGCTAAGGTGCGCATGGATGAATAAAATCGCGCCATTAATTTTGAATTGTAATCAAACGTGCAAATTTTCCACGTGCGGCAAAGAATTAATAATACGCTATTACAAAATGCCCACATTAGCGCATGTTTCGAATTTAGTTATTTGCATAACAGGTAAAGTGTTCGAGGTGTGGTTGCATATGGAGCGAATTTCCCAGGCTTTGGTTTCTTTATGTACTGGTATGCAATTTACATCTCTTATTTCATTTCAGTCAAACACTTACAGACTGTAAAAAAGCTAAAAAAAAGAGATCTTTGAAATTAAAACAGCTGATATTATCGCGGGTATCTTGCTCATTAAAAACGAAGTTATTTATTAAAGTAATAAAGACTGAATATGTCTTATCGATTACGTTAAAGTTTCCAAGTGTCGGCCATGTATCATTCTCGTTCCCAGAGCACTCCGTTTACTCGTAACGTCAAAAATAAAACGAGTAGCTCTGGGGACGAGAATGGCCATGTACAAAAGACGTCAATGCGCACGCAAATAAAAATTCGGTTTCTACGTCTCTATACTTTCATAAAGATCATGGCACGTTTTTTTCTCCTTCGAATGACTTATATATCCCTCGCCTGCGGCTTCGGTTCATTCCACGCCATCATGGATGAGAGAGATATGAAAGAACAGTTTTATCGGAGTAAATACAATGGCATGGAAAAGGAGGCTCTACTCCTAAAGTACTGGATCTAGTAAAAATAAATAAAATTGAAAACAGATTACGGTCAATTGTATTAAAGAAAGAATACCTCCCCTCCGCCCCTTAGGCAGCTTGCTCGTAGGATAAATGTTTTCTTTATTTGCAGCACTGACATTCTTATTGATGACTATTTTTTATTTTGGTATTTCAACTTAACACAACGCAACACAGCGTCACGTTTCCCGGGTATTTTAGCTCTAAGCACTCATCTGATATGTCTGTAATATATCTGAACAAACAAGGCTAATAATAGAGGCCGTCATCACAAATCATAACTGGTTTATATAAAACATAACTGCTCTTATTGCATGAATGACGTAATTTGATAATCTGCTTTCTCGGCATGTCTGGGGTAAAAACCCGAGTGCTTTTTAGGTTTCACTTTCTAAATGGAACTGTTCTTCAAATTCGCCGTGGTAAGTAGAATTTTCTTTCTCTTATACTGCCATCTATCTTATCCAGTAGAGTTCATACTTGGTAAATGCATTTCGATTTCGCCATATTAAGTTACCAAAGCAAAAAAAAAAAAGAACAACTGATTGGAAATAAAAGCGATCGTTTGCTTTAAGATCGGGAAGTGTTTGTTTCGTTAACCGTCTGAATGGCGGTAAAATGAAATCGATCAAAGCACGGTATAAAACGTGCATAAATAAAAAAATTCACGGTCTTTCAGGTCTTGATTTAGAAAGAAGAATTAAAACAGACCCTACAAGGGCAGTTCTTCTGAAGTTGCCTTGTTTGTCTTCACAACACTTCGGTTTCTATAGAGCTGCCACAACGTTAGTGCAAATTATTTTCAAAACTGTATGACTCCCCAGCATGTATGTATGTAATAATATACTCAGCAAAGGGTCATTAAACGCACCTTCTGCATGGAGTTACGGTTGCTTTCTCAATTTGCATTTGCTTTCCATATTTTGCAGACAACGCCCTTGCTGTTAAATTTCAGTTTCATTTTGATTAGTACTGACAGTACTGCTGGATAGAGAAAAAAAAGTTGAACACGGTAAGTCTAACTTCAGACCTTAGCTTTAAGTGGAGAAAATCTTGAATCTAATACCCTTTGGGAAAAAATTGCATTACTGGCCTGACTAACTTTTCTTGGAGTGTGAGCGCTAACAGTTAGTCACGCGAACAAAAGAAAGTCACGTGAATGAACACTCTCAAAATATATTGTGAAATCAAGTATCAGAACCTGCTCATTTTTTTTCTCTTTTCGCTAACATATATTTTCGGAGTTTCTCGGTAGCAGGATCATGTTCAGTCCTTCTATCCGGCGCTCCATCCGTCACTTCCTGTTAGACTTTTGTTAATCCGCTGACTAGGCATAGCGCTTTGCGCGAATATTTAACAATTAGACCCGTAGCCCGAAAGGGCTACGGGTGAATAGCCCATGAGGCGAGGCCGAATGGGCTATTGACCCGTGGCCCTTGAGGGCGAAGGGTCTAATTGTTTTAGTATCACCCAACTAGTCGGACAGAAAAAGCAATAATAAAGTTAGCAAATGCAAGTTGAAGAAAGATTTATTTGGGAATAAAACGAAAGAAAGCGTCACGAATTTCGCTACTCGATGACTATTACTAATAGTCCTCTAGTAGCGTAGCCAATCAAAATACAGGATTTGCATTAGTCCACTAGTTGGGTGATACTAATTGCATTTAGGACAGAGTGATAATTAAACGCTTCAAATAGTTTCTTTAATGTTCAGTACGGTATTATTTTAAAATGGTTTATGTTTATAGCAGAATATTTATAAACACGACAAAAATACCAAAAACAAAGAAAAACAAAGAAAAAAAAAAGAAATTGAGTTTGAGGAATCGAACTCACGATCTATATTTATTTAAGCGCAGTAGGTTATCCGTTGAGCCACGTCGTGACAAGGTTATCCCTCCATCTAAATAACCCTTCATCAACGTTACTAAAGAGTGAAAGGTTAAGTTGTAAGTATCCGATGCCATACAAAGGTTTGACGGATAGGGAGTTGAACTTAACTGTTCATATCTTTATTTGTCAAAGTTTTCGTTTTTACAAGTAGGTTCTGGTTGCATAATTAATTTTCCGAGTTTCAGTTGCTCATAGCCACTTTGATTTATTTTGGTATTTCATTCTGAACGCGCGCAACACAACACAACACAACGTTTCTCGGGTAATTAGCTCTAAGCACTCATCTGATATGTCTGTATTATATCTGAACAAACAAGGATAATAATACGGGCCGTCATCGCAAATCGTAATCGGTTACTCTTAATTATATTTGCGCCTATTGCACGGATGACGTAATATGTTAATTTGCTTTCTCGGCATGTCGGGAAAAATCCTGCGTGCTTTTTTTTCACTTTCCAAACCGAACTGTACTTCGAATTCGCCGTGGTAAGTAGAATTTTCATTCCCTTATACTGCCATATATCTTATCCAGTAAAGTTCATACTATATATATTTCGATCTCGCCATATTAAGTTGACAAAGCACAAAACGACAACTGATTGGATCGTTTGCTTTAAAATCAAGAGGTGTTTGTTTCGTTAACCATCTGAAAGGCGGTAAAATGAAGTCGATCAAGTCGTAAATAGCACGGTATAAAACGGCCATAAATAGTAGAGTTCACGGTCTCTCGCGTCTTACAACAGACCCAACAAGAGCAGTTCTTCTTAAGTTGCGTTGTTTGTCTTCGCAACACTTCTGACACTTCGGTCTCTATAAAGCTGTGACAACGTTAGTGCAAAATATTTTCAAAGCTATATGACTCCCCAGTATGTATGTAACAAAATGCTCAGCAAAGGGTCATAACGCACTTCAGAGGCTAGTTTTCTTTGGAGTTATCGTTTCCTACTCAATTTGCATTTGCTTTCCATATTTTGCAGACAACGCCCTTGCTGTTTAATTTCAGTTTTATTTTGATTAGTTCTGACAGTACTACTGGATAGAGAAAAAATGTTGAACACGGTAAGTTTTACTTCAGACCTTAGCTTTTAGAGGAGAAAATCTTGAATCTAATACCCTTTGGGGAAAAATTGCATTACTGGCGTGACTAACTTTTCTTGGAGTGTGAGCGCTAACAGTTAGTCACGCGAATAAAAGAAAGTCACGTGAATGAACACTCTCAAGAAGGAAACAAAATATATTATGGAATCAAGTATCCGAATCTGCTCATTTTTTTCTCTTTTCGCTAACATTTTGCAGCACTGAAATTCTTATTGCTGACGCGTTGTGATTTTTTGTTTCATCCTCAACACTCGAGAGTTGGTGAGTGCAATTGTCATTGGTTTGGATTAAAGAATTATTACTTAATTAATTGTTACAAAATGCTAGACGTTGCTCGGGTATTTAAACTCTTAGCACTGATCTGATCTGTGTATTATGTAATATATCTGCATGAATAAGGAAAAGAATTCAGTTTAGAACGGGCCACCATCTGATACTTGTTACAGCTGCTTGTTTTGTGAATGATGTGATATGATAATCTACTTTCCCGATCAGATTCCCGAAACGTCGGGAAACTGAAATTGAACTGTACACCTCATTCACAGTTGTAAGAATAATTAGCCTTGTCTTATACTGCTTTTAGTATAAGTTAATACTTGATATTCAGTTAATACTTGATATATATAACTCGATTCTGACATTATTAACAAAACCCAAAAGAGGAACAAATTGCAAATAAAAGCTATCATTTGCTTAAAGATCTAGTAAGAGGTGTTTGTTTCGGAAACCATCTGAAAGACGGTAGAATGAAATCGATCAAATCGTGCAAAGAACGTTCTTAAATGAGCACAGATACAGTTGTAAGTTTACAGTCGCTCGTGCCTTGCTTTAGTTTATAAGTGTGCTGACATACAACGCATCTCTAAGCTGTGTCTCTACGCCCGCCGTACGTTTCGTTTTACCTTTCCCTGAAAATTCACAACTTTTTTCGCGAACCCTTCATGCTTATTGCATGAATGACGTAATATGATAATCGTGCTTTCTTTGCACGTTAGGGAAATATCCTGAGTGCTTTTATTTCACTTTCTAAACTGAACTGTACTTCGAGTTCGCCGTGGTAAGTAGAATTTTCTTTCTCTTATACCGCCATCTATCTTATCCAGTAGAGATTATATCTGGTACATATATATTTCCATTTCGCCATATTGACTGTATTAAGTTAACTTAACAAAGCACAAAATGACAACTGATTGGGAATAAAAGCGATCGTTTTGCTTTAATAACTTTCTTGTCACGCCACGGGATTTATTTGTCGAATTCGACCAGTAGCGAAAAAATTCCCAGAAAATTTTTGTTACTTCCGATTCCCTCCAAATTTGGAGAAAGGAAAGTTGAAATAATTACCCAATTATACAGCGATTTTGGGCTAGAACACTTAAATGTGCCCTACATGACGATTTTTCAAAATCACAGATTTTAAGACAAACATGGCGGACCGAGTCGAGCGAACTTCAAAAGCTCCTGAAGATGGTTTTTGACGAGGAAGGCAATCCGAAAGGTTCTTCAAGTATCAGAGAATGTTATTTGGAGAGCTTGCTCGAAATTGGAAGCAAAAATCTGTGGCAAATAGCCGTAAATTATCTTTCGTGTTGCTTCGCACGTGCTTGGATCTGTTTGCGATATGAACACGTTCTCAAAAATGCGACTAAATACTCTTCAGATTGCTGATTTTAAATTTAGAATCTCGTCCTTACCTTGAATAATGTGTTTTTAGTCGTTTTTGGGAGCCTTAAGAGGCTGTCCGCATAACAGCGGATAAGGCAAATTTTGGACCTTCACCAATTTCTCTAATATTTTCAGTGAAAGTCGACCATTATATCCCATGAACAAATATCACATTTATTTGGATCAAATCTTTTATCTTTATTTTTTGCGAGGCGGTTTTCACTGCAACCTCAAAACCACCCAATTTGCATTTGAAGACTCCATAATTTAGCATTAAATGTCGGTCGCTGCCAAATCGTATTTCCTTAACCAAACAAGCTGAATATTTTATATATCAAGGTTTTATGTTTCTTCTATACTTCAACGGTTAAACAAATGTATTCTATGAAATTCTGACTGAGTTATGAATGTTCAAAAACACTTCCTAACGGACTCAGGAATGCGTGACACGTAACATACCTGTAGTTGAAAGCGATTTTCTCGAATGTGGGACCTGATCAGAAGTCAAGTCTATTGTATCTCGAAAGTACTAATACCAGTCTAGAAACCTATCGAATAAAATTTGTGGGCACTCTGCACTTCGCTTCTGTACAGAGCAGCAAGATTTTCCCAAATTTTCGCCATTTTGATTAAAACCAAAGATAACGACGGTCCGATTTCTTTACAGGGAACGCCTATAGATACGATCACTACCACTAAACACCACACTGTGGCATGCAAACAAATAATATCTGTCGATTTAGCCGTCGTTTGAGGAAAAAATCTACCGTTGTTGCAGGATTTTCAAAAGAAACAGCGATAAATATCAATATGCAAATTAGCTCCGAAAGCGACATTTTCCTATCTGTAATTCCAGAAAACTTTTTTCCTTAAAAATTATTTTACAAGGCAAAGAAATGTTCCTTACCTGAGAAAAGATGCCTTTCAGACTATGTAAAAGTGTTTCAGTTTTGCTGTGAGTGATTATTTTCATTTCCCACGCTGCTGCCGGTAACACAGTGTTTGTTTTGTTTGCAAGGTTGTTGGTTTCACCCTAATTCAGTTAAAAGCAGGCAAGTTGTCTACTTTTTCAAAGGTCTCTCAGCTCATTCTTACAACGTCTGAGGTACCTAACTAATTGTCAATAAAAGTTTTATTGAAAATTTCCCCCAATAAATGTCGAAAAAAAAAATCCTGAAAGTATCATATCAAAACGAAACTTCAAGTAGTGGGTCTTAATGAGGTTAGCCGTAGGCCTTCGGCGTAACAGTCGTTGGCCGAAAAAAAAATGTTAACCGTAAAAAGAAAATTCTAGCCACGAAAGCAGAAGTCTCAGGATTTCGTGACAGGACTTTCACTTGTCTTGGTACCGAGAAGTGTTAGATTTGCTCCAAGTCGTTCGCTTTTTCTTTGTGTCAACAGAACTAAAAGAACTACTGTATTTGAATTGATCATTCTCGTCCCCAGAGCCCGCGATCCTTCTGGTCTCCATCAGGGTTCGAGAACTCTGACCGTTCCCAATTTCTGAGCATTAGCATGAACATCCACAGGGTTCTCGTTCTGTATCTTTAAGCCAATCAGATTTTTCAGATTTGACAATGAGTCCGTGAATCGCGGACTTGCGGTGTTGGAGGCGGAAAGAGGTCTCGATTCCTGGCGCAGAGCAGAAGGATCGAGTTACTTTTTGCCTCCGTTTGAAAACGAGTCTACGTGCGAAGCCATTCATATGAAAATGCCCTCCACCTTCACGTCCCGTCCATTTTCATGCAAATCAAACCTCTTTTTATTTGAATGGTTTCGCACGAAGACTCGTTTTGAATCTGAGGCAAAAGGCAACTCGGAGATGGCCTATAGACCTTTTGCGCTTGGGCGATTTGTTGCCCCACTTACAGACCATTTGATGTTACTCTTGAGAATTCTTACTCTCTTGAGAATAGTCGCGGGTATATGAATGAATAAATTTTATGTGGATAAAAGAAAAATCCTCTAGAAAATATCACGTGTCTGTAATGGGAAAACAAACCACCCAAGCGAAGAAGGTCTATTGATCCCTTACAAAAAAGGATACAAAAGGATACAAAATCGCGCATTGAAGTGTTCGCGCGCAAAACGCAGGATTTCCAGAAATGGCTCGTTCAACGATCAGATGCAATTTTTGATTTTTAAGCCAGACTGTGCGCCCTCCTTAACCAGCGGTCTTTTGCGAATGGAACGAGCGAGCAACTTGGCGCAAGTCCCGTAGCACATTGTAATTCATAGCACTTCCTCCAAGTTGCTTCCTCGTTTGATTCGCAAAAGACCGCTGGATAAGGAGGGTGCACAGTCTGGCTTGGAAATCAAAAATTGCTACTGTTCGTGGAACGAGCCATTCCTAGAATTTAATAGTGCGCTTCGCGCGCGAACACTTCAATGCGCGATTTTGTTTCCTTTTTTGTAAGTGATCAATTCACAGTCTCGTCTCCAGAGGCCGCGATCCTTCTCGTCTGCACCAGGAATCAAGACATCTAGCCGCCTCCAAAACCGTTAGTCCGCGATTAACGGACTCATTGTCAATTCTGACAAATCTGACTGGCTGAAAGATACAGAACGAGTGCTCTGCGCATGTTAATGCTAAGAGATTTGAGTTTTCGATCCCTGATGGAGACCAGAAGGATCGCGGGCTCTGGGGCAAGAATGATTAATTCAAATAACTCTGTTGGCACAAAGAAAAAGCGAACGACTAGCAGCAAATGTAACACTTCTCGGTACCAAAACACGTAAAAGTCTTGACAAAAAATCTGAGACTTTCACTTTTGCGCCTAGAACTTTCTATTTACGGTTAACATTTTTTTTCGGCCAACGACTGTCACGCATAAGACTTAATTTTTTGGTCGCTTTACGGCTAACGGCTAACCTCATTAAGATCCACTACTTAACGACGTTTCGTTTTGATATATACTTCGGCTTAGTTTTAGGATTATTTTTTTTCTTTAATTATAGGGGGAAATTAATTTGTCACCCTCCCCCCCCCCCCTCGCCTCCCACCCCGCTCCCGTGAATTCCAATGATCCGCCATGTAACTGAGTACATACAAAACAGAGGTGGACTAGATAGATTTTATCACGACATTTTAATATAAAACTTTTTATTGACAAAAATTGTCAGGTACCTCAGACATTTTCAGGATGAGCTGAGAGAGCAGTTTGAAAATGTAGACAACTTGCCCGCTTTTAATTGAATTAGAGTGAAACCAACAGCCTAGCAAACAAACACTGTGTTACCGGCCGCAGCGTGGGAAATGAAAATAATCACTCACAGCCATAGGCGTACGGGCCGGGGGGGCTGGGGGGGCTGCAGCCCCCCCATATTTTGGCCAACTCAGATTTTTTGGGCAGCAAAAGAAATTTGGGCAAAGCCAGGTTTAAAAGAAGTTTCCATGTTTTTGTTTTTTGAAGAGATAGATATTTTCTATTTTAACCTGAAGCCAGCACGTGATGAGTTTCTGGTTATTAATGTAGTACATATCCTTGCAGTGATACCTGCTACATCGTGTTCAGCAGAACGATCATTCAGTGCGTTGCGCAGATTGAAAACTTACCTGCACAACACCATTGGGCAACAACGTGTCATTAATGTTCATCGCACTTATTAACATTGAAAGGGCATATGCCAACTCTGTAGTCAACAATGACATGGATCGTATCATTGATATCTTTGGCCGTCGAAATGGCCGAGACAGCTATTTCTTTTAACGTGTTTTATGAGCTCATATGATAGATCCATTTGTAAGAATATGTTCACTTCGTAAGTAGGCCTTTGTTAGAGCATCGTATATAACCTTCGTTTCTTTTCGACTTTTTCGTAAAATTTGGGCAACTTGCGAGAATTTTTTGGGCAGATGGTTCACCGCCCCCCCTGGTAAAAAATTGCCCGTACGCCTATGCTCACAGCAAAACTGAAACGCTTTTACATAGTCTGAAAGGCATCTTTTCTCAGGTAAGGAACATTTCTTTGCCTTGTAAAATAATTTTTAAGGAAAAAAGTTTTCTGGAATTACAGATAGGAAAATGTCGCTTTCGGAGCTAATTTGCATATTTCTTTTGAAAATCCTGCATATTTCTTCTGAAAATCCTGCAACAACGGTAGATTTTTTCCTCAAACGACGGCTAAATCGACAGATATTATTTGTTTGCATGCCACAGTGTGGTGTTTAGTGGTAGTGGTCGTATCTATAGGCGTTCCCTGTAAAGAAATCGGACCGTCGTTATCTTTGGTTTTAATCAAATGGCGAAAATTTGGGAAAATCTTGCTGCTCTGTACGGCGCGAAGTGCAGAGTGCCCACAAATTTTATTCGATAGGTTTCTAGACTGGTATTAGTACTTTCGAGATACAATAGACTTGACTTCTGATCAGGTCCCACATTCGAGAAAATTGCTTTCAACTACAGGTATGTTACGTGTCACGCATTCCTGAGTCCGTTAGGAAGTGTTTTTGAAAATTCATAACTCAGTCAGAATTTTATAGAATACATTTGTTTAACCGTTAAAGTATAGACGAAACATAAAACCTTGATATATAAAATATTCAGCTTGTTTGGTTAAGGAAATACGATTTGGCAGCGACCGACATTTAATGCTAAATTATGGAGTCTTCAAATGCAAATTGGGTGGTTTTGAGGTTGCAGTGAAAACCGCCTCGCAAAAAATAAAAATAAAAGATTTGATCCAAATAAATGTGATATTTGTTCATGGGATATAATGGTCGACTTTCACTGAAAATATTAGAGAAATCGGTGAAGGTCCAAAATTTGCTTTATCCGCTGTTACGCGGACAGCCTCTTAAGCTCAATAACTTTGGCTAAAATCGTTTTGTGGCGATTATGCAAATGTGAGTAAAGGACGCGAAAGTTGAGCTTTGACCAGCCGTTGCTTTGGTAACTGAGATGCGATCCTTCTGTTTGGGTTGAAAAAAAAAAAACAAAAAAAAATCGTAGTTAATTTCAGATTTTATCGTTTTCTTCGTTTTCACGAAATATTTCGTCATAGAACTAGGACAATTTCTGCTTAGTACCTCAGAATTACACAATAGAGTGTTTTTGCAGAATTCCAGTTGTGCTAAAAAAATTTGACTTATTTTTATTATTTTCTTATATTTTTTTTTTGAGATGCCGTTAGTTTTCATGAAGAGAATATTTTTTTTTCCTAGAAAGTATATTTTATGCCCTTTCAAATGAGATATTGGAGACTTCACTGCTGTAAATGCCTTTGGAGTTATTAAATAAAACATGCAGTGTGGTCAATTTTGTGTTTTTTTTTGTTGTGACAAGAATGTTTAGATCGTGAGGTGTTTGTTTCGTAAACTGTGTGGTAAAATGAAATCGATCAAGTCGTGCAAAGCATGTTATAAAATGGACGTACGTGTCACGGTCTCTCGTGTCTTGATTTAGAAAGAAGAATTACAACAAACCAAACAAGAGCAGTTCTTCTTAAGTTGCCTTGTTTGTCTTCGCAACACTTCGGTCTCTATAAAGCTGTCACAGTTAGTGCACATTATTTTCAAAGCTGTATGTCTCCCCAGTATGTATGTAACATTATTCAAACCTAGCAATGGTATCTTGCACTCTCGAGTTTTGATTGGTTAACAGGGAATGGTATATGAGCTCACATACCAGTGACCACAGATACGTAGCCGATACGCGTCGACGAAAACAGCTGGGGAGCTCAAATATTGCAATTCTTTTGGGCGTTTTTAGCCAACTCGGCGCTACGCGCTCGTTGGCTATCTACCATCTCATTTCCAACGCGCGTTCGTGGAATAATTGTTAAATATACTCAGCAAAGGGTCATAACGCACTTCAAGTATCAGAGCTTGCTCATTTTTTTTTCTTTTTTCTTTAATGTTTGCAGCACTGACATTCTTGTTGCTGACGCATTTTGATTTTGGTTTCATTCTCAACACTCGAGAGTTGGTGAGTGCAATTCTGCATGGTTTGGAGAAAACAGTTATTACTTAAATTATTACCAAACGCTTGATGTTGCTCAGGTATTTAAGCTCTTAGCACTGATCTGAACTGTATATTTTGTAATATATCTGTACAACTAAGGTAAAGAATTCAATTTAGAACAGGGCCACCACTTGATACTTGTAACAACTGCTTGTTTCGTGAATAATGTAATATGATAATCTTCTTTCCCGAAACGTCGGGAAACCCCTGAATGATTTCCGGTTTCACTTTCTAAACTAAACTGTTCACCTCATTCGCCGTAGTAAATAGAACTTATTTTAGTTTCTTAGGTAACATACATCTCTAAGCTGTGTCTCTACGCCCGCCCTACTTTTCGTCATACGTTTCCCTTCGAAATTCTCTGAAAATTCGCAACCTTCTTCGCGAACATCGCGGACTAACCAACCAAACAACCAACCAACCACGTTCGTGCAAACTTGTTCGATTACTAGTTCTAACTGTGTAGCAAGGTCACGCCCATGCGTATGCACGAACGACATGACAAACCACTATTTATGGGGGCGAATACCTTTAAGCAGGGGATGTTAAATATTCAATTCCCATTAGAAAAGATGTGCATGCACCACTCGCGTGACTAACTTTTGTTTGGGTTTGGGCATTGGCAGTAAGGTCACGCGATAAACAGGAGATCGCGCGAGTTAACGCCCTAGAAGGAAGCTGTTTTGAGTTATCAGGCAGCAGAACCTGATTAATTTGTTTTCTTTTCGTTGATATTTTGCAGCAAACATTCTTACTGTGGATGCGCTGTGATTTTGCTTTCGTTCCTGAATACGCAACAAGGTGGTGAGTACAGTTGAATTATTAATTGCATTACGGGTATTTTAGCTCTAAGCGCAGATTTGAAACGTACATTTTGGAATATATTTGAGCATATGTTTGGAAATAGGCGACATTAATAATGTAGTCATAGAGAATATTTCTATGGCAGGATAAACCAACACACGAACGGTAAACAATTGAATGATCATATGGGGGCTTAAACTGTTAATGAATGATGACTTATTTACAACAGTGACCACTCAACCTCCTGAGTTAAACCTGACTTAAAAAACTTTAATGGTTGGCTTTCACTTTGGTTGTCGGGTAGGAAATTTCGCAGGCATAAGCATGCGTAGTGTGGTGAAAGGCGTAACGTCGAAACGAGTAGCGGCGTAAAGGCAATCGGTGGAGAGAGATTTTTTTGTTTGGTTAGCCTGAGTAGTAATGCAGTTATCCTAAACAGTGCTCCGATTAGCTTGAATAGCACTGACCCAACAGTGAGAAGTTTTCAATGGCTATTAGAGTTACACGATATTTACTTTAAGCTGGCTCAAAATACTTTCGACCTTCCCACCTTTGGCATGCTATTACAGCAGGGCTGATAATGGGGATGAAAAACATTCAGTGTAGTCTTGTGAAGCATTGCTCTGTAAATAAAAACCTAGCACTTCGCGCTTCGACCCGCAAAGTAAACCGCCTGTTCTGTAGGCTAAGACGTAAGTAGCTGCAATAGAATGCACAGGACTGGAACGTCTAAACCACTGCAAGCCTGCACCTTAACAACTCGTTATACCTATTCGTTTCGCGTTTTACAAAGTATTCTCTGACATATATGTAATTTCATAGTTTCACGTTGCAATCTAACTTCGACTATAAGACTGTATTTTTACATTCTCGTAAGCGTACATTCCCGTAAGCGGCTACGGACAATTTCAGAGGTTTCGACTTGGGCTTTTTCTTTGCTTTTAAGCTCCCGTAAGCGGACACCAAAAGAAAATCCTATTAACAACCTCTGTATCTTGTTTTTATCAATCAACTTCACATCGCCGTTCGTCAAAATGATTTTACAGTAATTATAGTACCATATTTCAGTGTTTGTTTTGTCTTCATCCAGGGTACTGTATTTATTGTTAGCTGGGCAAGCTCTCGTTAGCGGCCATCTATCCCCTACACTTCTAGTGGCCGCTTACGAGAACCATTCTCTTAAGCGCTCAGCTCCAGTTACGGACACGTTTTTCGCGTCCCGAGGGTGTCCGCTTATGAGAGCTTCGACTGTAGTAGGTTTATAATATATGCCAAATATTTCCGCGCAACCATGTGTTATTCTGTTTATTAGTGAAATACAAATATTGTTCAACCGGTCCTGCATGTGACGTAAAAATATCGTGAGATATTTGTACTCATTTCACACGTTATTTTTACTCACAAAGCGGAGTTGGCCGATGATAGTCATACAGTAGTTGCCTTCTTACGGGGGAAGGGCAGGGTCAATGGTCGGTCCATACTTGCTTCTATGGAGAGAGGAGGAAAGGGGAGGTTTGTGAAACCTTACAAATTTTAAAATGATTAGCAACGATTTCCAATGTCTTAATACCATTTTCTTTATGATATAAAAGTATAAGGTTATTCTACACTGCATCACTATTCTGCATTTTTTAATGTTTGTGCGTTTTAGTTTTCCTTACCTTTATCTTAAATTTTACCAGGTCAACAGAAAAGGACGTCATGAACAGCACAGAAAACGTTTTATACTCCATCCTCATAGGCATAGCTGTCGCTACTTTCCTTCTTAACACCGGTCGTGGAGTAAAAACTATCGAATTGTGCAAGGAGTGTTTAGTTCTAGTGAATATTAAAGAGATCGAAGAACAGTATGTCAAACTTTTAAGTAAGGGGATCTATGGAATAATGTTTAATGCATACTGTCGTATTCCTGATTACACAAACGCATTAAAATACGGCAGGGAACTTCTTATGGTATTCAGCGAGTTGGGTGAAAAAGCCATAGAAGGGAAATTTACCATGATTTTGGCATATATATGTGAACGCCTATATAAATATGCAGAGTCAAGAGAACTGTATGAAAAAGCAATATATATATCGATACAAAATGGCGACAAAACAGGGGAAGCAAACGCTTGTGGAAAATTTGGAACTATATCTTATTGTCTTGGTGAATATGGCATAGCTCAAGAATACATTGAGAAAGCAATTGCGATCAGAATGGAAATTGGTGACAGAAAAGGACAAGCAGCAGATTACGGAAACCTAGGAACTGTGTTTAGCTCTCTTGGTGAATATGGCAAAGCGCAAGAATACATTCAGAAAGCACTAGCCATCAAAATGGAAAGTGGTGACAAAGAAGGACAAGCAACTTGCTACGGAAACCTAGGAACTGTCTTTCAGTCTCTTAGTGAATATGCAAAAGCTCAAGAATACATCGAGAAAGCACTTGCGATCAGAATGGAAATTGGTGACAGAGAAGGGGAAGCAGCAGATTACGGAAACCTAGGAACTGTGTTTAACTCTCTTGGTGAATATGACAAAGCGCAGGCATACATCGAGAAAGCACTTGCGATCAGAATGGAAATTGGCGACAGAAAAGGACAAGCAGCAGATTACGGAAACCTAGGAACTGTGTTTAACTCTCTTGGTGAATATGCTAAAGCTCAAGAATACATCGAGAAAGCACTTCCGATCAGAACGGAAATTGGTGACAGAGAAGGGGAAGCAGCAGATTACGGAAACCTAGGAACTGTGTTTAACTCTCTTGGTGAATATGACAAAGCGCAGGAATACATCGAGAAAGCACTTACGATCAGAATGGAAATTGGTGACAGAGAAGGAGAAGCAGCAGATTACGGAAACCTAGGAACTGTGTTTAGCTCTCTTGGTGAATATGCTAAAGCTCAAGAATACATCGAAAAAGCACTTGCGATAAGAATGGAAATTGGTGACAGAAAAGGTCAAGCAGCAGATTACGGAAACCTAGGAACTGTGTTTAACTCTCTTGGTGAATATTGCAAAACGCAGGAATACATCGAGAAAGCACTTGCGATCAGAATGGAAATTGGTGACAGAGAAGGAGAAGCAGCAGATTACGGAAACCTAGGAACTGTGTTTAACTCTCTTGGAGAATATGCTAAAGCTCAAGAATACATCGAGAAAGCACTTGCGATCAGAATGGAAATTGGTGACAGAAAAGGGGAAGCAGCAGAGTACGGAAACCTAGGAACTGTGTTCAACTCTCTTGGTGAATATGCTAAAGCTCAAGAATACACCGAGAAAGCACTTGCGATCAGAATGGAAATTGGTGACAGAAAAGGACAAGCAGCAGCTTATGGAAACCTGGGAACTGTGTTTAACTCTCTTGGTGAATATGCCAAAGCGCAGGAATACATAAAGAAAGCACTTGCGATCAGAATGGAAATTGGTGACAGAAAAGGGGAAGCAGCAGATTACGGAAACCTAGGAACTGTGTTTAGCTCTCTTGGTGATTATGCTAAAGGTCAAGAATACACCGAGAAAGCACTTGCGATCAGAATGGAAATTGGTGACAGAGAAGGACAAGCAGCAGATTATGGAAACCTGGGAATTGTGTTTAACTCTCTTGGTGAATATGGCAAAGCGCAGGAATACATCGAGAAAGCACTTGCGATCAGAATGGAAATTGGTGACAGAAAAGGACAAGCAGCAGATTACGGAAACCTAGGAACTGTGTTTAACTCTCTTGGTGAATATGGCAAAGCGCAGGAATACATCGAGAAAGCACTTGCGATCGGAATGGAAATTGGCGACAGAAAAGCACAAGCAACTTGCTACGGAAACCTAGGAACTGTGTTTAACTCTCTTGGTGAATATGTCAAAGCGCAAAAATACATTCAGAAAGCACTAGCTATCAAGATGGAAATTGGTGACAGAGAAGGACAAGCAACTTGCTACGGAAACCTAGGAACTGTCTTTCAGTCTCTTGGTGAATACGCAAAAGCTCAAGAATACATCGAGAAAGCACTTGCGATCAGAATGGAAATTGGTGACAGAGAAGGGGAAGCAGCAGATTACGGAAACCTAGGAACTGTGTTTAACTCTCTTGGTGAATATGACAAAGCGCAGGAATACATCGAGAAAGCACTTACGATCAGAATGGAAATTGGTGACAGAGAAGGAGAAGCAGCAGATTACGGAAACCTAGGAACTGTGTTTAGCTCTCTTGGTGAATATGCTAAAGCTCAAGAATACATCGAAAAAGCACTTGCGATAAGAATGGAAATTGGTGACAGAAAAGGTCAAGCAGCAGATTACGGAAACCTAGGAACTGTGTTTAACTCTCTTGGTGAATATTGCAAAACGCAGGAATACATCGAGAAAGCACTTGCGATCAGAATGGAAATTGGTGACAGAGAAGGAGAAGCAGCAGATTACGGAAACCTAGGAACTGTGTTTAACTCTCTTGGAGAATATGCTAAAGCTCAAGAATACATCGAGAAAGCACTTGCGATCAGAATGGAAATTGGTGACAGAAAAGGGGAAGCAGCAGAGTACGGAAACCTAGGAACTGTGTTCAACTCTCTTGGTGAATATGCTAAAGCTCAAGAATACACCGAGAAAGCACTTGCGATCAGAATGGAAATTGGTGACAGAAAAGGACAAGCAGCAGCTTATGGAAACCTGGGAACTGTGTTTAACTCTCTTGGTGAATATGCCAAAGCGCAGGAATACATAAAGAAAGCACTTGCGATCAGAATGGAAATTGGTGACAGAAAAGGGGAAGCAGCAGATTACGGAAACCTAGGAACTGTGTTTAGCTCTCTTGGTGATTATGCTAAAGGTCAAGAATACACCGAGAAAGCACTTGCGATCAGAATGGAAATTGGTGACAGAGAAGGACAAGCAGCAGATTATGGAAACCTGGGAATTGTGTTTAACTCTCTTGGTGAATATGGCAAAGCGCAGGAATACATCGAGAAAGCACTTGCGATCAGAATGGAAATTGGTGACAGAAAAGGACAAGCAGCAGATTACGGAAACCTAGGAACTGTGTTTAACTCTCTTGGTGAATATGGCAAAGCGCAGGAATACATCGAGAAAGCACTTGCGATCGGAATGGAAATTGGCGACAGAAAAGCACAAGCAACTTGCTACGGAAACCTAGGAACTGTGTTTAACTCTCTTGGTGAATATGTCAAAGCGCAAAAATACATTCAGAAAGCACTAGCTATCAAGATGGAAATTGGTGACAGAGAAGGACAAGCAACTTGCTACGGAAACCTAGGAACTGTCTTTCAGTCTCTTGGTGAATACGCAAAAGCTCAAGAATACATCGAGAAAGCACTTGCGATCAGAATGGAAATTGGTGACAGAGAAGGGGAAGCAGCAGATTACGGAAACCTAGGAACTGTGTTTAACTCTCTTTGTGAATATGCTAAAGCTCAAGATTACGCCGAGAAAGCACTTGCGATCAGAATGGAAATTGGTGACAGAAAAGGACAAGCAGCAGCTTATGGAAACCTGGGAACTGTGTTTAACTCTCTTGGTGAATATGCCAAAGCGCAGGAATACATAAAGAAAGCACTTGCGATCAGAATGGAAATTGGTGACAGAAAAGGACAAGCAGCAGATTATGGAAACCTGGGAACTGTGCTTAACTCTCTTGGTGAATATTCTAAAGCTCAAGAATACACCAAGAAAGCACTTGCGATCAGAATGGAAATTGGTGACAGAAAAGGACAAGCAGCAGATTACGGAAACCTAGGAACTGTGTTTAGCTCTCTTGGTGAATATGCTAAAGCTCAAGAATACATCGAGAAAGCACTTGCGATCAGAATGGAAATTGGTGACAGAAAAGGACAAGCAGCAGATTACGGAAACCTAGGAACTGTGTTTAGCTCTCTTGGTGAATATGCTAAAGCTCAAGAATACATCGAGAAAGCACTTGCGATCAGAATGGAAATTGGTGACAGAAAAGGACAAGCAGCAGATTACGGAAACCTAGGAACTGTGTTTAACTCTCTTTGTGAATATGACAAAGCGCAGGAATACATCGAGAAAGCACTTGCGATCAGAATGGAAATTGGTGACAGAGAAGGAGAAGCAGCAGATTACGGAAACCTAGGAACTGTGTTTAGCTCTCTTGGTGAATATGCTAAAGCTCAAGAATACATCGAGAAAGCACTTGCGATCAGAATGGAAATTGGCGACAGAAAAGGACAAGCAGCAGATTACGGAAACCTAGGAACTGTGTTTAACTCTCTTGGTGAATATGCTAAAGCTCAAGAATACATCGAGAAAGCACTTCCGATCAGAACGGAAATTGGTGACAGAGAAGGGGAAGCAGCAGATTACGGAAACCTAGGAACTGTGTTTAACTCTCTTGGTGAATATGACAAAGCTCAAGAATACACCGAGAAAGCACTTGCGATCAGAATGGAAATTGGTGACAGAAAAGGACAAGCAGCAGATTATGGAAACCTGGGAACTGTGTTTAACTCTCTTGGTGAATATTCTAAAGCTCAAGAATACACCAAGAAAGCACTTGCGATCAGAACGGAAATTGGTGACAGAGAAGGGGAAGCAGCAGATTACGGAAACCTAGGAACTGTGTTTAACTCTCTTGGTGAATATGACAAAGCTCAAGAATACACCGAGAAAGCACTTGCGATCAGAATGGAAATTGGTGACAGAAAAGGACAAGCAGCAGATTATGGAAACCTGGGAACTGTGTTTAACTCTCTTGGTGAATATTCTAAAGCTCAAGAATACACCAAGAAAGCACTTGCGATCAGAATGGAAATTGGTGACAGAAAAGGACAAGCAGCAGATTACGGAAACCTAGGAACTGTGTTTAGCTCTCTTGGTGAATATGCTAAAGCTCAAGAATACATCGAGAAAGCACTTGCGATCAGAATGGAAATTGGTGACAGAAAAGGACAAGCAGCAGATTACGGAAACCTAGGAACTGTGTTTAGCTCTCTTGGTGAATATGCTAAAGCTCAAGAATACATCGAGAAAGCACTTGCGATCAGAATGGAAATTGGTGACAGAAAAGGACAAGCAGCAGATTACGGAAACCTAGGAACTGTGTTTAACTCTCTTTGTGAATATGACAAAGCGCAGGAATACATCGAGAAAGCACTTGCGATCAGAATGGAAATTGGTGACAGAGAAGGAGAAGCAGCAGATTATGGAAACCTAGGAACTGTGTTTAGCTCTCTTGGTGAATATGCTAAAGCTCAAGAATACATCGAGAAAGCACTTGCGATCAGAATGGAAATTGGCGACAGAAAAGGACAAGCAGCAGATTACGGAAACCTAGGAACTGTGTTTAACTCTCTTGGTGAATATGCTAAAGCTCAAGAATACATCGAGAAAGCACTTCCGATCAGAACGGAAATTGGTGACAGAGAAGGGGAAGCAGCAGATTACGGAAACCTAGGAACTGTGTTTAACTCTCTTGGTGAATATGACAAAGCGCAGGAATACATCGAGAAAGCACTTGCGATCAGAATGGAAATTGGTGACAGAAAAGGACAAGCAGCAGATTACGGAAACCTAGGAACTGTGTTTAGCTCTCTTGGTGAATATGCTAAAGCTCAAGAATACATCGAGAAAGCACTTGCGATCAGAATGGAAATTGGTGACAGAAAAGGACAAGCAGCAGCTTATGGAAACCTAGGAACTGTGTTTAACTCTCTTGGTGAATATGTGAAAGCTCAAGAATACACCGAGAAAGCACTTGCGATCAGAATGGAAATTGGTGACAGAAAAGGACAAGCAGCAGATTACGGAAACTTAGGAACTGTGTTTAGCTCTCTTGGTGAATATACTAAAGCTCAAGAATACACCGAGAAAGCACTTGCGATCAGAATGGAAATTGGTGACAGAAAAGGACAAGCAGCAGATTACGGAAACCTAGGAACTGTCTTTACCTCTCGTGGTGAATATGTCAAAGCACAGGAATACATCGAGAAAGCACTTGCGATCAGAATAGAAATTGGTGACAGAGAAGGGGAAGCAGCAGATTATGCGAACCTTGGAAGTGTGTCTCTTTGTTTTGAGGAATATGCGCAAGCTGAAGAGTATTTTAAAAAAGCGCTTTTAATATGTAAAGATATTGGAGACGGTGAGAAAGAATTTAAATGTTATTACGGCATTTTTGTAGCGGAGTTTTTCCAAGGACAAGTACAGGAAGCGTTTAAGCATCTGGTTGAGAGTATCAAAAAAAGGGAAAAGTTGCGAGTTTTTCTTGAAGGCAACGACCAATTCAAGATATCGTTTTCAGACGTAAACCGCTTTTCCTACCAGCAACTCAGTGATTTGTTGTGTGCTTTTGGTATGCCCAACGATGCCCTTTTCGTTGAAGAACTTAGGCGGGCTAGAGCCCTAGCAGACTTGATGGCAGCTCAGTACTTGCCTCAAAACAAGCAAATATCAGCTTCTCCGCATTTATCAATTGAAAGCATTATTAAAAGGGAACGAAATTGCACTTGTATATATGTTACTTATCATGGTCAAGATGTACTTGTTTGGATTCTCAAAGCAAGCGGGGTCATTTATTTTCGAAGAAGAAAAGTGAATGAAGATATTGTTGGTGCCGGTTTAGTTCCTAATTTGGATGACTTTTTTGCTAAAAGTTTTCGCAGCTTCGGTGTTTTACCCGAGAAGAATTGCGAAGATCGATCTTTAAATGACATTGAGGTAAAACTGAAACAATCTGAAGAGGAGGGCGTCGCATCTTTGCGACTTCTTGAGGAAGATGAGGTGGAAAGTCAAGATCTCGATGCCCGCCTTTCTTTGTGTTACCGAATGGTCATCGGTCCTGTTGCAGACTTACTCGAGGAACCCGAAATCATTGTTGTTCCTGATCTTTTCTTGAACCAAGTTCCATTTGCAGCGTTACGAGATGACAGCGGCAAGTACTTATCAGAGACTTTCAGGATCCGTATCATTCCTTCTCTGTCGACTCTCAAGCTCATCCAGGATAGTCCTGCTGACTATCACAGTCAAACTGGTGCACTGATTGTGGGTGATCCTGAGGTCGGTCAGGTGTTTTACAAAGGACGTCTTACCAGCTTCGGACCATTGAAATGTGCAAGGAAGGAAGCAGTGATGGTTGGACAACTTCTGGGTGTTCAGCCACTATTAGGAGAATGCGCAACAAAGCGGGCAGTACTTGACACGATAAATTCAGTGAGTTTGATACACATTGCTGCACATGGTAATGCTGAAAGAGGAGAGATTGCCCTTGCGCCAACTGTGAGATCTGCTACTTGGGTTCCTGAAGACGGCGACTACCTATTGACGATGTCTGACATTTCACGAGTTCAACTACGAGCGAAGCTGGTAGTACTTAGCTGCTGTCACAGTGGAAGTGGACGCATAAGAGCTGAGGGAGTTATTGGAATTGCTCGCGCGTTTCTAGGATCCGGTGCACGCTCGGTACTGGTGGCCTTGTGGGCGTTAGAAGACAAAGCAACAGAGCAGCTCATGAATCGTTTCTACGAGCACCTTGCTGTTGGAGAAAGTGCCAGTGAATCTCTACACGAGGCCATGAGGTGGATGAGAGGTAACGGCTTTCCTGATGTTGCCGACTGGGCACCGTTTATGCTGATTGGAGATAACGTGACATTTGATTTTGGAAAAGAAAAGTAAGTGAATTTTTGTTATTTTTTCTATTTGGAGTGTCAAGAGGTCAATGGCTTACCTGGGATAAATCAAAGTTTTATAAGGTTATTTCGTTGTTCAGAACAGTAAAACTCGTTGAATTCTTTTTAAAAAGTTTTTGCTTTTCTTTTTCACTTTTTCTGCACAGAACGGACGGAATAAAAGCCAATAGCCCTCTTGGGCGCGATCTATTAGACCAAAGTTTCCGGAAATTCCGATACAGAATCAAGTGTAACGGAAATTTTCGAAAAGTTCGTTTCTAAAATTTTGGTTAACTTCTGGATGTTGTCTTTTTTTGGGGGGGAGGGGGGGGGGGGGGAGGGGGGATATTGAAATTTCTGGAATTTTCTGTTCCATTTGGTATTTCCAGTTAGTTTCGTTTCGCTAGCTGCCGGAGTAGTAAAGCCGGTTACCCTGGTCCGCACTTAATATTCAAAATGGCCGCCCAAACCCTAGTCCGCACTTAATATTCAAAATGGCCGCCCAAACTTTACGGACGCACTGAATATTCAAAATGGCCGCCCAAGCTTTACGGACACACTGAATATTCAAAATGGCCACCCGAACCCTAGGACGCACTGAAATATTCAAAGTTGGCCACCCGAACCCTAGGACACACTGAATATTCAAAATGGCCACGCGTACCCTAGGGCGCACTGAATAGTTCAAATGGCAGCCGATTGCAACGAATGTAAAATAATATTTAAAAGAGGTTGAGAATGTACAAACGAAACGCGAAAAAAACATCAAAGACTGACACATAATGATAGTTTAACAACGTTTATTTTACAACAGATTACATTATTAGTCAAACACGCTATGACAAGGGCCTTCTGGAATGTCTATGCCTTGTTTCTTTCTCTCTCGTTGTTCAATGCCTAGGACAAAGTCTATATCTTTATCCTCAAGTCCTTTGACTTCATAAACGTGTCATGTTCATTTAACACATGTTTGTTTTCTTGCGATGAGACTTGTTTACTTCTTGACTCGTCTTCATCTTTTGTGAGCCATTTCTATCAATGTAGCCAGTGGAATTCTTGAGAATATTGTTGCCAGGGTGGTGTTCATAGCAAGACTACGAATGCTTTCCTTCTTTGCGCGCTTCCTTTTCTTTGTCTTGAGAGTTGATTGTTTCTTTTGTAAAACACCCTTTCCAGCGTTCAGCTTGTCGTTTCTTTTTGTCTTTGCCAAAGTAGTCCTATTCGTCTGTACGCCCTTTTCCTCAATAAGTACACCGTTTTCGCTTGGCATGCTTTCAATCACACTTTCTCTTCCTTCTTCGTCACTTTTGCCCGAGTGGAGAAGATCGGGTGAGGATACAGATGAAGATTCATTTTCCATCTTTACTGTTTCCATCGCTGGGTGCAAGTGATGTGATCTTTCAATGCTAGGTTTATTTTATTGTTAAACTTATTTTACAATTAAGTGTGAGCAACTAAGTAAGAACAGTTTACTCAAAATGAGTGACTCATATCTATAAGTAGGCGCGCAACAAAATATCGTGCTCATTACAAGACGGACGAGTATCGAGTGAACATCTACTAGCGTATTGGTCATTTTTGTCAATTTTGCCAAAGACCATTTAGCCGAAGTTACAACAGAGACCGCCACGAAAGGCAAGGTTGCTTTAAACGTTTAGAGGAAAACGCCCATCAGAACACAATGTGCAAAGATTCGCCAGACATTTTTGATGATGTGGAAACAGAGGAAGAAGAATATAATCATGAAGAAGACGAGCAAGAAGATGATGATGAAGATGTAGGAGAGGACAATGAATACAGCTGTGATGCTAGTGATGCGGAAAATGGCGAGAGACCGTGGAAAAAGCTGCGTTTCGAGGTTATTGATGATCTGAGCTCAAATTATGATGAACAAGTAGAACGGTACCAGGACGAGGGTGCATCTAAAGAGGTGGCCGAGGCTAAGGCCTCCGGCCAATTAGTTATTACCCGCAAATAGAAAAAAGTTGTGAGGCTTGCATTTGCATTATCTAAAGTGGATTCGTAATCTCAAACCTGATCATATACACAAAGAAATCATGGCAACGCTTCGGCGCTATATGGACGACGATGACATGGATTTTGAAGAAGCAGCGGAAGCAGCCGTCGATAAACGCAAGTTTTTATTGAACAGAGGTTTTGAGCCAACAGAAGTACCGGACGAATCGTCCAACGAAGAGGCAGACGACATTAGGCACCATCCACTCGTGACAATGAAGTGGTAAACTAGGAACACAAGCCATCTTTAAAGACGAGATGAGTTCGTGTTACCATGGACTGAACCCTCTGATATTTGCGTAAAGTTTGCAAGATAAATAAAGCAAGTTGTAAGAAAATGACGTTAGCTAGAGTGGAACAAGTGAAATGTGTTATTGTGAACAATGAATAAAATAATGTTGATACTATGTTGCTGGTGCATCACCTGTTTACCAAAATTTACTCTTTATGATTGCTCTGAGTTGCTCCGAGCATGCTCTGAGTTACTCACAAACTGCTCTGCGTTACTTACAACTTGCTCCGAGTTACTCTCAAGTTGTTCCGAGTTACTCTCAAGTTGCTCCGAGTTACTCACAACTTGCTCCGAGTTACTCCGAGCTTGCTCTGAGTTACTCTTGAGTTACTCATAACTTGCTCAGAGTTACTCCGAGCTTGCTCTGAGTCGCTCTCAACTTGCTCTGAGTCACTCTCAAGTTGCTCCGAGTTACTCCGAGCTTGCTCTGAGTTACTCTTGAGTTACTCATAACTTGCTCCGAGTTACTCCGAGCTTGCTCTGAGTTACTCTTGAGTTACTCATAACTTGTTCCGAGTTACTCCGAGCTTGCTCTGAGTTACTCTTGAGTTACTCATAACTTGCTCCGAGTTACTCCGAGCTTGCTTTGAGTCGCTCTCAACTTGCTCTAAGTCACTCTCAAGTTGCTCCGAGTTACTGCGAGCTTGCTCTGAGTTACTCTTGAGTTACTCACAAACTGCTCTGCGTTACTCACAAATTGCTCTGAGTCACTCACAAATTGTTCCGAGTTACTCACAGCTTGCTCTGAGTCGCTCACAAATTGCTCCGAATTACTCACAACTTGCTTTGAGTTACTCACAAATTGCTCCGAGTTACTCACAACTTGCTCCGAGTTACTCACAAATTGCTCCGAGTTACTCACAACTTGCTCCGAGTTACTCACAAGTTGCTCCGAGTCACTCTCAAGTTGCTCCGCATTGTTCTGAGTCACTTTCAAGTTGCTCTGAGTCACTCTCAACTTACCCTGACTTTCTCCGTACTTGTCGTGAGTTACTCTGAGTCAATTCTTAGGGTGCGTTCGTTTGGGAATATTCCGGAATAAGAATATATTCTGGAATATATTCCGGCTATTCTGCTCCTGGGAGCAGAATAGCTGGAATGGAAATCCAAGTATTCCGGAATAGGAAGAGCAGCCAAACGAACGCTAACTTGAATTATTCCAATTATTCTTATTCCGGATTGATCCCAAACGAACGCGCCCTTAGATTACTCTGAGCTTCTTTTTTTCGGTATTGGCATCTGTTATTGAGAATAGGCTGGTTCCAACATCTCACGTCCTTGTTCCCAGTTTACGCGTACGCTTAACAGTTAAATTAGTGCTTCTTTGCTAAACTCGTTCCCAATCCTTGATGAAACCCCACACCACGTTTACTCATGGAATCAAAACACTATTTTGACGTCACGTGTGGCCCACGCGTGTCAGCCAAAGGTGAGCCTGCTCGCAGGCTAAATGATTCTTGATTCGTTGTATTAAATTATCTACAAACACTTTTTTCCCACAGTCCGAGCTACCCACAACAAAAATGCTACATGGTGTATGAAATCTAAATGGCTCCACGAATGACAAACAACTTTTCTTTTGCTCTTATGTCTTTTATTTATATATCCAAGAGACTTTAAGTTTCTTCACACTTCTTAAAACACCTTACTGGTTTTTTTCTTGACCTAACTTGAATAAATCATTTGTTACGAGCTTTTTAAGTTTTTCACCTATTTTGCGATCATTGTTTACGTATTGCCGTTTTTCAAACGGAGCTCCAATGTCTTTCCTCTAGCTCTTTCGAATAAGTAAAACAAAGCATAATGTCCGCAAGTATTGGAATCCGTGGCCTGTAATTGTCCTTTATTGGAGCTAGCATCCTCGTAAAGTGTGAATACCCATTTTACAAAATCGGAAGGTTTATACAATTTGATTGGCAATCCATAACTATCAAAGACTCCACATTGACTCCTTCGAAGATAGGTTCCAGATAGGGATGTTGTTTAGCGAAATAATCCAACTGTCTCGTAGTTAGTGCAACAATCTCCTTGATTTTTTTTACTCATCGTAAATCACAGCTCCGTTTGGGTCAATTTCTAGGGTGGTTTAAAATTCACCGTAGACAAGGATGTTTACAATGTGCCCTGGAGCCGCACCAAACGTAAATGTTCCATCTAAAACCAAGAAAAAAAATTAAGTTCATATTTTGCGCTTGTTTCTGTGTCCCAAAAATGTTTCATCTTAAAATCACCGCTCTTTCACGAGATTGCATTTAAAAGAGAATCGATCAATGTAAACGAAAACAATTGATAAACGCGGTCAGAAACTCTTTCTAAACAATAGAAAGACCAAACTAAAATGGCAAGTAAATAACCGTAAATATCTGAAGTAATAAGTGCCAATAAACCAAGCAAAGGTTGAGCCTTTATTTACGTACTTATTTCGATCAAAGAAAACACCCAATAAAAGGGCAAAGAAGGGCGTTTGTAATTATATTTGAATATACTGAAGCGAGAGTTCAAATTAATCAACTGTCAATGTCAAACTACTTTGATGGCGAGACATTACAGTTTTTTTTTTTAGGTCAACTTCTTTATTACTATTCCAGCACACTTGCACACTACATTACAATACAGTTACAGACACTAGATAAGCTATCTTACAAAGACGATTTTACTATTCCTTACACTACATACACTACATTACAAAAAACAATACTATTGTTGCTTACATAAACGCTACTTATATTTGACACTAATGCTGATTATTTGCTGAGCGCCATTACATTTTATACAACATGATATGTCTACGCAAAACGAAACATTACAGTTAAATTTTACGGGAAAACGGAGCGATGGCGGCAAAGTTGTGCCTTTATTTTCGTACTAATTTCGATCAAAGAAAACACTCATTAAAAAGGAGACGATTAAGTTGTGTTTAAGATTATTTTTTAATATACTAATTTAAATGCAAGCGAGAGTACGAATAAATCGACTACCTTCCGTCAACATTTAACTATTCTGATGGTAGAATAATACAGTTAAATTTTACAGCAAAAAACGGAGCGATGGCAGCCAACTATATACACAACGAAAAAAAATGTTCATGCAAAAAGAGAGAAAACTTTTTACCAAACGCAAGTTGTTATTTATAGGAAAATGCTATCATTGTTGTGATTTTTTTTATCGAAAACAACAAACACGAACAAAAACCTTTTAAAAATATCTGTGCAAGAGATTTCCAAGTCACATATGTAAAGAAAACACATACCTTGTCTCTAGCTAGCTTGTTGTCAGAGTGTACTTTGACCACGTACGATAAAAGAACAGAATCTTTCCGTTGCAAAGTGAATTGCGTACTTGTAACGTTGACTCTGGTTCTTTGTTAAAGAAAATGGCTTGAGTTCTTTTATGATGTCGCTGGTGTTTCCAAGTGACGTCAAAACGTTTAGCGGTAGTCGCTTATAATTACTATCACCTCCCTTGTATAAAGCGTTGAACCTTAATTGCGGTCCTTTTGTTAAACAGATATTCACCTGTAGGCTTTCAAAGGTCATCAGTTATCTGAATGCTGTGTTTTGAAACAACCCATCAGTTATAATTTCGTACCATAATTCTGACGTAAACAAAGCACTCGTTTGTTTTGCCCATTGCTTTGTTCCGGCCACGCGCTTTGCCTGATCAATATGTGTGATCGTTGGAGGAAAGAAATGACTCACTACTTAGTCTGTTTTCGGTTGTTTGCGCGGGCTGCAAGCAAGGAATGGGTTGGTTTATTGTCAAAAATATTGGCACAAAACATCGCACAGCAAGTCACAATTTACCAAAACATCCGAGGTAGTTCATATAGTGGACAAAGGAACGGCTTGTTTCACCGAAGCGTCAAAATAATCTTTCGCACAGAAATGGACCGGGCGTTTTGAGTCCTTTCCATAGTTTCTTGCATGCTACATGTTGTCGAATAGAGCGTCAAGGACAAAAGAAGTATTTCTTGCTGGTTCTCTTACTGAGTTCGTTACAAGAGGAGGAGATTTTTATTCTGATGCGGTCAGAAAATACACTCGTCTGATAAGCTGGCATAAGCGACACTGACTACAAGGTATGAAAGCAATATATTTTTTTATTTCCATTTCAGCGTCAGGAAACGATAATGTTATGTATTTTACAAAGTATATTGCTTTCGCCTTTCATAGGTAATTACATAAAACCGAACGCAAAAATTATCTAGTGACTGATAAAGTTTCTTCGCTAGACGGATGATGAAGGATATAAAACATTGAATTCTTAGTCTGCGTAACTTCTTTCTAGTTGTTATTCATGTTTGTTATTTTTTATATCATTTTCCGTTTTACAAATTGATCTAAGTTGGTAAGCTTTCGCTTTGTCAACAATGATCTTTCTTAACAAACAGATACTAGGAGGTCTATATTGCTACACAAACATGGCGATTACGCGTTACTGGTTAAACCATAAGTTAATTTCATTTTAGATGTCAAAAAACGTAGAGAAGTTGTTGAATGTTTCACGCACTAAATAAATATTCTCCTTGTGTTCTTATAATGAAAGTCCCAAATCCTGTGGCATCTCCAGCAGGTAGTCAGGCACGTTTTCTCCTTGATAGGCAACCGCTTGCTTCTGTCCTTCCAAGAATGCCTGAATCTCAGCTTCTCGCTCCTTTCGTTGCTTGATCGCCGCGTTAGATATATGTAAATTCTTATTTGAGATTTTCTCGTAAGCCCACTGAAAGTAATTACATCTATCTTGCTTGTTTCTATGTCCACAAGTGAAATAAGGTCGTAAATAGTTCTTTTGGGACTTAGAAACGTTCAGCGGGGTGGTCATGTCACAAAGGCAGATAGGAGCGGCCATCTTGAACGATCCATGAAGCTTCTCTACCACCGCTTTGCTGTACTCCATTAGATTGTCTTCAAAGCAAATGGCGCCACATTGAGAGTTTTGACAGCGAAAAAAGCGTTCCCCAGAGTTCGTGGCTTTGTATGGTACTAACTCTGAAAGATCCACGGGACACTTTGGCAAAACTAGTCCTTGTACTCCAAGAACGTTCCTCCCTTGGGCTTGATTGCTTTGATGAACCTGCCCCTCTTCCAGGCCCTCTTTCACGAGCCTTTCAAACTCTGCGACCAATGTTGCACCATCTTGTTTATGTTGAGAGGGTAACGACGAGTAAGGTTCCCTTGCAGACTTTTTCATCCTCACTTTATCAGTTTTAGTTTCAGTTTTACCCATCTTCTCCGTAAAGCAATTCTATAGGAAAATCCATTACCTGACGAGGGAATTCCACGTGAATTTCACGCGAAAAACCAATATCGCACGAACCGCGAAGCGATGAGTGCGATATCGGTTTTTCAAGTGAAATTTCACGTTGAATTCACGAGTCAGGTAATGGATTTTCCTTGAATCGCAGAACCTTTTAAAATTGAAAATGTGGTGAATGTTGCGAATTTTAGCGCAGCCTCACTTTCAAGTCGCAATACCGCACTGAATACCCTCGCATCTCTAGCCAATCAGAGCGCGAGAATTCTTTGAGCTATGCGATTCTAAACTGATTTCGTCTCTACTCGGTTGATATTTTATAGCGTTCTAAAGCACACCGGTTACACCTGTTCTCTTCCGGTATTTTTAACATTAGAAATACTTACAATTCCTTATGACGTGACGCGTTTCGTTTTACGTTTCCAACCCCCTTTTTAATATTATTTTACATTCGTTGCGATCGGCTGCCATTTGGAATATTCAGTGCACCTTATGGTTCGGGTGGCCATTTTGAATATCAAGTGCGTCTGTAAAGCTTGGGCGGCAATTTTGAATATTAAGTTAAGTGCTCCCTGGGGTTCGAGTGACCAATTTTGAATATTCAGTGCGCCCTGGGGTTCGGGGGGCCATTTTGAATATTAAGTGCGCCCTGGGGTTCGGGTGGCCATTTTGAATATTCAGTGCGCCCTGGGGTTCGGGGGGCCATTTTGAATATTAAGTGCGCCCTGGGGTTCGGGGGGCCATTTTGAATATTAAGTGCGCCCTGGGGTTCGGGGGGCCATTTTGAATATTCAGTGCGCCCTGGGGTTCGGGGGGGGGGGGGGGGCCATTTTGAATATTAAGTGCGGACTAGGGTAGCCCCCTATACTACTTGCCGGATAGCTATAGAGTCCTCATCACGACCTTAACGTTAGAAATGATTTACCAGCGTAACCTTTGTTTTTCGTTTCACATGACTAAGAGGTATCTCATTGATATATTTCCATGTCTGCGACGATAAGTTTGGCTCGCATATTCGTCCACTGTTTGAGAGAGCAGATCGTTTGTTTCTCGTAATTTCGATCTTATCGAATCTTACTTGTTAAGGGAAAGTGTTACAGGTAAATTATTAGAGGCCCTATTAGGGGTGGGGGAGTCCGGGTATTCCGTGTCCCATTAATTCCGGGCCTTAATATCCCGTATCCCGTTAATTCCGGTGGTTTGCATTTCCAACTTTTATGTTCGATATCCTCGAATCTCTTGTTTAAATATCCCGTATCCTGTTAATTTTCCACAAAATATCCCGTATCCCTATATTTTGTTACCCAAATATCTCGTAACCCTAAAATGTTTTACCCAAATATCCCGTATACCTAAAACGCCTAATAGGGCCTTATACTTTTTGTGCTTCCCCTCATAGAACAGCTTTTAAAACGGGTAGCAATTATGTCGTCGTTGTCTGTACCGCTTGAACAACAAACACCACAAACCCACCATTTTAACGTGACCGTTTCAGTTCATTGGAAAATACCGTTCTTTTCGAGACACGTAATTGCCGGAAACTCAAACCGCGATTTTCGGTCGAATGGATTACACCCCATATCTTAGTATCTCCATATGTAGAGAGTAACTTAGTTTTTAATAAACAAAATTCCCCGATGGGTAACACAATTTAGTACTGTTCTAATCTTTCATTGTAAGATTCTGTGTTTCACGTATATAATTTGAAACGCCTTGTGTTTCTGGCCATTAAAACAGATCATATAGAAGAAACGATGCTAAACCTACTAGTTCACGCTGATGAAGGAAGTGTAACTGAACGTTGTTTTGCTCGTGTGAACTAAGCTTAAATCAGCGAGTCTAGTACTCGATTAAGTTTTTATGTCGGAGTTCAAGTCGAAGTGGTATCTGAGACTTGCGACTTCAGTTGTCAATAATGGAACGCTGTTTTTAAGTGGCTTTGTAAACGATCACGTACTAAACTTGTACTTTAGTTACACAATTTTTCGCAAAGAATTTCTTTGAATTACTTTAATTCTGGCTTGTCTTTATCTTTCTGGTGTTATTAGGAAAGCGGGAAGACGTTCGGAAGGAGAAATCAAGTCAAACTGAAAACAAGCAATGACAAGAGAAAGTTGTTCCAGGTGTACAATAGTTTGGACTTAATTCTTTTCTGGCCGTGTACATAATAGAGAAATGAGCATCATGAAATAAGCCAGGATCGACCAGGAGGAATTGTCAGCCGATAGAGAAATGATCCAGTAGTACTGGAATTTTTCTGAAGTAATTTCCCAGCAAAATCTATCGGTTTAGGTTAATAGTCCACAGCTTACTGTTAGAACCTTGCTTTCAATTTTTTCCCATAATCATCGATTAGTAGGATAAAAGTCTTCGATGAATTTTGTTACTCCAGGGCCCTGTTGTTCAAAACTCCGATTAAGGCGGGGGTACGCCTGAAGCCTGTTTTTCCACCGCTGAACTTGGTTTAATGCGAATATCTCGTCCGCGTTTCAAGTAATCCAGAAACTCTATGCTCATTTCATAAAGCTATGTTTAGCGGGGTTTTGTTAATTTTTGGGAAGAGATGGTTTTTCTCAAAGGTTTAGTAAAATTTGGAGAAATAAGAAATATTAAAGATTTAATGTGATTTTAAAATTAGAATTTGAAGTTAAAAATTAGTAGATGGACACCCAAACAGTCCCCCGACAACCTGGGGTGCTCTTGCGTTGGGGTCAACTGTCTGTTAGTGTTTCAAAAATAATTTTCTTTCTTCTATCCCTTCCTTAAACCTCACAAAATTTCACTCAAAATCGGGTGTACCCCCACCTTAATATAACCCACGATCAAGCCTAATCGTCGATTAAAATCACTAACATCGGGTTAGCTGCAATGGAGAACGTTGTTCAAAGCCCGATTAGTTATTCGCGGATTAATGGTTAGTACTTTTCTCGCTGATCCACGATAAATATCCCATAATGAAATTTTCCTTGAGTTAGCACAGTGATGACTTATAATCTGGCGTCCGCCATGTTGCATGTAGAACAAGGAAAACAGAATTGGCCATGTAAAACTAATTGGTCATTGATGTCAATTGCGGCAACCTCGTTCCCTGGGTCCTCGTCGCCCCCCCCCCCCCCCCCCCCCCCCTCCTGCCCTCTCTATCGCTCTATGGGGGCAGGAGAGAGAGAGAGACGCTGGGAGGGAGGTTGGCCGCTGCAGTTAGTCACTTTATGAATTCGTTTTGCTTTGCGGATAGTAGTTGCCCGTGAAACGATTAACTTTCGTTTTTCCTTCGTAAATCCGCCTCTATTAGGTTTGTAATGTATTGAATAGACGCTTTGCCGAATTTGTAGCGAGCCGGAAGCTCTTGATCGCTGTAAGCAAGTGTGTTGTCGTTATGTCAATAACTTCGTGGTCGTTCTTGTGATTCTTGTCTCACGCGTGGGAGGTGAAACAACAAGTCGGCTATTTTGTTTCAAGTTTAATAGGCCGATTGGGGAGTTGCACTTGCTTTTATTTAACTCATTGGAATAATGCATTTTTCTCTTACAATTCTCCTGTAGAGTGGTACCACGTGACCTATTTTGATCTATCAATGTAACAAGAAAAATCTTGTTGACGAAAAGCTGGTGATATACCGGACATAGAATGTTTCATTTAAGTCTTCATGGAGTAGTCGTGTAGTTTGTAGTTTTCAGACGTTGTATATACGAGTGAATACGCGGATGAGGCGACTTTTTAAGTTACAGTAGAGAAATGGCCTGCTTTTTTGGCAACGAAGTTTTAATTCGTATAGAAATTGTAACCAGCATGTCCAACTTCTTATAAATATTTCGATTTGTTGGACTTTGCGAACGTTGGACTTTTCGATATTGCGACTTTTCAGAAAGAATGAGGTTTAAAATTATTTACACGCCGTTTATTCGGCAGGTTGTATCATAAATCTTCCGGAGAGTAATTTCAGTTGTAGACATTTCGCTGTTATAAGTTTAATTACATCTCATTAGTTGAAATGCGCAAATTGTAGAGCGTATTGTTTCTTGTAACTCGGTCTAGAATAGAACGATTCGCAATTGATGTGTTCGCGCACAAGGAACAAAGAGTAAATCGGACGAAGAATAATGGCCGACGTTTGAACAATCAATGGTGAAAGAGGTCCTATTGAGTATATAAGCTGCTGATGTAAATTTTAAACTAGCTGTCCTGTCACCGCTTATCTTTAGTTTAGCTTATTCAGACTACATGTAGGCTACAAGGGAGGTTTATTCAACACCCGCTGAATTGATACAGGTTCGCTGTCAGGTTTTAAACCGGCTTTTTCAGCTTTCCTTCCATTGTAGCGAGACTGTACGTAAAACGTGCTTTTTTTAGTATAAACATGTGTTCTTATTCTTGTAAATCGATTTACGTCGACCTTTTTGAAGTTTAAAGAATAAACGCGTAAAGACCAAGTTCCGAGTGCCCTGATTCCAGTTGTTGCAGACCCGGTAACCTTGTAACGAAAAAAAATTCCCTTTTTCCCCATCCTCCACCCCCCACCCCATCCTGAACCCACCTGTCAGATTTCATTTTTTTCCAGAGTCGAAAGCGATGAATTTCCCGTCGAAAGTCCATTGAAGGACGATTTCCATTTTATTGCTCTTGGCGGTAAAACCCGTCGGCACAGGGCGGTCAAGGCTAGATAACTACTGTCTGATTGTTTTGCTTTTTGTTTTTGTGATTAGCGCTATAAATACTGATGAAGGTGATATGTGATCTTCGCAGTGAATTTCCAATTTAAGCAATTGGAATGAAGAAGTCTGAAAAAAAAATCAGGGCTTCAACGGGATTCGAACCCGTGACCTCCGCGATACCGGTGCGATGCTCTACCAACTGAGCTATGAAGCCACACATTGGGAGCGAGGTCAATTGTGAGTTCTTATTTTCCCGTGAAAGGAGTGAAATGATTCATATATGAACTGCGGATATATATGAAGGTGATATATGATCTTCGCAGTGAATTTCCAATTGCTTAAATTGGAAATTCACTGCGAAGATCACATATCACCTTCATATATATCCGCAGTTCATATATGAATCATTTCATATACAATACGTCATTTCACTCCTTTCACGGGAAAATAAGAACTCACAATTGACCTCGCTCCCAATGTGTGGCTTCATAGCTCAGTTGGTAGAGCATCGCACCGGTATCGCGGAGGTCACGGGTTCGAATCCCGTTGAAGCCCTGATTTTTTTCAGGCTTCTTCATTCCAATTGCTTAAATTGGAAATTCACTGCGAATTTCAGGCTTCTTCATTCCAATTGCTTAAATTGGAAATTCACTGCGAAGATCACATATCACCTTCATATATATCCGCAGTTCATATATGAATCATTTCATATACAATACGTCATTTCACTCCTTTCACGGGAAAATAAGAACTCACAATTGACCTCGCTCCCAATGTGTGGCTTCATAGCTCAGTTGGTAGAGCATCGCACCGGTATCGCGGAGGTCACGGGTTCGAATCCCGTTGAAGCCCTGATTTTTTTTTCAGACTTCTTCATTCCAATTAGTTAAATTGGAAATTCACTGCGAAGATCACATATCACCTTCATATATATCCGCAGTTCATATATGAATCATTTCATATACAATACGTCATAAATACTGATGTTGCCTGTTTAACAATAACGCTAAGAATTCAATATTAGACTGCGATAAAGCATTGAGACTGTCTTTATAGCCGTGTAACAAATACCTTATAGACTAAGCATGAGGTCCAGATAATATATAGATTTAGGCAGGCCTAAAAGCGGAGCTCCCATTTATTATTTTTTTGCTTGAATTTACAGTGTTTTGATGTCCCTGCACTTTATTGGGTTCCCCACGTATGCACGGTGGCGCACATATCAAATTTTAGTATAAAAACTTTTTACAACTTTTACTGTACACTAATAAACTTCCTAGAGTAAATCAGTGAAAAAAGGACCCCGATAAAGGCAAGGAAATTTGTTTTGATTTACTTCAAAACAGTCAAAGCAACTCAAGGCAAAAAAAATACAGCGCGATACAAAGTCAACACAGAACGAAGAAAATCACGGCTGCAAAACAATCCTGGCGAATTCATTGTGAGCGGGTTATGCAAGTTATTTTAAAGCAGTTTTTTGTTTGAGAGAGTTGTGGCAGTTTGTGATTTAGAAGTGGTGCTCGCTATCTTACATGCGAACAATGTAGTTTGAGCCGTCTTTAATTGGTTGCATGATTAACAATTCTGTTTTATCGCACACGTTGCTTAATACATTACAGAATTTTATGTACAGAACTAAATGAATTTTCTTCGTTTCTGGTAGGCAACTGTACGGTAGAAAAAGTCTGAACTCACTCACCCAGGTGCAGGTAACACGCAACGAAACCGGCGTAAAGAATTGTTTACAAATCTTAAATCACGCGTACGATATTTAACATACACTCACTGAAATAAACAATGCGAGCGAATAAAATATAGCAGTTGGATAATAAATCGCTTAAATTCATTTTAGTGTGCAGTATCGTTGAGTAGTTTTACTAGTTTTGGTTTGGACTTGTTTGCGGGATTTTCCGCGAAACGTGTTTTTGATCCGACTACATGTAGCTCAATAATTTAATATTCTTTCAAATGAAAATTCAAAAATGGACTTTACAGTTTACTGCACTAACCAAAACACAACATTTGAAACCAAACATTTAATAGACAATGTCTGTATAAAATGTACAAAAGTAATTAAAGCTAAGAGGTTTGAAAGCAGCATTAAGAAATAATGGCATTTATAAATAATGTAAGCTTAAGCTGAATCAAAGATCTCTTCGAGATTCGCCTATTTTGCATAGAGTATGCGTTGGGGAAATGTTACTATTGAAAGCGATTTGCGATGCATTAACCCATTGACTCCCAGTCTAGAAGGCTTTTATTAGCGCGCACCCACCCCCTCAAACATTCCTGGCTCTTTAACGGCATTTAACATAAACGTGCGAGTGGAAAAAAATATACCATATGCATACTAAATTCAGACAAATAATTCCTTTCTGAAGTAAACTTTTATTACAACTAGACACGCTGAAAGACCAATTCATGATTTGAAATGTTAATTATCAACCTTGATAAATTGATCCCAGACCAAACTTGAAGACGGTGAAAAAAATTTCTTCACCTCCGCGCGTCATTTTAACAACTCGCAAAAACACGAACTCTTTCTACAAAATATAACGCTAGTTCGAAACACTCTGGTGAAAGGTAGGCTTTCATTCTGTACAACTGTCACTGACATTTATTTAACCACCAGTGGTATTATCTTGGTACAGAAAAGCGGTAACTGGGGATAATAATTTGCGAATCATGGTGCCGTGAGATAGCGGACAACTACTGAATTCCTTCCACAAAATAAACACTCACATTGCTTTTTATGCTATCCATCACTATAACTAATAACAAAAAAATACTTGTTTGCATTTTCCGAAGTACTGTAGTAAATCTTTGCATGTAAAAGGTCGTAAACTGAGCACAATTATTAAATAAACAACAACGCGATGGTAAGTCGGCCGCACGCTGCATGTCAGATGTCACCATGTGCTTTTCAAATCAATACGCTTCAGAAGCCTAAAATTCCAAACGTTAACTGGGCAAAAGGAAGAAACTTGAAGGAAGTTTTGTTTTAGATTAATTCTCATTTCAAGATGTAGCTACTAATGTATCAAAGCTTCAAAATTCTGCATATTTTTGAAGCCGTGAGATCCTGCATTATTCACGCTAAAGCGTAAGTTTAATTTTAGCCCGACGGCTTTTTGCAGTCAATTTTTCACTAAGTGGCTTTACCGATCCTTCTAAAAATTCCAGTTAAGTTCCATTTAAGTTCGAAGCAATATTGTACATTACCATTTTCCTGTCTGAAGTCTTGAGAGCTGCATTAAGTCGTGATCAAGTCCGTGAATTGTGGTCAAAGCAAAAGATTGCGTGACGAGCTAAAAATACTTCTTTCAATGAAGACGACAAACAATAGACTTGTGATCTATTAAAGCAAACTTATGTTGAGCAATACCTCTGCTGCCTCAACGCGTAACAAACGTATCCTTGTACTAATAATATTCGTACGAATAGATAAAAGCCACTGTGCACATTCTGTCGTTCCAGATATAAAATCGATCTGGCTTGCGTAAGCCGAAAAATTACACTAACACTTAATCCACGTGATTCGTCAGGTGACTATCAAATCGTATCCAAGGCAACCAACTTCGGCACATTTTGAACCAGTGAGATCCTACATTATTTACTTAGACTCCTTACCGATCCTTCCATACATTCCATTTAAGTTCGTACCATCATTGTACACTCACTCAATGGCTTCACCGATGGTCTAAATAGAAAATCATGGGGTAGAGTGTGCTAAAACAGTTCCGGTGAAAACGTATCCGATCGTTTCGACAATCGATTCGCCTACACTTTACTTGCAATTCATCGCCCAGACTATCTCTCATGTTTAGCCTACCCTAAAATTTAAACACATAATGTATATTCTTTGTTCTTGAAACGTCAGAGCCCAAACACGCTTAACACAATGTTATTCCTCGTTCTAAAAGAGTAAAAATGTAGACGAATCGACTTGTACGAAAATCATCTTATAGGCAAAACGACCGACATTCGGTGAGAAACGTATTTCAATGCGCGATATAATAACACCGTCTTAGATGCATGGAGCTATTAATGCGTTTTTTAATAAACATATTCCATTGAAGTTAAAACCGTTATTGTAGATTACCATTTTCCTTTATTAAGTCTTTAGAAGCTGCTTGAAAACTGTACGTGAGGGCACATTGCGTGACGAGCTAAAAATACTTCTATGAATTAAGACGACAAACAGCAGACTTGTAACAATAGACAATAGAATTCGCCAATATCCCCTGACAAAGAATTTGCAGCACCTATTAACATATTAAACTAAACGATTCAATCGATGTCTGGAACAGATCTTTGAAAAATACCAACCTGTAGATTGCAAAGCTACACAGGCTAACTAACGAGGGACGCGTGAAAATAACACTTCCGAGGGACGTGTGAAAATAAGACTTCCGCTCGAGAACTGCTCACGCATTCCTATCCAGTGACGTTTTTTATCACCCACAGCGAAAAGTATTCCCTTGACAAATTAAAACAGTCCCTTGAGAGTATACAAAAATGTGTGTCAGAGAGTGCTTCAATGATCCCAATTCTTACATTTTTGCTTGGTAACCAAGCAAAATAGTCGAAAAAACGATACAACTTCGAATTCGGTTATGAATGAAGTTCAAACAGAGTTCTCACAATAATAACAGTCTTCAACTTAGGGTAAACATTACATTTGTTACCTTATATTTGGAAAAGGCTTGTAAATTCTGCAGGGCAAAGCTTTCAAACCAGCGCCATAATATCGGAAACGAACACGCCAGTTTCCATGTGAGCTTACTCCAACTCCAACTCGGCCGACATGTACATTATATGAATTATCAGCGAAGATCAATCTCTTCCTTTCTTTCGGTGTAGCTGTTAAGAGTCTTTATCCATCACTTCGTGAAACTGACCGGCTCTGAGCTCACTTTTAGTTCTGCTTAATGTCAGCTGAATTAATCAACCGCAGAAGCCGTAGACGTACAGTTCTTCAACTCTCGCTGTTTTTGACTTGTAGTCCGATATATCATATTCAGGTCGGCAAACATTTCGGATACTCAGGCTAAGAGGCTATCCCTAAATCATTTGGCATAAGTTTCCACGCTGTAGATGAGTAAATAAAGCGAAAAATATTCACGAAGATCTATGTTTTCCAGCAGCTTTGTTCGCCTCTTTTATTCAGCTTAAAAAGTGAACAAGGTGCCACTCTTGCCACAGATTTGCCGCCTTTTCATACAATCGTTTCGTTTAAGTTGAAATGAAATGTCCAGATCATTTTTGAGTTATTTTTTTCAAAAAAACAACTCTTAGTCGGCGTGAAGACGTATTTGGCTATTAAGTGGGTGGATGGTGGATGGTGGATGTTGGTTGGGTGGATCATTCATGTATGTATTTCACACCAATCAGATTTGGGATTCTATCAAGAACCAATCAAATTGCGGCTTGTATATATGGATCGTTTTCATGAATATTTGTTTTGGATTCAAGGTACGGCCATCTTTGTTTTGCTACAGATTCGACCTTATTAGGCCGTGTTGGCCTGAAGTCTCTATTCCAGTTCTTGATTTTTATGTAGCTTTGGGTGAGAACATTGTGTGTGGGTTCTGAAACTGAAAAGTGTTTGGAAATTTCATGGTGGTGAAGGTGATTCTCTTGGTTTACGGAATTAACTAGTTCAGTTGACGACAGAATATGGGTATAGTATTTGTTGACCACTTCATTTACAATTTATGATGTTTTTGAGTAAAATAAATATGTGTATTGAGAATAAATTAAATGTTGTGACTTCCATTTTTAATGTCAGTGTTGTGTGTTTGCTCAACGTTTTGTTTTGGTCCCCAAATGAGAACAAACTGATGCACTGTGGGTTGTTTGTAAGGGCGAGTGTTAAAGAAATTAAACGAGAAATCTTTGAGATTCTAACCGCGCGGTGTTTAAGCTGTTTTCTCTCGGTTAAAAATATAGCATTAGTAGGAGCTTTGGCTAAGTAATAACACGAGCGACCATAAACCTCTCAAGGTTTTCCCCCAAAGAATAACGTATTTGTAACAGGTTGAGGCATGTGGGTTTATTTGGGTTCGAGAGTTGCCAAATAATAGGTATTTTCGTGAGGTTGGAATGTGGTAGGAGAAGGTTCGACGTTTCCTGCTTAGGAATAGTAGGACTTCACATGGGCGGTCATGAGTTATTTATTGTACGATCGTTTGAAAAGCTCATAACGTGATGATGTTACAAGGGCACGTTTTGTCTGCTCGGCAAATATAAAATTTCCCCTCAGGTGTTTTGACAACGTAGTTGGATGGCACGGAAAGAGAAAATCATCATTTGTGCCGCGAGTGAGGGCCGCAGGAAGGTATAGTAGTCGTTGTGCGAGTCTCGCATTTCAAGCTTCGCATCCGATTGTTGATGGCTATCTTTAGTAGTACGGCGGTGCAATGCGGTTATTTCCGTACCAATGACGTAATGCTTGCAAGTGTTTACGTCGGCCAAATTTATTTTCTTCAGATCTCTGAACTCGCCTCGATGAAACAGCCAAAATATTCACTTCAACTGGCTAAACCGACAAGAAATAGTCGCAAAATTGCAAACAAATTAACGACCGTCGCTTCTGGCGAAATAAACATGCAAAGTAAACTTAATCTTGTTTGTCACGTACCGAAAGTGAAAGCTGCAACGTCAGCGCATTCCATGGCTGACGCAATACCTTTTTAGTGTATTTAATATTCCCAACGCAAAGCGGTTGCAGTTACGTCTACTCATAGGCAAAAGAAAAAAAAGACAGCCAGCTTTTTGGTAGTCTCCTTTACAGCCGTTGTTTGGGCTCGTCACGCAAAAAACAACGGCTGAAAAAAAAAACTAGCTTTTTGGGTGTGCAGTCAAGCGTGTCACACAACTTCATCGACAGCTATTTTTAGCACGGCCGTGGGAATATCGGTAAGTTAGGGCACGTTTCTGCTTCTGGTTGCGAAATACCAATCCAAGTAAAATCGTCACGTGGTTTGGCCGAAATGCACTGGTGACTAGAGTTGTTTGTTTCTCGCGTTCGTCGAAAGAAAGTCGTCCTTGCTTGCAGAAAGGTTTCTGTTTTATATTGATGATGAAAATGATGGAGCCATTTCAGAAACCCGAGAATACTTTGTTCTTGTTCCATCTGGCTATTCGTTTGCAATTTCTGGGTCAATTTGGCTTTCTTAGTGAGCGTGTTTGCGATTTTGTGATCATGTTTACGGTAAATGTTGTCAACAGTTTTCAATCCATGTTTTGATGTACTTAGCGGTTTTTTTCGGCTTGGAATAAAAGGGGATGGATAGTTAAACATCAAGGTAACCTTAAAAGTGACTACCAGATATTTTTTTCTGTTTACGTTTGAAGAAATTACTGACGTATTTTTTGTCTTCAACAGTATGGTTGGATCGATCGGTTGCACACCACAGTCATATTTACAAGGGAAAGCAGCCTAATTTTAGAACATTTGCACAATTTCTTTTTAAATTGTTTTTGAGTTATTTTTCCAAAACTAGCTCTTAGTCGGCGCGATGGACCGTGCACATGAACCATGCACAAATAGCTCAACCCATGAAATAAACCATCCCAACAGGACTAACACCCAGTTGTACCCCAAGCCACCCAATCAATTGAAAAAATAACTCCTGCACGCTTAGCGTGCCTATGTTTATAACATGAGAAAAAAAAACTGAAGTAATTCAGTGTTCTTACAGATTTTTACGACAGGTAAATCAACTTTAAATGAACCGAATATGTTTTTGTGTCACTTTTTGAGTAAGAAGGACTCCAAATCAAGGACAATCGGACAAAGGCAAACAGGCAAACTCGTTCCCAGGCCTAATCCGTGCGTACGTACGGACGTACGTACGTACGTACGTACGTATGTGACATCCAAATTTTCTCAGCCTCATGGGTTACCAATTATATGGCTATGGATGCTCCGCACGCACGCGCCTTCGGTCCGCGCGGGAGCTCCGCTATAATGTCTGTACGGCCGTGGTTTAATTTTAATTTTGTTAAGATTTTTCAAACCAATTTGATTTTTATTTTATTTTGTTTCAGATTATGTAAAACGAGACAATAAAAAATCAAAATCAAACTGGTTTGACAATTTTTAAAGCAAATACAGTTTCAAACCACAACGTACACTTCTTGTTAACAAAGATTGTTATCTCTTACCCAGCTCTCACTCAGTCTGACTCTGTTGGGGACCTGGGTTCTGTGCGAGTACTGGGAGAATATTGGCCGATCGAAGATGTTGACAGTTCAAACCGAGGGCCATGAGTTCCGAACAGAAATCACCGAGGGCCGATATTTTCCAAGAACAGTCCTGAGTAGACTGGGTTACTTGGAGATTTATTACACTGAGCACCTTAGTCGCGTAACAAGATGAAATAATGTAATATCACGAATATTGAAGTAAGTTCTATTTGACAAAAGCTGCGCAATAATTCGACGCGGTCGCGGACTTGGGAGAAGCCAACCGCCAACTGGATACAGTGGTTGATGATATAGTCAAAATATGTTTTCTTTTGGGTCTGCATGAAATGATGACTTTCTAAAAGACTTTGACCTGAAAGCGCCTGATCGTAGGGTGAAATGCAGTTTTGGTCAGCCATCTTGAAGCAGAATTAGTTACTAAAGGTGGTGGCAAACGAGGACACAATGTTGTGGACAGAAATGTTTCTTGTTTGCCCGCGCGCGCAATAATGTTGCGGGTAAAAATTTGTGTGTGAGACAAAAACTATTTCTGTTTTTTTTTGTTGTTGTTTAGAAACATTTTGTGTTCTCAACAAATGTTTCCCGGTTTGCGCAGCATGGAAACAATCACGAGAAATATTGTGTCCACAACAGTATGTCCTCGTTTGCCACTGCCTTAATTATAACTGGTCACTGGTAAATGACGTAATATGAGAATCCACTTTCTCGGCATGTCGGGAAAAACCCTGAGTGTTTTCGGATTTTACTTTCCCTCGAATTGCGCCATGACCACGTGGTACGTAAAACTAACGTACCATGTGTTATACTGGCTTCTGTTTAACAAGTTCATCATCATTATCATCACCATCATCATCATCATCATCATCATCATCATCATCATCATCATCATCATCATCATCATCATCATCATGACTCATCGCGCCATTAGCCGCATAAGGCAGTCACACTTTCTGACCAACACTCTCTGTTCTGTACCACCGCTTTGGCTACTTCCCAGCTCGTCCACCCCGCCTTGTCTCTTTCCTTCTCCTAGTTGTCTTTGGCCTCCCTCTCGCTCTTCGACCTTCTGGTGTCCACCCCAGTGCTATAAAGCAATCGTTTGCACCCTCTCTCCTGAGTATGTGTCACAACCAGTATCACCTTCTTTGTCGTACCTCCCAGGTTATTTCATTGTTAACAAGTTCATACTGGTAATATTTAGTTCGATGTTGACATTATTAACAATCAAAGGCCTATGAGCAAAGTTTTGAATGTAGTATTATTTACTGATAGGTGACAATTGACCAAAATGTTTACTGTTAGCTGAGAAATGAGAATCTGCTAAATGTATGTGATAATTGAAACATGGGTGAAATTTTAAAGGATAACTGGGAAATACCCCAAATTTTACAGTACCGCCTCAAATCACATGCATATTGGGACATGTGAACCGCAAGGGACGAACGCGTGTATTGCACGCGGAAGAAACGAGACGAAACCGCGCGGTTCACGAACAAAACCTGCGCGGAACCTTGGTCGAAAATTTTCCTCGGTCAGGTGAACGAAACACGAAGACGATAGCCTTTTGTTAAGTTATTGTTTTTCTCGATCTGTTCATGAATAATTTTTTTTCTCACATTTAATAAGCTATGTTGACTGAAATGGTCCCTGGTTTTAAGTTATTTTAAAAAGAGATAATATGTTTATATAAATACGCTTTTGTGGTTCCTCATAAACCTTTATCCATAATAATGGCGGGCGTTTTTTCGCCAACTCACTCCAGACCCGTCGTCAATCGGAAGAGACTACCTTTCGGAAGGTAATTTCTAAACAAGCGCACCTGACTGAATGATCAGTTTAATTTCTTGTCGCACTGTTAATTTAGAACTACCACTATAACGAAAAGAGCGGTCAAATAGATTTGTAAAGGTTTCAAAGTAATGTTTACGTGCGAAAATTAATTAAAGATAGTCAAATGTTCGTGATGTCCTATACTGTTGTAATTGACTTTCCGTTTTGCTTTAGCGAATAAGGATATCAGTTTGAACAGAAAGCCGTAAAGGAACAAATTGTCAATTCAGAGCACGGGCGGGGCTTCAACATTTAGCTGTCACTCGAACCTACATATCAGCAGGACCGGAGGCCGAACTAGTCCATTAAATAAACCATCAACAACGACATAACAAGATCAATTTGAAACAAGTGAAAGTGGTTAACAAGACTATCAGCTAAATATCAATGGTACAAGTATTTTTGAAATTGATACACAGTTTATACGGACTGCTATACTGATATATATTTTCTTTACCTTTTAATATAGGCATACAACACTGCGACAAAAACTGCGACTGTATTGCTTCCGTTTCTGGTTTTCGTTGCTTTTTTCACTGTTCCGTCGTCTTCATGAAGTAAGTCATCCCAGTCTGCTTGGTATAATTCCATACATCACATTTATATTATGTATATAAGACATTTCAATCAAGAAATGAAAATTAAATTGAGTATTTTTTGGTCGTAAAAAACAACTGGCATTGATCTTTCTGTTAAGAAAAGAGGGTCTGAATGGGGGTACCTCGATAACACTAAACACTTAATTTTTAGGCTCTGTAACATGAAACAGTAAAATTTTAGGCATTTTAACACTAACAGTAAAAAATTCACTGAAACAGTAAATTTTATCCAGAAAGAAACAAAAACGGCTTGACAAAAGCCAACATTGTTTTTTTAGTATATCAAGACGTTTTCCGCCATTTTCCGACGGTTCCCGATCATTTCGGATCACCGGGGACTACCGAAGATGTCCGAAGGCTCTCGAAGGTATCCGAACAATATTGAAGATTTCCGAGGAGAACTCCGACATTTTTTCACTATCTTTTCGTCGTTATTTTCACATATGAAAAAGATATATTTCGACAGCGTAAAGATACGATTTTTTTAGTTAAAGAAGTTCTTGCAGCTGGTGGCATACATGTAGTTTGCTCGATTCCTTCTTGATTTTCAGTCACTGAATCGTCTTTTGCATCTTTGTGGAATGCCACTTTCGTACAAGAGGGTTAAATGGTTTAATGAGACACCAGATCCCCCTCAAATTCCAGCTTTCCATACTCTTACAAAAATTCACAAGCCGACTTTGGTCGGACGTCCTATCATATCGGGCTGTGAAATGGCCCAACAGAACGCCTATCATCCTTTGTAGACAAACTACTTCAGCCTATAGCACAAATACAGACTCGTATCTCAAAGATACGACAGATACAAAAAATACTAAGGTTCCAAGTAATGCAACTAGTCTCCATGGATATCACTAGCCTTTACACAAACATTCCGCGGGAGGAAGGAATTACTTTAGTATGTCAAGCATGTGAAACCTTTCATGACAAAAACCCTCCTATAGCTACACATTAGCTTAGACAAAAAAAGAAAATTCGTTCCATTTTAATGGAAAAAACTATCTCCAAACACACGGAACAGCCATGGGCACTTAAATAGCCTTTGTCAATATTTTTATGGCAAAAATAAAAAAGGAGATCTTGAGGCAAAGCGCTAAGCAACCACTAGTGTGGGAAAGGTTTATTGGCGATATTCTTAATTTGTGGGACACAAACAAAGAATACATTCAGGTTTTCATTGAGAAATCAAATTCTTATCACCCTACAATCAAGTTCACCGATGAAGTCTCCGAAAATGAAACAACATTCTTGGACACAATTAACAGTCTATAACGGAGAGCGATTCGAGAATGAAAGCATTTTTAATGCGAGTTCACATTTCAAACCAACTGAAACCTTTCAGTGCACTCATTTCAACAGCTATCACCCACCAGGCGTTAAAAAAGGCTTTTTCAAAGGAGAAACTCTCACACTTCTAAGAACAAACTCTTCAAGAGTTACTTTTACAGACGACATTAAAACCTTCAAAACGTGCCTTATTTCTAGGGGTTAAAGATCCTCTCAGAAGGTAACTATGCAGATAGAAAAACAGCTCTAACACAGAAACAGGACGCACAAAAAGCTTCTACCCTTTGTGACGCATATTTTAACCATCATTACAATGTTTGGAAAAAGCATACTAATGGACAAATCGCATTTAATACAAGAACAACCATTACTCAGAGAGATATTCAAGGAGCCTCCCTTGATTTCTTATAGAAAAGGAAAATCGCTTTAAGACATGCTTGTAAAAGCAAAACTTTAAAGGCTGTGGAACAACACAATGGACACACAGCAGGAGTTGCGTAGCACTGTCAATCCCCATTTTAGTCATGATTTTTGAAGAGCAGGTACAAATTTACAATGTTATAAGACGGAAAAAAAACTCCAAACACTTAACAGTATTTTTTCCGGAAACAGTAAACATTAAAAAAATGGCCATTATAACAGCAAACACTAAAAAATATGGGCAAATAACACTAAACACTAAACCCCATTCATACCCTCAGAAAACACAACTATTTTATTTATTCTTGAAGCTGTTTTGGTATAAAGGCGAACTTTTATTAACAGTCAGCTCCCGATCTCTAAGGATCGAATAGAAAACGTCCCATAATACATGCTGATCCAATCAAATCGACGAAACATGATGAAATGGGCTTCATTGTTGCATATAATACAGTTTATTAACTATTTGGTAGTTCTGACAGTTTCCAATTCTCGAATATTAGAAGTGGTACTTTTTTTTGCTTTCCTGTCCCTAAGAATATTTAGATAACAGTGTAAAGGAAACATCTTTGATTTGATTGGATTCAAATGTAGCTAGGAAAGTTTGCATCATTCTGTATTACTTTCAATTGATCGTAAAAAGTCGGTTGCCGTCTGGTAATGACTAATAGAATTACCGCTGAGTAAAAGAAATGCAGGTTCCATCGCTGTTCGATGCAGTCAACTCTCGCCTAATTTTCTTGACTCTTGATAAAGCGGACCCCATGAACTTCTTATTTAATATAATTACGTAAAATTACAGTCTGTTGCTCGTTATTTCTTAAAACACACTTCAAAAGACTTCTGGAATATAATATTTTTTTCATCAATTCCTTTAGTAGCTGTACAACAGACTTCAGCTTACTCCATACACTTTACGGGAAATCAATCATCCTTCATTCCCAATGACTGCTCAACAGTTTCACCCCTGTTGAATGTGAACGGCACTTTTTTCTCGCACCCCACTATTACGGATACTAAGCGACGTACCCACTATCCGCTATAACAAGAGTTGAATGTATATCGGACACTCGGCCTCAAAGGGTTAAATTAAATGTTATTTCTGACGAATGAGCTTGCGAAGAAGGCCGAAATAACTATTTTGCCGGCACGGGACACATATAAGGGGGAGTTTAGCACGTGATAGTCATCTAGGCCTCTGAACCAACCCAGTTCAGGGCTCCGTTTATTTTTTAGTTTTAGTTTTTCAGATTTTTTTTCTGCATGTTCGTTAGCCTAACTGGCACCATGTTGTATTTCGGGGTTTTGGTCCAAAGTTGTGGACTTCCCAGTCGCAATTCGCAATTTATAGCCTTACTGGCACAATATATTTGTATTCAATGAACTGATGAACAGCAGAGGGCTCCCTAGCCTAAAGTGCTATTGTACAAGAAGTTTGTTTGTCTTGCAAGTTTGCTGGCCTAACTGGCACAATATATTTGTATATACAGGGGATTTTAGTCCATAGAAAGTTCGTTGCATTCAAGAGATTTTAGTCCAAAGTAGTGGGCTCCTCAGACTAACTGGCAGTTGTACACGAAGTTTGTTTGCCTTGCTAGTTTGTTAGCCTGGCTCACATAGTGATTTTGTCTTAGGGGTTTTTTGGTCCTAAGTAGTGGACTCCCCTGCCTTACTGGCAGTCAGTGATGTAAAGCTTGTTAAGTTCGCGTACTTACGCCAAATGATCGAGAAATAGCTATGCATTGCCATATTCATTGACGTGAGATGGTTCGCAGGAATCCACACGGACGCTACGCTAGTGGCCAGCGGTGACGGTTTTTTCTTATCAAGAAGCAAGTTATTGAGTGTGTGATGTAACGTAGTTTATATTAGTTCTTGCAGTTGCTGTACATGTATCGTGGTTCGGGTTGGTTCTTGCCAGGCCGCCTTCCCTAATAAACTTATTTGTCCTTAAGCTGTGTGCTTATTTGTTGTGAAGTGGAGGTAAAATAGCTATATTGATTTAATGATGACACTTTTTCAATACTTTTTGTCTTGCTTAAGTTAAGTTGATGGAGTTATAACAACCACACACTTTCCTTTTCCATGTTTCTTTCGTGTAAAGCTTGTTCAAGACCTTTGGGTTTGGAAAGCCGACTGATTAAAAACTCTCAGATCACGGCCTCTTCACAATGGGATGGAAATCACGCTCCAAGCCAGGCAAGGTTAAACTTCGAGGCAGGTGGGGGCAAACAAGGAGGATGGTCAACTCGCCCGAATAATGTCAACCAATGGATTCAAGTCGATCTTGCTAGATACATTATAGTAACTGGCATAGCGACACAAGGACGAAATGCATACCACCAGTGGGTAACCAAATACAATCTTCAATACAGTGACGATGGAGTGAACTTTCGCTATTACAAAGTACCAGGACAGAGTTTGTCTAAGGTAAGACCAGAAGCATTTTCTGCCTTCCCGTACAGTATAAGACAAACATCTAAGCCACCTCGTACCCTCTAATATACGAGAACAAAAATACTCCACGACTGTACAAGACGGATGGTAGGCTCGATTTCCGCCCTCATTGCCCGAAAAGCAGCTGGTAATCGAGCCTAGAGGGATGGGGGTTTCGCTGGAAATCTCCCTTGGGACATGATTTCATTGTTGTAAGGCACTATAGCAAACAGCTTGCTTTACAAGATAAATCGTCCACATTATATCGATATCCACCAGTTTGGATTCGACTAGCCATTCATGTCGTCAAAAATATAAAAAAGCTTATACTGCACCGGTTGAGGAGGGAAAATATTGAAAATAGCCATAAGAAAAAAGAAATACCGTAAACAATCATTTGGAACATCAACTGATGTCTCTAAGAGATACATGAACAGTTCCTTTACAAAACTGTAAAAACGTAATCACCAGGAAAATTTCATACTCCCCCCAAACCCCTATCCTGGTAAGTCCCACGGTTAAAATGCCCTTTCTTGCCAAGAATGATATACTTGTGCTAAAAGCTGATTGATGTGTTAAGTCACGCTGATTGCTCACTGAATGCTTGTTTTGATATTGTGCTTAGGTGTTTGATGGAAATAAAGACAGAGATAGTATTGTTTACCACCAGTTAAACCCGCCAATTCTCGCACGCTATGTCAGACTTAGACCCACAGCGTGGTACGGTCATATATCAATGAGAATGGAGCTCTATGGATGCTTAGGTATGAGTATCAACTAAGTAAAGTTATGTGCAAGTATGTAATTAGCTGTTTGCTGACTGAATGTCTTGCAGACGGATTGACGTACTGTCTGTCTGTCTGTCCAATTGGCTGACTGACTGACTGATTGACTAACTGACTGACTGATTAACGACTGAGTGACTGAGTGACTGACTGAGTGACTGACTGACTGACTGACTGATGAGTGACTGACTTCCTTATACTTACATAGTTACTGACTGACTGACCTAATTAGAAACTCTGGCATATCTCTTCGAATTGTCAGTTGTAGCTTTTGCAGACAGGTTACGCTTAAAAAATTAGATTTGTTGTCTTCCTACTGAGAAAGTTCGTAAAGCAGCTAATCAATTTAAGTTAATTCTTGCGTGCATATTTTGCAAAATTCACTACTCTTTATAACTTGCCCCATGCTGTTTTTGAAAGACACTTACTGATAGTCTTTTCTCCGTTGTCACAATCTTCAGCTAGCAAATGTCAAAAGCTGTCTTTGATGAGTGGTGTGCGTGCATCTCCGTCCCGTTGTCTCTCGCCCAATCAAAAGTATGGATCAAATTGTTCTTTGTGGTGCGCCCGCGCAGGGTACCAACTCAGCGGTCCTTCGTCAATCCAGTGTGGACTTAATGGGACCTGGAGCCAACAACCAAACTCTGTAACTTGTAATGGTAGGAATTTGTTAACACAATTTAAGAGGCCGTCTCCCTTAAACCGTTCCACTCGATTTTGGACTTCAAAATAGTTTTCCTTCATATGTCTGTCACAGGTAGTACTATCTATCCTTACTACTAAAATGCAGTTAAAAGAATCAGAAAGTTTGTTTCTCTCCACTTTGGAGCATTTATCGATTACCAGTGTCAAGAAGTGATGAAACGGCCATTTTTCACGAGTTCTAACACAGGATATTAAACGTTCGTTAAAAATACTTCGCGCCGATAAAACCCCCAAAATTTGTACACATCCAGTCAATGTTTATCAGTTCTTACTGCTGACATGTCATTTGGTTACTTTCTTGTTCAAAATCGGAAGACAACTACAATATTTATAGAACACCTTCAGTAATTTATGCGAACATCGCGAAAATATGGTCCTAAATCTTGCCTTATTTTTCACTTGTGGCAGATAGACCAGGCCTAAATTGCCATTCTAGTTTTAGATTAAGACCTCGTCTGTAGAATTATGAAATAAAATCTGCGGCACAACGCGATATTGAGAAATAAGTTCGAACGAATTCTTGGCTATTTTCACGGATTAAGTATTGCGTGACACACTTCACATTCCAGTCCGAGTCTTGACAGTCTTGTTGCCTGACACTTTGATGCTTCGTTGATGAATATTTTCCGCCTAACGACAAGGGAAAACGCATTGAAATTCTACAAATGGCAGCTTGTTTTTCCTTGTTTCGGTAAGTTGAAACCAAATACTGTGTTTCGTTTCCTGACCATTAAAAAGTCGATTCGTGTCCTTCGCGATTATATTTACTACTCACCTTGTTGACCTTGTAGTTCCTGATGACATTATGAGAATTTACCACTGAAACTTTCGTGGTTATCGTACACAAGCACAAGTATGGTACTCAGTGGCTACAATTATAATGATCCAGTAGGTCTGTCTTGAAAGGAGAGTCGATGACGAAAAGAGATTGGAATAAATCCTCCTGTATGTAATCATTCAATACTCGGGTTGCGTTACCGCCCGTGGTGGAGAGAGTGGGGGAGGTGGGGGGGGGGGGGGGGGACTGGGATTACACCATAAATTGCGAGTGCTGCGGTTCTAAGATTTTGCCGCTATTGTAGGATAAAGAACACGATAACGGGCGGAGAGCGGACAAATACGGGCAGCACGATGTTGAGGTCTCTGAAGCTTTGATGACTTGCTCCATACACCAATACAACAGTCAAAGCGGGGCTGGACTAAGCTACTATATTTTAAATCATATATTAAGAAGTGCACGATTTTGTATTCGTTTAATTTAAGGATCAAACCAGGATTGCACTCACTCCCAAAAGGAGCAAAGGGGATCCTTTTCTAAAGGACTGAGAACCTTACTTAACCGTATGCCGCGGCACATCAGGCTGTACAGGTCTATATAGCCCACAAAAACGAGAATGCCTCTGGGCGTTACCGTTTGCAGTGATAACGCAATCCACAATGCTTACCTAGAATGCTAACTTACAAGTTTCGGACAGATACACGAAAGAGTATCCAGTAAGTCTATCTTGAAAGGAGAGTCGATGACGAAAAGACATTTGAATACATCCTCCTTCCTGTATGTAATCATTCAATACTTGGGTTGCGTTACCGCCCGTGGTGGAGAGAGTGGGGGAGGTTGGTGGAGGGGGTACTGGGGTTACACCATGCTGCATGCATGAAGTTACGGCATGTATTTTCATACAAGGCGATGAGAAACCAACATTGAAATGGTCATTTGTCAACAAAAATAGAAGAGAAGGATATTTTTCTTTCTTCGTTACCTGAAATCGTGCGGTTTCGGCAAAAAGCGGCTTATGGTGGAACCAGAATTTCCATTTGGCAGGATATTTTCCATCGACACCGGCGCGATCTGACCAATTCAGAATGGCTTTACCCCTTCTACAGGACGAACCTCAGCTAATAGGTAAGTTTAGATGCGAATAAGTGTCGTTTGGCTTCATAATTTTTAGAATTGGCTGATTAGGATCTATATTTCATAATATCAATAAACTATCAATGTCACCAGGACCATTTGCGTTGAGCATGTCTTTGACTTCTGCCTGGCCGAATAATGAATATTGGGAGATCAGACATTGCGTCGAGTTAGACTTTTAGCCTTGATGTTGTTTATCTGCTTTATAACTTCAAGAAATGAACCCTCGCGAAATTGATAAATTCAAGATCTTTTTGGGTAGTGGCGATTAATGTCTATGGACCGTTTTAAAAAATGTTCGTTGACCGCCACTCGGATGTCAAGGATTGAATTTTTTCACCTATTGTTTAATTGAGCTGACCATTTTGGTCATTTCGGGACAAATCAAATGAAGGGTTGAGAGATAAAACAATTACAAGAAAACGGCCTTGTAGAGTTTTTGTTATAATCATGCTTTCCAATATTTCCTTTTTTCCTTTCATTTAGAGTGAGTTAGAGAGACTAATTGCAGCTAGTTTAATATTACAACTAGATCAGGGAAACGCTCAGTCATGAACAAAAACAGCTCAAATTGTGTCTTTTACTATCTTACATTAACCAAAATAGCCATTCTAACCTGCTACCAAACCCAAGAACCAATTGATCTGAACTTTAAACTGATACACTGAATATAGTTTACATCATCATTATTACCATTGTGCCATCTCTGTGAACGTCAAGAATGTTTAGGTTGCAATGCTTACTGATTCCGAACCTCTCTCATCATCTAAGGAAGCCACAGCTGTTGTTTCCTTCAGCGCAGCATATTCGGTTTTCTTTTTTGCATTAATTATGTTTGAATTGGTATGTCGTATTCTATTCAAAATTATACACACAAGATAGAGGATAACCAAATGAAAAGAGCACTACTTTTATGTCGAACGCTAAATGCTTTTTTAAGCAGAATCCATTGACTCTGTGATGGAAGCAATTACAATTCATAACCGATGTATATAATGTAACCCTGAACGACGTGGAGATCGGTGCCTGAACTTGTTTATTATTATCTAAAGAGCGGTTTTGAATGTCCTACAATGTGGGCTGCGAAGCTAATTTAAGAACAATACATCTAAGAAAAATTCAACAATACATAGAACAATACATCTAAGAAAAAGGAAGCGTTAAGATAAGCAGTAACAGTCACTATCCCGGCAGTAGAATTAGACTCCCGAAGCATGAGAACAGTTATTCTCAAAGGAAAACAAGGAAAGGACGATATGTATATTGCATTCGTTGGGAAATTTATGCTAGGCTTCACTTTATCACTTTTGTTTGTGGGAAAAACTCCAACAGAGACACTTTAAGGGATAACACTGTCGATACTTTCAGGGATAAGGGACAACTGTGCCCAGAGTTACAGGGATAAGGGATAACTGAACCCCCCCCCCCCCCCCCCCCTCTAACAGGGTATCATTAGCCGAAATGTCTATGAAAGTAACATAAAAGAACCATTCAGTGTCAAACCACAAAGAAACCAACACTGGTACTCTTCTTAAACAAAACGAACCAACTCTGCTTTTCGACATTTGGCGAGACAGGAGATTTCAAAATGGTTTAGCATGACTTTAGTACTAGTTTTCCCCTTTTGAAATAGTCACAGAGTGATAAACATAAAAACGTATTGGATATTTAAGGCCGATGTCGTTCTCGAGACTCGTGTGCGTGCCAACTGATTTGTAGACCTCTGGAAGAGCTATGTGGTCGTTCCTAGAGTGCAGATCCTTAATGGACAACCAGGCTGCCAGAAAGAGACGCTCGTGAAAATTGGCCCTATATCCAGCCTTATTGACGGTATTAAAATCCATTTGATGATTTTTTTTTTCTAAAAAAAAATTGGTCTCGCAGGTTAAAAATCTGGCAGCCGTTGGCTGATGTGAACCTGCGTTACTAATTTACAATATTTACATCTAATTGTTTTCGTGGACGTGACAGGAGACCGAACATCAAATCAACTGTTAACAGTTGTAAACGGTTTGTAGACAACTTTAACCTGTCGTTGTCTTAAGATGCGACCAATCTTTTCGGAAACATCTTGAACATGAAGAAGTACCGCGAGGCCAATAGTTTGTTAATCAGTTAATGGTTTAGACAGCGATCAGTCGCATTTGTTTATGAAGGATGATGGATAGTTGTTCTCGTGCAATACGGTCTTATGTTATCACCTGACTACAATTGCACATTTTTTAAGTGCCAGTGTTGTCAAGCCACAAGTCAGTAACATTGGAAAACCGATCTTGACAATTTTTTTTCAGACTCAAGGGACCTACCTGCGAAACTGTAAAGAATAAGAAATCTTCACGAGTTTCCCAATCATCCAAACTAAGCGACACGACAAGGCCCCCGTAGGCGAATATCGTGCGCACCACTGCTACTGCACAAGCGATATGTTATTTTAGCCGCTTGCTCCTAAAAAGCTATTTACAATGTCGCTCAAGGGTGTTCGCAACGAAGTGAAACTCAAGCGCTATCACAATTGCACAGTACTCTTTCGTGTATCTGTTCGAAACTTGTAAGTTAGCCTTCTAGGTAAGCATGGTGAATTGCGTTATCACTGCAAACGGTAACGCCCAGAGGCATTCTCGTTTTTGTGGGCTATATAGACCTGTACAGCCTGATGTGCCGCGGCATACGGTTAAGTAAGGTTCTCAGTCCTTTAGAAGAGGATCCCCTTTGCTCCTTTTGGGAGTGCAATCCTGGTTTGATCCTTAAATTAAACGAATACAAAATCGTGCACTTCTTAATATATGATTAAATTTTAAAACATAATAGCTTAGTCCAGCCCCGCTTTGACTGTTGTATTGGTGTATGGAGCAAGTCATCAAAGCTTCAGAGACCTCAACATCGTGCTGCCCGTATTTGTCCGCTCTCCGCCCGTTATCGTGTTCTTTATCCTACAATAGCGGCAAAATCTTAGAACCGCAGCACTCGCAATTTATGGTGTAATCCCAGTCCCCCCCCCCCCCCCCCCCCACCTCCCCCACTCTCTCCACCATGGGCGGTAACGCAACCCGAGTATTGAATGATTACATACAGGAGGATTTATTCAAATCTCTTTTCGTCATCGACTCTCCTTTCAAGACAGACCTACTGGATCATTATAATTGTAGCCACTGAGTACCATACTTGTGCTTGTGTACGATAACCACGAAAGTTTCAGTGGTAAATTCTCATAATGTCATCAGGAACTACAAGGTCAACAAGGTGAGTAGTAAATATAATCACGAAGGGCACGAATCGACTTTTTAATGGTCAGGAAACGAAACACCGTATTTGGTTTCAACTTACCGAAACAAGGAAAAACAAGCTGCCATTTGTAGAATTTCAATGCGTTTTCCCTTGTCGTTAGGCGGAAAATATTCATCAACGAAGCATCAAAGTGTCAGGCAACAAGACTGTCAAGACTCGGACTGGAATGTGAAGTGTGTCACGCAATACTTAATCCGTGAAAATAGCCAAGAATTCGTTCGAACTTATTTCTCAATATCGCGTTGTGCCGCAGATTTTATTTCATAATTCAACAGACAAGGTCTTAATCTAAAATTAGAATGGCAATTTAGGCCTGGTCTATTTGCCACAAGTGAAAAATAAGGCAAGATTTAGGACCATAATTTCGCGATGTTCGCATAAATTACTGAAGGTGTTCTATAAATATTGAAGTTGTCTTCCGATTTTGAACAAGAAAGTAACCAAATGACATGTCAGCAGTAAGAACTGATAAACATTGTCTGAATGTGTACAAATTTTGGGGGTTTTATCGGCGCGAAGTATTTTTAACGAACGTTTAATATCCTGTGTTAGAACTCGTGAAAAATGGCCGTTTCATCACTTCTTGACACTGGTAATCGATAAATGCTCCAAAGTGGAGAGAAACAAACTTTCTGATTCTTTTAACTGCATTTTAGTAGTAAGGATAGATAGTACTACCTGTGACAGAAATATGAAGGAAAACTATTTTGGAGTCCAAAATCGAGTGGAACGGTTTAAGGGAGACGGCCTCTTAATCACCCTTACGTGCATAATTCAAGTTGTTTGTAATACTTAGCGGAGGGCAAAGTCTGGTATCTTGATAGGATCGTGCACCTTAGCTATTGTAATCACGAATTGTTCTCGAGGTCGTGCGCTTTCAGAATTTGGTAAATTATATTATTTCTGGTTTTCGTAGCAAATACACAATTGTTAAATTCTGTTTCGGGGGATTAAATTCGAAAACACCAAATTGTCGATAACATAGATGGTGATGAACTCGATTTGTCTAAAGTCTTGCTAGAAATATTTTACTAAATATGTTTCGTGTCTGATATTCGTTTTCTTAATGCTAAGCCTTCTGGATCACAGCTGAAATAGTGTTATAAATAAACGTTTTTATCACATGAATTCAGATGTTGATGAATGTTCAACAAAGAATGGAGGATGCAGTCATGAATGCATCAACACAGCAGGAAGCTACAAATGTGCATGCCCTGATCCTGAACTGAGTCTCACACAAGACAACAAAACATGTCATGGTAAGCAGTACAATTCCCAGTCCTTTCTAGCAGACACAAACCGCAGTGACTTTGAGGAGCCATGACGGTTGACGGGATCAAAGAATCGCATAAGACCATTACAAGTTAGGCCACTTGTCAGTTGACAGCTATTGAAAAAAAAAACAAATCGTGTTTACGCTGTTTCTATTTGAAAGCGTTTTGGGGGTGAGAAAATTTATCCATACGTATTCCATGCATACTTTGGGAAAGTACTTAACTTTGGGAAAACGAAATTTAACACTGGAGTGAATTAAACCACGTAAACTCGGTAAAAGACGTAAAAGGTCTACTTATGATTCGCACGACCGTTCTACAGGCGGATAGACAGCAGAACATTGTACTCTTTAATGTTTTGCATCATATATTTCTTTCGGTGATTTCACTGCAATCATGACAGTCAGCACCAATTTTTATATATTTTTTTGGGATGTTGTTTTGATAGCAATTTTGTGATTTCTATAAAGAAAGTCATTGATACTTGTTTTAGGCCACATGAATTCGAGAGAAGAAAAAAAGAAGAAAGTTGGTAGAAAGCGAAAGGAGGCTAGCTGTGTACTAGAGGTTAGGCAAACAAAGGAAAGAACTCCTTGCGATGCATTTTAGCTCCTAGAATGATTATACACTGCAAAACTGTAAACATCACCGTCATCGTATTCATTTTGCCAAGTTCCTCATTAAAACGATTTCTGCTCATTTCTCTAGTAACCCTTCTCGATATGTTTTGTATCATCCTAGCTCCAGGTGTTGATGTTCAGTGCAACAGCGACAATATGACCATCATCATTCCCAAGTCTCTTCTCCGTGGTACTGACCGTGAGCATCTTCGGCTCCTGGACACCACATGCAAAGCTGAAGAAACCAGCGCTCACTTCTCTTTTACAACACCGCTGATAGGCTGTGCAACCAATCGCAGGCACACAGGTGAAGTTGTTGTTTACTCCAACAAAGTCTTGGAAATCCCTGTGGCTGCAGAGGATATCGTGACACGCGTGCGTGAAATAGAAATACAGTTCAGCTGTTTTTATTCCAAGTATGGCGTCGTATCTTCCGTTAGTTGGAAGCCAAGTAGCAGAAAACTTGTGTTTAGTGATGAAAGCAAAGGAAACTTTACACTCTCTCTGAATATGTTTCCTGACAAGAGATTCGTGAGTCCTTACACGAGGGATGATTTCCCTGTTGCTGTGGTGCTGCGCAAACTTCTGTTCTTTGAGGTATCAGTGACATCAGGTGACAAGCAGCTGTCAATCATAGCTGATCGATGCTATGCCACGCCCACTCAGGATTTCACAAATCCTTTGAAGTACGAGTTTATTAGAGAAGGGTATGCGATTATTTTTCATTTATTGACAGTTATTGTAGCTTGCAATTAGTGTAGCTGGTTAACGTTTTGCCTAGTTCCCAGGCCTCTGTATTCTGCGTCTTCAATTCGCTATATGCGTCCATGAATGCCTGGGAAAAAGCCCCAGGGTAACTAGGCAAGTACCTACTTTTTGTCAAGGTCATTTGATGAAAAATTTAGTTCAGATAGCAGAGTTTACAATCATACCACTCACAAGCAACATCGGTACTACTGACTTTTTCAATATTGTTGTTTTCAATAAACCTAGTGAAACCAAAGACGTTTTGGGCGCGCGTGCAGTGAAATAATCTGAAATCATTTCTTTGAAACCGTTTTTCCGTTAGATGTCCAGATGACGTAACTGTGAAGTACCATTCTGCGGCTTCGGTCAGTGCACAGCGGTTTAGCATGGAAGCCTTCAAGTTCATTGCTGACCATCCATTTGTGTTTGTTCACTGCCACGTGATTGTATGCAACGCAACCAAGCCAGAATCCAAGTGCACAAAGAAATGTCCATCAAGTGGCCGAGGAAGGCGTGAAGTGAGTGATCTTATGACTGATGACGTGTACTCTTTGGCACAGGGCCCACTCCGCCTGGGAAAAGAGAAAGAAGAGGAAAAACGCGATAAAAGTTTGGAGAAGAGTGGTATGTATTGTAGAATTCCAAATTTATTTCGTGATATTTTAAAAGTGGTTTTAAGGTAGACTAGTTTCTTAGTACACAAGATAACGCTTTAAGCTTGAATTACAAATTTACTTGTTTAACAAAATAAAGCAATGCCGTGATATACTGCGACGTTCACGGCCTTCGAGAAAATCTCAAAATAAACGTTTACAAGGACAGAAAAACGTCAAGAGCTAAAATGTGAGGAACCATACGTAGAACAAGGCCAACACGGAGAACAAACAACGAGCATTTTTACAATATGGGTCAAAAGCGGCATTTCTCCTTTACGATTATTTGTTTATTATCATTCATTTTTCATTGGTATATTTATTAATTAATCATTTTATTTTATTTTATTTTTAATAAGTTAGTGCACTGAAATCTCGATTTCTCGAGACGCCTTATACAAGCTCGAACCAAAACTCGTTCCCCTTGGATTTGTTACACTAAGACGAAATTTGAAGTTTTACTCTCGATTACTCCAATTTCCGATTTCTCGAACCGATTTTCGTTTCCCTTGGGGGTTCAAGAAATCGGGAGTCCACTGTAAGTTTGATTACTGTACATGCAGTGTTTGTGTTTTTACATTTGCTAAGCCTGCTGAATTTCTCTAGGTTCCAGTCTCACCTTCCTGGTTGCCATGATCCTGTTGTGCGTATCTTGCTTGGTAGTCGCCGGAACGGCGCTGATAATCTTCAAGAAGTCACGTAACAAGCCGGCCGCCATGCTTTCCAGGGATGATCAGAAGTATAACTGAGCTCAATGAAGGGTAACAACTGGACTGCACCGCTAGAGTTAAAGGGATTTAAGGGAACTATTATAAAGATGTTTTTTTCTGCTTGTCGACTGACAGAGCACGCAAGAGCACGCCGCTTTGCTGATCTGTTGTAATTTACATAACAAAGGGAGAAAAAAATTGTAAAATTCGCAAAGCGCAGTAGCGAAAAATCGTTAAAATCGTTAAATTTGTAAAATCCGCAATTTTCGCATCGCCGCAACTAAAAAACGTAAAATTTGTAAAATTTGTAATTTTCGCACGGGCGTAACGAAAAATCGTAAAATTTGTAAATTTCGCAACTGGGTTCATTTCTGGACATAAGTGGCTTCATGCTACGGAAACCGGGATAAGCTCCGGCCTGATGGGCCCCTTGGCTCGTAAGCAGACTTTACCTTTTTATAAAATGCATGACAGAATGTTATTTGTAAAGGTCCTTTACCAGGTGTTATAGATACGTTTGTTACATGTGCGCCGACAAACTATTGTCAAAATAGCGATCAGTTTAATCTTTTGTTATTATGCAAGATATAGCAAATCAACTTAAAGCTCCATGCCCTCTGCTTATATAACCAACAATTAGTTCATCATGTGTAACAGTTAAGTGTAGCGCTAGAAGTTTGGTGCTATTTAAAATAAGATCAATAAAATGTTCAGTTCAGGTTCAGTTACATCTCATCTGTTTCATGCAATGGAAACGGGTGGTCATGGATCATGCGCGAACTTTCTTTTGATACATTGCTTGCCACGTGCAGGTCTTGCTGGACGATTTTCGGTCCTGTTTATATGGGGGGAGTTCTCATTCATAGTTGTACGAGAGGGGCACCTTTCGTCGTAGCTATCTTTTAGCTAGTTTTTTTTTTTTATGAAATAGATTGTCCTTGCTGACCGGGCCAAACTGTTGTATAGTTGATCGGCGCGGATGTGGTTTTTTAACACATTTCTAGTAGTCAGATTGCTGCCTGGTTTTCTTTTTCTTTTTGAATTTTCGTTTTGATAGGAATTCTTATCGTTCGATGCTTGTCCTATATGTTGGCGTCTAGCGATGTCGTTTAGATTTGTGCAGTGATTCAGTAATTTTTGTTAATTATAATTCTATATAAAACTTATGGCTGACTTATCAGAATTATAAAATAACAGGCAACGATTCTTGAGCAAATTCAACAGATTATTTTACCGAGATCAGTTGCGTTACTCTTCAAAACGGGTCGCCAATTAAAGTTATGTCCATTATGCAACGATTAGGTAAACGAGGGCGTCGAAAGTCTTAGTACTATTACTACTTTCTTTTGACTACAAGATACATATTATGATGTCAAAAAGACTGATCGGACAAGAACGAATAATAATAAGTTCTTCTAGTAGAATGTTTGTAAATAAACTCTCGACGTCAAAGGATACCATGTACTTGCTTTGCATAGAGATGTTTTTCAAGAATCTTCCGTACAAATGTGAATGTATCACTGTGCCAGTGATACATTCACATTTGTACGTGAGATTCAAAACCGTGATCTCCATGCAAGGCAAGTACATGGTATCCTTTGACGTCGATAATAATAAGTTCTTTACGCAGACACTTGTCATGTCTGCGTTACGTTTTCTATAAATACTAGTTATTTTTTTCGTGCGGAAATTAACATTTTGGTCTTGCGTATCGTCTAGACAATAAGCAAAATAATAACTTCCGTTTCAGGGATTGATTGATGATTATTGCCTTGAATTAATTTTAATTTTAGTCATATATGTTTGATTATCGTATTAGGTAGAAAGATTTGTCGATAAGAGAATGATCTCGAGTGGAAGGAAGCATGTATTCGGTTCCCACGAACACAAGGAACACGTTCAAGCCAAGTCAAAAAACTGTAGTCCAACGCGCCATTAAACCACTAGGCTACCGCGACTCTCAGATGTAAATTGACCATCGTGTATCAACATCGGACCAAAAAGAAATCAATAGACTACATATACACTGTACTGTATACAGTTTGACAGAAACAGCCGAGATCACGTCATAACCCGAAACACGGGGAAAATTGCGGTAGTTCATTAACAAGAGGGGACTGAAGATGCCATTCAAAGAAATTTTTCTCCCCAAAAATGCGGAAATGGCGTGACTAGTCCTTCTTTAGCAAGCGACCCCAGGCGTTGTTTGGTAAGGTTGTTTGTCGTAATATTTGAGGTTTTTAATTGTAAGAAACAATGCTTTAATTGTTTAGTTTCTGAAATGTTTAAATAAGCTAGCTCGAGAAAAAACCCGTTAATGTGAATTCATTATAACACGTACACTCACTGCTTCGATCATACAAGTCTGAAGTCATTTTTACAACTGATCTTTTTAACAATCCAGTTACGCTGTCGAACTTATATTTCTCACAGAAGGTTTTGGAAGATTAATCTGGTCAAATTTCTGGCATGGCTTTTCCATACTGGTTATCTTTATTGATCGTGGAATTCTCAGTATTGGTGTTGCGAAGTAATTCTCAAGGTGAATTAATTTTCTATATAACTTAAAAAATGTGATTTATATAATCCTGAATATTGCGGTTATTCGATTTTTTAGGAGTATGTCCAAGCGGCTGGATTCACATGCAAGGTTCCTGCTACAAGTTCTCTACAAAGACCTTGAACTGGAATGCAGCAAAATCCGCCTGTGAAGCACTTGGGTCCAAGCTTGTCGTGATTAATTCACAAGCTGAACAACAAGCAATTGCCGCAAAAGTAACACATACTTCATGGATTGGTTTGTACAGAAATCCTAAAGACAAGTCTCGCTGGCTGTGGGTTGACGGATCACGTCCAGCTTACACTTATTGGCATAGCGGAGAACCTAACAATTCAGGGGGCAATGAGGATTGTGGAGAATTGCATGATTTGGCATCTTCATGGAAATGGAACGACAGAACGTGTTCGTCTCACTTTCCAAGTTTCATTTGCGAAACCAGAGGTGCGTAATTCGAGAGTCATGCGATATGAAATTTAATTTCGGTTTAAAGCTTGTGATTCAAACCAAAAAAATCCGTTTAGATTTGAGAAATATAATTTATGGCGTTTTTAAACGACGCTTTGATTTTCTTTGCCTTAGATTTAATTTAACTCTTTGTACCGTAATTTTTTCTGGTGCATGTACGGATCAATGTTCTTAGAGCTATAACTTCTTTTGAGGTAATTTTGTCGCTTTTTTCTCTCATTTGATTATATTCAGTCATGTGCCAGAAGCTGTCTCTTGGGACAGGCGTGAGTGTTTCTCCTTCCCATTGTCTCTCGTCCAATCAAAAGTATGGATCAGCTTGTTCTTTTTCTTGTGCCCGTGGACACCAGCTCAGCGGTCCTTCATCTATTCAGTGCGGACGAGGTGGAGCCTGGAGCGGACAAGTGAATACAGTCAGTTGCAAAGGTAGAATTTGCTCGCCTAGTATTCTATTGCTATTTACACATTAGTGTCTTCCAGCTTATCTATTTCAAAGCTTACACTGAAGTCGTCACTGAAAAAATCTTCACTGACATTTTCTATTCTTGGTTTTCACGTGACGTCATCAAAATTCTAAAATCCAGAATCGCAAGACCCCTGAGTTTTTATCCTTCACTGGCTATTAGATATACTTAATATATATATTGTTGAAGGTTTTTAGCTCCATAACAGCCGCCGTCTTTAAGATAGACCATTTTGAATTTCGGAATTTCACGCCACATGACATCAAGATGGCCGCCAGAAGGCTGTCACGTATGCTTCAAAATAATGCCTTATCCTACGATTTTTAACAATCTGAACAGTTGAGGTTTTGTGAGAAGTGTTTATGTGAATGCTTACTTGTTCATGAGAGTGATATAACTGCCTTTTATAGCAGAAGTGAATTCCAGATGTTTTCATTGATTTCCGGCCGCCATGTTGGTGCCCAGCTGCATGGGCACCAACATGGCGTTTCCATACAGAGCTCTGTGAATTTGTGTGGAACATTTTGACGGATAACTCGAGTACATAATGCCGTATAAACCCGAGACTTGGACAAACAGAATATCTGGTAATTTTCTACAACCTGTAATATTCTTGAGTTTTTTCACGCAATAGTTTTGGATTTACTTTTTTGTGGCGTGACAGTGAAAACCAGCAATAGAGTGATGCGAGTCTTGGATTCCAGTCATATTGTTACACCAGGAGTTGGGAATTGGCTTTCCTTTTCTTTATGAACACAAGAGAGTACTTCATACTCTCTTTATGAGCACCCATAAATGAACCCGTACAAATTCTTAACCGACTTCCTTAATTGAAGTCTTCGAGTGAGTTTCAAAAAATAATACTCAAAACTCTTCAAATTGGCAAATTACACTAAACAACATGACGTCACGATAAAGAGACCATCAATTAGGCTTTTACACACGTTGCTCGGCAACTTTTTGGCAACTTTTGGCCTTTCGAGCAACTTTTGAGCAACTTTTGTTTTAGAGCATTTTTTCGGCAACTTATGGTCTTTCGAGCATTTTTTCGGCAACTTTTTTCAATCCGAGAAAAAATATCCTTTCTTAGTGACAAAAATCTCTTTTTTATGCATTTCCTCTCTAACAAAACGAATAAATATCCATGTTAACTCGATAGTCAGGCTCTACTGACTACAATATTTTAATTTTTTAATTTTTTAATTTTTAATTTTTTAATTTTTTAATTTTTTGACTAAAATATCATCTCTGTAGGTATAGAAATGTCAGCGAGTTGAAAGGAATATATAAATAAGTAAATAACTCGTGCAAAGATTTACTTTCATCAGTAGTAGAAACTGATTTTTTGATTTGATAAAAAGCAACTTTTGAGCAACTTTTTCGTGAAATGAGCAACTTTTGGGCAACTTTTGCAAATTTTTGGGGCAACTTTTGAGAGATATCCGAGCAACTTGTGTAAAAGCCTACAATCAATGACTGGCTAGTAACATATATTGTCGCTTTTCCCTGATTCGGTTGCTAAGCCTTGACAAAAGAAATGTTTTTCATGCCGATTTATTCCTGGCGTTTAATCCTGATGTACTATCTCGATCAATTTCAGCTGTAAAGTGTCCAGCTCTCAAGGTCGGCCGCCTTGTAAATACTACACCATATAGTTGCGTGACGTCACAGATGAAAATCAACACGACATGCTCATTTTCATGCCCACAGGGATACCAGCTACAAGGTCCCTCTTATAAGCAGTGTGGAGCAAATGGTCAGTGGACGAACAGCGCTAAGTCAGTTTCATGCACTGGTGGGTCAACTATTAAATATCGTGCTATATTTATATCTAGCTAATTACTCTTAATTGAAGAATAACACAGGCAATTTTTCTTTTAGACATTGACGAGTGTGCCGTTTTAAAAGGAGGCTGCAGTCACAAGTGTGTTAATACTGCAGGAGGCTACAAATGTGAATGTCCAGACCCGGAATTAAGCTTATCATTGGATAACAAGACATGTCAAGGTAAGTATCGACTTATATTCTTAATGTTAAATATTCAATTTTAGTTTCGCACCCTAGAGATATAATTCTTTTAAAAGAAATACATTACGCGGTGGAATAATGAATGGCTTAACTTCTAAAACTGGCTATTCTTTCACGCGTCTGTTCGCAATCCATGGTTTCTTAAGCGGTATCACAGAACAACGGGTATGAGCCTAACTTGACATTGTTACCTGGTTTGGGTTTACCATTCATTTAATTTGCCTCGGCTGTGTATATATCTTACTTTTTAAGTATTACATTTATATTTTTTAGCTCCAGGTGTTGATGTTCAGTGCAACAGAGACAATATGACCATCATCATTTCCAAGTCCCTCCTCCGTGGTATTGACCGTGAGCATCTTCGGCTCCTGGACACCACATGCAAAGCTGAAGAAACAAGCGCTCACTTCTCTCTAACAACTACGCTGACTGGCTGTAACACAACACGCAGGCACACGCCTACAGCTATCGTTTACTCCAACACAGTCTTGGAAGTCCCTGTGGCCGCTGAGGATGTCGTGACTCGCGTGCGTGAAATAGAAATACAGTTCAGCTGTTTTTATTCCAAGTATGGCGTCGTATCGTCGGTTGGTTGGAAGCCAAGTAACAGAAAACTTGTGTTCAGTGGTGAAGGCAAAGGAAACTTTACACTCTCTCTGAACATGTTTCCTGACAAGCGATTCGTGAGTCCTTACACGAAGGATGATTTCCCTGTTGCTGTGGTGCTGCGCAAACTTCTGTTCTTTGAGGTATCAGTGACATCAGGAGACAAGCAGCTGTCAATCATAGCTGATCAATGTTATGCCACGCCCACTCAGGATCGTCAAAATTCCTTGAAGTACGAGTTTATTAGAAAAGGGTATGTGAAGGATTTTTTGTCATTACACTAAATGAAGTGTTGTAGGTTTTGGACAATTCACCACAACCAGGAGTAAACAAATACCGGGGTGATAATTTATATTAATTAAAAGTTTTCTCGTGTTATGTTTTTTATGCAGTCAGAAGCTTTTCTAACATTTAAAGCACGTGCACAATGAATTGGGTGAAAACATTATGCAAAGAAATATCGGTGGTTTATTTTAACTTTTGCAGGCTGCTTTTCTTTCGTTAACTTGTAAACAAAAACTGCTTGAACTAAACTAATGGGTCCTTTAATTCAGTACAGCTAACGAGGCATGGTACAAAATCACACATTACAGGATAGAAATCTACGCGCTGGGACATCCAAAACCAGTTAAACTTGGCTTTTATTTGTTTTGATGTCCCAGCGCGTAACTTCAGTAAGACACTACCTCTCTGGAACCTATATTTTCGTTCGCCCGCTGTTAACACTACCTCTATTGTTATTCAGGGCTAGGGGTATTGTTATTACCTGTTATGTATCCTCCTGCAAATTGTTTTTATGCACCATGCGACCGTTAGGTTTAAAGGGCTCATCCATGGTGGTGTGGACGAGAATAAAACCCAAAGTGTTTCTATATTTTTCAGATGCCCAAACGACGTTACTGTCAAGTACCATTCTTCGCCTTCAGTCAGTGCACAGCGGTTTAGCCTGGAAGCCTTCAAGTTCATTGCTGACCATCCATTTGTTTTTGTTCACTGTCACGTGATTGTATGCAACGCAACCGATCCAGACTCCCAGTGCGCAAAGAAATGTTCATCAAGTGGCCGAGGAAGACGTGCATTGAGTGGTCAAGTGACTGACGTATATTCTTTGGCTCAGGGCCCACTCCACCTGGCACGCGAGACACGAGAGGGAAAGCGCGGGAATGACCTGGATAAAAGTGGTATGTAGACAGAACGTGTAAGGTCTATAAATTTATATATGGAAGTTGTAATTAACATGTGCTGTCATCTTAATTTTTGTTACTTGCGTTATATATTCCTCTAGGATCCAGTCCTACCTTCCTGATGGCTCTGTTTGTGATGTGTGTTGCCTGCTTGGCGGGAACAGCGCTTATGATGTTCAAGAAATCACGTGACAAGCCTGCTGGGTATGCTGTGCTTGTCAGCAGTAACGAGGAGTGAAAGCATGCGCAGTGACTGGACTGGACAGACTTGAGGGGAACTTGAGCTTGAGATATGCACTGAGCTGCTGAAAAATTATCAGCACAAAAAATATTTTCCTAAAAATCTCCATACGTATCAACGTACAATAGTTAGTCAGCCCTGTTGGTAAAATACAGGCTTGAACTCAACAATCATCGAAAAATTAAGACAATGAAATTCAATACTTATACTCCGAAAAATCCATTAAAAATATGAGAACAAATATCAAATTTCAGTGTTGATTGATAGAACTGTTTCACTACTAGATACGGCTTGTTTGATATGCTCAAAAAAGATTCTGATTTTCAATCTGTTAAATAACTTACTTGAATAGCATATCTCCAGCTCCAATTTTCCCTCATAAGTATATGTTAAGTGGTCTCTAGACTAACTGTGTGTAAGCGTTTTTAACAATTGTGGTGTTTTAGTTCAGTTTTAGAGGCCATTCACTAATCTATTTCTTACTGGATTTGTCAAAAAAGAGTTGATTTTACTAAGGGCGCTTGCTTTTTATTATTACCCACATAGTCTCCACGAAAATCTAAAAGTTAGCAGATAAAGCATTTGGTGTTGCACAGTTAGAGGAACAGACGGTTTCTTCAGTTCTTGTCAATGCTCTACCGTTGCAAATCCAGACGGGGGTTAAAACCCCGGGGTGGGGGGGGGGGGGGGGGTAACTCCCATATGGAAGGGACGGTGATGCTCGTTGGAAATTTTGAATTTAACCCCTAAGAGAGACCAATCTGGGTGTAGCAGAAGCTTATGCAGACCCCTAAAAGAGACTTTGTTTACATGAATCGCGTAAATATAACGAATCAAAATTCTTTCTTTTTTGTTATTTCTTCGCGTGCAACCCTAAACGAGACCTTGACGGCTAAAAATAACGACATTTTGCCCAGAACACCCTAAGCGAGACCAAAATCCGAAATTTACACCCCTAAGCGAGACGACGAGCATCCCCGTACCTTTCATATGGGAGTCCCCCTCCCGGGGTTAAAACTGAGAGAGAGAATTAAAAAGAACAGGAGAGGAGTTCGGGCAAATATGTATTGAAGTGGTCCACTACAACATTTTGCTGTATGGCTCTAACTAACTAGTATTAAGGGTAACACCTATTCAACATCAGATGGTCCGTGAAGCTTTGCAAGAATACTTTACACTTAAAAGCGAAATCGTATTCTATTGTGCTCTAACGGAAGCTGTTAAGTATATAACAACACTACGTTGACTGCGAAGTCTCAAGCCTCCTCCTTATTGAAGCAAAACGTTTTAAAGTTTTATGGAGTGCAAAAAAAAAAATCTAAGAGTAAAGCTATGTCTTTAAGTCTGAACACGTTGAGAACGAATGTTTTATGCTCACGGTTTAAATGAAATAATAATGAACATTAGTGGAAATGATCAGGTGGTATCGAGAGCTTGGTGCTGTTTAAAATGAAATCAATAAAATATTCAGTTGCATTTCATGTAATGGAAAAACATTTGTGTAGCAGATCGTGGAGTGTATTCCACTTGCTGATGGTCGGCAAAACACAATCCAAGTCAAAAAAGCCAGCCGCAATTTCAGAAAGAAACCGGTATAGAAAAACTCCGTCGAAAGCGCCTGAAGCGAAATAAAGCGCGTAAAAATTAGATGCGTAGAATGAGAAAACAAAAAAAAGCGTTCATTCATGAGGAGGATATCACAGGTGAGAAAAGAAATGCCTTAATACATTTCTGACGTTTTTTTAACGGCAAATATCTGCTTGTAAGCTTTCGATTAATGCTCTACATTTTCGTTATCCCTCAAACAGCCCTGCCGTGTTGCTGAATGTTGATTGCGCGAAGTATATTTTTTATTGCTAAGATTTCAGCTGTTGTGGGTATTTGGTGCTTAGCTAGAGTAATTCGAAATTTCTCCAGCTTCAAATTGACAACTGAAGGCATATAAACATCATACGATTGATCAGCACTTAGTCATATTTTAAGCTATATTGTGTGAAAGGCTAGCAAATATTTCTGACTGAGTCTAATGAAAAAATGCTGGTTTCGCTGTACATATGCAGAGCTTTTATTCAACCTTTAAGTTTCTGTAGGGGTACGCTAGGCTTATATGTTAAACTAAATTAGTAGGGTATCAAGCTTTTAGGTAGAATTGTTATTCAGATAATCACTCATTTAAGCCCGTTATTTTGTGGATCGCATGCGACACGATGCAAGCGCAACGAGTAATCAGAACCCAGGCATCAAGATTGAGCGCGCGCGCGCATTTGGATTGGAAGCGATCATCATGGTAACATGACATCACAATGAAAGAAGAAAGGCTTTTCTGAAAGTTTTCGTGTTGTCTAAACATGGCTTCAATGCTCAAAAGTTTCCGCCAGAAAAAGTCCAAAGCCGACGAATTTCAGATTACGACATCCGTGTCTTCACTGACCATTGAATGCGTGAAGGAAAAATGGTAAGTTACGAATTATCACTAACAAAAAATAAATAAATATTCTAACCTCTTTTTACCAAGTTTTCATGAAGCCGTCCAGGAAATGTTATTGTAGGGCAGTAATTTTCATGTTTATCTGTTTTTTAATATTTTATCGATCGGCAAAAAGTAAAAAGACCCGTTAGTAATTAAGAGATTTAATTCCTCTAGGAGTAATTTATGTCAGCAGCGAGTTGACTAGATACGAACATGCAAATCACACATGATTTTCAACCAAAATGTCGCATGCCAGCAAATTTTCGCAAGTAGCTCGTGCGTATTCTAAGCGCTCGGTAGCACAGCAGAAGTGCGACTCTGCAATGCCAGTAAGGTTTGCAAAAGCTAGTTGTCACTGTTTGTTTCTGTTATCTCGTTTTTCTCTCATTTTTCTATTTTTCTTTTGGCTGCCAAACAAAAGAAAATACTACAGGGAAGGGTCGGAGGGTTCTATGTTACCATCGTTACCACTCGTTACCAGGCTTAGCAGAAATCAAAATGCAAAATGGCCGACTCTATATTCCAAAATCAGAACCGTTGCAAGTTCTATCATCCTCCGTTTTAACCGTTTTCTAAATTTGCGTTAATTCACTAGGTATCCAAACAGCCTTTCAGTAGTTTGGGATAAATCAAACCCCAAACATTCCAGTACAAAGGTACGTTTACCCTGTTTGTTTTCAACATTCCTACGTAAACTGCACATATCGTGTACTTCTGAAACTTGGATGTTCGTTGCGTTCATTTTAGTATTTTTTTTCTTTCAGCCGGTTCGCTGGCAGCCTGGATTTAAGAATCCTTACCGCGGTATTCATGTCTGGCCAGAACCAGATCCACTGCAGGCCAAGTTAACTCTGTTCAAAGTAAGTCATAAGTACATAAAATCAATTCAAGAAGAAACATGCGTGAATTGACTTGCATTTTAGATTGCTTAGAATTAAATGGTTTCTGTTGAGCCCAAAACAGCTGACAAGCTTCCTGTACGAGTTTTTGCAAAAGATTTATTGGCCTGAATGATCATCTTGGTTTGGGAATTTGTCTCTCGTACTTTGAGTTCGGTTTTTGCTCAATTACAGTTATTTTTATTGTTATTTACTTAGTATCAAATTATAAAGCTGAATGGAAGTGAACGAAAAATTAAGCGAATCTGTCCATTGTTATAATAAAGGCTTGAAAGGACCCACAAAAGCTTGTGGCTTCTGTAGTTAAAAAAAGTTAAGGCGGGGGTAAACGTGAATTTGAGTGAAATTTTAAGAGGGATAGAAGAAAGAAAATTATTTTTGAAACACCACCAGACAGTTGACCCCCACGCATGAGCACCCCAGGTTGTCAGGGGACTGTTTTGATGTCCATCTACTAAGTTTTAACCTCAAATTCTAATTTGAAAATCACATTAAATATTTTATATTTCTAATTTCTCCAAGTCTTACTAATCCTTTGAGAAAAAACTATCTCTTCCCAAACATCCCCAAAATCACCCAAAAATTTACAAAACACCGCTAAACATATAGCTTTATGAAATGAGCATGGAGGTTTTGGATTGCTAGAAATCGAAATGAGACATTTACATCAAACCCAAGTTAAGCATTGGAAAAACAGGCTTCAGGTGTACCCCCGCCTTTAATACAATCAACTTTCTTATATGCTACTTCAAACATATTATTTTTGTATTTATAGAACTCTGAAAACGAGTTGCTGTGTTATCAAGACAGGCCATGGACAATACTGGTGCAGAATGTAGGTTGCTATATAATATTTTAATTTTTAAAAAATTTAGTCCACTTTGAGGCTATTAACATTATTTTTTTGGACTCTATTATGACCCACATTACCAGATGTAACCTTTGACTAAATGCCACATGATTTAAAACCACTATAACAGTGTTTGACGGGTATACATGCCTTAAAATAATACTTGCAGACTGCATATTGATAGCAGAGTTTCTTGGCTCTAACCTCCTCCTCAAAGTGCACCCTATCCCTACCTTTACAAGGTTCCGCAAGACACACATTCTTTATTTAACAGAATTAGAATTAGGCAAGGCTCTAATGCACCTGCCCAAACTCAAGTATAAGCAGCAACTTAAAAACACAACTAAGTAGTTCTGGCCAGTCCTTAAGCCTGAGATTCTTCTTAAAAAGATCAGTGCACAATTTAGTTGACCAGGGCTTTTACCTCTTGTGAACTAAGCTGCCAGGTAATTTATTATTTCAATCTAACAGAATGGTTTCCTTTGGTTGAAATCCCTAGGTTTCGGCCACTGGTCGTCGAAAGTTCATTGCAGCTGGTAATGTTGATCTTGCTGATTATATCAGTGAAGAACCAACAAAACATGACATAACAGTAACTTTGAAACCAGTGACGAAAAACATTGTGTCAGGTTCGTTGGAGTTTACTCTCTCGTCTGTTCTGTTGGAGGATGGGCTTCCTCGGTAAGATTTTTGATTCACATGAATATTAAAAGTCACTTATTTCTGTCTTGAAAATTTGTGTAACACACATGGGATTGAACAGATCGAGAAGCAGCAGTTTATTGTTTGGTAGTGAGAGACAATTTAATGTCTCTTATTACCAAACAATAAACTGCTGCCTCACTTTATGTTGTACTAACAGTTATTGATAAGTTAGGGAACATTTTTATTGATCTGAGGAAGGGATGATAATCTTGGTTCTTCACTAACTTACTGGGCTTCCTCTGTGGGATTTTTGATTTACATGAGTTATTATTGCGGTTTTCAATAACATGCGAACTCTGAAATTTAAACCTCAAACAACGGCTTAGGTTTTTCACTGCCAGTTTAGGTTTAGGTTTAGGTTTTTCACTGCCATCAATCATCTAGGTGGACCTCTCGGGAAACAAAGGCTCACTTCAGCCAAGTCAAAAGGTCACTTCTGTTGGTTGTGATTGGTAGCTTTCGTTCCATTTTGTTTGTTTCTGTGTTTCAAGGTTTGTTGGCTGTCGCCATAATTTTGATTGACAGCAGCGAAAAACCCTATCTGCAGTTGGGTTTTGAACTTTAGGGTTTGCATGTTATTGAAAACCGCAATAACAGTCACTTAATTATTTTCATCTTGAAAATGAATTGTGTAACACACATGGGATTGAACAGAATAGCAGTAGCTGTTGTTCTGTATCTAGAGAGACATTGAGATACCTTACTTTGTGTTGTGCTGTAGCATGGATAATGGCTGACAAAATGGGATTCGTAACGTTTTTGTCCATCATAAGAGAACTAAGTTATAACTTCCAATTGTGGTTCTAAGAATTTTCTTATAATTAAGAGAGAATGCACGCTGCTAAGGAATGGCGTAACTGCTTTTTTTTTGTATAATACCAGTTGCTAGAAAGCCACATGTCATGTGAGAGTGGAAGACGGTTGCAGCCCCTACACCCTTCCCCTAGATCTGCCCCTAATATTTTAGGTCAATTTACTGAATAACATTACTTTGAAATTGTTACCTGCAAAAATATCAACCCTATAATGTTTGAACACAGAAAAGCACCACAAAAACAAAAACAATTCAGAGTTACGTTCAGTTAGTCAGCATGTCAGTCAGCCAATTAACCAGCCAGTCAGTCAGTCAGTCAGTCAGTCAGTCAGTCAGTCAGTCAGTGAGCCTGTCTGTCTGTCTGTCTGTCAGTCATCAGTCAGTCAGTCTGTCTGTCAGACAGTCAGCCTTCAGTCCATAACATTTATTCACTTGATCATTCGCCTAATCATTTGTTTTCATCCCTTTATTTTAATCATATATAGTCGCACAGACAAGGAAATCTTTGATGAGTTCATGAAAGATGCCATGGAGTGGAAGAAAAAATCTCTACAGAAGGCAAATAAAAACAGTGAGGACGGCTCTGAGAACAACTCAAAGAAGTCCTCTGAGCATAAGGTTCCAGTGTCAGACACTTCAGCTGAAGAAAAGAAAAATGACAAATCACAATTTGGAGCCAACCACAAACTTAAAGTTGCTCAGAAAGCAGCCTCCTGTAGCGACAACAGCAATGCAGGACCAAAGGCGCTCAATAGAAAAGCTTCATCTCCAACTCCATCTGCTAAGTGGAGTTCTGTTCCTCCTGTGCCACGCCCATCTCGGCCCTCTCCACCAACTCAACAGGCAACAGATGCTTCTAAAAACAATAAGCTAAAATGTGACATCAAAGAAGTTAAAAGCGAGAAAAATTGTTTGTCTCCAGAAGCGTTACCGCCGTCCAGTGAAAGACCATCAGAGTGTGTGCTTCGTCAGGAGCCTGGTAACCAGGGTGAGGTTAAGTCGAAATCGAGCCGAAGAAAGCGCAATTGGCGAAAGAAGAAGGTTTCTAAGTGTCCCAAATGGCTAAATCCTTTCGGTACAAAATTTAATGACGATTGCGATTCCTTGTCATCTGAATCCGAGTCTCATCCTTGCAAGAAAACGCCTGAGAAAGTTTCTGAAGTGATTGACGGACCAGGCACATGCAAGAATCTTGATCAAGGTGATGGCAAAGAGAAGGACACCAAGAACGGCGACGCCATTGTCACAAAGAATGTCAAGGAGTCATCAAAAAATAAGGAGGGAAGTAAGAGTCACTGTAGCTTGCCTGACGAGCTCGTCCTAATGAGGGCAAAGCCACATGTTGCTGCAAGTTTTGAAGAATTAGAGGAAGATAGGGGCGTGGAATCGAATGGTTACCGGACCAGCCCAGAACTGGGAACTTCTCCTTCTGATGTTTCCACCTGTGACGAGTCCCGGCCTATCCCAGCTGTGGAGCCTTCCTCCTCTGACAATAAGGTGGGTACTGTTAGTGCTGCACATCCGGAGGCGCTAGCATTAAGTTAAAAGGGCTTGTAAAACTTCCTGTCCGGAAGTCCGGGAAAAGTCTTTTTCTGTCGTGTTATAAATTATGCATGCTTACTTGCCCGACAAGGCAAGCCGCATGTGGACTAAATTATGATTTAAAAACAACAATTTTACTGCCCTGAGCACTGAACAAAATTTTTAATTTTTTAGTCCGAAGCTGGAAGTGCTATAAGAGGGCTGGAGAGATCCAGAAGTCAGTCCCTAGCAGTTCAAAACAGCCATGATATTTATTACTTTTAATTCTACTATTTCGTTTATTCATACACAAATTTTTCTCTTCGTATCTTCATGCAGCTTGTTTGTGGCATATGATCCAAACTATTTCTGAAAACTCTTTACATTTCAGGCCCCTTCAGTTGCCAGCCAGCTTTGTCCAGAACTATCCTTGTACATCAAGGAACAAATTTATCTTATCGAAGAGGAAACAGCTTGTGTAGAGAAAGTGAGCGCCAAGTTGGAAAGCGAGATGCAACTAGCAATGAAAACAAAAGGTCAGCATTTTACAGACAAATGTCAATAGTGCCATAACATGTACATATCATTGTAAGACGTTGAAATCTATTAGAATGGCAAGGTTATAATCGTTTTATTTTTAAAACATGAACAAGGAAATCTGAGACATGTGCAAGGAGAATAATCGCTGTGAATTCTTTGCGTGTTTCAGGATCTTTTCATTTATCCTGGGCTTGGTCCTTTGCCTTGTTCAGTTTTGAAGTTGACAATGCAATGGGAACGTTTAATTCGGGGGACATGTAGTGGACTAACATTCATTCGATGGGGTGGGTGGTGGTGGTGGGGGGAACGCTCCCACTTGGGCCATGCTGCAGAAATCGAATTAAGCTCCGGCGATTGCGAGCGACTTGACTTGTGAGACTTGTCGTTGGTTTTTATCGTCCATGATAAAACTTTGGAGAAAACGCTGTCCTATCATAACAAAGTTTATGAATTTGTTTTCAGATTGCGAGGAAGAACTCGAGGGTTTAACCCAAGACTGGCTCACCATCAATAAGTGCAGGGGTGAACTTATCAGAAGGAAGCAAGATCTTGAAATTCTGTAAGTATAAATAAGCTCCTTCTTTTAGCTCTTGTTATTTGATTTTGCACATTTGCATTTAATTCGTGCACAAGATTAATGCATAATAGTAAAACAGGCAATCTTCAATTTATATCGCTACAAAATTTCATTTGAAACTTAACGGTCCGAATATTGTGACGTTATCAAAATATTTTCATTTATTTTTTGTTTTTCTAGTGATAAGCAAAACGACCTTGACGAATGTTTGAACATTATCCGAAACGAACTGAAGTTGCTTCTCGAGGTTGAAGGTAAGATATGTTTAACGATATTTTATATTGAATGCTATGTTCGTCTTTTTTTGAAGGGCTTTGTGTATGATATGGTTAGTGATGTTTTGTGGGTTTTGTGATTGTCTTGCCAGGTTGGCGCAAAACTGACGTGCACAAAGCTAATGAACTGAGACTACTCAATATCATCCTGTCATTAAGAAACGGGAGAGATTCAATTGCTCAACTGGATTAAAACTGTAAGGTGAGCGCTCATTGATTTCAATTTGCACACAGCATTATGAAATATTTTAATTTCTCCACTTTTCTGCGATATAAATTCGTCCCAAGCATTTGCCTAAGACAAAATTCTGAGCAGACCTCTGATGGGAAATGGTTACCATGACCTGCCAAAGACTGCGGGACGTTTCATACGACAACAAAAGAAATTACTTGTTTATAACTTTTCAGGTTGAAAATAGTTTATATTTCCCTTACGGACTTCAGCGTCGATCACTGTGTAGTCTTATGATTATAAATTATATACTGAACACAAGAATAAATTGCTTTTGCTTTACTTATTAATTTATTTTCGCTCATGACGAGTTTGTGGAATCACTTCCGCCGCGCTGAACTCTTTTTTAACGTCTCGTGTTTTTTCTTTTCTTGTTTCAGATCCAGTTCTACAGTTGTTTGCTTTTATTCTGTCCGATTGAAGAAAAAAAATTTCTCTGTTGAAATATCAGTGGTTACATACTTTTGTAAATAATTATAATCCATATTTTCTCTAATGATCAATGTAAATAATGTTCAGTGATATTCTTTCAGAAGAATGTTTTCATGAAAAAGATTGTAAATAACTTTTCCACATATTCTTTCAGAGAATTTTTCTTATGTTTTACAACAAATTCCAAATTTGCCGAGTATTGTCTTTTAAAATTTCTGTAGTAAAAGCCGAATAATTAAGATACAACTAAATTACCCGATAGCAAATTGTTCTTATTTTTCATCGCTTATTTTTTCTCAAAACTTTTGGCAATTGCAATATATAAGTGATGCAAAATATATAAAAGTAATACAAAATTCAGTATATATTTTCTCTAATGTTCAATGTAAATAATGTTTAGTGATATTCTTTCAGGAGAATTTTTTTAATGAAAAAGAAAAGATTGTAAATAACTTTTCTATATATTCTTTCAGAGAAATTCTTTTATGCGGTTTTTCTTACAACAAACTCCAAATTTGCCGAGTTTCGTCTTTTTTATGAAAACTCTGCATTAGTAAAAGTCGACATAATAAGATACAACTTAACAAACTCAATAGTAAATGGTTTTTATTTTCCGTCACTTATTTTTCTCAAAACTGTTGGTAAAACTCGTATTCTGCTGAATAGTACTTGTAATGTATGAAAAAAAAAACCAAGAACATTGTAATGGGATTATGTCACTAGTTTGGATGAGGTAGATATAGTGGGATGGACATGACGTCATACTGCACGTGTTCCAACTGCTGACTACGTTTTCATCCAATCAGATGCGCGGATATAGGATCACTCTTGAACGAGAGTAACGCAAGCGTTCATGCAACCACTGCGCGTGACTCGATGCGTTTCTTTCGTTGCTATGCAGATTTCGCTCCTTTCTTTTTCGTTTTGTCTGTTTCTTTTTTTTGATTTTAGGGTCATGTTATAGGTTTTTCGCAATTACATTAATCACGTTTTACTCCAAAATTTTAAAACATGCGTAAAATGAAAAAACCTTTTTGTATTTTTTACACACTTAGGTACGGAAAGATCAAGTTTACCTTGATCTTTCCGTATTATCTGTGCTTTTGCATTTGGCTAAATTCAACTAAATAAAGATAAAAAACATAAAAAGCCAAAAAAAAAAAAAATAGAAAGAGTTAGCATTTTGTATTTTTTTTTTACACAGAAAATATGAAAAGATCAAGTTTATCTTGATCTTTTTGTCTTATCTGTGCTTTTGCATTTTGCAGAAAAGTGAAATTAAAAAAAGAGAAATTTTTTCACACATAGTATGAAAAGATCAAGTTTACCTTGATCTTTTCATATTATGTGTACTTTTGCATTTTGCAAAAAAAAAAAACTAGTCGAAAAATAAATAAAAAAAAATGAATAAAAAAAACAGAAAAAAGGCTATTCGCATTTTTTACACACAGTAGGAAAAGACCAAGTTTACCTTGGTCTTTTCATATTATGTGTACTTTTGCAATTTGCAAAAAAAAAAAAATAAAACAAATAGATAATAAAAGATAGAAAAGCATTGTGTCCTTTTGCAATTTCATTTTTCACCAGTTTTAGTTCGCCTTTTGTTCTTCTGCATTCTGCTAGGTTTTTGCATTTATCGCTTATTTTTTTTAATTTGCATAGCAAAAGGCAAACAGAGACAGTCATGCAAAGTGGTTGCCTCTGAACGCATGCGTCACTTTTGTTTACGAGTGAATCAATATCAGCGTTGATGATTGGACGAATTCAATGACAGATAGGTTGGGACGCAGACACGATGACGTTATTGCACATCTTACAACACGATCTCACAGGACATGTGACGTAATTCTACTTTATGAAAAAGCTTATTTCAGTTGCCATACAGCAAAAAAAAAAAATCTATAGTTAGAGAATCTTTCCTTTTACAGAAATTGTAAATAAAATTATATTATTGTATTGTATGTTAAGGTGATTTTTGTATGTGATGTTACCTTAAAAGACCCGTTATCTCCCCCCCACCCCCTACCCTGTCTGGGAGGTCTCGTTTAATGCGGCTTGGAACCTGAGCGGGTCAAGTAAAAAGTTGTTGTCAGTGGATGATGTTATACCACTAGTCTGTTTTTCTCTCGAAATTTGGAAAGGGAATGCTGCAAATTAGGGTTTAAGACGCGTGAAGTGGGAGACAAGAGCCCCTCCCGTCCATGCCGCCTGGTGGTTCGCCCAGTTCCCGATATAAAACCGCTCCTCCGACCCTTCGAGAAAAGACCGACTACAAGTAGTCTATTATACCGAAAATGACAAATGAAAGCAAGGGACCGCGGACGAAAATGCTGCTGGTGTACGTAGGAGCTACTGACAGCTCTGATCAGCCAAAAATAAAATACAAAGACAATAAACTGCAAGGCTGACACTACGTAGAAATGAAAAGCCTTAACGGGACAACGACATGATAGAGTCCAAACTGAAAGTCAAAAATGCAAACTCTGGACAGCTGTTTCGACCTGATTGGGTCGTCATTACCAGCGAGCACTTTATAGACAACTGTCTTCACGCTAGTTGTTCTATTCTGTGTGGCATACACTCTGCTGACGAGACCCAATCAGGTCGAAACAGCTGTCCAGAGTTTGCATTTTTGACTTTCAGTTTGGACTCTATCATGTCGTTGTCCCATTAAGGCTTTTCATTTCTACGTAGTGTCAGCCTTGCAGTTTATTGTCTTTCTATTATACCACTGGTCCGTTGAAGCCGATTGGTCAGTTTTGCAGTGATGCTACATTAATTGGTCAGTTTCGATCCGTCTTTTGTCAGTCAAATTAAGTCGTTGTGTTTGTGGTCCGTTCGTTGGTTTTCTTTAGGTCGTGAAGCGTTGGTTTGTAAGGTGCAATCTGTTGTTCTAAGTTTGTGTGCCAGCTTGCTTGAGTCAAAAAACTACTACAGAATTCTTGTAATGTTCAACATTTTTAATATATTAAGCTTTCAAATACATATGAAGTAT